>CM044446.1:88308416-88344690 GCA_024363595.1 Xenopus borealis | reverse complement strand
TTACTCTATCTTGAGGGATGGTGCGACGCCATATACTCCTCTTTTTCCTTCCCTTTGTTGATATATAAACCCTCCTACTGTACAGCACTGGGGAATGTGTTGGTGCTTTATAGGTACTTATATGACACTTTCGGTACAAGCACACACAAACCAGGAAGTTAATGAGGAGGGTAGCGGATATAGGAGAGTCGATTACCAGGCAGGGTCAGGATTCCAGAAATCAGGATAGTCAGATAAAGGCAGGGACCACAACAGAAAATCAGAATCAGAAGCTAATAGCACAGAAAGGCACTAGGAACTCTTGAGAGGAAACCCATAACGGGCAAAGTAAACTTGTTCCATAGCTCTTTAAATAGTTTGAATTTTGTGCCTTTAAATAACAAGGAAGTGCGCTGCTGGCGCCCTAAGGAAGCGGCGCTAGGAGAGTGATGCGGTGGACATCCCCACCGAGGGGGCGGCAGGTATCCCCCCACTAGGCCACCAGGGTGAGTTTTTACAGGCATCAAAACTGATACACACCATCGCCATTTTTTTTACACATCTTTTTACACTTTTATTGAATTTAGTGTTACACACAATAATAATTATGGACCCAGGGGACCCTAGCCTGAACCAACTGCCGAGGTCAAGCTCAGTACATGGGCAGGCCACAAAGGCTGAAGCCTAGGGCGGCAGAAATCTGGGGTGGGGCTGCAAGCCATATTTCTACTGTGGAGTGGGCGAAAGAAGTGGGCCTCATGAGGAAACTTCAGGCGACATTCAAAAAATGAAGTACCATTCTGCCAGTGATTTAGATTCTAGTTGGCAGAAAGGCGGGGAAGGAAGTTTGGGGAGGTTAGTCCCCCCAAAGAAGAAGAGATTTGTCGCTGGGCAACCTGCTCAGTTCTCAGTGGAGGTAATTGAGCAACAGGAGCAACAGAAGAGGAACTACAGTGGCAGGGCTACAGTTGTGAGAGGGGGATGTTGATGGGTTTTGAAGAGGAGATGGGGAAAGGAGTAGCAGAGGTCCAGGGAAGAGGGGAGAGGAATGGGGTGATCAGGCCATGCAGCCTAGGAGTGGAAATTGTTTAAATCCGGCACAGGCTGCTGACTCTCCCCCTTCTGAGACCATTAAATTGGCTAATTCCAGCCTAGCCACAAGAAATGGAAGCACATGGTCCCCTGCTTCCCTTAGGGTCACTTTGGGTCCCCTTATAGCAGAACATAAGTTACATAGCTGGATGCACTTCCCAAATAATTTCTATTTCAAAAAATTAGAAATAAAGGAAAATGTTGCTTGGGACATTTTATCTACCATGCTAAATCTGTGCTGTTACAGGCAACAAGATGTCTCTAGTTTTCTTCCCACCAGCAGTAATATGACTCAGTCGTGGTGAAACATAGGCCTCACAAGTAATTTTGGGCTACTTTGCATATGTATCCTAGTTTCTTTCCCACTGGCAGTAATGCCACTTGGCAGTGGTGGGAAGGAAACTAAGAATATTTGTCAGCCATGATAATGCAGATTTGCCACAGACAACAAACCATCCTATTTGCCATTGCCCTTAAAGAAGAGCAAAAGTCATAGATAAAAGGCAGTTGCCCTAGGGAATCCCCCTCCCAAAAAAAGCATTGTAGTGCAAAGGCCTGGGCAACACTGAGCAGTGCCATTGAAGGTGATCTGGGCCTGGTTTCAATTAAACATATTCCTTGTCTGGAATCACTTGTGGGAGTAGATTAAGAGGCTCAACTCCACTGTGCTGCTTTGCAACAGGAACAGGGCAGTGTTGGGGAAGTACACTATAATATCAGTAGTAATAGTGGTAGTAGTATTTTCCATAGAATCAGCTGTAAACGTAGTATAGTGTCAAATACCCTAGGGACCGAGTACTAAAAAGGTGAAATCATCCATCAAATTCAAACTCACCTGAAGGAACCTGAATCCCAGTGTAACACCACATGCCCCATTTGCTAGACAACTCCAAACTCATAACACTTTAGTTCATTATAAATTTAACTGGGCTATATATTGACTGTGGGAGTTTTTCCACCACATGTTCTTTTTCAATCTCCTGCTTTGAGTTTTAGTTGCATGTTTATTCAAAGACAAACTCCTGCATTCACCCTTTTGACAAACAGGCCTGGAAAAATCCTATAAGCTACTAAATGTTCTAGTGCTAAGGACTAAAAAAAAAGCAGAGACAGGACAGCCCTCCTTGGAACCTTGGGGGAGATTCATCAAAGAGTGAAGTTCCGCCACTAGAGGGAAATTCCACAGCTCTCAGTTAATTTCTATGGGATTTTGAAAGGCCTATTTATCAATGGGTGAAGTGAAATTTCACCCTTTGATAAATACGTCATTCAAAATCCCATAGAAATTAATGGAAAGCTGCATAATGTCCCTCTAGTGGCGGAACTTCACTCTTCACTTCACTCTTTGATGAATCTACCCCCTTGGCTGAGAATGAAATTGGAGAAAATCTTTCTTCATTTATTTTAAGCCCCATCTTTCAACTATTTCTTTTTTGATAATGTTTTTGGCATTCTCAAAAACCAAGCCCTAATATGTAAGGTCAGAGATTTTGTACTTTCGCTCTTGCATATTCCTTTTAATGCACCCGGGGATTTTGATAGATTCTATTGCTCTGTCTGGTTTTTTTTTAATTTGAAACACAAATAGGTACAGTATCTTTGTACTTTATACCTCTTGAAATGCATTACCTTTCTTTCCCTGTGTCTTGGATGCCTGTGATGGATGCCATTTGCTTGCACATTTTTTCAGCACATCCAGGTGTCCTCATCACTAAAATTAAGAACTTTGCTAAATGGGCTCTTTACAACTCATCATAGCACTTGACATGCAGCATGAGCAGGACTCTTATATGACTTTGGACATTTGCTTACTGAATTCCCAGAGAGTTGGTACAATCATGTCACATGTGTCTTTCTCTGCCCATTGTTCTCTCCCAGTGCAATGCTATGACCCACTAAGCCTCATTCCTTGTTGAAATTTCTACCCAATGTATTACCCAAACATCAATGTATTACCCACATAAGATGTTGGAAACACCTTTGTTGCAAAGCCCTCATTGTTTCCTAATGTCTAAATCATCCAATTTTTTTTTACATATACAGGAATAGGATCCATTATCCCGGAAGCTTTGAATTACACAAAAGCTGTCTCTCATATACTCTATTTTATCCAAATACTACAAATTTTTAAAAATGATTTCCCTTTTCTCTGTAGTAATCAAAACTAACATATAAATAATCTTTATTGGATGCAAAACCAGCCTATTCAATGTATTTAATGTTTACACTATTCCAGTAGATTTAAGGTACAAATATTCAATTTAAAGAAAGATCCATTACCAGGAAAACCCCAGGTCCCAAGCATTCTATATAACAGGTGCCATACCTGTAATTACTCCTGACCCGTTGGTCAATTTATTCTTGTTATATATCTTTGTTTTATGCAGTAATGCATATTCTGCCCAAGCTGTTACACAAGGTGGGACTACAGTGGACACATGACACAAATAGAAAATTTCAGAGGTTCCCTGCTGCCAATAAGGAAAAGCACTGTAGGCTCAAACAGCAACTTCCAAACAACATAATATACTCAGTGGCACATTTACTAAAGGTCGAAGGGAAGATTTGAATAAAATTCTAATTTAAAAAAATTTAATTTTGAAGTAATTTTGGGCTACTTCCACTATCGAATAGCACAAAATTTGATTCAAATAGCAAAAAATCTAAGTACTGGCCATTTAAAACCCTTCGACTTCGCCACTTCGCCACCTTAAAGCTGCCGAATTGCCATTTAAGCCTCATAGAACCTGTCCTGAAAATGTTTCTAAGTTCCAAGAATTTTGCACAAAAAAAACGATGCAATAGAACAATTGGAAGGATTTTTATCCGATCAAAAATAGACATAGTCGATCGAAACAGGTCCATTTTCGATCGAAAAAGCCCTTTAAAAAACTTCACTTCACTTCGAAAATTCAGCCCTTAGTAAATCTGCCCCTATCAAGGGTCGAATTTTAAGTTTATGGGAGTTTCTAAAAACTCCCATAAACTCAGATAAACTCAAAATTCGAGTGAATAGAATTGACCTGCAAATTTAAATTACATTTTTTCAAAAAAACTTTAAATAATTTTTTTTCCCAAAAGGTCCCCCATCGGCTAAAACCCAAATTTGGCAGGTTTTAGATGGTGCATAGTCGAATTCCTAAAGGTGTGACAGTACATAATTGATTAAAAAATTTGAATTTCAAATTTTTATAAATCTGAATCGAATTTAGGCTATTCCCTAGTCGAATTATAATAAAATAAACTTGAAATTCAAATATAAAAATGCAAATATTCAATTCAACCCTTGCTAAATCTTTTTTTTATATTCTATTTTATATTCTATGCAAATATTAAGAACATTCCCTGAGCTGCCCAATATGTTGCCCACACACTGGACTCTAAAGAGCTGCACTATTCTCCTGACATTCCAGGTTTTTTGCACAAGGAAACTCAATTCAAATTTGATTCGGGTTTTTGGGTTGTTCCTATTTGATCGATTGTTAGGCGTTTGAGTTTTTCCATAAATAACCTCCCATTCAGGTTATGAGTACATTTGAATTTATTGGCGTTACGAAGAATTCACATAACTTTGAAATTCAACATTTGATAAATGACCCCCAATAGGATTGTTTTGGCGCCAATAAGGATTATTTATATCTTAGCTGGAATCAAGTAGAGAGTCTTCCTTTAATTGCCTGTATATGTTTTTTCTCTATAAATATTAGGGACGCACCAATTCCAGCACCTGGGCAGTAACGCATTGCAATCAATCTGATGTTTATGGTTGGATAAAAAATCCATTGTTGGCCCTGGTTGGTTGCTATTGGTTGCTATGGTTGCCCAGTGTTTCTAAATAAGCCCCACTGACTGATAAAAACACAAAGGGAATTTTTTTTTTTGCTGGTAAACAAAATGCAACATATGTTGGTCCAGCTACTCAAGTACCCTATGGTTTAGATACAATTTATTAAACACAATGTTGTTGTTATTATTATTGAAAAAAATTCAAAGTAATAGTAAAGTAATAATACTGTGGTACTTCAATAATGTATCAAAGGGTATTACAGTTTGAGTAGTAGTATTACTAGCTGAGGTTGTTGGTGATTACCTTGTTGTCACAAAACAAAAGAATTCCTTTTGGTAGTTGACTTCCCCAACTGCAGCTCAAGCAGTGCAGGAAAAATCTATATATTGCTAAGAATACTTTTGTCCTAGCCTTTAAGTTATTTTTGGCACATCCACGGGTATCATTTTCATTATAAAGTTTTGGTTGCTTGAATTTTTGTTTTAGCACTTATGAAATATCATTCTTTTACGAAATCTAATGAAAAGGCAAAAATGCAGGTATTGGGATATAATGGTGAGTGCATGTTGTTTAATGCAAAAAAATGTAAGCTTTCATGGAATAGCCTTTTGACAGACTTGTTGGACGAAAGGGCATGCTGCAAACAGTTGCACCTAAAATAAAAAAGTTTGTCCTTTTTCACCACTCATTCCTTCTTACCTCATATCCTGAATCAAGGGCTATTGCACCTACAGAAGAACCCTGGAGCTACTGCCACCTAGATCAAGTAGTGACTTCTGGTTCCCTCAGCATGATACATCAGTAGGCTTAATAATTCTTAATAATTCTTTCAGAATGGAAAATAAAATACTGTTGAAATTGGGTGTAAGAAGTGTAAGTACCACAGGAACAATGACAACAACAAAAAAACATTTCAATAAATTCATGATCAAAGTGAACCCTGTTCCAAATGGTTTTGTCAACGTGAAAAATCTGGAGCTGGCAGAAATCATCCTAAACTGGAAAGCTTCAAAGTCTTTCAAAACAGCCATGTAAGGAGAATGAGAGAATTGAGCAACAAATCAGGAAAATAATTTTCCAGCTTACCAGTCTACTGCTAAATTGTAGATTCAGGCTGTGCTGAAGGCTGTTTTTTGGCATGGATGTGGTGATATGATCCTGTTGCTTATTTGCTTCGTTATGCATGAGGAACCAATGCATCGGCTTTATAATTGAGCGTTTCTCACAACTCCATAGCCAATGATAACTGTCTTTTAGGACAATGGTCAGGGGTGTTTCTGCCTTGAGGCAAGGTGAGAACCTCAGGTGGCTGTTCCCCAGAAGTTATCAGGGGTGGCATAAAGCTTCTCCTTTAAGAGATACATTTTCTACATTCTACATATACTGGAAATTAGTTTTTTCTAGTGCCAAGAGAGTGATTTTGCTCTCTGTCCTATTGATGCAGCCCCCCTGGACCACTGCTGATGATATAAAGTGTGGGGGATAGGGGGGGGTGGCATTGCAAACGCCTCAGGTGGCTCTAAAGCTAGAAACTCCCCTGGCAATGGTCCACAAGGATATTAATTACCAATGATAAATTTTGGAAAACCCAATGGTTTTGCCACCACTTTATCGTCAGTGGGAAAGCATTTATATTAGTCACAGTCACAGAAGACGAGTGAGTACGATGAACGGTCATTCATTGCAATCTATTGATTCACCACTAACAATTTAGATTCAATACATTAGTAAAAATAACAAATCACACAATGTTTTGCCAATTAATGACAGGCAGCAATTGTATGAAAGTTATATCCAACAAATAGAAGTGACAGTCAGCCATCAATATCATCAGATACAATACATGCAGAGATATTATCATTAGCCAACAGAAATCTAATCTGTCTACTCGACTAAGCCACCAATGGGTATGAAAAATGATCAAGGCATTCGATTGTACGAATGGTATTCGAGCAGGTGATAGAAAAAAAGCCTATGGGGAGCTTCCCCTAGGCTTCTATTGCAATTCGGTAGGTTCAATCTGGCAAATTAGGCAGTCGAATAAAAATTTAAAGGGAAAGTTCTTCAACTGTCGAATAGTCGAGCGTTTGAATATATATTTATTCGATCTATTCGATGGCCCCGAATATTCTATATTCGATAGTCGAAAATACTTAATTTGCATATTCGAATAGTCGCACGATCGAAGCGAATATTCGAATCCTTCACACGAATTTAGTAAATCTGCCCCCAAGTGGACTGCAAGCCCCAATGCAAATTTCAGTGAATCAAGTGGCAAACAAGACATGGCTAAGCTTCATACTTAATGATATAGTCATGAATATAGTTTTATATTTATAGTTTTAGTCATATATTGTCAAGGCTTTACTATGTAAACTTTATTATCTAAAACCAACATGGAGTTTATATGGGAAACTGTAGAAATACTGCACTGCTTATATAAAGCTTCCAATGTCCATATTATGCTGGATATAAATGTTTGCTTACAGCTGTTCAGTACATTTAGGATTGCAAATGCAAGATTTTCGACTCATCAGTGTGACCGTTAATCTAATGTCTCATATCTTTAACAGAAATTTAGAAAGGCACATTTGACAATTTCCATTCCACAAGCTCCTGCAAAATAGAAAAATCTGCAGCATTCAAACGTCCCAGCAGCCTTGTATTCAGCATGGGGAAAAAATAATAATAATAAAAAAAAAAAGCAATGATGTTTATTATACCCCCAGACCCCAGCAGGAAAAAAGGAGCATTGTCTGCCTGTGTGTTTCAGTAGGAAACTGTGTGTATAGCACTTTAGAAGAGTCTTGCATTCACAGGGCTCGGGTATAGATGAGGTTTGAGTGCCATTCTGTCTCTCTGCCCTTGACAGGTATTTGAAGAGAAAAAGAGTGCAGCAACAGGGGGCATGAAAACCTATAGAGAAGGGAAGTGCTGTCAGCCGGAGGGGATTTTATCTGCTTTATGGTCTTTTTTTCCCCTTCTTTCCTTTTGACACCTCTGGTTGAGGCCTTAGTTGCAAGTCTCTTTGAGAAGCATTAACTGCTCTGCTGCCAAAGCTGTCCTTATCTCCTCCGATTAAAGGGATTTCTCATCCCTTCGATTTGTGAAAAATGAAAGGTTACCGTGATCTAGTTAATGTTTTGTTCGTAGCTCAGAAATGGTGGAAAATGCACAGATATAGAATAAGAGAACCGCCTACAGTATATGTGTATTATATCCCATGTTTAATTCATTCCAAAGTGCCGCAATGGCATATTGTTCCCATTTGTGTTTCCATAATGAGTCAGCCTAATACTCTATGCGCTCGAAGGTCAGTGACAAGGGAACAATTTTATATAAAAATCTTAATAAAAGTGGATAAATGGCACATGTGGGTTTTGTGTTTTTTTTTTCTTTTCTTTTCTTGGTAAGCATTCTGTATAAATGGCTGCATTTCTGTCATTTTTGAAGCATTCCTTTGTATTTATATTTTGTTTAACAACCACCCCCCCCCCCACCAACTCCCACAAAAGACAAATAAACTAAAGAAACGGGAGGAAAAAGAGAAATGGAATGAAAAGAAAACTAGCCTTTATGAATTGCTAACTACGGATACTATTTTTGGGGGTTGAACTGGGAGAATGCAAAGATAAAAAGCCACTTTAAGTCTGAATTACCCCTCCACTCCAATCAGTTTTGCTGGATGCTTTTAATGACGACCCGTCCTGCTTCTCTCATCCCCCCCCCCTGCTGAAGTCCTATCTGTACAATGAGTGCACTATTCAGGTCTGACAGCAGCACAATCAGGGCTCCATTCACTGCCGGCCTGTATTAACCCCTCTGAAAGGAACTCTAATGCAAGCGGCAGAAATGGCAATTAAGTTAAAAAAAATAATAATATTAGAAGCAGACAAAAGCTTTGCTCTTTAAGCATTACAGGTGTTGAGGCAGAACAGAAAAGGAAAGAGAGAGACTGTGAGAGAGAGAGAAAGGGAGAGATAGTGACAGACAGACAGAGACAGACCTATCACTACTTTGGTACTCAATAGAATAATAAGGGACAAGTGGTTCTGCTGAACCCTCCTCCTTTATTGCTTAACTTGGAGACCTAAAGCTTCAATTAATTAGGCACTGGAAAGCAATGAAGGCATGGTTTCATCAGTATTCCTCCTGCACATAAACAGGGCAATTTCCTCCCTCAGTTCATTTGCTGCAAATTAATTTAACTAGGCATGTTTGATTTTCTCTTACTCCTATCTATTAATTGCAAATTTAACATTAGCTAAATCATTTAATAGTTTTGGGGCAATTTATTAGAATGTATTTCCAAGTACATTTGCCATTGACCAGACATCAAGTCCATGTCTGGTCAATGGCAAGTGTACTTGCAACAAGAGAGTGCAAGTGAATGCCCAAACATGCCCACTGAACAAACATCATGATGTAGATCAGTGGTCCTCAAACTTAGCCCTCCAGCTGTTAAGGAACTACAAGTCCCACAATGCATTTGCCTGACTGTGGCTGTCAGACTCCATCATTGCATTGTGGGACTTGTAGTTCCTTAACAGCTGGAGGGCCAAGTTTGAGGACCACTGATGTAGATGCAAAAGCAATGCTATAGCACAACAGTTTTAGCATTGCATTTCCCCAGCATAGGGGCCCCCAACCTTTGCTCAAGGAGCAACACAAGCATGAAAATAGTTCCAGGGGGGATGCCAAATAAGGGTTGTGATTGGCTATTTTGTAGCCTTTATGTGGATTGGCAGCCTACAGGACTCACTAATTGGCAGTATACCTACTGTTTATGCCCAAACTTTCTTCCAAGCCAGGAATTAAAAAATAAGCACCTGCTCTGAGGCCACTGGCAGCAACATCTATTCTAAGGGGTTGGTGAGCAACATGTTGCTGATGAGCCAATGTTTGGGGATCACTGCCCTAGTTGCTGAATTGTTAAAAAACAAAACATAGTGGACAGCACAGATCTTGATACTTACCGCTGTTAGTAAACAAAACCCAAATTATGTGTTTAAATAACAACACAGAGCAGATTAAATACCCCAGAATTGGATTGTGGCATTATTGTAATATTGCTGAATAGGTGTATGTAGTGGGGGAAAAACAGTTTCTAGGTATGGGTTTGGTGGGGGTAGTATAACAAAACCAATTCAAAGCTCTAAGAGGATATATATTCAGGTACTGTAAATATGTTTCATTTGATCAGCAAGATTCTTCCAGGTAAGAAGCTGAACTTTTCTTGCTCTATCAGTTTGGTGATGACCAACAGTTGATTTGTATACTTGCAATAAAAAGTAGTGTCCCATTAGTCTTACAATAGTTCCAGTAATCTTTACAATACATAACTGTGGAAGACAAAAATGTCCAGGAGGTAAAACCTTTATTCTTAAACCTCAAAACAGCCCTGTCCATGTACCCTTAAGGAGTCCATCAGTCTATCTTCTGTCTCCAGGATTGGAATAATCATTGACCAAGCTCTACATCAACCTTCTTTACTTTTCTCTTGTCTGTACTCTTTATTCAATAAAGTCTTCCCCTGGCATTCCATTTCATGGAATAAAATAGTTGTCCTAAAGTGTTTATTGGGAGAAGCCTTTATGATTTATTAAAAATCGGTGATGCATTCACTTAACTGGTAAATCTGTAAATGATAGCAAGATTCCTTATGCATGAACAGGAGTTGATGTACAAATGTCCCTTTACAAGTCCTTTCCAGAGAATTGAGATGTATGTTAATATTTTGCTTTCTTTTGTATATTCTGCAAAATGATAGAAGGATAATAAAACATTCTAGGAATGGAATGGGTGGGTTCATTGGTGCCCATCACTGCCATCAGATAAATAAAAAGGGCAGAAATTCTTTTAAAAGAATCCCATTTCACTTGACACTTCTAGACAGAGAAGCCATTAAGTAATCAGCTTGTCAGAGGATTAGGGGTCAGATCTATTAAGGCTTGGAGTGGTTTATTTGGTGGTAATAATGCAGAATTGTCTTGCTGAAAACAAAAAGTGGGGCCATTTGCCTAATCCTGTTCATCTGTGGAGCAGTAAGCTGTGTATAAGGTGGAAATCTTCCATGGTATATGTACTGTATATTCCAAAATGAAGTTTTAGTTTAATGTCTCATTATCAGGAACATGTGTCTGCTGAAGAGGCAGAAGTATTATGTTATTAAAATACCAAAGATATTTATGTAAAGGTATCCAAAATTTATACTTTTATCAAGCAACACGTTTTGAACTGGTATGCATAAGATCACAACTGTCCATAAACATCTTCATTCTTCAACTAATGGTTTGGAGATGGTTGCAAAATGTGAGCATAAATAGGCTGCTGCTTAGTGCTCATTGGGATAATTATGAACCCTAATGTGCACAATGTGTGTTAAAAATGAGAGTAATATTCCCCTTCATTTTTTCTGTTATGCTTACATAATACATAGATCTGTCTGGTTTCTTAAAGTCTATCTCAGTCTAATGCAGTCACACCTAAAAAAGTCATTGGTCTGAAATCCTTGTTTATTCAATAATAGAACAACCCTGTAGCCAAATGGTTTGTTCAGAGAGGGATGTAGGGCAATGGTGTATCATAAAAATTAGAATTAAGTCATCCATGTAAACTCTCTTAGCATTCAAAAATTCCGAGGGGAAAGGGAATTAAGGGTTTCAGATGAGGAGAGCATTGTCAAGATCAGGGATCCCCAACTTTTTTGACCATGAGCAACATTCATACAGTATGTAAAAAAAGTTCAAGAGCAACACGAGCATGAAAAAAGTTCCTGGGGATGCCGATTATTATTGACTACTGGCAGTCCCTTTGTGGGCTAGCAGCCTCAAGGAGGCTCTGTTTGGTTGTACCCCTGTTTTTTATTCAACCTAAACTTGCCTGGGATTCAAAAATAAGCACCTGCTTTGAGGCTACTGGGAGCAACAGACAAGGGTGAATAACATTTTTCTCACGAGCCATTAGTTGGGGATAAATGGTCTAGATTAAGAGGCAGATTTATCAATGGTCGAATTTTGAATTGAAAAAAATTTGAAATTCGACCAAGTGAATAGGATGTGAAGTAAAATCCTTCGAATTCGAAAATCAAATTCAAAGGATTTTACCGCAATCGAATCGAATGAACGATCGAATAGGAAAAATTCGATCGATAGATAAATTGTTTCAATCGATCAGATTTTTTTTTATTCGATCAAAAAAAAGGAAACCCAATTCGGTAGCTTGGAGCTGGCTAACTAGGTGGTTGAATAAAAATTTAAAGGGGAAGTACTTCGACAGTCGAATGATCGAATATTCGGATGAAATTTTATTCGAATCATTCGAATCGATCAAATTTACCAAATTCACTGTTTGAAGTGGTCTTCAAAAACATTTGAAAATTTGAATACGAATGTTTTTGAAATCTGAATTCTTCATGTGAATTTAGTAACTCTGCCCCTAAGTGTGTAGCTTCATGACTATATGTATGCATTAAGCCAGAGTATACAAGTGAACTGCAAGTAATTATAAAACACCAACCTCTTCCTCAGTACTGCACAATAGAAGAATGTATACTTTAAACATGAAGAGTATTTACAAATACTAACAGGCAGGTAAAAAGGGACGTAGCACATTAGAGCTTAGGGTCTAAGGCTATTTACTTTATCTGCTTGTGTATCTACTCCAGTAGAAAAAAAATAAATCTACTGCTTTCTGTCATTAGCCTTACATGAGAAAGTGGAATAAAATCCAAGGTATGGGTTCAAGAGTTAGCAATATAAACTATTTAACATTGAGTATTGCACTTAGCAGATGGCAATCACTTATATTTTAACATAAACTAGTGCTAAGCTGGATCAAGTTAAAGGGATACTGACATGGGAAAACATGTTTTTTTTCAAAACAGTTATTAATTAAATAGTGCTGCTCCAGAATTCTGCACTGAAATCCATTTCTCAAAAGAGCAAACAGATTTTTTTTATATTCAGTTTTGAAATCTGACATGGAGCTAGACATTTTGTCGATTTCCCAGCTGCCCCGGTCATGTGACTTGTGCCAGCACTTTAGGAGGGAACTGCTTTCTGGCAGGCTGTTTTTTTTCCTTCTCAATGTAACTGAATAAAACACAGTTTGACATGGGTTTTTACTATTGAATGCTGTTCTTAAGGTGGCCATACACGAAGAGATCCGCTCGTTTGGCGATGTTGCCAAACGAGCGGATCTCTCCCAGGTGGGCGATATCGGGCTGATCCGATCGTGGGCCCTAGGGCCCAACGTTCGGATCAGTACGGGCCCGTGTATGGCCACCTTTAGATCTACCAGGCAGCTGTTATCTTGTGTTAGGGAGCTGTTATCTGGTTACCATCCCATTGTTATTTTGTTAGGCTGCTGGGGGGAATAAGTGGACTGGTGATTTCACTCCAACTTGAAGTACAGCAGTAAAGAGTGACTGAAGTTTATCAGATCACATGTCACATAACTTGGGGCAGCTGGAAAATGACAATATGTCTAGCCCCATGTCAGATTTCAAAATGAAATATAAAAAAAAATCTGTTTGCTTTTTTGAGAAATGGATTTCTATGCAGAAGTCTACTGGAGCAGCACTATTAACTGATGCATTTTGAAAACATGTTTTTTCCCATGACAGTATCCCTTTAAGCTTCTCTAAAACAGAAATATAAAGAAAAATATTGGGAGAAAATCGATGGAGCATGGAAGAAAATTCAAGGTGTTGAGGAGTAGATGGTTAGAATAGTGTATGGCAGAGAAAGAGTGGTTGGGGTGTGAATGGGCAAGGCAGCTGTATTTTTTATCGGCTTGAGTGGTCACTACAGGAATAGGTCAATCAATAGAAAGTTGTAATAAGTGACATGATGAGAGAGTTAATGGAAATGTTGGTGGCATTTTAGTGATGAGTGATCATATTTTACAAATATTCTGTAGGGGAAAGTGAAACGATTTAATTAAGGATTAGACATAAAGACTGATGGATATGGCAGCATCAAAGAAAACCCCAAGGCACTTGACCTGCAATGAAAGGTAATGGAGAGCATGGGGACAACCATGTAGAAATGAATAACAAACAAGAAGACATCTGAAATCATCTGAAATCAACTCAGATTCTGAATTTAAATTATGAAAAATGTGGGCACAGGGAGTCTAGATGTAGTGTTTGAAACTGTATTATGATTAGCTGGCATAGGGAAATAATATACAGGGAAAATAATAAGAGGCCTATGGCAGAGCCTGGAAAAACCCCAAAGAAAAGAGATGAGGGAGAAGATGATAATATATTGTAGAAGATTCTAAAAGAGGGACTTAAAAGGTAATAATAACAATAAATTATTATGTATATATGCATTAGAAATTATGTAGGACTAGTTTCTGAATATCATTGTATCCTCTCTATGATTTACATCACTTTTATTATTTGTGTACTGAGCTATGTCATTTTGGAGCTTTCTGAGGATACTGGTATCTGTTCTGGTATGTGCATTTGTACATATGTCTTTTCCACCTTCCACACGAAGATACTGCCAACTGGTGCCCCAGCCAGCCCCATATAGATACATAGGTTTGTGATATGGGGTCTGCAGACTGGAGAAAAAAGGCTGCAGTAAAAGAAACCTGGAACCTATGAATGTAAAGTCATAGCCCATGGTGATATTTAATATCAGCTATACAAATTGGAAACGATAAAGTAAGTTATTTGTAACCCATAAGATTGCAGATATCCAATGGCAAATTATAATGTAATTAAATGTATCTTAGATGGAGTAAAACCACAATGACTTAATGTTACTTGAAGCTCTAAAATCTTCAAATATACAGTAACTCTCCTTTAGTGACCATCTCATAGCCTTATCATAGATTCTCTATCTCGGTTTCTGATGCTATTAACCCTAGTGCTTACGTGATAGGGACTTTAGATTGTTAGATCTGATGTGAATGATGCATGATCTCGGTAAAGCACTGTGAAATATATATTATTTCTACGTACAACATATATATTATGATGCGTGTGTGAATCTATATATATATTTATATTTAGTTCAGTAAAGTACAGCACTCAACAGGTCTTGTGCAAGCAAAGATAAGTTTTTTTAAATTTAATTTACAAACCTAACGATTTGGTCACTGCCTGTGACCTTTATCAAGGGAATATATAAATAAATAATGTATATATACACACACAAACGCAAACATATATATTTTTTTCTTAGCATCAATCTCCTGTCAGCAATAAAAAAAGTCAGTTGACAATATTTGTATGGACTCCTTTCGCCCCTAAAGTGGCCGAGTGAGTGGCAAGAACGTTCCAGGGGTAGGAGGTGAAGCGAGGCATCTGAGAAAGATAACAGACCCATTCATGACTGTGAACTTTCCCCACAAGCAGCAAGCCTATTGCACCAATGAAACTGCTCTAAATAGATTTAGCCCAGAGCACTCTCCCAATCACCAATTAGACAAATATTAATATCAATTAAGCTGTTATACAGCATAGGTTTCATATAATTACCTTAATGGCCTGACGCTTTTTTTTGTCCTCTCTTTTTTTCAGCAGCAATTTCTTAAACAAACTTTGTCTTTTGTGAAGAGGGCCTAAGAAAAGTTCCAGCAGGGAGCTGGGCTTTTGTGATGGTTTCTAAAGAGACAGGGGGAATGTTCTATTTAATGACAAACACCTACTTTAAAGCATTTCTTGTTCCTGTGCCTGTTCCCACCACACTGGGTTTGCAGGCTCAAAGCCTATTAAGCGTCAAAGACACACACACAAAAAAAGAGAGAGAAAAAAAACACACAAATAAAATAAACGAGGGTGTTGAGACACATGTGGTGCTGTAGAGACACAATAAGATACCCAGAATGGCTTTGCCAGCTAACTGAGAAAGCAGCTTTTCAATTAAGTCTCAAAGAGGGCATATCCGTTCTTCTCAAAAGGACAAAGACTTGGATAGAGGGAGTGAGTGATTGAGGTGAAAAACATCTAAATTGCAAAACAAGACAAATCTGGCTCATTGAGTTGTTGTGGACCAAGTACTAATTAAAAGGCAAATTCCCCAACTTATCCTGTCTTCTACTGGATTGTTTGTACAATGCACATTGCCTGCTTTTCATGCCCCTCTCTTAAGGTGGCCATAGATGCACAGATAATATAGTACCATACAAATTTTCACACAATATTCGTTGTGCGTATGGTGGGAAATGAGCCAACCGATATAGTCAGAAGATTTAGATGTCGGTCGGCTGGTTGATCGGGCTGGATGGAAAATTTTGATTGGATCCTTTGAAGGCACCCTAAACATCGGCCATTGTTAGTGCTGAATCGTCAGATACAGGTAGAATTCTATTGTTTTATTCCTGTATATCTGATGATTCAGCTCTATACGTATGTGTTGAAACGAACGATCTTTCTTGGAAACATCTTTTCCGAGAAGGATCGTAATTGTCATGTCTATGGCCAGCATCAGTCCCTCTTTAACAAAAACAGGTTAGAAATGGACCCAGATAAGGTTCTAGCAACTAAGAGAGATGCCACTAAGAAAATGGTTTTGTTTTTATATGTAATCACCAAAGCTGTTCTGATATAGTTTTGATTGCATATTATATCTGCTTAATTTTTATTAATAGTTTTTGTTTTCATTATTTTTATGTTGGCCAGGCAAAGATTATCCATATTTTGAGAGATAGATGTGCCACTAAAATGAACTGTTTACTACATTTTGTCAACATTTTATTTTTAAAATGTAAAAACACTTTTCACGTGAAAAAATTTAAATATAAGCATCTCCAAAGACCCTACGCTTTTTGTGCCCAGTTTGCAGGGCTGCCATTAGAAATCACAGGGCCCCGTGCAACAACATTTTCTGGGGCCCCTTGGCCTTGCCCAGCCCCCAAGCCCCACCCCGAATCCCACCCATATTACAGTTAAAAGACCACATAGACATCAGTGCTACAATGGTAAAATCACTCCATGCAAGTTATAAAAATCCATTGATGGTTAGGTTATAAGTAAAAAAAAAAAACTGTGGCACAAGGGACCCTCATAAAAGTTCTAAAAAGTAGAACTGAACTCGTGGCTTTAGGACTTCAACTGTGGGTCTTTTTGCGGCTTCAGGATTTCAGCTTTAGCTCTTGCCTTTGGGACTTAAATTTTGGCTCCTTTTGGGGATTTGGGACTTTGGCTCTTTGTGACATCAGTGGATTAGGCTATTTCGGCTACTTCAAAAACTGTAGCACAGCCGGGCCCCATTTTAGGCCCGGGCCTGTATGATATTACCCCCTGTGCCCCCTGATGGCTGCCCTGCCAGTAGGTACATAGTCATGAGCCTATAGTGCCAACTGGACATAAAATGCATAGGGCCTTTGGAGATGCTTATACTGTATTTTAATTTTATCAAATAAAAACTGCTTTAACTTTAATTAATGTGGTCCTGTGGATTTTCTAGAGTGCTGGGAGGTTGATTTCTGACTGTTTGTATAGCATATATATTTTCCACTCTCTGTGTTGAAGGTCTTTGGCTGGTGCACCTGAACCACTGATTCAACTTAAATAGTTTTTTTAGTTGCACCTCTTTCTTCTTTTGGAAAATTATATCCAGTGTGTGGCCATGCAACTGTAGCTGCACTAAAGTTTCTCTTAGCAACTGGTCCAATCTGAACCTGGTCAAGATCAACTCGGTAAAGCCTCTCAGTTCACCTACCTTTATTCTGTCAACTGTATAACCGTATCTGTGTATATGAGAAGACAAACCACACAGACACATAAAGGACACTCGTATCAACATCATGGACAAGTTGCTAAACAGAATTTGATATCCCCACCCCTGGGGCAGCAGTACCAATGGGTCCTGCATTCACCAGTCCAACCCGAGATGTTGAAGTTAGTCCTAGTACAGATGCAATAAAATTACTATTTCCCTCTATTTAACTAGATCTATAGTTGTGCTCATACATACCCTGGCAGAATTTAGGATATCATAATCATTTTTCAGAGAATATGAATGATAACACAAAAACTTTTCTTTCACTCATGGTTAGTGGTTGGCTGAAGCCATTTATTGTCAGACAACGGTGTTTACTCTTTTTAAATCATAATCACTACACAAACTACCCAAATGACACTGAGCAAAAGTTTACATACCCCAATTCTTAATACCGTGTATTGCCCCCTTTAACATCAATGACAGCTTGAAGTCTTTTGTGGAAGTTGTGGATGAGGCTCTTCTCTAGCTTCTCAGACGGTAAAGCTGCCCATTCTTCCTGGCAAAAAGCCTCCAGTTCCCATAAATTCTTGGGCTGTCTTGTATGAACTGAATGTTTGAGGTCTCTCCAGAGTGGCTCAATGATATTTAGGTCAGGAGACTGAGATGGCCACTCCAGAAATTCTCAATTCCTTTGATATTTTTTCATATCCCTTTCCTGTTTTATAGAGTTCAACTACCTTTTCCCGCAGATCCTTTTGACAATTCTTTTGCTTTCCCCATGACTTAGAATAAAAAAAACATCAGTTCAGCACTGGATTAAAGATGCAAGGGTCTGTCAGGAGTCCAGGAAGTCATTGACTTTTTATAAACACCCACTTGTTACAAGCAAACAGATCACCGGGTGAAGATGGTTACCTTTAATAGCCATTCTAACCCTTTTGTGTCAAGTTGTGTGCATGTTATCAGGCCAAATCACCAGGGTAAGAAAATTATGATCAGGGTCATTTGGGTAGTTTACGTAGTGATTATGATTTATGAGTAAACACAGTTGTTTGGCAATAAATGGCTTCAGCCAACCACTAACCATCAGTAAAAGAAAAGTTTTTGTGTTATCATTCATATTCTCTGAAAAATGGTTAAGAAATCATAAATTCTGCAAAGGTATGTAAACTTATGAGCACAACTGTATGTATCATGTTTTTCCATTAAAATTAAGGCAGCACTGACAAAGCAGGAAAGATGTTGGCGTTTCTATCCCTGTCTACATGCTCACCCACGGTAATCCCCAGGCTATTAGGACCCACAGGAGAGATTATTACTGATCCAACTGTCATTGCAGATACTATGGGTGACTACTACTCTGCCCTCTACACCTCCCGTACCACTGCAAATCCTCAACAAATAGAACAGTTCCTCTCGTTAATTGATTTCCCGGCCCTTACACCACAGGAAGCGGCTTTTCTAGACAGCCCTATTACTAAATTAGAGATACAGGAATCACTCACTGGTTTGTCTTCAGGGAAAACCCCTGGACCAGATGGTCTCCCTACCGCCTTGTACAGAGCCCAAGGGAGCACCCACCTGTCCAAACTAGATACCACTATAGGAGACGCATTGGAGATGGGCT
Source organism: Xenopus borealis (assembly GCA_024363595.1). NCBI lineage: Eukaryota > Metazoa > Chordata > Amphibia > Anura > Pipidae > Xenopus > Xenopus borealis. Next base: position 88,325,519 of record CM044446.1, on the reverse strand, counting down.
CCCTGCCATCCTCATTCTACACTGACCTCATTATACCAATACATAAAGGAGGGAAAGACCCAGAAAAATGGGACTCATACCGACCTATTTCATTAATAAATACTGACAACAAAATCCTTGCCAAGGTCTTGGCCACCAGACTAGCAAAGGTGATCACTACTATAATCCACCCTGACCCATCAGGCTTTATGCCCCACAAATCCACCGCCATAAACCTATGGCAGTTACATACGCACCTCCAACTAGATCATGATAATGTGGGCTCTAGAATAGTGGTGTCCATTGACTCAGCCAAAGCATTTGATTCGGTGGAATGGCAATACTTATGGGTGGTAATGCGTAAATTTGGCCCAAACTTTATCAGCTGGATCCAATTACTCTATAAATCCCCCTCTGCCCAAATCAGAGTCAATAATATAAACTCTAAACCATTCCCTCTATCACGGGGCACTAAGCAGGGATGCCCACTCTCACCTTTTCTCTTCGCTTTAGCTATAGAGCCCATAGCCCTTAAATTGCGCCACACGGCTATGGTGCAAGGCTTCCGTCTGGGTGCCCTGGAAGACAAGCTAGCCCTGTATGCTAACGACCTCCTGCTATTTTTGGCAGATCCCAACCAATCCCTATCTGCAGCCATACAGATACTGGATGACTTCAAAGACATCTCCGGATTAACTGTTAATAAGGACAAATCTGTGGTTATGCTGTTAGACCCCCTTCTAGCCCAAGCAGACACCATTCATTGGTTCCAATGCGTATCACAATTTAAATAACTAGGCATAAATATCACTAAGGATTTGACCTCCTTTAAAGCACATAATCTAGACCCAATCTTGCCCCATTTCAAGCAAGCTCTTGAATCATGGTCTAAACTACCTATGACAATCTGGGGGCGTGTGATCTACAAGATGATATATCTACCTAGGTTCTTATACGTATTACTGAACTATCCGATACAGGTTCCATCCAGTTTCTTTCAGAAAGTGACCTCCTTACTCATCCCCTTTCTGTGGGCCAACAAACCACCCAGGATATCCTGGAGAGCATTAGCGGCTCCCATTGATAGAGGAGGATTGGGACTCCCTAATTTTATCTTTATTACATTGCTGGGCAACTATATCACGTCCACTCTTGGCTCCATCCAGAGGAGGATAACCCCAACAGCGTGCTACTGGGGACGCTGCTTGGCTCCTATGAGGCACTCCATAGCACACCATATAGGAAGTTGAAGGACCACAAGAAGCTACCATTGATGATTACAACCCCCTACCATGCGTGGAACCTTGCTTCCAAAATATCTAAGGTAACTGTCCCCTTAAGATCTCCACACCTACCCCTTTGGAATAATGCTAATTTACCCCACCTGCGGGACTTACAAGACTTCCAGTATTGGCCTCAAATGCGGATTAGGTGCGTTGATGATTTGATGGTGGACTCTAAATTTCCCTCGATGGCACAGCTTAAAGAGAAAACGGGCCAACAAGAGATTCAATGGTACAGGTACTTACAACTTAGTGAGGCATTCAAGGAGCAATTTTCCACCCTTGAGCTTGTATATGCCCCTCCCAGTTGTGAAAGTACACTTTGGGATGGTAGCTCAGGAAAACTGATATCTAGGATTTATAAGTCGCTACTACTCTGCTCTCCAAACCCATTCATTAACGCCCGACAAAAATGGCAACTGGAGCTCCCCTCACTAATCCCAGATGACTGGGAACAGGCCACTGAGGAGATGTATGGTTTCCTGATATCAACCAAAGATCGCCTTATTCAGTTTAAGTTTACTCACCAATTATAAATTACACCTGTCAAACTACAGAGAATGGGCAGATCCCCTAATGCCAACTGTCCTAAGTGTCGGCAACCTAATGCCACTTTCTATCACTTGGTATGGGAGTGCAGATTGATTTCTCGATATTGGACTAAGGTGATAGACTACGTAAAGGACCATTTATTCTTTCCTGGCAATGCCACACCGGAAGTGTGTCTTCTGAGAATAGTAGAAGACTTAATCCCATGGGTTAGCTCTAGAACAAAACGATTTTATACTATGCTAAGAAATCCTTGGTGATGCGATGGATGTCCCCCCAACCCCAAACCTTGCCACACTGGTTATCTCTGGTTAATAAAGGGTTACCTAATATCAAGCTGACCTATGAAGCTCGTGGATGTCATACTAAATTTATGAAAGTATGGGCCCCATGGCTAGACATTCACCCCAAGCAGGAACCGCATATTCCAGTTGCCTCTATCCCTAACTAGATCTCCTGAATATAGGCTGCTGCAATGTGGATGCACAATGTTCTTAATGCAGACTAGTTTGTATGTATAATTGTTGGATTACTTATATGTTTCTCCCCTTTTCCTTTCTGTTTCCCCCCCCCCTTGAAAAATTGAATAAAAAAAAGATTCTTTAAAAAAAAAAATTAAGGCAGCAACATGGTATGGTATAGAGTTCTGTAAACCATGTACTACAGGTATAGAATCTGTTATCTGGAATGCCTGGGACTTGAGGTGTCCTAGATAAGTGGTTTTTCCATAATTTGGATCTCCATACCTCATCTGGAAGTTGAATATGACTGGTACTTTAGATTGTAAGATCCACTAGGGCCTTTATCAAATTCACACACAGCAGAGTCAGTTTTACCAGGATGTAAATGTTGTATAATCTCTAAAAATATGTTGTTGCTATATAATTAGGGATAGGGAAAATTCACCAGCACACAGGGAATGATGCTAGCAGGACGAGCCCTTGTAAAGTTTATTGTGTGATGCAACGTTTCGCTTTTACTCTGCAAAATATTCATAACATATAATGATTATACAAATGGTGTGAAGGTGATACCTGTGTTGGCTAACTAAGATGAGAATTACAGCAAGACATTTCAGATCCTCACTCCAGAAATTGTCTTTTCTCTGCTTCTTAGCAGTTAAATGTGTCCTTAATCTGTCTATGGCTGATCGTCTAGTCTTTCCAACCCTGTGAAATTAGCAAATACAAATTAGTAAATGCAAAGAATGTATTGTCAAGTTCCCTACTGCTGTTCTTGTATTTTCACCTTTTACAGTTCCATGTATCTCTGTCTCCATCCTGCTGTCCCGTTTGTCTGTGTCTGTTCAAATGCTAATTACAACTAAGGTTTCAGTAGTTACTGGCTATTTGCTGCCCCCCCCTACACCGATCATATATACATTCACTGTACATATATAGTGAATAAAGAACCCCCAGGTCATGGAACTACGAGGTTACTTCTAATATCCTCATATTTTTCAACCAGGGGTACTTTATTTATTATAATACACAAGTTTTAGTTAGTCATGTGACAAAAAAGACATCACTAAGCTCCGTTTATAACTGATGACATCACTAAGCTGTTTATAAGGATATAATTTACAGGAGATTCATGGCTTTTATGTATTATATATATTTATAGCTGACATAAAGGAATGCTGAGACCGTATAAGGTGCTCTTATACATAGGCTTTTTTTATGCTTTTGATGCATATTTGAGACCCACATTTGCATTCGCTAATTTATTCCATTATATTCTGCCTAGAGTTTTCTAGTCAACTAAAAAATCATTAAAACATTAAATAAACCAAATAGGATTGTTTTGCCTCTAATAAGAATTAATTATATCTTAGTTGGGATGAAGTACAATATACTGTTTGATTATTACAGAGAAAAAGTAAATAATTAAGAAAGAATTAAATTATTTGATTAAAGTCAAGTCTATGGGAGATGTCCTTCCTGTAATTCAGAGCTTTTTGGATAACAGGTTTCTGGATAATGTATGCCATACATATAGTAGCATTCATAAAGGAAGAAACCACACATTTGACTAAGTCACTCAATCACTCAGTCACGAGGAGCAACAATAAAAGATATGTGGAGCAACATGTTAACAAGCCACTGTTAATGGATCACTGAGATAAACCAAAGGTGCACCAGGAGGCAGGCCTCCAGGCTGTCCTATCTAGTGATGTGCAGGTTGACTAAAAGTCAGGTCCAGACTGGGATTTATAATAAGCCCTGGAATTCCATCCCCCACCAGCCCAATAAATAATAATTGTCTATGGCAACTTACAGCAGACACTCTTGCATGTGCCAGAACCCATAGATTGGCAGTCCGGGCCTGCTAAAAGTTGACCCACACCCAACCCTAACCTGGCCCTACAGCAGCCACCCCTGACCTTAACCCAGTGCACTCCCTTATTTATATATCCAAGTCTGCCATGTGACATCATGGATGGGAAACTCAGGTGCAAGTATTTAAAAAGGCATGCATGGAGGCGGAAGTGAGGCACTAGAAGGTTGCGGGTGGGGAAGACACAATATAAAGTTCAGTCCGAACCTGCCCACTACCCACAAACATGGTTCAGAAATTGAAGTCACTCTGAACCTGCAGACCTGTGGACCTGGAGGGCTTTGGGTCAGCTTGTACATCACTAGTCCTGCCCTCTCAATAATTCTACTAATAGGGTCCGCCATAGTCCTGCCTTTGCCAGTCCATCCAACCTTAAGCACTGGCTTATTTAAGGACTTTAATCCTTGTGAGTATGCGAGTATGCCTTTGCCAGTCCATCCAACCTTAAGCACTGGCTTATTCAAGGACTTTAATCCTTGTGAGTATGCCACTTGTATGTATATGAACACCTAAACTGGAAATAGGTAAGATGACTTGACTGTGCCTGGGGAACCTTCATTACCACTTAACTTCAACTTTCTGTCAAGATGCCTCCTAAAGTGTACTCTAGAAAGCCGACTCCAATAAACAGCCTGGGCTCTCTTTATAAAGCACTGACAAAGTAATGTTTACTACTCCAATGCACTGATGTTGAAAATGCCTATTTATAGAGCTTCAAAATGTTCCAAGAAACTTTTTGAGAAGTAATTAATTGTTGAGAAATAATTTTGTTGAAAAAAAAGGTGTCAGTCTTCCCACCAATACTTTGGGCATGAAGCTGATTTAATAGTTTGTTTTCAATAGAGCAAAGTGCAAAAATATTGTCAAATTTAAAGTTATGTATTGACTTTAAAGTTTGTGTTATGGAGAACTCCTTAAAACCGACCATAATCTGCAAATTTGCACACTTTGATAAATAGGGCCTTTCATTTCTTATTCTCCTCTTTGCTCAAAAATCCGGATTATATCAATTTAAGGATATGGAGTTTTAATTTCACCATTAGATTAAATTCAGTTGTGGCCAAAATGGCAGCTCTTCATTGGGGAATAAGTACTTTTCCAGCCCACTGACTATACTATTCTATTCAAACTACTGTTTATTAGCTACTGATGTACTGTTTTGAGTGTGTGTGTGTGGTACTGTTAAAAAAACAGCTAGTATGTGAATATTGTGCTGAAATAGGTAAGTTTATTCAACAACTCAATGGAAGGGGACAAGGATACACACTGGATTCCTTTTTAACATGGGATAACCTACCTTTTTGTAACATATATCCAGAAGTTTACGGCGATAGTTTGTGGGGACCCCAGTCCTGTGTAGGTAAATACTAGTAATAGAGGCACTCAGCTTCTAAACAAACGTAAATTACAACTCAGTTATGAAATGGATAGACATTTTGCAGCATCTGCAATTAGTTTAATATGCAAGGAAAGAATGTTTCAATGCGGGTAAAAGCATGATGGCAAACTAAGGACATTTATTTTTTGCATTTTGCAAATTGGGGCAAATCTTTTTGGGGAAACACTAGAGAATGTACACCATAAAAAAAAAATATATATATATATATGTGTATGTTTAGCATGACTGATGTGATGTAGAAAATAAGATGCAAAAGTGGCTACTCTATGTTAATAATGGTAGTAAGGCTAAATTCTTCTACATTTTTTTATACTTGATAAAGTGCCAAAATTTCACCTGCCAAAAAAGATGCAAAAATCTTTTACCCTCTAGTAAGTATCTTTTTCAACATTTTTATTGGGTTTTCAAAAAACATACAGAATTGATTTTATCACAGCATAAATTGACTATGATTAAAAGAAATTAATGTTTATATTGTGCTGATTTCAACACAAGGAAATAAAACTAATGTGAAAACGTGAGAATTATATTTACCTCATATAAAGGTAATGAAACCTAAGCCAAATATAACAATATTTAGTTATCAGATCTACTATATAAACTAACAAAAGCAACACACAACCAGGACAAACCTAAATCTCGCATTGTGGAGTTAGAAACACAATTTTTCCTTTTTTATTGATGCCCAGACATTAGGATAGTTAAATCTGTAATAACTCTTGAATTCTAGTATCTTTAACTCTTAGGGGCAGATTTAGCACGGGTCGAAGTGAAAATTCTAATTAAAAAAATTAGAATTTCCGAGTAATTTTTGGGTATTTGGACTATCGAATAGGACAAAATTTGATTCTAATTTAGAAAATTAGATTTGAATTTAAAAATTCGATCAATCGAAAATAGACCTCCTATAATCTCTAAGGAGAGTTTTTTAAAATTTTTGAAAATCACATTTTTTTGGGGAAGAAAGTTCGAATCGTTTTAATCGAACGATTCAACCAAACGATTCAAATGATTTTAATTCGATTGAAAAAACACTTAAAAAAAATTCTATGGTCGAATTTCAAAGTTTTTTTCACTTTGGAATTCGACCCTTGATAAATCTGCCCCCAAGTTCTTCACCCTGGCATTGAGTTCTACTCCATAAACTAAGAACAAGCTCTATGACTGGTGATGATGAAGGAACTGACTATTTCACTATTTCACTTTGGTGAAAAATGTGAATGCTAGAAAATCGTGAAATTTTGCCAAATGATTTTTTCTCTTTTCTCATGTGAAATGCATTGGAGTCAATGGTCATTTTTTTCTTGGACCCAAATGCATTAGAGTTAATGAGGGGTGAGTTTTTTCAAATTTTTTTTCCCCTGTGGGATTTTTTTCTAGCAAAAAAATGCAGGGTGAAATTCTAGCACATACAGTATTGTCCAAATTTGCTACTTGCCAAGGAGTAATTTTGCTTTGAATCTGTATCAGACAAAAATATGTGTCACAAAAAGCTTCTCATAGACCACCGCAAATGTTATTGACCATGTTTGCATCCTTTTTGACCAATTACAGACCTCACTGACTTCCTCGCAAAGTCCCAATGGATTTTGAAAACATTTGCAGTGTGTTTAATAAAACACAAAGGGGCAGATTTAATAAAGTTGGAATGGTAAATTCAAATCTAATACTCACAAATTTGAATTTAAAAACACCAACTCAAATGTAAATTCGAATGTGAGATTTATCATGCTGCTCGACCCTGGCAACAGTTCTAATTAGAAAATTTGCCACCTAAAACCTGCTGAGTTCATTTACAAGTCAAAGGCAGAGATCCATCTTCCTGACATTTGAGTTTTTTTTGGAGAAAAATTCAAATCAAGTTTCATTCAGATTCTTTTTGAATTCAATTCGAGTTTTGTTTTAATTCAATTTGAGCTTTTGGGTCAGTAACATTCGTTCACATTTTAGACGTTCAAGTGTTTTCCGAAATGAGATAACATTTGAGTTTTGAGTAAAAAAAAAAAATCTTCCCCTAATTATTGCATTTTGTGACTGAGGCGCAGATTTACTATTGGTCGAATTCGAGGGTTAAAAAACCCTCGAATTCGACCATGGGAATAGCTGGGGAATAAAAATCCTTAGAATTCAAAGGATTTTACTGCAATTCGATTGGTCGAACGATCGAATAGCAAATATTCGATTGATTGATAAAATAAAATAAAAAAAATAAAAATAAAATCGATCGATTCGAACGATTTTAACCATTTGATCGAATCTTTTTAGTCGATCAAAAATAACTAACCCCAATTCAGTAGCTTTGATCTGGTGAACTAGGCAGTCGAATAAAAATTTAAAGGGGAAGTACTTTGACTGTCGAATAGTCAAATAGATTTTTATTCGAATCATTCGAATCATTCAATTCAATCGAATTTTCTAAATTCACTGGTTGAAGTGGCTTTCAAAAACATTTGAAAATTTTTTGAAAATTAGATCGAACTTCGAATCCTTCATGTGAATTTAGTAAATCTGCCCCTAAATATTAAACAAACTCCAGAACAGATATTAATGCTAACCTTTGCTTAGAGCTGTAATATTTGCCAGTGAATGACTTTACATTGCAAGCAGCGCTAAACATTTGCATTGTTTTTTTTAACATTTTAAACATCGCTTGCAATTTTTAATGACAGTCTTTAAAAAATTAACAAAAATGGTATTCCTCCTGTACAGGAATGAAACCAGCTATCCAGAATACTTGGCATCTGGGTTTTTTCTGGATAAGGGGTCTTTCTGTATTATGAATTTCATTTACTAACAATAGAATTTCCCTGAAAATTCATAGCTTTTCTATATTTCTAAAAAAAACTCAAAATCTTTTAGATTTATTAAGTGAAAAAACCATGGAAACCTCAAAAGCAAAACTTTGCCAAGTAAAAGTTATTGAGGTGCTATAGAAGTCAATGGGAGCTGAGCTGATATTATTGCACCACTTTATCAATTCAGAATTTTATAGGTTTTTGGATTTTTCCCTCCACTAGAAATTGTCTGAAAAACCTGAATTTTTCAAGGTTTCCGATGTATTCATATTTTTTAGTGCATGCAGTTTTTATAATTATAATTTTGTCAAGAAATCTCACATCATTTGTAGTTTTAGAGTTTGTGAGTTTGGTTGTGGTTTCAAAAACCTCTAAAATCTGACCTTAAATAAATAAACCCTAGTCTACATAAAATTAATTTAAAAATTAAGGGGCAGATTTACTAAGGGTCGAATTTTGAATAGAAAAAAAATCAAAATATGCTTTTCCGAACCAAAATGGATCTTTTACGTTCATATAGGTCCATTTTCGATCGAATAAAAATTCTTTGAATTGTTCGGATGCATTGTTTGATTAGAAAGATTTGAACTATTTTGGGCAAAATCCTTAAATTTTCAAAAAGTTCCAAAAACACTTCTTAAAGGTTCCAGGAGGTCCCCATAGGCTAAAATATCAATTCGTCAGGTTTAAGGTTGCGAAGTGACGGATTCGAAATTTGAATGTTCGAATTTTAAAATTCGAGTAAAATTTTGGCAAATTCGATAGTCAAAGTAGTAGTCAAGTAGCCAATAATAACTTCAAAATTCGAATTTTTACTTCTGCCCCTAAATAAACCCAATAGGCTGATTTTGCCACCAATCAAATACATCGTACTGTTATAATATTACAGATAAAAAGACATTCAGTTTAAAAAAATCATGATTATGTGATTAAAATGGATTCTATGGGAGATGGCCGTAAATTCTGAATAATGGGTTTCCAGATAATGTCTCCCATAGCTGTATGTATACATGAATACCAGGCATTTCCAACCAAGTCACACAATATCATGGCACCTAGGAAGCTCAGGCTCATTACTGGGCGGCACTGTTACAGTATGTATGGGAGAATAAGACCCAGCTCCTGATGATCATATTCTTTTTGTGACTTGTCCCGCGACCAAGAAGAAGTTTCAAGAAAGTGTGTCAGTGCTGAGCTTTGAGAGTCAATGATTTAGGAAAATCTCCTTACGTTTTTAATCCATTAAGAGCCATTGAAAGCAAAACAAACAAACAAAGCTTTAACTCGTTCATTGACAACAGGCTGAACAAACAAGCAGCAGGGGGAGGAAATCCTAGTCATTTTAGGATCAATAGACTCCCTGCATGTGTGCTCTTAGGTGACGAAAGGTAGAAGAGAGCTGCTGTGGGTTGGCAGGGGGGTTGGTGGAAAGAATGTACTGGGTGGGTGGAGGATGCCTTGAAGAAACATGGGCTCTATTGAAGCTTCATTGTTCTCAAGTCACAGAATTCAAGTGTCATGCAGAGTCTATTACTTTGCATCAGTGGTTCAGGGCCGAATGCTTTGGCCACTAGGTGGGCTCTGAATCCATGGAAAACCTAAGGTAACACTAACACACACCAAAGAATTGTGCTTCCTTACTCTTTCTTTGTCCTATGCATATACAGGTAGGGGATCCGTTATTTAGAAAGCTCAGAATTACAGGAAGGCCATCTCCCATAGACTCTGGTTTAATCAAACAATTCATACTTTTAAAGCACATTTCCTTTTTTTCTCTGTAATTACAGTAGCTTGTACTTGATCCAAACTAAGATATAATTAATCCTTACTGGAAGCAGCAAAATTCCAATTTTAGGGGGTTATTTAGGGGGTTATTTATCAAAATCTAAATTATATTTTATATTAAATGAGTTGGACAAAATTAGAAGCTTGATTTCATCGGATTGGGTAAAATCTCAATAAAATCGTGCAAAAAAACGAATTGTACAATTTTTTCAGAGCTTTTCCCGAATCTTACAAAATTTTCAGGGCTTTTTCCCCGAAAAATTGTAGTTGTAGTGCTTGTTTGGCGACCTTGCCAAGTGAGTTGATCTTGGGGGGTCTTATTTATCAAAATCCAATTTTTAGGGTGGGGGCACATGGGCAGATTCAGGGATAATAGTCTCCCTAGCGACAAATCTCCTCTTATTTCAGGGAGACTATCTCCCTGAACTGCCTTTCTCTTCCTTCCCGCTGGCTTGAATGTAAAATCGCTAGTGATATGGCACTCACGGCGTTTCGTTTTCGGAATTCTTAAAGCGAAGCGCTGTGAGTGCCATCCCGCTGAAAACTTTTCATTCAAGCCGGTGGAAAGGCAGGGGGAAGCAGTCTGGGGAGATTGTCGCCTAATTCACATTGCTTAAATTAAAGATGAATAGTAATGAAATATTTATAGTGGTAATATTTGCATAAAAATAATAAATAACAATAAATAGAAATTATTATTATTATTGTTGGTGTGTTTATTGTTACATTAAAAATAATAAATGCAATAATAAGCTGTCATTATTTTAATTCCAATATTATTCACAGTGGTGTTTGCTCAATTAAAAAATACTTTCACTTTCCAGAGCGCTAAAAGTTTTATAGTAGAAAGGGTATTTTCCCTGAATCATTGAGGGGCAAATTTACTATTATTCCCCAAAATTAGTTCGACCAAATTCGAAATTCGATAAGCATTCGACCATCGAATGCTTATCGAATTGTTTTAAGCTATCATTTTGCTCGCAATACGATTTCTCGATGAATTTGTATGATCGGATACTGACAAAAACCGAATGGTATTCGAGCAGGACTTAGTCTCAGAAGCCTATGGGGAGCTTCCCAAAGGATTCTATTACAATTCGGTAGGTTCAATCCCAAAGGATTCTATTACAATTCGGTAGGCAGCTGAATAACTTTAAAATTTTAATTCCTTCGATCAACGAATGATTGAATTACCAAATATCTGATTATTTGTTCTATTCGATATTCGATGATCGAACAGGCCAAATTTGCATATCCGATTTCACGAAAAATTCATACGATCGGTATTCGATCGAATTCGATCGAACTTCGATCATTTCACGTGAATTTCGTAAATCGGCCCCTTAGAGTCCCCTAATCTATAAAATGTTGTTGATTGTAGCATGTAGTGTATTAAATGTTAAAACTTTAAATTGTCTGCCAAAAACTTAAATGTCAATTGTCCCTCTAGTCTCATGTCAACACACAAACCTTCTCATGCCAATCCGCTAAAAGCAGTGCCTTTTTTTAACATCACAATGTTCCCTATGCCCAAATTAGGATAGACAGTGATGTTCATTGAGAGAGAAACAGTTGGCACTTTGTATATCTTTAGGATCTTTGGTCACTATTCTTTCAGCAGAAGCCTGACTGTAGAATGCTAAATGGGCATTGAAACGATAAAGGTTATTATGGTTGCACTAAGGACATTTTTATATGTATATATAAGTATATAAGCATGGGACCTGTTATCCAGAGTGTTTGGGACCTGGTGTTTTCCATAATTTTGCTTTAATGAAACCATTAATTGAACCCAATAGGCTGGTTGAGCCTCCAATAAGGATTAGGAAGTATATATATTTTTAATTATTTGAATTTTCAACTATTTAAATCTATGGGAGAGGGGCTTTGTGTCATTCAGAGCTTTCTGGATAATGGGTTTCCAGATAACATATCCTAAATAATATATATTTAATATACAATATACATAATAGATATTTTGAGGGAATTATAATTACAATAAGTTAAGTTCTAACTTAGCAAAAAACCAAGGGATGTGTACAATGGTTGCAACAAGAGGATCAAGGGAAAATCTGGATCAATGCCCTCATTAGTGCTGCCCTCAGTCTTCCTCAGATGTAATGCCCGCTCCTCACTCCGCTAATATCTTATCATGTGTCTCTTGTCTACTATAATTAAAGCACCAGTTCATCACTGAGATACATTTAGGTCCAGTTGCCCTGGTGTATCATGACTAGCGCACCACCTTTATTTATAGGTCATGAGAAAGAAGGGTAAAGTATAGTTACCAGATGTGAATGTTATAAGATCAGAGCAATGGGAGAAGAGGCATGGAAGAGTGATTAGTTAAGGGAAATACTAGTAAGAGATTTTTTAATTCTCCCCATATTAGATTAGGAAATACTAAAACATACACATGAGGATTTGTAGAGCACTGTGGGATATGTAGAGTCTGTCTAAGTCTTAAGAGATAGGTAACTGCCTTCCAGAAAGGGAGATACAGTGTAACTCTCTGTACTCTTTACTGTGGATTGAACTTGGTAAAGGCTGAGAATACAGCTCAGCTTTCATTGTGATGCGTAAACAATTGGGTTCTGTGTACGGTCAAGGAGGCAAGATTGATTCTGTAATGGCTTTCAGAACGTGGCAATAAATGCTTTTAATTTTAGACTGGTTATGAACCTCCACAAACAGTAATTACTGTTACAGAATGAATAAACATGTGTCCAAGAAGATTAAAGACTAATAGGTTTGTTTTAGCTATTAATGCACAATTTAGGCCAAGGCAGGGGCAGATCTGCTTATAGTTTATCAATTGCTGCCAGCAGCTGCAAAAAGTATGCTATTGTTATTGCCAGTCGCCGGGTTATCATTAGGAGCAGAAGGTACAATACATACACTAGACAGACCATAAAAGAGCCATAAAGTTTTGCCACTTTTCCTCGAACAGAGAAATATTATGTGGTGGGGGTCCCCTTTCAGCCCATCATTATGATTAATTATAAAGAACTAAAAATAACAGTTTTTTTTATAGACTATTGGGAACTTGGCTGTGCACTGATTTATAGTTATAATGTGGGTGTAACTAATACTGACCATACATAGTGATGGGCGAATCTCCCGAGATTCGCTTCGCTGAAAAATTTGCGAATTGGCGAAAAATTCGCGAAACCAGTCGCGGGACGCTTTTGACGCGCATCGTGTCAATTTTGGCGCGTCGCGTCATTTTCGACGTGCGTCGCGTCATTTTCGGCGCGCTGCGTCGTTTTTGGCTTCTGGGATAGATATTGATGTGTTACAAATCTTTTTATGACAAAAGTAATCCTGGTAAATAATTTGAACTTTTGTCACAGAACAAAATAATTAAGGGGATGGAGGATGTAGGTTTTATGGGGGCCAGTATAAGAAAGGACTAGTGAGGGTAAGGTAGTGTGATCATTTGGCATGTAAGTCATGGAAGGACAGGTCCTACTTTTGCATTAGGGCTCATGGACTTTTAGTTATTTTAATATTTATTACTTGGAGACCTGTGGGCTGGATGTAGAACTATGCAACAATGCGTTCTAAGGTATAGTAGTTTATTTAGGAAAAAAGGTGCTACAGGCTGAAAGGGTTGGTTTCATTTTTGTTTGCAGTAATACCATTTCCCAAGGATTTTAGATCAGAAATCTTTTTTTATGGTTACAAGTGATTTTAATTGTTGGGATGAAAAGGAGTTAAGCGTTTGCATTTGCCTACAGAATTGATCCTTGGCATAACACTGCAGAATTGTTCCTTATAGTATGAGCCAAGGCACAACTTGTGTCCGAGAACAGCAGTGGTCAAAATTCCCCATGTACGAGTAGCCTAAGGGTACATTAGTTTTTATGCATTCTCCACTATCTTGCTCAAGTCATTAGTATACCAGTCAATTACAGTCCTGCAGCGGGTCGGGTACCTGCAGGTTACTTGCAAAAAAAAAGTAGGTACCTGCGGAACAAGGGTAGGCTTTTCAGGAGTGGGTATAAATGCAGGTCTGCAGAGTCACGGGTCTGTGGGTCGTGTTGCGGGTCTCTTCCTGCTGCAGCTCTCCTTGCAGCTTTCCCTCCACTTATCTCCCCCTCCCATCTGACTTCAAGCACAGGTCTCTTACATCACACGCGTGTTTCTTTCCCTCTCAAGCACTTTTGGTGATGTCACTTCCGGTTTGCAGCAACATCACTTCCGGTTTGATGGTAGTTGGTGGGTTGCAGGTTGGGTTGCAGATAAGGCAGTTGTGGGTCTGGTAGCAAACCACAGTGGGTAAATATGCGGGTCGCAGTTCGAGTTGCGGGCTGTGGGTTCTGGTTGGTTCTGCGCAGGACTCTATGCCAGAACTCGAACATCTAGGACTGAATGGGTAATGGACAAATATAATGCAATATATATTTATATAACTGTAATACTTAGCATTTCAGTTCACATGAACCTGTTTTATCTTTTGATGTTGAAAGGTCTTATAAACAAGTCAATGGGGTTGTCGTTAGAGAAAGTGTATTGATATGCAGTGTATATACCTAGCACCTCATTGCTTCGAATCATAACAAATCACAACACATTTGTAACAGTGAACCACTCTTCAAAAGTCCTCCCTGAGAAGATGATCTGAAGTAGTTAATGTTAATCATTCTGATGACTGGAGTCATGAACTGGCACTTTCTGCCTTGAGTGTCAGTTTGAATAACCTCAAGTCAGTGACTGGCGTAGAAATCTAAGATGGCAGCTTATGGGACATAGGGGAGGGAGGTATTTTCACAAATTGTAATTCAAGATCGGAAGAGTTTAAAGCCAAGGGAAAACACAATACGTTACTTCACAGTTTATTTATCACTTATTTGGTATTTCTCATATTTTGGAACCCTAGTGCTGGGGTTCATATTTCTTTCTCTCACAAAATAGCGGTTCTGTCACGCTTTCTGACTGAAATTTTAGCTAACAGAGAATTTGGGCCATAGTGACCCAGTATATTATCTGAGATCTATTGTTCTCTGGGGGAATTTGAGTTCTTAGCAAGATGATTAATTAACAGTGAGGCTGACTTAAGGCTTATCAAAGCAAATGAAAGAAACAAAGAAAGAAAGAAATTTATCAAAACTAGATATATTCATTAGGGGAGCCCATGGCAATTGCTTGGGTGAGGTCCACATGAACTTTCTTATGGGCTGCTTGTACAACTGGATATTCAAATCTGCCAGATCAAAATGTGACATAATTTGGGTAGGCCAGTCAACAGGCCATTAAGCTGCCAACCCATTCTTCAGGAGCCACGCTGGGAGCTTTTATTGGCTCATGTATAGCTAGCTTTAATCTGGTTATAGCATTGACTGCCGACATGCCAACTCCAGACTGAACAGGCAGCTAATTGGCCTTCATATGAGGCCAAAACAATGTCTACTAGGGATCATCCAGATATTTGCCATATAGATTTAAAAAACCAATTGGTTGAGGACTGCATTGGGCTTCCTAAAGTGTCTTTATAGGTCCCTACTTGATTACAACATTGGCCAAAGGTCTGCTTGTTTGACAACCTTGCCAAATAAGATCATTTGTCTGCATAAGACCAGCTGAAGACTGGTGTCTATCTCAAACTTTTCACCGCTGTTATTAGAGTCCCTCCAAATTTTTAAAACTATTCTATTGATGTTATGTAATGCTATCCTTCATAATGGCCCTCCTTAATCTTCCACTTGATTAGTTATGGGTGATGATGTTAGCTGTTAACTATAGCAGGGAAATTAGAAGTCATGTGAAAATGTTCTCAGCCCTTTTTCTAACCCATAGACAGCAGTGTTGCTAGGAATAGATGACCTCTCTCCAAAAATCTACCTCCTGTATTAAACCACTGCCTTATTTACAAGTTTAATGCTAGACTGAGGAACTGACAGCAGCCACATGTGTTCCAAATAGAAAAAAAAATGGCTGAATAGCTTTTTTGTCAGTTTTTGGGCAATATATTGGTCAAGTTATAACAGCACAGCTGGAACACACTGTTTGTTACATTCCAAGCTGTCTTTCTGTCCACCCTCCCTGCCTGTTGTGGAAGATTGTGTATCCTAAATGTTGAAAGAGATTTGTACACAAACTAGACTTGTGTGGAACCTCAAGCAGGCTGCTTTATTTAACCTTTCATTTTTCAACCTTTCAGCGAACTTGATCCATAGCTTTTTTAAGCAGCGGATTTATTTAAAAACAAAACCATAAGTAAAAAAAAGATAAAAATCTACATGAGTCATTATGGTTAATATATATATGGGAAAAATACATAAATGTATAAAGTAACCTGCAGAGCCCCCCTCCCTGTGCACATTCTCTCTCTATTTCAAACGAGGAGAAGCTCTAACTGGGGATGGGGGTGGTGGGGTATTATCCCCAAAGTTTCAGAATCTCTATAACAGTGATGTAAGCTTTCAAATGTGTGTACAGTGTGCCACCATCTTGAATTTTGTTAGGAGTGCCAGTGACACTGCACATGCTCAGTGTGCTCTGTGATGCTCTGTAAGATAGCCTTATGGGTAGTGGGAAATTATGAAGCAAAAATTGAGGTTCTATCTGTCACAGAAGCTGATGCCACAGGCAGTGTCAGACTGGGACACCAGGTGCCCACCCAAAAACCTTAGACCAGGGGCCCACTCTCAGTACTAATATTCTTCATCTCCTCAATCAAACTCTATTCTCCTAGTTTGTTTTCTTTACATACTATAATCAATTAATCCATCTATTTAGCCTCTTTGGTCTCATAGAAATAGGGAATGGTCAATTAAATAGGCCAAAAGTTTAGCAGCATGAGGCCCCCTGATACCTTGGCCCACCGGGAGTTTTTCTGGTATTCCGGTGGGCCAGTCCGACACTGGCCACAGGGCTAATTGTTAAACTCTGATGCAAAATGCACTGGGCTGCCAGGTAATGAGAATCTGAATTTATAACTAATCTGCTTTATACCATTGTGACTTTTATATTC
>CM044446.1:88224686-88303184 GCA_024363595.1 Xenopus borealis | reverse complement strand
TTAGTAGTGAGAATTTTTTCTTGGCTTTAGCTGTTAGAAGGTCATTAGTTAGACGGGTCATGACATGTTTTGAGGCCCACAGCATAATATAATTTAAAGAAGCTCTTTGTGAATAAAATATATTTCCGAAAAAAATAACTTCTTATGTTAGCCCAATGGCTGCCCTAAACCTCTTGGTTCACCTCTTACCTCCCATACCACTAAATTAATGTAAATTAACCAGGCACAAATACATGGCAGTGACTAAAACTGTATATTAAGCATGGTGATCCAAATGATAAAACCCACTAATAGGCTAGTGTCGGTCATGGCAAATCGAAGATGGCGGTGCACTTCAGCACCACGTGTGTGGCGGCGTGGGCGCAGTGACTCCGGTGTCGGAATGCTGGAGCGATGACGTCCTGAACCGGCGCCAAATTCAAATAAAAGGAACTCCCTGGACACCGATTCAATGCCCAAGTATAGCATTTGTTTTGTACATTGCTGGGTGTTAATAATTCATTCTATATTGATTCCTGGGGGTATATTTATCAAAGAGTGAAGTTAAGAGTGAAGTTCTGCCACTAGAGGGAAATTCCGCAGCTCTCTATTAATTTCTATGAAATTTTTGAAGGTGTATTTATCAAAGGGTGAAACTTCATCAAAGGGTGAAATTGATGACCAACCACTAATGTTCGAGATAATCTCCATGACAACAGGGGAATTGCCTGGTCAGGTTAGGACTTTACACAAAGAGAAACTGTTGTTCCCTTCTGTTCCTGTTGTCTTGGGGTTACCCTGGCTTTGGTCAGATCTCTTGTTGGAGTCCATTCTGCCAAGAGCATTGTCTCCCTTCTACTCCCATCCAGCGGGTGACTAACTACTCGACAGTTCTGAAAGCCCTGCCATCCTGTTACAAGGAGTTCTCTGATGTCTTCTGTAAAAAACCGATACCCCTTACCTCTGATCACTGAACTTTTGACCAATTGAAAGGGGCTAAAATCTTGTCAAAGATGTCAAGGACTTCTACCCATTCCCTCTTGTCCATGGACTAAACTAGCGATGGACTTTATTGTAGAGTTACCACCCTGAAAAGGGAATGCTATGAGTTGGGTAGTCATTGACTGCTTTAGCAAAACGGCACACATTATTCCCCTGTGAAAACCTTTCTGCCGTGGAACTGTCCAAGCTCTTCATCCAATTAATTTTTTGGTTGCATGGCTTTCCAGCTGAGATAGTCTCTGATAGGGGATCTCAATTCACAGCTATGTTCCGGAATTCCTTATGTAAAGACTTGGGCATCACTCTTCAGTTCTCTTCTTCCTACCATCCCCAGACCAATGGGGCAGTGGAGTGGGTGAATCAAGCATTAGAGCAATTCCTGAGGAATCATATTTCCCTCTGCCAAAACGATTGGTCTGATCTCCTCCCTTGGGGCAGAATCTGCTCATAATAATGCATGTCACACTTCCACTGGGAGATCTCCTTTTATATCTTGTCTGATATTCCCACCGCAGATGATCAAGCAGCCCCTTTGTCTGCTATTTGGGCTGCAACCAAAGCAAATTTCGAGAAGAGTGCTCTGGTGCAAAAAACTTTTGCTGATCACAGACGGATATCCCCCCCTCTATACAAAGTGAGAGACACAGTGTGGTTGTCCACTAAGAACATTCGTTTGAAAATTCCTTCCCCCAAGTTGGGTCTTAAATTTGTAGGTCCATCCTCCATTATGGAGATTGTTAATCCTATCGCTGTTAGACTCCAGTTTACCCCTGAGATGCGCATCCCAAACGTGTTCCACGTATCCCTTGTGAAACCGGCAGTCACTTCTTTTCAAAGGCTTTCAGTCCTGAAGAATGTTCAAGTACTTTGATGAACATTCCCCTCGTTTGGTAAAAAAATTCTACAATCAGTTTCCCCAGAAACTAAGACTTGGTGGTCCAGTGGCCATCCGTGGGGGAGGGAGAAATGTCAGGACCGCCGGGAGCACTTGGTGGTGCCTCTTACCTTCCTGGCGTTCACAGCGAATCCAAGACAGCGGCGCCCTTCAGCACCACGTGGGTGGTGGTGCCAAATTCAAACAAAAGGACGCCCAGGACGCTGGTTCAATGCCCAAGTATAGCATTTGTTCTGTACATTGCTGGGTTTTTGATAATTCATTTTATATTGATTCCTGGACTCTTCACCCTGCCTGAACACTGAATCTGATAATATGCTGCCTGCCTTTGGACCTTTTCCTGGACTTTGTTTATGATATTGTCTGAACCCTTTTTGTACCATGATCTTGGACTCTAACCCTAAAGCTTCCTCTTTGGTCCTTACTACTCCCCACTGGGAACCGATAGGCCTCCCTGACAGCTAGATGATATATTTCATATAGTACTCATAAGGGAGAAGGATGAGAATAGTGTTTTCTTTGCCATCTCATTTCATCATAACACACGTCGTATTTGCCTATTTACATATTGTTCTGACTCATTGCAAAACAAATTTGAGCTCTCTCCTCAGCTCTTATTGGTGCTGGTTGTTTGTTATTTCACATCACCAGTTTGTGTGAAAAAATATATAAAATTTATAATATAATATATAAAATATAAGGATACTGGAGATGATTTTTGGTTTCCATGACCTCTGTTAAAGTAGTCAGAATACAGCTGCATTATTTTACAAAATGGTGGTATGAGGTAGGTACACTATTCCTTATATATTCTAGCTTAAGTCTGAGGAGAAGACATGTGGCATGATAATTGAACAGTAGGCAACAGTCCAAGCAAATGTGGATTTAATGTGCATCAAGGTTTGTGTAACCTATATGTTTGCAATGCTTTGTCTTGTATCTACCCAGTGTTGTAATGCACTCATTGGATATGGACAAATTTCTCTATTGTCCACATGTTAACCCATTGTTTTAGCTGTCCCCTTCAGCAGAAAATGGGTCAAAGGTTAATGCTTGATAAGAAAGCAAAAGAGCTCTCAATTAGTTGAAGAAACCCCTTGACCCTCATTGACATAGTATGCCCTTTGGCCTTTCCTCTTGAGAACCAAGGAGCCTTCCTCTCAAGCTTTTCAGGAGCTGCTTTCACAAGCTTTAGAGCATATGTTCAGCCAGCTATCTGACAGCAATGTGTGTGTAGACATTATCATTTGCTCGCCCTTAGGTCTTCATTTTTGCATCATATTTAAAGAGCCATGACTGCCAGAAGGCCCTGTCACAATGAACAAGGTGCTGCTGAACTAATACTAATAAAAACTATAACACAACATATGTATTTTTAGACAAAGAGGAGTTATTACCAAAACATTTACATTATAATTACTTTGTACAGAATTAACTGGGACAATTTAGTAATATATGCTAATGTCAAATTTTAAAAGGTACAAGGCTCTGTTAAGTGGTATTTGTGTATAGCTTTATTTTGTGCATTCAGGGGCAATCCAGCCCATTTCGCCGCCTAAGGTGGCCTTCAATTTTCCACCCCCCTTCCCCACAGCGAAGGGTGGGGGGTCCACTGCACTAGAAAAGCCGAATTTCCAGGTTGAACGGAGCATTTTTGCCACCCCTGGCAACCAGGGGGGGTGCTGCTGATTGAGGAGAGTGTCTCAACTTGCCTAATTGGTGGTACACCCCTGTGTGCATTTACATATCCTTATATTGGAATTGCCACAATTCAGTGAGGTTTATCATATTAAAAGTCACGGAAGAGATTCATTTTGAAAAAGAGATCTCATGGTTTATCATACTCTATTGACTTCTATGAAAACAAAAACTATAACTGAATTAGGAGAACAGTTTTTGCATAAGATATTCTCACTGAATAGAATCTGGCTCATTGTATGATTAATTTCTTTCAGGAAAGTTGAGAAGTTGTGTGTATCTCCTGCAGATGCCACCCATCCTTACAAGAGTATCCTTGGGTAAGTGAATTAAAGGTCTGAGAACCAACAGCAACCAATCAGATGTTTAATTTCAAACTGCTGTTTGGTGGCTATGGTTTACTAGAAATGTATTACCTTCATTGATGTTATTATAATACCCCCATTAGACATCAGATGACTATACACAGGCCGATAAAAGCTGCTGACAGCTTATTGGCCCATGTATGGTTCAGCCAATGGAACTGTCAGGTATTAATTGGACAGTTCGAATTTCCCATTGGATCAAGGGTGACATTTTTGCTTGATGCCTAATTGATGGCCTACATACCAGACAAATGATCAGGTCAGCACAATATTGCCCACCTCAACATACATCAGTGAAAGATCTGCTAGTTTGGCGACCTTGCCAAACTTATTGATCTTGGGGGACCCTGTTTATCAAAATCTGATTATTTTAATTAAAAGGTCTGAGCACATTGGTACCTTATTTGTTATTAGAAAAGCATGATTTAATTGGATCAGGGACAAACATGGAAAAATTAGATACAATCTGAATCATAAATGTTTTTGGATATTTTTCCTGAATTTGCTCGATTTTTTCGAGCTTTTTCTCAGAAAGCCTACATTTTTAATAATAATTAAAAAAAAAAAAAAAAGTCCTAAATAGTCAGATTTTCTGTCTAATTCCAGTGCGGTGCACATCTCCTTAAATCTGCATTTGTTCACTAAACTCCATCAAAGGGCAATGGCAAAGAAGTGAGCAAAGATGCTATATTTGCACAGAATTATTTTCTTTAAAAAACATTCAGATGCAGAATTTTTTTACCTACAGATATCTGCTACTGGATATGTGCACAAGTATAAGCAACTATCTCCCTAAAAAGTAAAGAGAAAGAAGAGTTTAGTAGGCTGCCTAAAATGCAAAATGTATAGATATATATATTCTAATGTTTTGTTGTTTGATTGATACAGCTATGCAAATCCATTGCAATATTTAAAATCAATCCCAGATGTTAATTAAGATACTTTTCCTCTACCTCAACCACTATAGGCAGAATTATTAAGTTGCATTTACTTCTTTATGGAGTTCAAATCCCAAACATCCAATGACCCATGTTTCTGAAAGCCTGCTATAGTTTTTCCTCTGCTCTACTCTAATAGCTGCCGTTGAGCCATTTCTCCTCATATAGTAACCCAAGATGCTTTTACATCCTAACATCTTTGTAACCTTACCTAAGCCTTCCCAATCCATTAAAAATGACTATGACTTTATTCTCTAGAGAAAAATGTAATACCCAAGCAACAAAAATGGGCGACAGATCCCATTTCGTGGCTGTTTGAACAACAAGTGAGTTTGGGCTGATCCTATAATGTGTCCATTGATTTGTGTAAAAAATACCGGTGCCTCTTACTGAAACCAGAAGACTAGACCCACCTTGCCTGGGTTAAATTTTTTGACCCCTGCTATATCCCAAGACCCTCTCGTTGGCTAATTTAAGACCTGATCCTCCCACTTTCTCTTCGGCAGGTGTAAACAGTGTGGTTATGTAAGTAAACAGTTTGTTTTACTTAGGAAAAGTAAGAATATATGTAATTGAGTGCTGCTGATGGACATGCAGTGGTGCATGTTCACATAAAAGAAAATCATTTACTTTGTGGTGGAATAAATTTGGACAGTTTTTAATCTGGAGATTTTTACATTTTCATGAATGCAGTAAGCTCAGGATTTAAATTATTAGCTTCTTTTGCCCAGTTGGCAAATTATTTCCCTTTTTTAAAATAGAAAAAAACCCACTGAATTTTACTTCAAAATGCTTTATAAATTACCCATGAAAAATAATAATTCTAAACACAAATGTTTACATAACTTTACAAAATTTAGGTCTTCTGACCACTGGAACTAAAAGACTTTATTGCATTAAAAAAATATTTGCTATTTATGTTTGGAACTATACTAAAGAGATATTGAATAATTATGAGTTTAGATTGTTTTGTCAACTTTGAAATATATCTTGGAGGTCAGATTTTAATTTGCTTTAAAAGCTAAAATGTATTATAAAGGCAATCAACCCATGCAACACTTTGGGGCTTTTTTCAAGATTAGTGTAAAGATACCTGGTGGTCCAGTGGGGAGACAGGGACACCTGCAGCTGTTCATGTCTTCTTCTTGACATGTGTGTTCTTTTATATTTGGCACATTGAGCTGGAGTGAAATTCAAATGTTTAAAGGCACTAAAACCTAATTCCCAGCACCCAATGTAGGCCTATTTCCTGGGTGTGCTTCAACTCTGTTTATCTGTTCTTTGACCCTTGCCTGTCCCTGACTTCTGCTAGTTCTCTGCCTGTACCGACCTTTGCCTGTTACTGACCAACCTCTTGGATCCTGTCTTTATGTTACTGATTGGTTTTGAACCCAGCCTGTATCCTTGGCTATGTTCCTGGCTCATGATTCCATACTACTCTGATTTACCTCTGTATTAACCTCGGTCTGTCCCTTGACTTCGCTTCATGTTCCCCATACCTCCTGTCACACATTATGGTTCCCTTCTCTGCCCAGATTTCTCACTACTGGTTCTCTTACTTTAAGACCTGGTGGCATCCAAATAGTGGAGGGATTCTCCCGAAGAAAAAGGTAGCTGTTATAGGCAGAAGGGTGAGCTACAAAAACAACCTTGATGTTTGCTCTGGGTTTTTGAGATACCCTGCATGACTATTAGTTTCTAAGAAATTGAATACAAGATGATTGACTTTGATTTGTTGATCAATTTGAGTTTTCATGACTCTGATATCATGTATTTTGTTAGATTTATGGTATATATTTGAACAGATAGGAAGTTTAAGATCTAATGAGATATCACTGAAATTAAATGGAACTGGATACTGTAACTTTTAGTTTTTTTTCTACAAACTTTAATTTTGGAGTTTTTGATGTCATCTCCTGAATTGTCAAATGACTGGAGACCGTAAGGAATGTTGGGTTTCAAGAAAATTGCAATGCACCTTCAACTTTCTTTACTTAACCTCGAGATTAAATCATTAGTCAGATTCAAGGAAATTCCTGATTCCTGATTTGTCTTGGGAGACACAACCACACTCCCAGTGGAGGTGCAGGATATACATCACTAGGTAATCCTCCTAGTGCAAGGTAGCCCCTCCCATTATCAACCATCATCAGTCAGTTCAGTTTTCCATTCGGCCAATAAGTTTATGTGCAATTGCTCCAGAGAATGGTCTTCCAACTACAATATTTTTAGGGGCTACACATGTACAGATGATCATATAATTTTGTTTGCAGTTATAGGAAAAACCTTTAAGTTGCATTTTATAACTTTAACCATTGGTCTGTGTGGCCCAAATTCATCACGGGATAAAGCCAAAATTATTATGTTAAAAACAAGTTAGGAGATTACTTTTAATGCATTGTGATTGTAATGTGCAATGTGTATATTAGAAATCTAAACTGTTTGTCAGTGAATTTCTGGGAAGCTGTTAATAGCTGGGGCACTGAGCTTCCAAGCATGAGCTCATAACACCGAGCGAGAAAGAGAAACTTCCCAAATCATTTGGAGAAAAGTAAACACACAGTGGAAATAGGTCTCCCTAGGGATCTTGAAGTAAGAGGCGAGATTTTCAGAGCACAGCTCTACAATGTCAGATGGAATCAATATGTATACACAGGCAGTGCAATATTACAGCATCTCTTAAACAATTAATAAGCCATCAGGTCATTTCTCTTAGCTTTTATTTGAAAATGTTTCGGCATATCCAAAGCATGTCATTTTTCTAGTGAAAAGTTTCCCTAGTGTTTTTCCATTAAAAGGCAGACTAAACCCACCATAAACAGGCACGGAGCCAGGGAAATAAAACATATTAATTAATAGCAGTAAAATAAAGGGTTTGGAGTGTATGTGAATTTAGTATTGTATGGCACATAAGCAGCAAAGGCAAAGAGTGATGAGGCTGCACTGCTATTATTTCATGTACACATGTGGGTTTAGAGTGTGGGTATGTTCTATATATTGACTTAGAGAAGAAACAATACTTGAGTTTGTGGTAACCATAATTTTTAAGATGTTAATCTCCAGAGTGAACTTTAAGCCTATAATGGTGCGTACAATGGCAATTCATGCTTGATGCTAATTTAATAGGAAACAGCACGTGCTTAACTGCACCAGTGATGTTGCTCATAGCAATTAACTGTTAGCATATTCCTAATTTCCTGTTTTTAGTGGGTTCTGAGATATTAGCAGTTTAAGACTGCTGAAACCATGCTATTCTTGAAGGAACCTTAAGGTTATTGGCTGTTGAGATAAAAGCCTTGTATTATCAGTCAAAAACTGATAATATCTCAGAAACTTCTAAAAAAATAGAATAATAACTGTAAATTACATAAGTGCTCAGAGAAGCAAGTCAATTTATTTTTTATGTAGTTTTAGGTGCCCTTTAAATGTGTAACATGTCAGAAGGTTAACTTTGCTTTGCAAGTCATTTGATAATATGTGGTCAAAACTGGCTTCATCAAACCAGCAAAAGACCCATTTTAAATTCACAAGACATAAAAAATGAATTATTAATTGGCTGCTATGGCTAACCGTTTTGCCAGGATTACATGAAAAACAAAGTTTCTGGCTTAGTATGGCCTGATGTGGCCACAAATGATGGAGGAAGTTTCCATAGTTGAAATAGTTACAAACTACAAACTAAGTTAGAAAATAGTTATTGATGATTTAGATACTGTTATGCTATTTGTTTGGCAGGTCAACAGTTCGATTGCAAAGGTCCTTGATGGCATGGAGGAGAAGACATAATTCTGGTCCCATATTCAGCAACAATTGGTCAACAACTTGGTCAAGAGTGGAGGTCTACAGATAATATTGACCAATGGGGCCTTTTAGAATATTGCATATTTGACTTTGCAGAGAACGGGTTGATCATTTTGCTAGAGGAATTGGCTGCTCTTCAGAACAACTTTATCCTTCCCACTGGGCTTCTGACTTTCAAAAAGAAGAGGCTTCATTTAGAAATCTGGAATTAGAATGTCCTCCAGCAGTTCCCCTGTGCTGTGCAAATACTTATATAGCCCATCTGAATAGAGGAATGGGGAATAATATGTATTATAATATGCATTACCTAGATATAAGCCCCTTTAATTAACAAGGTACAACCAAGTATAGGATACTGTTGAGGAAAAAGTCCAAAATATATTATAAATATTTCATGGGATACTTGTTTTGCCCCAAAACTGTATGGCACAACAAAAAGAAATATATAAGCTTTTGATTAGCATATTGTAATGTCAACATTATCATTTTCACATTCTAATTAAATCCTTTATAAAAACTGTGATGAACTTTCATTTCCATGGAGCAGCTAAATATTCACCTAGCAGTTCCCTTGTATTGTATCAGTTACAGAATTCGCTATTTCTATGCAAAGAATTTCCTTTGCCTCAATTTCCGCAGCTCTGTTGTACGAAGTGCTTTTCAGACAATGTTAATTACAGCCGCAGCATTTGTTTATTGGCATCATTGCCAAGCTCTGTTGGTGTCCCCGGCAAAAAAACCCAGTACACATGTATATTTCTAACAACTAGTTTAGGTGACAATCATCGCTGGCTGGGAAATGTTTGATTCTGTTCTGTCCTACCAAGATAATTAAAATAGGAGTGCAGAGATGGAGGGGAAAAGCATTTTTCCCCCTTGTCTTTGAATGAAGCACATTTCATATTTCCTCAAAGTACAAAACACGCGCTCAGGTATGTCTTGTGTTTATTTGGACAGTGCGGGGTGTATGCATAATTATACCCTCTCAGAAAGAAAAATAATTTTTTTGTTGGAGTATTTTCCAGATGCATGTGTATGGAAACAAAAGCAACACTATCACCTTAAATGTCTTTCTTTTTTTTCTTACCAGGATGCTGTCACCATTGCAATTAAGTGGATTCAGCAGTTCTGATTGATATTGTATGTCATAGTAAATATTTATTTAACCAAGCTAAAACAGAGCCGATTATAGCTATTTGACAAATTAGGTTTTCCTGATATGTTATCATTTTATGAATTTCTGTTCAGAATATCTGCATTTTTTTTTGCATCCATCATTGACTAAAATGAGCTTCAGGTACCAATTTATTAATTTACTAACTCTAGGAGCTAAACTGAACCCTTTTAATGCACATATACAAAGTATTCATGTCTGGAGACTTTATTGGCATATCTGGCACAAGGTGCCCTAAGCATCAGCAGGCTCAAAATGGCAATGTGAATTGTGATCTTAAAGGTCGCCATAGATGCACAGATAATATTTTACAAAACAAATTTTTGTACAATATTTATTGTGTGTATGGTGGGAAACGAGTCAGCAGAAAATATCGGTTGGCTCGTCGATCGGGCCGGACAGAAAATTTTGATCACCCATTGTTAGTGCTGAATCGTTAGATACAGGTAGAATTATATTGTTTCTACCTATATATCTGACACTTCAGCTCTACACGTGTGTATTAAAAGGAACAATCTTTATTGGAAAGATCTTTTCCAAGAAAGATCGTAATTGTTACGTCTCTGGCCTTATTCCCCTCATTGTAAACTGACCCTATTCTTCTTCCAACAATGTCAGTGTATAACTGTGTAAAAGTATGGCCATCATATGCCTACAATAATGTTTCCTTGTGGTTATAGATTTATTTCACCACACTTTCTTGTTCATCCAAATATTACTGCAAGTCATTTTGTTTTCTTATAACTTATCAAATTGGGCTTTTGCTTCAGACTGTAATGTAATCATAATAATAAAGTGGTATCTTTGGGCAGTATCCACTTAAAGGGATTCTTTCATGATTTTTATGGAATATTTTTTATTACTAAATTGCATGGTGTACATTGCAAGTAATTCATTCTACTATTTTATATCAATTTTATTTTTGAACCAATAAATATATATATTTTTAAGTTGTCATACTGGTGTTAAAGCAGCCACTTCACATTGTTTTGTCTGGTCATGTGGTTTTAAAGAAAGCCAGCAATTCACAGTGGAATTGGTCTCTAGCATATTTAGCAATGCAGGTGTCGCGCAGCTGTTATCTAGTCACCTTTCCACTGTTCTGTTGATAGTCTGCTGGGAACAGTGTCATTCAGTACAGAGGTAAAGAGTCCCTGAAGTTTATCAGAGCACAAGTCATATGACTAAAGACACCTGGAAAACTAACAACATGTCTAGCCCCATTTCAGATTTCAAAATTAAATATAACAAAATTTGAATGGATTGCAATGCAGGATTCTGTCAGGGGAGTGCTATTTGTAACATATAACCTGTTTTATGACAGAATTCCTTTACATGCCCTCAGTAGATCCCCATGCACTAAAGGGTGGCACCTAGCTCAACAAGAGCCACTATTACACTCTGTGTCCTGCTCTGGTTTAAAAATACAGTGTAAAACAGGCATTAAATACAAGGTTCCCTGGAGTTTTGCATCTCCAGGCACTCCCCAGCTTGCACTGAGTGATGTGTAAACTAGGAGCATTCCAGAAGGTGTGCATGTGTCATCAACCTTCCATCCTCCTGCATTTAGTACTGCATACAGAGAGAGCTCCAATTCTTTGTGCTCCATTCTATGAGAAAATACAGGGTTATGCCTCAAGGTACAACCCAATATTTGCAATAGGTCAAGATGTAAAGTGTAAAGAACATGGTACTTGACACATGCCCTTATCTTTGTTAGTTAGACCATCCAAGTTTTTCTTTTAAAAATTTCAGGTTTAGTTGAATTCAAATTAAATTTTTGTGACCTTTCTGCAAAAAACACTTGGGACTGTTGCCTGTATGATTTAACACATTGGAAATAATACATGAATTTAGATTACTGGGGTTGTATAGGGCTATCTTTCTAAGTTGCATATGATTGTTGGAGACTCAACTTGGCTGTTATACATGTCCTGACACATTATTTCTCTAACTGCAATCATCAGGAGTGCTGAAGGATCCTGAAGGATAGGCAGAAATTATTTCATTTTAGAATCATTCACTGCAGCATAAGAAATAAAATATTCAAGATCTACTTACTTTGGTGTTGCCCAGCACAACTACATCAATTGGTTTCTACTGAAAATGAGAAGATACATTGTGGCCCTCGCCTAAATTGATATTCTGTAGATTTCCAGGTTTGCTCACTCAAACTCTATTCCAGCTTATTCACTAATATTGTATTCATAATTGTTTAATTTCATTGAAATTAACTTTTTAGGTCTAAAAATCATGTATTTAAATAATCTAAATCTCTAAACTGTAAAATGTGATATTTATGTGTAAAAATCATGAAAAACTTCAAATACAAAACTACGCCATCTAAAAGCTGGAGAGATCATGTAGTGGTCGATTTGTCGAGTGAAAATAGTAAAATATTTCTTTGCTTTAAGCTTTGAGAGGGTTTCAGAGGTTTTTTTGCACAGAAATTCTTATGAAAAGGAGAATTTCAAAGTTTTCTTATTCTAATTGCTTTTGAGTTTTTTTTTAATTCATAAGTGCTTTTTATGTTTGGATCTTTTAATAAATAAGTAGACATTTGTGCTTTTTTTTTTTTAAATAAAAAAGGGAGTTTAGCTGAGGTTGAAAAAGTTTCTGAATTTTGATAAATAGGTCTCTTACTTTAAATCAGGAGTAATACGTGCTCCCACCTCTGAATCAGATGCCATCTTTTTTTACTGTGTGAATTTCTGACAGGTGTCAGATCTGTGATCTGATCTGTGCTGGATTTTGTTCAATAATCCAAAAATCGTGGTTTTATGCATTAAATCTGAAAAAGTCACAGATTTCAGGCATCAAATCCAAAAAAGTCATAGTTTTTGGTGAAAATGTACTGATAAATTTCAAAAGTGGTTTTCAAAAAATTGTGTTACCCCCTAAGAGTAACATAAAAACAATCTGTAATGAGCTTTCTATCCTGGGCCAAAAACAATATAAAGAAAAACACTGCAAAAAATAAGATAAGGAAGTATTCAGTTGTAGTGCTCTTTTTTCCCATTATTGCTATGTCCAGGATTTGATTGTTTAATCCCAAACGTAACACATTTTGCATTGTAAAATATAAGACAATTGTGGCATCTGTTTACCATTACCTAAATACCATGTGTTGTTTCTCATATTTCTGTCCACACCAACAAAAAACCTAATCTAGGAAACTGCTTAACGATCATCCTGGGGACATGCAGAACGGGATCACATTACCTTTCCTTCAGCTCCTCATACTCAACCTTTTCTCCTTTTGGTTAAATCCAAAGTTACATTTGTAAAATACAAACGACTGAAATGTTGTGTAGCCGTAGGCTAATAGTTGGTATTTCCAAACAAGACAAATCCAATTTACCTGCTTGTAATACCATTTTGAGTATCCTATTTGGTGATTTGTAAAAATCTGTCTTTACTTCTCAGGTCAGACAAGGACATTAGATTTTTTTAGGCTATAGTATGTAATTTTGTTATGAGAATTAACATTTCCGTACAAATATAATATCAGAATTCATCAGAATTATCTTTTGGTATGTATCCTCATTTATTGTAAACATACAATAAAGGTTTTTAAATCACATCAGATAGCAGATGAAAGTTCCATGAGCTAAGACCTTTATGATTGCCTGACCTTAGCATGATTGCCTCAAAAGCAGCTTTGTTAAGGCAATTCTTGCACAAAAGTATGAATAAAGAAAATGCAGAATGATGATAAAAACAAAACAGGCTTTGTTAGAATCTGTGTAACCTATAAACTTCCAGAATGTTTATCTAGAGGAACTTGCATCAATTCAAATTGCGCAACTTTTTTCAAACTGTCTTCCCAAAAACGCAACTTTATCAAATTGTTGCCTTGATAACTTGAATTAATTGGATTTTTGAATGAAACTCTGCTTCAGCCTGAAACTAGTAAGAATCCTGAAGGTATAAAACATGTTTTAATTGTTAAAAGTACCATCTGACATTGACTTCTACATGATTTCAACTGGTTTTAGATGGAGTATTTTCAGACTCGGATTTTTAGCATCTTAACCATAATAAATTTAAGTTTTTTTTCCTCTAAAAAATTACAGTTTTTTACCCTTAAAATCGCGCTCAGAAAAATGTGAGATTTATTAATTAAGCGCCTTAGATTCATTACTGATAGTGATTACATAAGTCATTAGCTTTGTGACCCAAAAAAATGGTTTCTACCTAGGGATAAGTGAGTTTTTACAAATTGAGAAAGCAAGCTTAAAGGAGAACTAAACCCTAAAAATGAATATATTTCAAATTGCCATATTTGACATACTGTCCTGATTGCACCAGCCTAAAGTTTCAGCTTGTCAATAGCAGCAATGATCCAGGACTTCACAGGGAGTCGCCACCTTGGAAAGTGTCTGTGACACTCACATGCTCAGTGGGCTCTGAGCAGCTCTTGAGAAGCTAATCTTAGTGGTCATAATCCAGCAGAAAATGAGGTTGGCCTGTCATATAAGATAATGCTATAGGGCTGATTATTAAATTCTGATGCTAGTTGCACTGGTTTCTGTGCTGCCATGTAGTAATTATCTGTATTAATGACTAATCAACCTTACATTGTGACTATATTTCTATTCTATTCTATGTACTATATATTGTGAGTGGGTCCCTCTGTGAATCAGTAAATCAGCAGAAAAGAAGATGGGAAGCTACTATCTTTTGAGACACAGATCTTTACTGCTAAAGGGTTGTGGTTGCCTTGGGCTGGTACAGAAGCCCAAAACTCAATTTACAGCAATTCTAGGCTACTTCTTTAGTAAAGCTTTACAAGAAAAAAACACATAAAGTCCACTTGATTTGACTTATTACTATAGATATAGGGATGAGTGAACTTTTTAACCCCAACACAGTTTGTGGTGTTTTTTTTATGAATCCACACTAGAAATTTGCCATGCATTCTGTTTTACTGGGGAAAAATT
Organism: Xenopus borealis; assembly: GCA_024363595.1. Taxonomy (NCBI): domain Eukaryota; kingdom Metazoa; phylum Chordata; class Amphibia; order Anura; family Pipidae; genus Xenopus; species Xenopus borealis. Next base: position 88,288,389 of record CM044446.1, on the reverse strand, counting down.
GGGGCTTTTGCCCCAGAAAATAGCACAGAAAAAAATGCAGATGTCATTATTACACAACACTTGCCATCCAAATTAACCTATGGGACCAGAGCCCTTCTCATCCATATCCCTGTCTATCTAAGGAACATGAAATATATTGGTTAATTGGCCTTTTTCAATATGAAGAACCATTGTAGTTGTAGTTTTGCTTTCAAATTGACTCCGTTGCCATTTTAGACAATATTTTGCCACTTCGTGAAAATGTCAGCAAAGCTAAGCATTGTAGGGCGCCAGACCATGCTGAAGATTACCAAAGAAATATGTACAATGTGATTCTATAGGTAAACAGTCATGGTAGAAAATTCAAATCCCACAATCCAATTTTCATATGTTTATGTGTTTGCAAAGAAAACAACACGATAATCAATACATGATAATGTTACTTGTGTATAATGACCCACTGAATTTTTTGTTTAATAGGACATGTTGTACCATTTTGAAGGGATATAGAAAGCTAGGAGATCCGCAACCTGTATAGAAGCGTATGTGGCCCAATGAAATTCATGGTTTGTTGAGGAATACTTTGGTCAAAGGTTATAGAAGATGAAATGTCTGATGGTGGCTAAATATCCCTTTTGAGTCACTTTTATAAAGATCTCAGCATTGCCTTTATTTCCCATATGACACACCGAATAGGTCCTTTCTCCAACTAAGTATACTTATAGACTTATGGTGAAACATATGTGATTTTCTATGCTTGAAAAATAAATCAATAAAAACTATTGAAACAAACAAAAATAATAATAACTATCTTCTTTCCCTATACAAACCCTTTGGGGGTTATTTATGAAGGTCCGAATTTATCTCAGTATTTTCTGCTACAAACTCTGAGCATATCCGTTTGGGTATTTTTAGGCTTCTATGTTTTCCCGAAAAATTTCTTTGCAGGAAAAACTATGATTTCCATGATTTTTTCATATTTCTTACCTGAAAACTATACATTTTTTGGATTTTCCCCCCGAAAGCTCCAAAAACATTGTGGAATTGCACGAAACCCAGCGCACATCAAAAAATCACTGGGACTTCTCCCATTGACTTATGTGAAACCTAGGCAGGTTTGATTTTAATATTCAGACTTTTTCATCCTTAAGGTTTCATGAATTCCAAAAAAATTGTGATTTTAATAAAGGCCTATTTAACCCCCCCCCCCCCACCACACACATTTTTTGATTTTCAGCATTCGGAGTTTGATAAATAACCTTTTGCCTACTTCTCTGTGTTATACTGCAAAATGTATTCACCATCCATTTTAAAGACTTTTTAAAGGAGTACCTTTGAGTGGTGATGAAGCAAATAAAGTTAACAAGGTTGGAGTGAACTCACTGCATCAGTACGTAGAGGCTCAGTCAAGCAAGAAGGTACTTAGAAGAACAATGGGCATGTTTCTGGGGACAGACTTTCAGTTGCACAGTGTAAGTGTGCCTATGCATGTATATGGTGAGCTGTTATTGCCTTTCAGTTACACAACTGTGAAACAAATCAAGCCATCTACACAACATCCACAAATATATATTTTCATATAAAACAGATTGAAGTCATGTAGCTACAATCTGCTGTAGTACACTGCAGAGAAAACCATTTAGTCTCTTTTGTAGGATGACTAGTTGGAGAGACAGCTTGGATGCCTTTACTTAGAACTCTTTCCCATCTGCTGTTTATTTAATATACAATAAAGGTCAGAGGTACACTTGTTCTGTAATCTATAGTCCAGGATATTCTAGTGGAAAATCAATTACTGCAGCCCATTTAACTGCTCACTGTTCCAATTCCATGTATGTAGCGCATTGCCTTGTGTATATGGTTGAATAAACAGTCTATCTTCATTAGGGAGTATTTGCTTTTCCTTAATATGGCATACTTGTATATATGTACACAGATGTCCATGTGTGCATTTGTATATGTGTATACAGATACATGTATATTAAATATATTATATATATATATATATATATATATATATATATTTCATTATATATATCAAAATCCCAAAAAAATAGAAAAGGCGGACCAAACTAGAATCCACAATTTGCCCTTCTTGAAAAAATTGATTCGGGACAAACTGGCACTTTTTCGGATTGTCGCCTGAAAACCATGACTTTTTCAGATTGTCGAGCAAAAAGAATCAGATTTTTTTCAGATCTGACACCCGAAATTTCTGATATTTTTCATGAAATTGTCGGAAAATCTTGAAATGTTAGGCTTGTCATAAGAAACCCAGCACAGACAATAATATCTTTAAATTGCAAATAGAAACTTTGCTATTGACTTCTACAGACCCTCGACAGGTTGAAGATAGAGTATTTTTAGATTCTGACTTTTTGCAGCCTGGTGGTATAATAAATCTCAAAAAGTTTGAGTTTTTCTTTCACTAAAAATTCAAATTTTATATTTTTGAGTTTTTAACATTAGCATTTTAACCCCCATATTTAAAAAAATATATTTATATCTTTATATAACTGAGAAAAAACATAGTCTCTCTCTTTTTCTCTAGAGGTAAAAATGTACAACATGGACAATGGGTAAAGATTATTTACTGATGTTGGTAGTAGACTAAAAGTATAGTGATCCAGATTTCGGAAATACCCCTTATCTGGAAAATCCCAGGTCCTGAGCATACTGGATAACAGGCCCAATACCTGTAGCTCAAAGTTTGCTGTAGTCTAGTTACCCATAAATTTTCAATGAAGCATTTACTGTTATGGTGGTCAATTTTTGATTGGGTACTATACGTTGCTATAATTTTGCAAATTTTACCCTCATTGTTATATTACCTCCATTGCTATATTCCCAAAAGGTTTAAGTTTTTCATCCACAACAATTATAGCTCTTAGCATTTGCTGGATGCTCTAGATACAATGATATCTCTGTTCAGTGGCCAAGAATTTCCACTCAGTAGAGATGGTAACTGGAAATAATTTTAGCATTGAGTTAAAATTGATTTGTATTGTATTTCCAATGCAAGTTTTCTCACAGAAATGTTATTTAACTTTTGCATTCCTGCGGAATTAGGTTGTAAGTTAGGTTTGGGACCCCGCCTTGCTTTATATTTTTTGACGTTGGAGCTAGACAGATTGTGCATCTAATAAAAGAGACCTGAATTACCTTTGTCTGTGACTTAAATAGATAAAAATGTTTAATCAATATTTTAACACCATATACTGATATTGATTGATTTCATGACATTATCTAATAAACGGGAGATGCTAATATCCTTTATGAAATACAGTCTATCCAGACACATTACTTATGACACAGTATGCTTCTGATTAATGGAACTGTATTCCACTGTATATATTTTTCAGTTAAAGGAACATAGGGCTGTCTTTGATAGTATTCATAAAATGATTTCCTGCGCTCATGAAATGTTTTACTGTATGTAAACTGGCACATAGGAAACATTATTATGGTTTATAATATTTAAGAATATTTGATTCATGTTTTATTCATGATTCATATTCTTTAGTTATGTTGTGTCGACATACAGAGTCACACTGGTCAATCTAGGGGAAACAATTAACCCTCCTATATGTTTTTGGAACATGGAAGGAAACTGGAGTACCTGGGTGCAGGAGAACATACAAATTCATTGCAGGTAGTATCTTGGCTGGAATGGATCCTAAATCTCAAGAGCTGCAAGGTGGCCACTGTCATAAGAACTTCATTTTGAACAGACTGTATGATCAGAGCATGGACTCTCAAAACTGACCCCTTGAGTCATTAGTAGTGATGGGCGAATTTATTCGCCAGGGGCGAATTCCCGCGATTCGCCGCTGGCGAATAAATTCGCGAATTGCCAGCGAAAATTCGCCAGAAAAACGAGGTAAGTGCCACAGGTGGAGGATAACAACAACAAAGGGGTGTCGTCCACCCAAATACTGGGCCAAACTGGATTCTCATCCATTAAATGAAGACCACATCAACATGCCAGTGGAGTCCTCGGCAGATGAGGAAATATAACTCAGCAATAAATGCACAGATATCATATGGCAGGAGACGAGGTGACCAAAGACTTGGCTCATCGATCAGCCAGATTGGAAAATTTGAAGGTGCCAAAATAGCTGTATCTTTCAATTCAGCTCCAAGTGTCTGCAGCTTGCAACCAATGTTTGCAGGGAAAATAATAGAGAAATAAAAAACATCATTGTTACATCTATGGCCACTTTTATTCAAATGATATCTGCTGATTTTCAGCAAGATATCTGTTGACGGCACCATTGGTGGGCCTCGGTCTGGAAGGGACAAGCTGGCAGCTTTAATGAGCCCATGTATGGCCACCTTTACATACTGTTACTTTGCAAGCGAATGCAAAATTCCTCTACAGATGAAAGGGAAAAAAATTCAGCTTCTACTTCTGTATAAATAGAAATATGCTGAGAAGGATGAAATAAGCAACATCACTTCACACTTCACTAACTGCATAATCCCTGCTTAACATATGAATATCTAGAATGGGCTTTTCCACACATCTCTTACATTTTTGTAGAAACCCAGGTTGGTTGAAAGATGATTACCTCCTCATGGGTCAGTATTTCCAGCCACCGACTGCAGACCATGGGATATTCTTCCCAACTGTGTAGTTTCCTTTGAGGTAATACCCATCACTTCCTCCTAGACACAATGGTTTTTACAAACTGTCATGAGGACAAGAAAAGACAAAGGATGCTTTGCTTGGGCTTTAGTCCCAAATAGAGTTCTCCACCAACACCTGCCGTTATCCTGTGTTTTGTTGATTGAGAGGATTACTACTGCTTTGTTTTCTAATAAAACATTAATTGATATATTCCTGTTTCACGCCATTCTCTTTTTAAGGCCAACAAGCTTTATACAGACTTGGTAAAAGAGGGATGTAAGCATGTATAAAGTAGAACCTTAAATATAACTAGGGGCACTTATAGATAGAAGTATAATATAACAAGGGCATTGTCTGTTGGCCTAATAATAAATTGCCTTCACAAATAAAGATAACACTGCTTTCTCACTGGCTTATAAAAGTGTAGGCATCAGTTAATTAAGAAAAGTCTCTCATAAGATAAAGAGACAATCAAGCATTTTTGCGCAGTAAAAATTCAGGGGTTTTACCAACATCAAAAGTTTTTAAGAATCCTCAAGAACTATGCCATGTGGTCTGTTTTAAGTTACAGATTCAAATATATATTAAAATATGATAAATATACAGTATATACCAGTACAGGCAGGAGATCTGTTATCCAAAATAAACCATATTGGTGTAGAGCAGGCACTCAAAGAGCAATCTTCCAAACAGATGTGTAAAATCCAAAAGTTTATTTAAGTAAAAATAGAGGTAGCCTTACACATTTCATGCTCCGAAATTTGGATCAACATTGTTTAAGTCCAGCTAGGATTTCCTACGTAATGAAAAGCAATTATATCTGTGGTTACCATGGAGTGTTTAAAAGATTACTGAAACCTGTTTTACATGCACCCTACATACATGACACCATGATGGGCGCCATTTCCTACTGGAGTCTTGATACTGTAGGTTGACATGTCTCTCTTGCTTTTAGTTTGCTATCAATTTGGTATTTGGCCATTATTAATCGTTTAGTGATTTATTTTATGTTATTAAAATATGTTACTATTCCATATTAATTGCATTGAATTAAGCTAATTAGCATGGTGTCCCAAGCAAAGCATTGCATAGTTATCTAAGACATTTATAGAATATATATTAGTGTGTGACTTTAGTTCCTCGTGGGGATAAATGCATAATGTACAATATAACCACAAGTCCCAGCAATTTCTTTAAGGAACTTGATTACCCTTCCTCCACTGCAGTCCGTCTTGGAAAGAGTATCACAACCTGTGCTTTTCTATCACCCATCTACTGAATCTGAGAAAACAGGGATTTAAACAGAAGGGCTGCTTCAGTTAAACAAAGACTGAGACAGCTGTGCGGGCCTGATCATTTTCCAAAGCACATGGTTCGCCATTAAATTTTCATGGGGCTTTTAAGTCAAGATTTTGCTTATCAGAAAGGAAAGAACCTGGAGTAAAATATTGATATTGATTTCGCAATTTTAGCCGTAACTGATCCTTTAAGTAATTTCTTTCCCTTGGTTCTTGGGTGATACTTTAAATATCTGCTTATGTTTGTTTTACTTAGAGATAATATTAGATATTCCTTTCACTGATGGGCGGTGATAACGTTTTAATTGCTTATTCATCTTGGAGATGGGGATGATGGGATGATTAAGGTGAATGCTGCGACAACCAAAATCAACCAAAGCATATTCCCTGAATATTGCATCACTGTAGGTTTTGGCTTGATTAAACACAATCTGGGCTGTATCTGAGAGTATCTTTTTTGGTCTGCTACTAAAGACTGAAATAACAGTGATAATAAAAATTAATTTAAATAGCCATCTTCCCTCACCCAACTTTGCTTACATAGGATTTTATTGCCAGTACATATATATATATATATATATATATACAATACCAAAACAGGGGGGTTGTGGGAGCACTCTAAAGGCTTTAAAGTATATATAAGTATTATAAATGCTAATGCATATACACCCAAAACAGGGGTTATTTTGTTACAAAGTTATGATCATAAAATTGATAAGCCACCATACCACGTCAAGGTAAACCCCGAATGGCGGTCCCTAACTTGTTTTATTTATTACGTGCATTCTAGCATTACCTGTATTCAGTGTCCATTGAACGCTGTTTTTTCACTGAAGGCTAAATCCTCCCCAGCCAGCAATCAGGCTTTTAAAGGAGAGATATACCCAAAACAAACGCCCAATTTTAAAAGCATAGGATCACCATTAGTTTAAAGGGGGGGGCCATGGGGTGCTACAACCACTGGCTATACATACAATACCAAAACAGGGGGTTGTGGGAGCACTCTAAAGGCTTTAAAGTATATATAAGTATTATAAATGCTAATGCATATACACCCAAAACAGGGGTTATTTTGTTACAAAGTTATGATCATAAAATTGATAAGCCACCATACCACGTCAAGGTAAACCCCGAATGGCGGTCCCTAACTTGTTTTATTTATTACGTGCATTCTAGCATTACCTGTATTCAGTGTCCATTGAACGCTGTTTTTTCACTGAAGGCTAAATCCTCCCCAGCCAGCAATCAGGCTTTTAAAGGAGAGATATTCCCAAAACAAACGCCCAATTTTAAAAGCATAGGATCACCATTAGTTTATATGTGTACTATATAATGTTTATCACACTCTGGGTGTCAAGTGGTACAGGGAGTTGTAAAAGTGACTGGTTAGGCTTCCCTGATTTAAATATTGTTTTTGTCTCACACTGATGCCCCAGCCATCCTGCACTGAAGCCTTTGTCAATGATGAAAGTCTAGTCAGTAAATTGCATCTAAAAATCCATAATTTCAATGGCAATGCAACAACCATCATACACAATAATAGGCTGGAAGTCATTCCATTGAAATCTCTAATTTTGCCCAAAGTATTTCTTCAGTTGTTCTTCAGAAAATAATGGGATTTTGCCAGGACTGAGTTGGCGAGAATATTTCAGTGATATTTTTGGCATTTTAGGTAAAGAAAGAGAGTTCTATTTAACAAAAATCTGTATTAATGTTACAGTTTTTTTTCTACTTTGAATAAACTCAATTTTTTTAAATCAAATTTGAATGTTTGCTTATTAATAAATGAAAGGAATAAATGTGAAAAAAATTAGACTACATTAAATTTTACTTGTTTTCAACGGGTGGAAAAAAAAAAAAAAAGCTTGAGCTGAAAAAATGTTTTAAATTTGTCATAAATGGCTCCCATTGACTTCTAAATGAACTTGGCAGCTTCTAGATGATTGGCATTAAATACATTTCTTCCATTCAAAGTTTTTAAAGAACAATTCAAATTCAGGAGTGATAGAGGAAATTTTTTTTTTAAGAGTTGAATTTTCACGGAAAAAATTCTAGTTTTAAATTTTAGTTCTCTGCAGGAGACTTCAGCAGAGACTGAGTTAACAAGCCAATGACAAAGCTCAGGAACTGGCATCTTCCAAAGCCCTCCAGCTGCAGCAGGAATGAAGCCATTCATGCAAATTAAATGCATTTTAAACAATAAGCTGATTGCTCCTTATGGATTTTTCTCTTCCTTAAGTATTGATCTGCGGGTAATTGATTGTGTCGGGAAATAAGTATACACATTAAAGATAAACCACACATTGCGAGATGCTCTTATGTAGCAGAACTGGTATCATTCACTCTTGTAAAGGAAAATGCAGAGGGCACCTTTTGATCTTGGCAGTGAAGTGCAACAAGGAAAAAATATAATTAGAATATGTTCTAATGATACCACTATATACTGTAACCCAGGAACAAAATGGCAAGCACTTAATATAGCTGATGTCTTTGTAGGCAAAATATCTGGCACGGCATTAGGTAGTTTCTTACTGGCACGCAGGCATTCTTAGAAGAACAGCACACGGCTATGTCATGTCAACTATTTCACTGCAGAGGAGCTGATCCTATTTAACCATGAACCCGCTTAACTTGTAATGAAATCAATACCCCTCTGCTGTCACATTTATCTGGTGCCTCCTTCTAAGAAAAAAAAATGAAATGTAAAGTTTGGCACCAACTATGCCTGTGATGGCAGATTGTTCTGTCAATAAAATTAATTGCTAAAACTGCAGCATGGTTCTGTATGCTATGCTATCCAATTCCATTGTCCTCATCAATATTTAAGTAGTTGTGAGACAGCTAAGGTCAGAAGGCCTGACCCAGATGAGTTTATAACTGGAAATACAGGCCCACATTAGAACATGCCAGAGCTATTGTGTTTTACTCTATTACAACAGCTGTTTGGATGTGCGGGCGCAAATAACAACAGTTATATTAGGGAGCATGAGGCACGGCAGCGGCTGTTTCTGTGGTCAAGGGAAGAACACACAAACAAGTGTTGTTTCATCTTGCGATATATGAAATGGTGTCTGCAGTCTTTTAGGAGAAAGAAAAGTTTAAAAAGGAAAAAAAGGACCTGGTGTTGCAGTACTACTGTGATAAAGCAGGACATTATTTAGAGATACTGTACAAGTATAGGTTCTTTTATCCAGAATGCTAGGGACCATGCCTTTTCTAGATAAGGGGCCCTTCTGTAGTTTTGAACTTCATACCTTTTGTCTATTAAAGGGATCCTGTCACGGGAAAAAAAAAAATCAAAATTAATAGTGCTGTTCCAGAAGAATTCTGCATTGAAATCCATTTCTCAAAAGAGCAAACATATTTTCTTATTTTGAAATCTGACATGGTGCTAGACATATTGTCAATTTCTCAGCTGCCCCATGTCATGTGACTTGTGCTCTGATAAACTTCAATCACTTTTTACTGCTGTACTGCAAGTTGGAGTGATATCACCCCCTCCCTTTCCCCCAACCAGCAGCCTAACAAAAGAACAATGGGAAGGAAACCAGATAACAGCTCCCTAACACAAGATTTCAGCTGCCTGGTAGATCTAAGAACAGCACTCAGTAGTAAAACCCATGTCCCACTGCGTAATATTCAGTTACATAGAGAAGGAAAAACAACAGCCTGTCAGAAAGCAGTTCCCTCCTAAAGTGCTGGCACAAGTCACATGACCGGGGCACCTGGGAAATTGACAAAATGGCTAGCCCCATGTCAGATTTCAAAATTGAATATAAAAAAATCTGTTTGCTCTTTTCAGAAATGGATTTCAGTGCAGAAGTATACTGGAGTAGCACTATTAACTGTTGTGTTTGAAAAAAAAAAAAACATGTTTTCCCATGACAGTTTCCCTTTAAATGAATGTAAATGTTAAATACACCCAATAGGACTGTTTTGCTTCCAATAAGGATTAATTATATCTTAGATTAGATCTTAGTTTCAGATTAGGTACTGTTTTATTATTACAGAGAGAGAGTAAACTATTTGATTAAGATGGAGTCTATGGGAGATGACCTTCCTTTAAATTGGGTTTTTTTTGGAAGACAGGTTACATATAGTTACATAGTTACTGTACATAATCCATCAAGTTCAACCCCTCCAAATGAAAACCCAGCATACACACACCCCTCCATACATTATATACTGTTGAACCCCCCTTTTTACATCCCCTGACTTCAAGTTTTCCCTAATTTTATATTGTTTGTTTGTGGTCCCACCTACATATTAAACATAATACATTTCCCTGATTTTATATTTTCCTGGATTTTACACCATTTTATTCTGGTCCCCTTAAAAACCTAAAATGGTTGTTCTACTGTATGCCCATAGCTATACTAACTATAGAGTTTAGTATCACAATAACCTTTGATATTATGTCTGTCCAAATCATTAACAGAATCGTCCATCACAACATCACCCGGCAGTGCATTCCACAACCTCACTGTCCTCACTGTGAAGAACCACCTACGCTGCTTCAAATGAAAGTCCTTTTCTTCTAGTCTGAAGGGGTGGCCTCTGGTGCAGTGATGCTCTTTATGGGTAAAAAGGTCCCCTGATATTTGTCTATAATGTCCTTTAATGTACTTGTAAAGTGTAATCATGTCCCCTCACAAGGGCCTTGACAGTCTACCCACATAATTTGTCTTCCATCCCCCTAACCAGTTTAGTTGCACTTAGTCTCTGCACTCTCTCCAGCTCATTTACATCCCTCCTAAGGACTGGAGTCCAAAACTGCACTGCATACTCCAGATGAGGCCTTACTAGGGATCTATAAAGAGGTAGAATTATGTTTTCATCCCTTAATGCCAGGGGACTATCAGCTCCTAGCGGAGAAGTCCAGACCAAGGAGGAAGCTTCAGGACACAATTCAAGTCCACGTTAACCAGTAGGGATCAGGAGTAGTCGTAGTCAGAATTCAGGCAGTAATGCAGTAGGCAGGATGAAAGAATCAAAGTCAATAAGTTCAGGCAAGGTAACAAATCCATGAATCAGGAATCAAAACAAAACAAGCAGCAATTCCTATAATCGGGCATTGAACCCGTGACCTCGACTTCTTCTTATTTTGAATTTTCAGGCCTGACGCATGTCGTCATCGTCATCTTCCCACATGGAAGCTTGGAAGTGGCGCCATCAGGTGCTCCTGACAGTTTTTTATGCAGGACAGAACTTTATTTACTTTAGAAGCCACATAATGACTCTACCTGGAATTAGACAACTTGTTATCTACAAAACCCCCTAGATCCTTCTTAGTTAAGGAAACTCCCAACACACTCTCATTAAAGGAACAGTTCAGGGAATTGGGTAAATAGACAGGCTGTGAAAAATAAAAAATGTTTCTGATATAGTTAGTTAGCCAAAAATGTAATGTATAAAGTCTGTAGTGACTGGATATCTAACATAACAGAATACAACACAACTTCCTTTTTTTATTTTGCACAGCCTATTTACCCAGTTTTTACTTTTATACTGAACAATTCCTTTAAGTGCCATTTATATTGTTTTTACCAAAGCGCATAACTTTGCATTTCTCAGGACCTGTTAGATAAGGAGGTCTTTACATAATTTTGATCTCCATATCTTGTCTACTAAAAAAACCTGAGACATGAATTAAACTTAATAAGATTATTTTGCTCCTGATTTAATACAAGGTACTGTTTTATTATTACAGAGAAAAAGGAAATCATTTAAAAAAATTTAATTATTTGCTTAAAACTGAGAATATAGGATATGGCCTTTCTTTAATTAGGATCTTTCTGTAAAATGGGGTTTTGGAGAATGGATCTCATACTTGTTTGTTCATATGAATGTAAGTCAAAATATTTGTACAGTATAGCAACTATAGTATTGGTGTGTCTTCAAGATGCATAAAGATAATGGGCATTTCTGATGTATACATGGAGAGTTGAATAATATAATATACCATTTGTGCTTTTATCTATGGTGTTTCCAGTAATAATGCTTCTGCCCTGCACCAAAACCATTAAACTTAATCAAATTGTTTAAAAAAAAAAAAAAAAAAAAAACTATACATTTTTAGACACAATAGAGTATTTTCTGCACACAGTTTGATAAAACATTATGCTAGCTGTTCTTAAATAAAATTTTTTGACCCCGTGGTATTGTCAAGTGAGTTATACTTGAACTTTGCTTGGGTGAAACTGCAGTTTTTACTGTCAATGCAGACTGATAAAAAGAGCCAGGAAAACTCTTCTCCAGATTATTGCTATTATGTTACAAGTATTACAACAGCTTTAAATGATTGTTTAAAATTGATTGCAGTGTTAATGGAAGAACTCAGGCTGGTTTCAGTGTTTAAAAGATTGTTGAAAAATTGTGTTTGGCTGTTTCAGATTTTGTGAGCTTTGCAAGCGCGTGAGAAGGGGGAACAGTCTCTGATTGACCCGTGTCTTGTGTTACCAGTGTCAGACTGGGATGCCAAGGGCCCACCAGAAAACCTTAGACCAGAGGCCCACCTTTCCAAACTATTATTCCTTCTCTCCTCACTTAACCTCTTTATTCTCCTATTCTTTTAGATCTACGTACTATACTCTGTTCTTCCATTATTAAGCCTCTTTTTCCACATAAAGAAATAGGGAATGAACATGAAATAGGCCACTGACACCTGGGCCCACCAGGAGTTTTCCTGGTATCCCTGTGGGCCAGTCCAACACTGTGTGTTACTCAAAATATTCTCACAGCTGATATTAAGACTTGCACAAAAAATACATTTGGATTATAGCCTGGTTTCTTAAATTATATTATTTCCTACTAGGGCTATCTTTAGGTGGGTTTCTAGCAGCGAGACTATCTCAGACCTTGTGTTATATAGAGCATCAGTTATAGGTAGGCAGAGGAAAGCTAAACATTGCCTCCTGATTTTGCAAACAGCATAGCATTGCTATAGTAACAACAATAGCAGCCTTCAATAGCAGCGGGGTTCATTTTTTGGGAAGGGACTGTGGCTGAGGGATAGCAAGAATAGTAGGGAGAGATGGTGCCTATAGTAGCAGTGGGAATAATGGTCTCTGGGAAGGGATTGTGGGATAACAGGTATAGTAGAGAGAGATGGTGCCTATAGTAACAATGGGATAATAGTCTCTGGGAAGGGAGTGTGGTTGTGGGATAGCAGGTATAGTAGGGAGAGATGATGTCTATAGTAACAGTGGGATAATAGTCTCTGGGAAGGGAGTGTGACTGTGGGATAGCAGGTATAGTAGGGAGAGATGGTGCCTATAGTAACAGTGGGATAATAGTCTCTGGGAAGGGAGTGTGACTGTGGGATAGCAGGTATAGTAGAGAGAGATGGTGCCTATAGTAACAGCGGATAATATTCTCTGGGAAGGGAGTGTGACTGTGGCATAGCAGGTATAGTAGGGAGAGATGGTGCCTTTAGTAACAGTGGATAACAGTCTCTGGGAAGGGAGAGTGACTGTGGGATAGCAGGTATAGTAGGGAGAGATGGTGCCTATAGTAACAGTGGATAATAGTCTCTGGGAAGGGAGTGTGACTGTGGGATAGCAGGTATAGTATGGAGAGATGGTGCCTATAGTAACAGCGGATAATAGTCTCTGGGAAGGGAGTGTGGCTGTGGCATACCAGGTATAGTAGGGAGAGATGGTGTCTATAGTAGCAGTGGGATAATAATCTCTGGGAAGGCACTGTGGGATATAATAAGGTAGCAGGTATAATAAGGAGGGATGGTGCCTATAGTAGCATTGGGATAATAGTCCAGACGGCTGTTGTGAACATTCGTTATGTAGGTAAAAAGATTTTGCAATCACAAAGTGTTTTTTGCGACAAAATATTTAACAAAACTCCAGAGCAGGTGTTAACTCTAACCTTTGCTTAGTAATATTCACCAGTGAATGTTTTTTCATAGCAAGCAGCGCTAAACATTTGAAAAAACGCCATTTAAGTAATGCTTGCGATTTTAATTACATTTCCCCCCTAAGAGAGTTGAGCAGAGGTAGCACAGTGATGCATTGTTTACCATGTTGTGCCTTTTGGAACTTCTCTCCTAGGGCAATCTTCATTTCATATAAACGTGGGTTTCCTCCAGTTATTCTGGTTACCTCCCGTAGTTCTGTAACTTAAGGCTCAGGCCAGACGGGAAGATTCGGGGAGATTCGTTGGCTGGCGACTAATCACCTGGCGACTAATCTTCCCAAACCGCTTCCCCTTGCCTTCCAGCGGCTTAAATTAATAATCTTGTGCGCCTATTCACACTCGGCAGTGCGCTTTCCCGAAATAACGAGGCAACTTCAAGTGACTTTGGAAAAGCCAGTGCTGTGTGTGAATAGGCGCAGGCGATTATTCATTAAATCCACTGGAAGGCAGGGGGAAGCGGTTTGGGGAGATTTGTCGCCCCAAAGAAGAGGCTATTAGTCGCCAGGTGACAAATCTCCCTGAATCTTCCCATCTGGCCTTACCCTAAAGGTAGATTATTGATCTTAATATGTTACTTCATTTTACCAGTTACCATCCAAGAGCAATTAAAGTATCTCTACCTGTATCACAATTTTGTAGAGTATTACAAAATTATTCCACTGATGAAATAAGGGAAGAACAAATCTGGGAGATGGAAGAGAGATTCCTAGTGAGGGGATATCCTAGGCATTTGCTTAAACAAGCCCTTGATAAGGTAAAAAGGAAGGTCACTGATACCATGGTGAGGTATTTGGTTTAATCTTCAATATTTTCAGATGTGTCTGGATAGATAAGGGATGTTGTTTGTAAGAGGTGGAATATTCTTCAGGCATATAATACTTTGCAGCCTCTTTTCCCTAGATCGCCTATAATTGGGTGTAAAAGGGGAGTTAGTTTATGCAATTTGCTGGTTAAAACGGCAGTGAAATGTTATCAGAAGACTAAGAATAATTGGCGGAGGGTTGAGTTTTTTGATGTCCCAATTGTACATCATGCAGATTTATGCCCATATGGGAAAAAGATTTAACATTAGGTATATCATATCACCTGTACCAAGACACATGTAGTATATCTTATCATATGCCCATGCGGCCTCTCCTACGTGGGTAACACTGATCAGACTTTATGTTTCAGAATGGATGCACACTTTGCAGAGTGATTTGTCTAATTTGGGAAACTGGGCAGCAAACTGGAAAATGAGGTTCAATGTTGGTAAATGCAAGGTTATGCACTTTGGCAAAAATAATATAAATGCAAGTTATACACTAAATGGCAGTGTGTTGGGAGTTTCCTTAAGTGAGAAGGATCTTGGGGTTTTTATAGATAACAAGTTGTCTAATTCTGGGCAGTGTCATTCTGTAGCTACTAAAGCAAATAAAGTTCTGTCTTGCATAAAAAAGGGCATAAACTCAAGGGATGAAAACATAATTATACCTCTTTATAGATCCCTAGTAAGACCTCATCTGGAGTATGCAGTGCAGTTTTGGACTCCAGTCCTTAGGAGGGATGTAAATGAGCTGGAGAGAGTGCAGAGACTAAGTGCAACTAAACTGGTTAGGGGGATGGAAGACTTAAATTATGAGGGGAGACTGTCCAGGTTGGGGTTGTTTTCTCTGGAAAAAAGGCGCTTGCGAGGGGACATGATTACACTTTACAAATATATTCGAGGACATTATAGACAAATATGAGGCCACCCCTTCAGACTAGAAGAAAAGGACTTTCATTTGAAGCAGCGTAGGTGGTTCTTCACAGTCAGGACAGTGAGGTTGTGGAATGCACTGCCGGATGATGTTGTGATGGCTCATTCTGTTGATGCTTTTAAGAGGGGTTTGGATGATTTTTTGGACAGACATAATATCAAAGGCTATTTTGATACTAAACTCTACAGTTAGTATAGCTATGGGCATATATGGTTTGTGTGAAAGAGTGGAGATGTGTGTGTGTATGTATGCTGGGTTTTTAATTTGGAGGGGTTGAACTTGATGGACTCTGTCTTTTTTCAACCCAATTTAACTATGTAACTATGTAACATCGATCTGCTGTTAGTACTGCATTCAGGGACAACAGAACATTGAAACCTATGGCAAAAATGTTTTTTTTTATAAATGGATCATCATCTACCCACTTTTAAATACATAGGTACTGATCATATCCCTCCTCTTATGAGAGGTGAGATAGATCTAAAATGTTACTACAATGAGAGTGTTTCTGGATTAAAAAATTAAATACGTTGGTGCTGCATGGCCTCAATAGTGCCCCTTACATGCTTTGTAAATCTGAGATAATGCATTGCTTGTTTGGTAGGGATCTTATGACATGTTCAGTGGCTCAGGGTTAATACAAATCAACTACACTATGGTGACAGTTGATATTTGAGTAAAAAGTGAATTAAATGTTTTATAATGCGAAGGATCAATTTGACATTTGATATTCCCAATATTTTGTATTCATATGTCTGGGTGTTTTGGGGGAGGTGGTTACATCTTCCATTTCCGATGGATGTGCATTTGGTTTTTCTGGTGGAAGAGTATATGTTATATCATATACTTGGTACAGAAGTGACTTCCATATTACTATTAAGAGATAGGGTGGATCTAGAAGAAGTTTTGGATTCAGGGCCACATCTTTGGCAGAAGAGGAACATGTCTAGGGTGCAACAGTGGGAGAGGGGAGCAGTGCGATTACATTTTTCTGTCTGCCTGTCTGAATTTTGGGGCCATTGTGCAATGTAGAGGATGGGGTAGACATATTGGGATTGGCGCTTGCCTTTGCTGCCCTCCATGTTTGGTGTCTGCAAAATTGGCACAAAAGTTGGCCATAGATGTAACGATAAAGATTGTTTGCTTCAATACACACGTGTAGAGCTGAATCATTAGATATACAGGTAGAAATAAGAGTATTCTACCTGTATGACAATTCAGCACTAACAATGGCCAATGTTCTTGTACCTTCAAAGGCATCCGATCAAAACTTTCCATCCAGATTGATCAACGAGCCGACCGATATCCAAGTCTTCTGCTGATATTGTTCAACTTGTTTCCCACCATACACGCACTGAATATTGTTGAAAATTCATTTTGTACGATATTATCTGTGCATCCATGGCCATCTTAACTATCTTATGTACCTTTTCCCTAGTTAAAACCTCACTTGTGGGGTCCCGGTTCTGGATACACCAATATCTGAGGGCTATATAAGAGATTAAGGGGAATATTTAATAAGGTTCGAATGGTAAATTCCAATTCAAATTTTTGAGTTGAATTTTTGGTCAAAACTCACTAATTTGAGTTGGGAAAAATCCAAACTTGAATTCAAATTGGGGCTTTATCATACCTCGACCCTGGAAGTAATTCGAATTCCATAGGGTTCATGTAGAAGTCAATGGCAGAGGTCTGTTGACCCACTTGAAGATGTTAATAGTGGACAAAAAACTTGCATAAAGTTCAGTTTTCTAATCTAATTCAATTTGAGTTTTCGGGTCGGCTATTTGTTGAATTTTCTTTATTAAAATACCATTCAAGTTTCAAGGTCATACGAAGGTAAAAAAAAATCTCTGTCGCTCGACCCATGACAAAACTGCTCATAAATTTAAATTTATGAACTTTCTTTTTTGGGTTACAGTAAATCCCCTTTTATTTAATATTCCTACAGAAACAAATCTGTTATTATATTCATTGTTGACTTCAAACAGTACTGTCATTCATTTAATCTCTTTCTGTATGCCTGAGTGTTTACACTGTTACAAAACACTTTACAGATATTAGTGTTTAACTTATGGAAGAAAATGTAAACAACACAATTTAAGTCACAAAGTGAATGCAAGTAAAGCTCTTTGTGTTGATGTGGTGCTTTTTATGTATGGGAAGCGATAGCGCTGCTACCCTGAGAGGAAGCCACATCTGAGCCTTCTGTGTGCATTATTATAGTGACATTTCAATTGCACACCATTAGCTGCATTTTGATATAATGATATGTTTGGTATACATATTCATGTGTATGTCTCTGCATCTGTATGCATGTGTGTGTACATACAGCATTATAAATACATATTTACAATGCTTGCCTATAAAATTTTTATACAATTAAAATACATTTATAATAGTTTGTGTCACTGTGAAGCTGTCACTCCTTTCAGCTCTGAAGTTCAATATATATATATATATATATATATATATATATATATATATATATATATATATATCTTCTGGTGTTCTTCAAGTTCTTGCAATTCATGCATTAATTCAGTATTTCATGGCCTGATTTCAATTCTGTCTATACCAGTCTATAGCTTATGTTTGCCTGCCTATTCCATTTGTCAACGTACTTTAATACTTTGCATGGGGGGTTATTGAGGGGAAACAATGCCAGAAATATCTTCTAAACCCATGCCGTGAGGATTTGAATTATTTAGCTTTTTATTCTGCAGCTCTCCAGTTTGCAATTTCAGTAATAGGGCCCAAATTACCCCAGTAACTATTCACTGATTTGAATAGGAGACTGAAACATTAATAGGAGAGGGGCTGAATAAAAAGATGTGCAATAAAAAGTAGCAATACCTATGGATTTTTGTGGCCTTACAGAGCATTTGTTTTAGATGGGGTCAGTTACCCCCATTTGAAAGCTGGAAAAGCAAAATTGATTCACAACTATTCAAAAAATATGGCAAAAATATGAAAGCAGCCCATGTATTGCAAAAATTCCAAAAACACTCCATAAAGGAGAAGTCTACCCTCCCAGTGCAAACCCCTCCCCCAATCTACCTCCCCAGGTAACTGGGAGGTAGGCCGGGGGGAGGAGGGCCCATGGGGGAGTGGGTTTTGCGCAGGGAGGGTAGACTTCTCCTTTAAAGGTTCCAGGAAGTCCCCCATAGACTAAAATAGCAATTTGGCAGGTCTAAGCAGGGTGACGGGTCACATTTTTTAAAGAGACAGTACTTCGATTTTCGAATGGTCGAATTTTAAAATTGGGTTCAAAATCTTTTCAGTTCGAATCGAATTTTGGCCTATTCGATAATCGAAGCACCCAAAAGTTGCTTCGAAATTTTTTCACTTTGACCCTTAGTAAATCTGCCCTTTAATGTTAAAGGGATTATGTTATGGTTTTTATGGTGTAGTTTATTTCTAAAGTTTACACTGCAAACAATCCCCTATACTATACAAAATGTAATTCCTAACCCAACAAATGTATTTTTTTTTTTAGTTGCTGGTGTGTAGGCAGCCATCTCAGGTCATTTTGCTTGGTCATGTGCTTTCAGAAAGGAACTGCTTTATGGCAGACTATTGTTTCTCCTACTCAATGAAACTGAAGGTGTCTCAGTGGGACCTGGATTTTACTATTGAGTGCAGTTCTTATGTTTAACAGGAAACTGTTTTCTGGTTACCTTCACATTGTTCTACTGATGAGCTGCTGGGGGGAGGAGAGTGACATAGCTCCAACTTGCAGTGCAGCAGTAAAGAGTCACAGGACTGCAGGGTCACCCCGTAGAACAAAATGTTTAGGGCCCAAGCCCCACCCCAGATCCTGCCCACTCCACACCACAGTTAAAAGACACCCCCCCCCCCCAAACACACAAGTTATAAAAAGCTATAGATGTTCAGGGCCCCCTTATAAGTAAAAAAAAACTGTGGTGAAAGGGCCCCCCATACATTTTTTTTTTTTAATTCGTGGTCAGCGCAACCCTACAAATGAAAGAAAATAAATAATTGATGGGCACCCCTATAAGTTAGAAAAAAAACTTTGGCACAAGCCCCCCCCCCTCCTTACAAGTTAAAAAAAAAATTGGGGCCCAATAAAATATATATATTTTTTTTTAAAAATGGTGAGTATTAAAATAAAACATTGGTGGCCAGGGGATTAAAAAAACACAAAAACCCACATTCGTGTCAGTAGAACTCATGGCTTCAGGACTTCAGTTATAGCTGTTTTTGTGACTTGGGGTCTTTCCGCCGCTTCAGGACTTTGAATGTTCGGCATTTCCGCATTCTGCCTATTTGGGATATCGCAAGCAGCGGCACGGCTTTGAAGCTGTCATATTTGGGCCCGGCTCTTTGAAAATGCAACACTGCCTGGCCCCCCTTCAGGCGTAGGCCCGGGACACTTGTTCACCCTGTTCCCCCCCGATGGCGGCCCTGTATATATATGAATTATATAATAATGTATATTTAAAACACTAAAAAAGTTCAAATATCTATATTTCAGAGCTTTCTCTATAAAAGGTTTCCATATATCCATGGTCGGACTGGGCTGGTGGGAGACTGGTAAAAACCCAGTGGGCCCTGGCCCAAACCTGCTCCCCCAGCTGCCCCAGAAACACCGCTTTTTGTGTCACTGCGACGATCACGTGCAGGCACCGAGTTGAAAGTTTGGAAGTTGGGAACGGGACCGCGGGGAGGATCTATCAGATGTGTTGTATACAGTCCGACCCTGTATACAACACATTTTGTACTGCAGTAACATATTTGTTCTATTACATTACGGTTAAAAAGAACCGATACATGGATTAGCAATGCCGGAGTTATTTTTGGTTTGATTTCCATGTCTAAATATTGTCATTTAAAATACCAAATGCATCTTTGAATAGCTGTAAGATCTGACCAAAGCCCAAACGCACAGTATAAACAAGGTTGTTAGATTATAACAAGTCTGTTATTTGCTCTAATTCTCATAGAGGCAACACGATTGCTGGTGAGAACGTCGTGTGACAAGGCAAAACTGGTATTGGATCATATGTTAGCGAGTCCAATTAGTGATGCGCTGCAATCTCTTCACTTGTAATAATGCAATTAAGCAGTGATATGTGATGCTAATAGGATCTGATATGGAACTGCAGGCAAGGTCCAAGCCAGCGGCATGCTGAGCTGAATGAAGATATCATACACCCCTCTATTAATATTATTTCTAACAAGGAGCATTAGATATGAGAAACACATGAAGTGTCCTCCTATTGCAAAATTGATAGACATAAGGGACTCATCATGTTGAGTCTTCTTCCTGCCATAGAGGGATTTCAACTGACACGAGACGTAGATAGCCTAGAGATAAAATACAATTATATCCATTTTATTCATGTACAGAACTGAAGGAATTAGACTAGAGTGCACATAGACTCACTTGTTGTAAAGACAAGCCAATACTCACTTGTCTCTTCTATCTGCAATGATCTGCACACGTTAAATCTCTACTCCATATTGTGCCACTTGCTACATATTAAACTTTAAAAGCCTAAAAGCAATGTGAATTTCTGATTGACTAAAGGAGGAAGCAAAACCCTGCTTAATAGTTTAACCCCCTCCAGAACTCCTCCCAAACTGAACAACTGGTTGTACAGCAAATTTCTTATTGACTGAAGGACTGAAACATATGCAGTTTCTCTCATATCTGATCCCTAGTCCCAATAAATGAGTGACAGCAAGGCAGTAGCAAGTAGATGCCCATGCTCAGTCTAGAGTCACCAAGCTTTGTTTGATTGGATCATTTGCATATGTGTCAAGGCCTCCTAATAAAATTATGGTAGCCCAATTCAAGAATTATGAAACTCACCATACTCACCATACTCTATGACCACCTGTGGGTCTCAAGGAGTTATAGTTAAGGATAGATTTTTTTTTGTATTTTAAGATACATATTTTCCTTATAAACAAACCAAATTGAATTCTGCAGTAATGTATTATTATAGTGCCGTGATTTCCAATTTGTAAAGGGTGGGACATCCCTTCAGTGGTATTGGAACATTGCTGGAATCCAATTACATTTGTGGTTTTTTTGACTTGATAACATTTTAGAACATTTGGAATATGTCATCTTCCCCTAAACAAATTCTTCCATTATGACATTACTTATATAATGTATTAATTAATGAGGACTGGGTTTTTACAAGGTCTGCAATAAAGAGTAAATATGAACATTTTCATAGGGATGTTTGTTAAAATCTCTTTAAATATGTATGAGCAAATCTTATGTTTTAGAGGTGATACATCCCTACCTGAAATGTCTCTTACCACTGAGTCTCTGCTTCACTTATGGGAAAGAGAAACCCTGCTTAATAGTTTGACCCCTCTCCCGAATGCCTCCCATCCTCCTCCCAAATGGCCCCACTGGAGACCCTAAGTTCACCTGTTTGCTGTACCTGGTTGTAAAAACTGTAGTGCAGCAGGGTTGGTCATGGGCAATCCTAGCCCCTTAGGCAGCTTGCTGCTACCACCCCCTCTCCCACCAGTGCTCAGGTTTTTGGAGCTGGATGGGGTCTGGGTGTCCACAATGCTACTGCAGAGAATCACAATTCTGCTCTCTTGGCTTGAATAGATGAATTTCCAGTTTGAAATCCAGAAATGCAGCTCTTTTACCACTCCTGGTAACCAATGGGCTACTGCCTCCTGAGGCGAGTTTATCAACTTGCCTCATTGGTGCAGCTCCCCTGGGGTAGGCAGGTACCATATTGCACAGGTTATTCTCTCTAAATCTCCCAACAGGAGCATGCACAGTTGAAGACAATCTCAATCTGTCTTTTAAGAGTCTTGGTTGCTGCAATTGCAGGGTAGAGGACCTTATACACTGTGTACACTAAGGGGCCCATTTACTAAATTCCTTTGTGAAGGATTCGAAATTCGATCGAATTCCGAGAGTACGATTTTATAGAATGTTCGAATATGCAAATTTGGCCACTTTCGATCATCGAATATGCAAAATTCGATCATATCGAATAGATGGAATATTCGATCATTTGACCATTCGATGATCGAAGTGTTTCCCCTTTAAAATTTTCTTTGACTGCCTACTTTGACCGCCAGATTGAACCTACCGAATTGCAATAGAAGCCTATGGGAACACCCCATAGGCTTCTTTTCTAAGTTTTTTGTTCGAACACAAATCGTACGATCGAAGCTTCGATCGTACGATTTTATCAAGGAATCTAATAGCGCCCAAAAACCATCAAATTTTACTACGATTTCTTTGAATTTTAATTTGAAAATCGTAGAAGGGAAAATAGCCCTCGAAAATTCGGCCCTTAGTAAATCTGCCCCTATATGTTTATGCGTTGCCCAAGAATCTGGTTTGGGAGGGTTTCATGTTTTTAAGAAGGATTTCTTTCTCCTTTAATTAAAATGCATTGTATTTTATCAAAGCATCAACATATTTTCCAACATTGTATAATGGATTGAAAAAAAACTGATTGAAAAAAAAAACAAATATTAAAATAATATAAAAAGATTGCAAACCAAAATGAGGTCAAAAGGTCCTGCCTTACAGTGTACAGTACACAATGCAAGAGAACAAAAAGCTGTTTTATACACCCATGATTTTTTTTTTAGAAACCATAATTTAAGATGCTAAGAGAGAAATCATTGATTCTAACATTCTGCCTGTCATGTTCTGGGAAACAGATGCAATTATCACATGACCTTTATATAGGCAGAAGTTAATGTTGATTTGTTCCAGTGTAAAACCATCTTCCATTCAGCATGTAAAGGACTATGTGTGGTTGAGCCAGAAGTAGCTGGGATGTTTTAAGTGTGTTCCTTGTCCCACTGGTCTTTGCTGGGGGATGAGAGGTATTTTAATGCTGCTTATTCAATCCAAATGTAATCACCACTTCTGGCCATCTACAACGGCTATACAATATTGTTCATTATGAGTACATTAACGTTCTATAAAGCTAGTCACCCCAGGATAGAAAATACTGGTTCATATTACAGACCACAATAAGTGTGAATATGGCCTCAATTTAATAAACATTTGGAAGGAGGCTTGAATTTCTTGCAATTGGTCTTGGAAAGGTTACTTGCTTTCCAATTACTGCCTGCTTTAATCTGCTTAGCCCTTGCTCGGAGATCACTTGATGCCACTGAAAGAGACTCATTACAGAGTTGCTTGCAACAAGGCAAACAGTTTACATATTTCTGAACTCGATCCGAAAAACTGATTTAAAAATCTATACAGGCAATCAAATTCCCCTGAAAATATATACACAAAAGTCTGCGAGAAGGTGGCTGGGATGAAATAAATGTACTCTTGCAGAGACAGGAAGAACGCCAAAACAGGGGGTTATTAAAGATCTTTTCCGAGTAAATGGGCTCTTCGAGCAACCAAGACTGAAAACCATCCTTCCCTAGGGAAAATTAAAGAGGGCAAGAAGACAAGCATGGGAAAAAAGGAAAGATGTGTGCGTCTTTTCTTTGGTGCAGCCAGCATTAAATATTCAGCAAAAAGGAGCAGATCAGTTTTCATGAGTCTTTTTGTTTCTTGTGTATCGGCTGACAGATGCTATAAACAGACATAGACAAACATGCTTGAATGCATGCTGCGACAGAATCATGCGACGACAGGTGTATCACTGCGGGGCTGCCTGCTTTACTGCACCCTATGAGAGATTTGGAACAGGAGCAGGGAATGCATAGGTGATGTCTACAGCAACAGCTTGTGCCGCTGATACAGCTGATCAGCAGAGGTTTTTGTTTGTGTCAAATTTCCTTTTTTTCAATCAGATATTATTCCCATGCCAATGTTTCTCTTATTTACTTGCTGTTTCCAATTTGGGAAGTGCATCTTGGCAATGAATAGCTCCTTACTTCAGCTAGATAGCAATCGTGAATCATAAAGAGACGCCATGCTTGGCATTTGTTGCAGAAATGCATGCTGGGTAAGGATTCTGGTTCGCCATTCTAATTGCTGTGATTGTATTTGTAGGATAACTAGAGGGGAGCTGGCATTATGGGAGTAGTTTGCTATATGCTTTCAATATTGATTTACATTTAAAGGAATATAATAAATGCATATTATTTTCTACTACTTGTTTTACCTTTACCTTTATGTAAAATATTAGTTCTATAGTTTCTTTTTTTTATAGTTTTCTTTTTGTTACTATTATTTTTTTTAATCATTAATCTTTCTATTCGGGCCTTCTCCTATTGACATTCTGGTGTTTCATTGAAATCAGTGCCTGGTTGCTAGGATCATTTGGACCCTGAAATTCCAAACTAGAAGAGCTTACATACCTAAATAATTGAAAAAACACAGGACATAAAAAAATGAAGCTCAATTGCAAATTGTCTCAGAATACTTTCTACATGACACTAAGGGGATTATATATATCAAAGTCCAAATGCCAAAAACTCGAAAAGTTTGAGTTTTTTTCACTATAAGATCCAAATTTTTAAGTCGAGAAAAAACCTCAATTTTTTGGGGATTTATTAAACCCAGATGCTACAAAAATTCTGAATCCAATAATCTGGCATCACTGACCTGAAGTTTCTGTGGTCTGCACTGGAACTAGTCTGAAAATCTGATTTCTAACTTTTCAGGGCAAATATCCAAAAGAAACATACAATTGGATTTTTCGTGTGATTTTTTTGGGATTAATTTGTGCTTTTTTAATAATAAATAAGGCCAAAATTGTGGATTCTAGTTTGGTCAGTCTTTTTTAATTTAAATACTCAGAAAAATTTGGATTTCGATAAATGAGCTCCTAAAAGATAAAGGGGAATAACCCCTTTAAAGCCATATTGTGTGGTAAATATGAAATATAAACGTACAGAGAAGGGATAATGTTATAAATAACAGCACGCAAGTCAACAAGGACAAATCAAATAAAGCAGGCGGTTTTTGTTTTTTGCAGTTAGAAACCTTGTTCTTCTGAGGTTCCACCACAAATGACTAGTGAACTCAATTAGAAGGTAGGATTTGCTTTTGCTGCTTTCAGCAACTGCATCAAGTGAAGTTCCCTCTCTGGCAGGGCAGACACATAAATCAGAGGTTGATGTTTGGAGGCAGAGGCAATTGGACATCTCCCTCATTTGGCTGTGTCTGCCCAAGGAACCGAGTATCGGCACTGAGAAAGGTCTGACCTTCCCTAGGTGCTGAGAGGTAGGCATTTCAAACATTTACTCCGTCGTGTTTCTGGGATGTCATGGTTAATATATTATGACTTGTTTGCACCTCATCCTAAGTGTCTTCTTTTTCCACTTGAGCTGCACACATCTTAAGTCTTAAACGGTTTCTGTCTCTAAATGAACATTCTGAAAGATGCGCCTTCCACTGTGGAGCATCCCATTGAATTTTCTGTTTGTACTCGGCTTTACACAGTCAACACTGGATTACCTTACCGTCATCTGAATATCACATGCTTTTATGCAGTGCACTTATGGCGGCAAACTCTTACACTTTCTTGTGTTTCTTTCCACCCTTCTCAATAGTTCTTGTGTGTAACAAACGTGTCATTGGTAAGTGGCTACTTGCTAGTAACAAAATCAAGGTTGTTGCTTTAGAAAATGATGCTTAATACATATAAATATATAAATAATGCAAAATAACCCGTTTTATTAACAGTGACTAACTGCAACTGAACATTAAATACCAGTGGTTGTTTAAAATACAGGTATGGGATCCAGAAACCCGTTATCCAAAATGGAAAGGCCATCTGTCATAGACTCCATTTTATCCAAATAATCAACATTTTTAAAAATCATTTCCTTTTTCTCTGTAATAATAAAACAGTACCTTGTACTTGATCCAAGCTAAGATATTAATCCTTATTGGAAGAAGAACCAGCCTATTCAGCTCATTTAAAGGAC
The DNA here is from genome assembly GCA_024363595.1 of Xenopus borealis. NCBI lineage: Eukaryota > Metazoa > Chordata > Amphibia > Anura > Pipidae > Xenopus > Xenopus borealis. The sequence goes on along the minus strand of CM044446.1, from coordinate 88,261,948 downwards.
AAGGAAAGTGTATAATAGAATAAGGCTAGAAATGCTGTATTTTGTATACTAAACATAAACATGAACTGACTGCACCACAAGCCTAATCAAACAAATGATTTATGCTTTCAAAGTTGTCCACAGGGGCCTGTCATCTTATAACTTTGTTAAAAATCTTTGCAAGACCAAGACTGTGCACATGCTCAGTGTGATCTGGGCTGCTTAGGGATCGTCATAAATTATCAAAACAGGGAAAAAAACAAAGTTACTTGAGTTCTGCATGACTGGGAAGTAAGACAGGGGCTCCCCCTACTGTTCAGAAGTATGATTGTTTCCCTGCCCAGCAGTTAGGGACAGACTGACAATTCCTATCAACAGCAGTAATTGAAGTGAGTTTTTCACTGCATACAGTCAGGTTTCTTATAAAAACGGTACACATTTTTTAATTGTATTAATCTTGAAGATAGGTTTCTTTTTCATTAAAGAAAGTAAAAATGGGATTTTATTTTTTTGCCTTTACATGGTCTTTAATATTTACATGATTTTCTTGTAGACTTATGGTATGAAATCGTAATTTCACCCAGAAAGCCCCAGGTCCTGAGCATTCTGGATAACAGGTCCCATATCTGTATTAGTCCCATCAAACAGTTTACATATTGTATTTGAAATATGGCTGCATTACAGGTACAGTATGTGATCAGTTATTCAGAAATCCATTATCCAGAAAGCTCAGAATTATGGTAAGGCCATTTCCTCTGTGAGAAGAATATGGACAGTAGCCATGGTATCACAAGTTGTTGTGTGGCCACACTCACTGATGTCCAAAAATGGCTGGACAGATAGACAGTTAAAAATGAACACAGACACAGCCAATTACTCTCTGAAATCTATTGTGCTAAAAGAAGGGCACATATGGGCAGCCGGTATTTTATTTTTAAGAATGAGACATTTGTGTTTTCACCTAATTATTATCTTGTGTCTAATGCGTCAGTGGGTGTTTTTTCTCATGTCAAAGGCATTGGAACCAATGAACATTTTTTCTTGTGTGCTTTTTTTTTTTTTATTTCAGAGGCAGTTTGGGAACAGTGGATGGAGTGTGATGGTGGTGGTCATCATCCTGTATATACTTTTATTTCAGGTCTTCTGGATGTATTCCTTGCACAAATTGATCTTAATGTGCCAAATGAGAGACTACATCAGAACAAAAGAAGTATTTTATAATTTCATATTATTCCACTGTAAGGATCTCAAATGCACTATTTGGTATTTAGTTTTAAAAAGAAATCCAAAGCTGATAGCACAAGTACTGTAAGTAGTGAGTTTTGGCCTGGACACTGTAGGTTCCTGTTCAATTCACCAAAGCTGCAGGTGGAGATTTCTGAAAAGACTTCCAGGAAACGAGGAGGAACAAACATTTCCAGTACCAAAAATTTCCCATCAGAACAGAAAAACATTGATCCACCATAACTGCATATATATTATTTGTCCCAACTTTACATACAATCATTTGGTCAGTATGAGCACAACCGTACTGGGCATACTGTATATGGCCAGCATTAGACTGGACATGTTCCCATGCAAAGTCTATGGAAAGTTTATTGTATGGGTAATTATCATCCCCAGTATAAAGTGTCCAGTATTTTGGTGAGATAATCTCTAAATACAATAATATTGTATGTTTTACCTGATCACTTTCTCATTGACTTTGCCTGGTGACAATTTGGTCATCCTTGGGTGAAGCTGTGGCGAGAAATGGGATAAAATCCATGCAGAGATGTGTTGTAGTTCTCCTATAAACAATGGTGTATTATTAATTTGTTACCTTGGGGGTGACTATGCCGAATCTTTAGGAAAGGACTGCACCCCTGACCCAATCAAAAGCGACAGAGTCATCAGCCAGCATTGTCCCTTGCTTGGCCAGTTTAACACAGCAGCCTGAGGAAGGGACTTCTGCCTGTAGTCCCACTTGACCTACTGAACCTGTACCTACTGAATGTAGCATTTATTCCCTTTTATTGCATATTATACAAATTATGTAACCCCTGTTGTAAAATATGAGGATGCTAAATAGCTTGCTGTAGTTCTTTTATGTGCAAAAGCATTTGCCCTTCTTCCACCAACTCTTCACTGATTTTCACTATTCATTATAATATGTGGTGCATTATTTACTTTAATCTGCAGAAGACACAGAGCTGGATCTGTAGCCATACACAAATATATATCATCTCTATTCCAGAATATACAAGCTTATGCCTTCCCTATTCTCATGGAATTAACTATTAATATCTTCTTATTCATTTCACGTATGATCCTAGTTCCTTCCTTGTCACTACAAATGCATCTCTGTAAAAAAAGGACTACAACAATGTTCTCTTTTCCCAGGCATAATTCATAAATAAAAATGCCATTCTGGAGACAAAAGGATAAATAATTTTATTCCCATGGAAAAGGATAAGATTGCATCGCTGCTTGTATGAGTGCCTTCTCAGCAGCAGGTGGTGCACTTACCATCAGGAAGGTTGTGCTCTGGAGATACAGCAAGAACCTAGCGTGAGACAGTGCTGTTAAACTGCTAAAATTATATTTACAGTGAGACTCTTCCAGGGGCTCAATTAATTAACCAAAATGATAGTAATGTGGAAGCTGCTTTGTGATTGGCTCTATGGATTGTAGTAAGATTATGGAATAGAAAGAAACCATTACTCCTGGTTAAATGCTACAATAGACATATCAGTAGTCGTATCAGTACGGCAGTTACAATAAAACACCCTATTTAGAAAAAATTTCTTTTATTTCTTATTGGCCTGCTAATCTATAGATGAACAGAGAGGTAAAAATGGAAACAAACAGTTACAGTATTTTCCAATTATTTCCATATATTATTTCCATATTTTTCAGCTCTTGGAACAGTGTCTAGTTCCATGCTGCTTTTCTCCGGAAATGATTAAGGTACACTATGAATACACAGATAATAGCGTACAAACAGTGACTGTGTCTTGTGTATTTACGAATAAGACAGGTAATAGCATCTTGTTTGCAATTTTTCGTATGTGGTACATGTTCTAAGAAATAATCATATAACACTGCACAAGTCATTTTATTTTATTAAAAAAAAAGACAATTTAGATAATTTATCTATGAGCAGCCTCAGACCTCACCCAGTTACACCCCCAATCAGCCTGAAGCCCTACCTACTTTCTTTTAAGCCTGGCCCTTTTGGGATCAACAATTTGCTAATGCCTTGTGAAAATAAGGACCATTGATATGGTTTATTTAATATCTTGCCAATGGAGGTCATTTCTCATTAAAAAAGCATTTCCTGTTGCCAGGATGTTTTAGCATAAAGACCATATAATTGTATGGCTGGAATACAACAACTATGTTCCTGAAAAGTTTCTTTGTATGAGGTCCAACAAATGCAGTGTATGGCAAAGCCTTCACTGGCAACAATATATCAATTGCAGTTAATAAAAATATTTCTTCCTAATCTCTTTTCATTTACCAGACCTAATGCATATTAAGAAAACATTCTGAAGGTTACTGCTGCTCTTATGTACATATTCTTCCATGTAGTGATGGGCGAATCTCCCGAGATTCGCTTCGCCGAATTTTTAGCGAATTTCTAGAGAAATTCGCGAAACGGCGAAAAATTCGCGAAACGAGTCGCGGGACGATTTTGTCGCGCGTCGCGTCAATTTTGTCGCGCGCCTGTCGCGCCAACTTTGACGCGTCGCGTCGTTTTTGACGCGTCGCGTCGTTTTCGACGCGCGTCGCGTCGTTTTCGGTGCGCGTCGCGTCGTTTTTCGTCGCGTCGCGACTGACGCGCGACTCGTTTTCAGCAAATTTTGGCCAAGCGAAATTTCGCTGGTGATTCGCGAATTTATTCGCCAGCGGCGAATCGCGGGAATTCGCCGCGAATTCGCCCATCACTACTTCCATGTCATCCAGATAAAGAGTTGCTGACATTTTTAGATACCTTCTATGAAGCAGTGAGTTCAGAACTCACCATCATTATGAAACTGGAAGTTCAGGTGTTATCCAAGTGTCTCTGAGTTTTGTTTTAAAAACATTGAGGGAGGATTCTCTCCGGAGAGGTGCAGGAATGGCATTCCAAATATAAGGAGCTGCAAGAGAGAAGGGAAACAGCAGTAGAAGTGGGGGGTACAACCAAGCGGTTAGTCTGAGAGGAGCGGAGGTTTCGGCCAGGAACATATAGAGAAACAAGAGATGAGATGTAGTTAGGTGTAAAGGAATGAAGGGCTTTGAAGGCTACGAGGAGAAGTTTATAAGTTACCATAATCTGTCCATAAATAACCTTCAAAAAAGTAAAGGGGAATCATTTCAAATGACTACTGTAGGAAGAGTCCATGACCTGATGGACTTTAGAACTTAATTCATTTGTAGAAATAAAATACAGGGTATCGCAATGGTTGATAAAAAAAGATCTTGTTTCTCTTGATTGCATTTTGAGGGCAGTCTATAATGCTCTCAGCGACTGGGAAATCAACTCTAAACACCAGGGTAGCATCGATTACAGTTGGGTCAAAAATTTTATCACAGAATAGAGATGTTGACTTTGTCAGATTGAGAAAAGGAGTTATGATAAGGAAAAGTCTGACACATATGTCCTTTTGTAAAGGTGTTCGGGTTGGCAAATTAACAATAGAATGCTCAGCTGCAATCACCGAGTAGCTATGATCACAGCTGGAGGCACTCACTGATTGAAGTTGCACTCAGCTATTGCTAACATTACATTCTATTCTCTGCCATTGTCTTATTCTGTGGAATGTAGGCACTTTCAAAAGGCTAGCCCTTTCACTATGTTGACAACTACTTGTTTTTGAATGCATCTACAATCAAGGAAGCACAGCCTAACTTCACCAACATAAAGCTCTGTTTCAATTCAATACCAGTCCAAGCTGAAATGATGAACAATTATTCACAAATGTAGGTTTTTTTTTTTAGAGATGCCATGGGGAAAATCCTCAGCATTCAGGATTTAAAAACATTTGTAAAGCATGGGACAATCACTATGAAAAATGGAATACAATTTAAGTGATTAAGGATGAGTGGATTTGAACTTGTCTCTTGAGAGGATTAACTTTGCTCACTAACAAATGTCTAACTTATAGTTGATACATTGTCTTATAGATGATTACATGGTCATGGGCTCATAGCTTTGAAACAAGTAATGACTCTGCTCATCAACAACTCATACTGGGAGCATTCTCTACCAAGCAGTAGTGCAGTGTTCCCCAACCAGTGACTCATGATCAATATGTTGTTCCCCAACCTCTTGGATGTTGCTCCCAGTGGCCAAAAAGCAGGTGCTTCTTTTTGAATTTCTGACTTGAAGGCATGTTTTAGTTGCATAATAGCAAGGTGTGCTGCCAAAATGATCCTCCTGCAGGCCTCCAGTCCACACAGAGGATACCAAATAAGCAACCACAGCCCTTATTTGGAACTAATTTGCTCCATGAATCTTTTTACACTTAAATGTGGCTCATGGATAAAAAATTTTGGGGACCCCCACAGTAAGGGGACCCTATGACTACATATAATTTGTCACCTCTCCCAATAGTATCTTGATCATGCCGTCTCTATTGCACCAAGGTCAGGAGGCACCTTCTTATAACTACCCTTTGGCAAGCTAGGATTTGTAATTAGCCAAGGGTGGCATGCCAAAGTCCAACGATCAAATCCGTCTGTAAATTTTTCCCACACCAGTCATTCTCTTGTGCTTACTATAATCACAAATTCTATTACCCTCAGTAAATCATATTCATTGTCTCTCCTCAACAGCTAAACTCATGTATATTGCAGGCAAGCTAATTCCGCAGTCTGTAGAGGTTTTACAGGAAGACATTACTCTCGGCTATAATATATATATGAGTGGCAGAGTGTGATAGGAACAAGCAGTTTCAGTTCACATTTTGTTCTATGAAACATTGATTGTGCTCTTTAATCATTGATGTTGACTTATGTACTCAGCAAAGACCCAAAACCAAACATGGCAAGTTTGCTTGAAGAATAGGGAATCTCTCAAAGAGTAATGGTAATCTCCCCACCATCCCTTTCTGCCCTCCTGGCTGACATAACTACCAGTAATGAAAACAACCACATTTTCCCTACTGCTTAGCAGGTACATAGTTAAATTGGGTTGAAAAAAGACAAAGTCTTGCTCTCACGAAAAGATGTGATGTATACAGATATTAAAGATTAAATGTCAACTGTGAATGCAAACTACAATGTAACTTTTATACTTCTACTTGACTGTAAGTGCAACTTTTAATTTAATTTTCGAAAATAAAATTTAAGTTACAAAAAAGAAAAAAAAGACAAAGTCCATCAATTTTAAACCCTCCAAATGAAAACCCAGCATCCATACATACACTCCTCCATACTTTCACATAAATTATATCTATGTAGCACCTATTTGGCAGTATTTAGGCAAATACCCACTAGCAGGATGCGACTTACACAACAGGGTCAGGGTCTTCACTGTGTGTAATGTGTTCCCTTTAAGGTGTAGAGCAACTACCACCCTCAGGCTACTGTGCATACAAAACATACAACCATGATTGGGCACCAGGAGGTTATTATAATGCAAACAAGAAACTGTTTATTGAACCAAAGATAATGTCCCCATGTTTACTCACATCAGAGGAAAAGTGTGCAGTCACATCACATGCAGCTTCTCACATGCTGACACTCTCTTAGGACAGATTTGGCAGGCATATAGTCACAACCCCGCTCACACAGAACTTCCACGGTAGATGTAGACTATACAGGCACACCTCACTCCTGTTTTGGAGCTCAGAACTGCTCTTTTTAGCTCACCCTGACTAACTTACATTCCTAGAGTGTACTAGTACTGGGAGCTCACATGCCTCTTTCTATTCCTCATTCACGGGGTTGCCTGGTCCCCAACTTGGACACATGCTTTCTGGGCCTTTCTGCACCCCTGGGCGCACCCTGCTGGATCACCATCCAGAGGCCAAAGAGGAAGCTGCCCCTCCCTTCCCAGCACTATACAGTGTAAGGCCGGAAATGGTCGCCACACCCTTTGACCAATAACTACAGGTATGCAAATACTTACATCATACCTCCCAACTGTCGCTTTTTGGGAGGGACAGTCCCTCTTTTGACAGCTCAACCAGCAGTTCCTCATTTGTACTGGAAAGTCCCTCTTTTCTCTGCACTGAACAGCTAGAAAAGAAACAAAGTTTCTAACTTAATTGGCTTTTGGCAGAGAGCCCAGAACAGCTAACAGGTTCAACTAAGATACTTTGTAACATTTTTGAGATAAGAAAATAAGTAATTGTAACAGGAGAAATAATCTGCCAAATTTTGTAAAATGAACATGGTAATTAGGAGGTGTGGCCACAAAAAATGGGAGTGGTCAAAAATGTAGCTGCACTACTTGCAAAAAATTTTTTTTTGTCCCTCTTTTTACTTCCAAAATGTTGGGAGGTATGTCACATTGCAGCACAGGCTTTTGCCTGTCAACTAAGGAAGGTAGGGATTTAAAGCCATAGGGGCAGTTTAACACCTATGGGCCCCTACATCTATATAACATTAATCTGGTTCCTTAGGGCACGCATGGAACGCCTCTGCTTCTTTACTAGGCGCACTCACACTGATGCACGAAATGGCAGGGAAATTCATATAGGAAAAAAGGCACATTTGGGCTGTAGATCATTGCCTGTAATAGGTTTCCTCCTAGTGAGTTCCTGGTGCTTCTGTGCTGTTTAAGATTCTATTATCTGATTACCTGTTGTGACCCCTGCCTGTTTGTGACAAATGCTGATTTATGAAATCCTGACCCTGCCTGGTAACCGACTCTTCTATTCCATACCCCTTCTTATTGATCTCATGGTTTGATCCTTGCCTGTGTCTGACTCTGCTTGTACTCTGCCTGCACTGACCCAGCCTGATTTGACTACGCTTTTTGTCTACGCCTTGTACCGTGACCTTCTACCCAAAATTCTTTGCTTTACTGTCATGCCCCTTTGCTCATACAAAACCCTTCACTTTGCACCTCTCTTAATAAGACCTGGTGGTATCAGATTAGCCGAGAGCTCCTCCCGAGGTGAAAGGAGTCTGTTAGAGGCAAAAGCATGAGCCGAGAACACGGTGCTTAGCGTTTTATTCTGGTTTTATGGTGCGGACTGTGACATTATGAAGTCCAGTATCTTATCCTTTATTAACCCTTCAAAAAGCTTTCCTACAACTGACGTCAGACTAACTATAGTTTTTGAGGCTGAGAATGGGATACCTTTTTGAATAGCGGCGCCACATTAGCAATACGCCAGTCTCTCGGCACCATGCCAGACCTCAATGATTCCTAAAAAATTTAGTAAAGAGGTTTTGCATGCTTTATACTGTTGGTGGTAGGATTGGTTGGGGGGAGGAAACAGACATTATGGCACGGAGACAACTCGCTGCCATACAGCAACAGACTACTCCAAAATTTATATGGCAGAATTAAAATTTCTTATTTGGAATGTTAGGGGGTAAGGTTCCAAGATAAAAAGAGAGCTAGTTTTCCAGTTTATCCACAGATGCAAACCGGATATAATCCTACTGCAGGAAATCCTGGGTAGGACAGATGTTTCGTGCCACCTACTCTAATTATTCTAGAGGGGTAGCACTGCTAGCATCAGTTTATATTTCCCCATGGCAGATATGGATATGCTAACTCAGATTATTGCTATGACAGCAGAAGTGTTATCCAGACTGTTCATTTTAATGGGGGACTTTAATGCAGTGCTGGACCCCCAACTTGACACTATAACGGGGACACATTACAGTCGGCTCCCTGTCAAGGACTGGGCAGAGAGTAGCAATTGGAGATGGAAGCACCCTGTTAGGGTTGAATTCTCCTGTTACTCTGCCTCCGATAGCTCCCACTCCAGAATTGACCATACAAATGTTACACAGGTTTCCTTCCACTAATAAAAATGGTTTCCTATTTGCCCAGAGGCATCTCGGACCATTCTCCCATGGAAATTATTATTAACGTAGGAGACGTTAATAATAATTGTGGAGACTCCAACCACAATGGGCAGTATCTGACAAAGCCAATCAAGTGGTGCAAAGAGAGGTAGTCCATTACTGGCAAGCCAGTCTGAGCAGTGCACCAGAACATTTCCTATGGGACGCTTTTAAAGCAGTGGTTAGAAGGGCTTACATTTCAGGAATTAAACATGCAAAGAAGTCAATACAAAATAATTTTGACGAACTAGAAACAGAGGTGAAAGATAAGGAACAAAAATATCTTACTGACCCTACAGGAGAAAATAGGAGTGATTGGCTCCAGTCAGATTGATTTCTTTGGCAAACACACAAAAACACAAAGCACAAAAACTGCTATTGTCACAGGCCCATCAAGTGTTTGCTATGGGGGATAAGTTGGGGAAATTGCTGGTGAATCTTTCCAGAGATTCCCAACAGTCCGCAACAATATCAGTTATAAAAGGCCAACTGGAAGAATAGGGGACCACTTCCCGACAAATTTTCGAGGTGTTTAGGGAATACTATATACAACATACTTTTGTCTTCCTCTCCCATTAGTTGTTCCAGCTGCTGCATCCAGGACTTTTCCAATGCTGCACTAATCCATCAAAACAAATTTGCGATATGTTTCTTCTATCTTTCCAGCAGCCTGCAGCTTTTCTCCTAAATCCTGGTGAGCCTTCCATACCTTTTACTGCATGGATCCATATGTTTGAAAATTACATTATTGCTGCTGACCAAGGGGAGAATTCTGCTGCTAGAAAGTGTGCTTTACTTATTCACTGCCTGGGAGCAGAGGGACAGCGTATATTCTATACATCACCATTATTATTATTATTAACATGTATTTCTATAGCTCCAACTTATTTCGTAGTGCTGTAATTACCCAATGATACTTATGAAACTGCTCTTACTGTTATAAAGAACTTTTTCATGCCAACAGTAGTGATGGGAAAATTATTGTCCTGGCGAAATCCAGTGGCGAATTCCCACGATTCACCTCTGGTGAATAAATTTGGAAACGCCCTCGACAATTCGCCTGGCAAAAATTCACCGGCATAAAAAAAGTACTCCTGCGTCCGTTTTTTTGGACGCCTGTGCCTGTTTTTTTTTAGATGCCAGCTCGAATGACCCCCGGTGGCGTTTCTCACGAAATTCTTGAAAAATTGGGTGTGGCAAAATGCCCCAGATTCACCCATCTCTAGCCAAGAGTAAATGTAAGCCCTCATAAACCTCCTCATCTTTTTAAGCATCCTTAACCTTTTAACATGCACACTAACTTACTGGTTTTCACTACACTTTTACCATTGCTATTTTGATGCCCATGATTTGTACAACACACTGGTAACCCACATACCTTATATCTTACTTCCTCTCCCTCTTAGGGTAGAACTAGAGGATACTGGCGCAATGCAACGGATTCTGGCGGATGCAAAGCTCGGTGGCAAAACCCACTCGTCAAGTTGGTTGCATCAGTAAACAAGGTAATAGTAATGTCAGAAGGTGTCAATGCTTTCATCCACAACGGATGCAGTAGCAGCTGGCAGCATTGGCATCTAACAGTTGTGTCGTGTCGGCTGCACTTTTGTATTACTTACCTTGTTTCCTGTCGCATCCAACTTGACGTGTGGGTTTTGCTGCCGAGCACCGGATCCAGCAGTATCGTGGCCAAAACGCTTGTCTTGTCGGAAGTTCTTGTTAGAAACCCCCTGTGAAATTTAGGGGGATCACATTGGGTTGTGCATTATAAATGCAGGCCACTCCAGAGTAAAGGAAAAACAGTCCATTTATTTTTTCAGCTCAAACAAGCTTTCCCAGCAACAGGAACAGGAAAACAGGAACAGGAAAAAAGTATATATATAAAATAGCTTACATCAGCCAAATACAGTGCCCAGTCTGCATGGAGTAAATAGTCTGACTTTAAGACAGGGCCAGAACTAGGGGTAGGCCGAAGAGGCACCTGTCTAGGGTGCAATGATGTAGATGCTTGTTCAAGGGACTTCTGCTTGCCCCTAGTCCGGCTAAACTTCCCTTTGCCACTCTCGCCTACCACCCTCCCTCCCCTTCTGCATTCCCTCTCCTATGCTGCCTGCCCCTAGCCTACCCCTAGTTACCACCATGTGAACTCCTTCTCATTCACCATTTCACCTGTTAATTCCTTTAAATGCCCCTTGGATGTCTAGCCCACACCACTGGCTGGTTAACCCTGTGATGTCTCTTCAAGGGGTGCATATTAAGGGATGGCTCAAAACCTAAAGAATGGGATATATTTCTGCCATCCTCTATATATCCCCTCCGACTTGTACAACCCCCCCCCCACACAACTACCTTATATAATGATATAATTTTGCTCTAGCAAGACTTTTAAAGATGTGGGATCAGTGCCGTGGAAGTGGTGCCATCTCTATTTTCCAGAATATATTTGCACTGGGAGGTCTCTCATGAGTTCCTGCATTAAAACTGCCAAATGTTGTAGTGGTCCTATTAACACACAGGGGGTAAATTGCACTTTACTAGAGCTCAAACTCCATCTATATGCATCAGAATCCTCGTACATCACCTGCACCCTCTTTATCTGTGATTTTAAGCCTCAATTTATCTTTGTTCTTCATGTATAGACTTTAACTCATTAACTTCTTTCACCTCACTTAAACAATGGAAACTATGTTGAGCAGTTGAGTTCACTGCACCTCCTCTTTGCGGTATACCTGCATGTGCAGTGCTATTTCCCTGTCCTCTTGCAATATTTCTATATGCTAGACTGTAACACCTGTGGCCATCCGATCAGTCTTCCCAATCAAGCTTCGGACTGGCACATGCCTCACCCCAAAAATTCAGTTTGGCAGGTACTCAGCCAGAAATCTTGAATGACTGCCTGGTGCAGAAACCATAAAGAAATGTTGTTGACACTGGCAGCACAGCAGCTGAGTTCTTGTGAAGTAGCACAGATGGATTCTCAGTCTGTAGCAGAAATGTAGAACCCACATCCTTCCAGCTACTGTAGAACCACAGTGAAAGACCAGCCAACTCTTGTTTTTCATGTTCCTTTAACTGGCACAGAAAAAAAGGTGATTATTGGTAACTGACAAACTGTTCCTTTTGATTTTGTTCCATAAAAGAACCTTTCAAAATTTATTTTTCTATGATATTTATACAGTAATTATTATTAACATGTATTTCTATAGCGCCAACATATTTCGTAGCGCTGGTACGATAAGATAACTTTTCACAATGTTCTTGCTCTCATGCCCATGTCTTCCACTCTTACAATCTTCTCTTACACACAACAGTATAACTGCACACTGCACACAATAAAAACTGAGAGCAAGTGAACCGCTTGCTTCTGTTATTGGTTACACTTCAGAAACAGAATCCTCAGCAATTAGCAGTTTTGAACTGTTTTTCTATCAATGAATCACCAAATATTGTAAACTATTGGAGAATTAAGAGACCTTCCAAGTTAGAAGGGTTGACTCACTTCTGAAGCAATAGCTTATGAACAGCTAAGGAACAGACATTGTTCTACAGACAAGAATGCTAAAGCTAATCTCAAAACTATGTTTTTTTAAGGAAGTCTGGTGTCACGGTCGGCACCCAATTCCAGAACAAACGCTAAGCACCCTGGTCTAGGCTCGTGCTTCACCAGTAGTGTGGCCGCCTTTGGCTTCGGGAGGAGCCCTCAGCTACTCAGATGCCACCTGGACTTAAACGAGAGGTGCAGAGCAGGAGTTCTGGCCAGCGATGGGGCACGACTGAATATAAAGTCTTTAAGGCCGATGGTCACGGTACAGACAGGAGTTGGCAGATTCGTAGTCAGACAGGCCGGGGCGAGGCGGGCAGATAGCTAGGGTCGTCAGGCAGGCAAGGGTCAAATCCGGGTAATCAATCAGATGGGAGAAGGCAGAATCGGAGTCAATAACAGGCAGGGGTCAAAACCAGAATGTCAATCAGGAGGGTTAAGCGAATTCAAGGTCGGTTTCAGGCAAGGGTCAGGTTCCAGAGATCAGAGTAGTCAAAAACAGCCAGGCAGGGTCAAACACAGGTATCAGACAGATCAGAAGCTTTACAGCACAAGTACAAGGCACCAGGAACAAAACCTATCACGGGCAATGCAAAAAGCAAAAATGTGCCTTTAAATACTTTTGAATTTCGCGCCATTGCGCGCTGACGTCATCACGCCAGCGCGCATGCGCCTATATAAACCGGAAGTGCGCGCGCGGCTCGCACTAGGGAACCGGCACAGAGGAGGAAGGATGGCGTGGCGGGCGTCCCCGCCGATGGCGGCGCGGCGGGCGTCCCCGCCGCGCTGGTAAGGGACTGTTCCTTACATCTGGGCAGTGTGGGCAAAGTGCAAAAAGCAGGCTAAATGTCCCCTTTTTGCATTTTGAACAATGTGTTGAAGATTGTCAGCATTGTGCACCTTGCATTGGATATTTAAAGGGATACTGTCATGGGAAAAATTTTTTGCATCATTTAATAGTGCTGCTCCAGAAGAATTCTGCATTGAAATCCATTTCTCAAAAGAGCAAATAGATTTTTTTATATTTCATTTTGAAATCTGACATGACATATTGTCAATTTCCCAGCTGCCCCAAGTCATGTGACTTGTGCTCTGATAAACTTCAATCACTCTTTACTGCTGTACTGCAAGTTGGACTGATATCACCCCCTCCCTTTCCCCCATCCAGCAGCCTAACAACAGAACAATGGGAAGGTAACCAGATAACAGCTCCCTAACACAAGATAATAGCTGCCTGGTAGATCTAAGAACAACATTGAATAGTAAAAACCCATGTCCCACTGCGTACTATTCTGTTACATTGAGAAGGAAAAACAACAGCCTGCCAGAAAGCAGTTCCATCCTAAAGTGCTGGCACAAGTCACATGACCAGGGGCAGCTGGGAAATTTACAAAATGGCTAGCCCCATGTCAGATTTCAAAACTGAATATAAAAAAAATGTGTTTGCTCTTTTGAGAAATGGATTTCAGTGCAGAAGTCTACTGGAGCAGCACTATTAACTGATGTGTTTTGAAAAAAACATGTTTTCCCATGACAGGATTCCTTTAATCTGTTGGGAGGTGCACAGTGCAGTGTCAGGGGACCTGAAAGCCCTCTCCTTACCTCCTGATGTAAGTCCAGCTGTGGCCTGTCTACTGGGTTACTCCCTAACTTGCATGTCTGAATAAAACATATATTAGAGGACAGGTAGGAAGGGGGTATACCTACCTTCTTTTGCCTGCCTACCAAACTTGAACAGAGTGTTGCTGAACACAGACACAGTTCTATTGAAGGGGATGCATCTTTCAGTGTTTTACTCAAGCAGAACATAATGAGTAAAGTGCAAAAAACAGGCCCAGTCTCTCAGTAAATTACTTTTTAAATGTGAAATCAATGCAAAACTAATATTGTTCTCAGACTAAGTAAGATGAATCCAACAAGAATTGCTCTGAGGAGCATCCCTTATAGACTTACCTGTAAATAAACATAGGGTTACTGTAGCTGCAGCTCTCTGGGAGCCCTTATCTGCTGAACAGCTCCTTCTATATTCTCTCTAAACCTTATTTATACCTGAGACTAATTCAGTGCACTGTGATCCACAGCTCTGACTCCTAATATTGTTATTCTGACCTACAACTAAATCAGTCTCATTGATTTTCCAGTCTGACCCAGAAAACTGATATCATTTTGATAATGCATTGGGCTCAGTGTGTAGGCCCGGATTTGCAGCGAGGCCACGAAGGGCCAGGCCTAGGGCGACATAAATGAAGGGGCAGCATGTTACCCAGCAGCACGGGCAATTTTCTTCATTCTAGAGCACTAAGTGCTAGACTTAAGGATGCACATGTGCACAACTCTGTGGGAGTGAGGAGGCGATGGAAGACTCTGGCCTCTGTCAATGTCCAGCCCTGTCAATGTGGCAGAATGTATTGTTTTGTATATAAGGAAAATAACTTGTTTACTAAGGAGTGCACATGTCACACATTTGGCCTCAAGTTGGTTGGACAGCCTCGGAGTAGATGTCAAGTTCTGTAGTTCTCCTTCATGTGTTTTTTACTGAATGTCCCCCAAAAAACTTGAATCACTTTTTGAGTCAGTTTTTTACATGCTGCCTGGTTAAGCTTACCATGCATATGCAGCCTAATAGACTTCAGAGGGCTGTGGATGCAGCTACCATGTAAATTGAGTAGATCTTCCAGTGGCAGCTCAGTTTAAAGGAAAACTTTACCCCCAAAATGAATACTCAAGCAACAGTTTATATCAAATTATGTGGCATATTAAAGAATTTTTTCAAACTGGTATATATACTGTATGTAAGTAAATATTGCCCTTTTATGTCTCTTGCCTTGAACCCCCATTTTGTGATGGTCTGTGTGCTGCCTCAGAGATCACCTGACCAGAAATATTTCAACTCTAACTGTAACAGGAAGAAGTGTGGAAGCAAAAGACACAACTCTGTCTGTTAATTGGCTCATGTGACCTAACTTTATAGTTTGTTTGTGTGCACCATGAATCCTACAATCCCAAGGGGTGGCCCTTATTTTTTAAAATGCCAATTTTCTATTAAGTATTAGCCAATGCCACATACTACTAAAAATATATATATATATTATTATGAAAATGGCTTATTTACACAAAACAGGATTTTGCACAGGAGCTGTTTAATGCATTATCTTTTTATAAAGACCTACATTGTTCGGGGGATATCGTTTTCCTTTAAGAAAAGGAGTTGGCCAGAGAAACAAGCACATTTTGTAAATTGTGTTTGTTTGTAATTTATATTATTTCTCCTGCTGTGTTGCTTATATAGTTGCCATCTGGCCAGTTAAAATTCATGCCAATGTTATTAATAGGGGGGAAAAAACTGCAGAAACATATAAAGGCCAGAAAATGTGGCAACTTGAGTTGCTTAACTGAAAATAATTAATAAATGGAGACATTTTGAAACAGAATTATAAATAAGAGCACATAACATATTTTGTGCAAATAACCTCCCTTCTGTGTGTTATTGTGTATGTATCAGAGTAAGAAATGGTTACCCACTATGCCAAATTTCCAGGTACAGTCCTTGTTTTTTTTTACCTCTCATTTTGTTTTTTTCTGGAAATTGCTTTTTCAAAAGGCTTCTTTCAAATATGACCAAAAGTACTTTCATTTTTATGATTCTGCTATTGCATTGTGTTAAATTGTAGCTGTAGATAGAACTGTTGCCATGAGTGAGACAGATCATGTGCCCTTTTGTACAAGACTTATGGGATACTCTAGACCAGTCAACATGTGTCCCAAAACCCTGGAAATATAAGATGAGAGCTTAACTGCAAAAATCTAACATTTCTCCAGAGGCAAGCCAGCACTCTGTTGACATTTTCAGATTAGTTCCAGCTTTTCTATACCCACTGATCTATAGTGTACATAATACTTATACATGTAAATCTGGTTTTGGTATCCAAATAACCCTATTGTGGCAGAGTCAGGGACTTTCATGAGCAATGCTACAGACTCCTCACACGCAAGGATGGAACTTGATGGTGTACAGGGAGATGGGTACCAGTGGTTCTTCTTCACCATTCTGCCCTGGTTTACATTCATCCTCTTTCTTGACGGACTCCAAGAGAAAAATATTAGAGGGCCATTTATGACTGTAAGGGGCAAATTTACTAAAATTCCCCAAAAATCCTACGAATTCCCTCAATATTCGATAACAATTCAACTATCGAATGCTTATCGAATAGTTCTAGGCTCGATATCCGATTTCACGAAACAATCGTATTTTGCCTTCGAGCCTGAGAAAAATTAGTATGATTCGAATGATCGAATGCTTCGATCGTACGAATGGTATTCAAGCAGGACTTAGACAAAGAAGGGGGGGGGTTCTGTTGGTATTCGATAGGTTCAATCTGGCGAAGTGGGCATTCGAAGGATTTTAAAATTTTAAATCCTTCAATCATCGAATGACCGATCATTTGATCTATTTGATAATTCGGTATTCGATGATCGAAGAGGCCAAATTTGCATATTCAAATATCCGAAAATATCATACGAAACTTGCACCAATGCAACTGCTCTTGTGGTCGGAAAATAAACCCCTCTTCACTTGTCTCCTCCCTATTATATAGTAGATGGGGGGGGGGGTTCACCTGGCAGTAATGCGGCTACCCTACGACTGACTACAGGGAAACAAAATCCATTACATCCTCACATAGAAAACTAATATAGGGGCACATATTTTTCATGTAGGAATTGATATCCATAACTAAACCAACTAAACTAAACAAAAGAAAAAAAAAATGACTATTTTATATACTTAAGTAAAGTTGGCCTTGCAACAAAATATATAAAAAAGGTAAAGCTTGCTAAGAGTGGGAACGGACCCCTACACTTTAAAAATTGCCACCTAGAGCAGAAACCTGCAAAAAGTGCCTGATTGATCACCGACTGCGTTACATATCACAGCAGCATCCAGTATTTGAACTGCTGCCTCAGTCGAGTCCTCCTTCAGGTGCAATGCTTTTACTTTAACCAAAAGTGATGATTCAGGAGTTGATGCTTCAGGATGTTTTTCAGTAACACTGCTGAGGCCGGTGCTGAGATGTGCTCATTAGCCAAAGAGTTTAAATTCCTAATGATCTGGGAAGCTATGTAAATGATTGTCTCTTGCCGTACTCTGTTGAGTTTTAACAACATCCACAGGCAAACTATGTATGTTTTTCTTTCTCTGGAAGAAAGAATAAGAGCCCTCCCAAATCTTTGATATTTTCCCCTCTTCCCGATGTGTGAATTGTAGAGAAAGAGACAGATGGGGCTGTCTGATCAGGTTACCTGTCACAGAAACACATCTGCCAATGCAATCCATCCTCCTGCTTCTAGCAGCAGCTTCGCTGAACCTGAAGCCAGGAGAAGAATGGGAATGGGCAGCCCCCAAACTCTGTACCACTAGAACCTGCTGTGCATAGATGGCTGGGTACATGGATATAGCTGGGACGGTTGTCAATAACTGGTTCCCATGCAGTTTCACTGTAATCGTATATAAATTGTTCTTTATATAGATTTCGATATGCAATAACTAGATTTTCTTAATTCCTGCACAATAGCATCCCATTGGCATTTGGAAAAAATTTTCACCAGTATACTGGTGCATATTCACTGTTACTTGTAGTGGGGGAACAAGGCCAGCGTTAAAGTTGGTGGTACCTGTATTGCATGGCTATATAAATAATAACTGTCAATGGGAATGTCCTGCAGTGGGGCCTGTTGCCCTGGCAGAATATAAATCAGGCCTTTGGTGATTTTGCAAGCTAAGCCCAATTAATTTTTCAGCAGGCTGGAGATTTGTGATGTATATTCTGAAAATATCTAGTGGTTATAGTGCAAAATATAGAATAATAAAAGGCACTCCAAAAATAGATGTAGTAAAAGATGTAGTAAAGCCGTTTGCTGTGATGTTTTTGCTTCGATAAAATACACTTTTTTACTACATCTATTTTTTGGAGTGTGATCCGGTTTGTGCCTGCCCTTTATTTTGCAATATTGCCTTTGAAGCTAAAGGTCTGGGGGTTGTGCACATGAATCCCCCATTCTATTTTGGGTTAGTTAATCCTATCTACTGTCACAGACACTGAACCTCTCTATATTTATATAGTGGTTATATCTTTGTACTTGTATCCCTGTCCCTCCCAAATGGTTATAGATGAAGACATAGGTGTTGCTACAGTGGAAAAAGCTTTTTGGGGGTACGGTAGGTACAGGGGACCAAACGGGACACTAATTGAGATGGATGTTTAGAGGGACCCAAAATGATTATGGTGTGGAGCCCAGTAACATCTAGCTATGCCTGTGTGTCTATAGAAGTACAGTATATTACAGTATATTGTGTCACCAAGATGAAGGTGGGGGGTCTGTGAGGGAAGATAGACCTACATATATTTCACTGGAACCATTTTTCCACCCTACTAAATTAACTTTAGACACAGGAAGCTTGATGTATGAAGGGCACAACATACAAAGAAGGAGTGCAGACTGCTATGTTTTTTTTTAACTTTATGCCCTCCTCGATTCGTACGATTTTCGGATCGGATAGCTGCATGGCCAGCATAAGTCTCAATCCACCCCAAACTTACCCCTTGTCATCTCTGATCTGTTGAGAATGAGCCGACAACCCACCCATGATGTCATAACTCTGTTCCCGTCATATCATCGCCTGCCCTTTTATTATACTGCCCAGTCCCCTTACATCAATGAGCCGCTCCTTTCTGTTACTACCCACCCCAGCTGATAAGTTCTGCAAAAGAAGACATCACTTTCTGCACTGAACACCCATAGCTGCAGTTATTCGCACTCTAAAATGAAAGCATAAATCCATGCAGGTGACAGAAAAATCCAATTTTTTTTTTCAAATGTTTAAATACCTTTTAAATTGTTCTTAACAAAAAGCCAGGCCCTCAGCAGATTCCATACATATGATGAACATTTGTGTTTTGCAATATATATTGTTTGTTAGATAAAATGAGACAATCTTGTGCACTGGCACAAACTATACAATGTCCAGTCTTTTTTTCCCCTGTATGGGTCATTACATACTTTCATTACCTAAATACGCCCAAAGAAAAACTTGGCATTGCATGTGCTGTCTCCTATAGTTTCTATGCAGCATATTTGGATGTGCCTGGTGTATGTAAGCAATGACTAAGGAAGAAATGTATGCTATGCAGAGTACTTATTGGTAACTGGATCACTGGAATCCTGCCCTGTTAAGATCTGCCTTAATTAATGGCAAGAGGTCAGAGCTATATGACAGTAGCTATAATTGCCCAGTATTTTCTGTCTCTGTCAAAGTGTGGAACCTTGTTCTTATAATTGTGCACAATAGACTGCCATTACAGCCCCTCCTTTCCAGCTAATTAATGGGACACTGAATACTCGTCCAAGATGGATCCCAAGCAGATGGCAAAAAAAATAAAGGCATTAGGGGTAGGGAGCTGTCTCCTGACAACGGGGTTCAGAGAGGAACACTCAACTTCCTTCTCTTTTTATGCAAATAAAATGCAGCCTTTTTTATGCAAATACCGGTCTTACTTATTCATTTGCTGTTTTAAACACAGCCAGTTGGTACAATACGCAAGCTCGCTGTTTATTTGGAATAGACAAAGCTTATAACAATAGAGTCTCTGCTAGAATGAGCTACTTACCAGTACTGAAAGAACTACGGTTATTACAAGTCACATGACAATAAAACTTTTTAAATTGAATGAAATGTTTTCTTGAAATAAATTGGCTTAGCACTATTTGCGTTGTTTTGTAGGTGGGTGGACATATATAGAAATTTGTGATGAATTCAGACATTGGATTGTAAGATCTTTCCCTCCCGTACCGTTTCTGCACAGTTTGTATAACTGATCTATTGTAGAGCGCTGCAGAATTTGTTGACTTTTTATAAACATGTGTTATTTATAATATAGGTGGGGCATTTATTATATAGAATGGAAGTTCTGAATGGAAAGGGGGGTAGGCCGTAGGCTTGTTCTTTTTCTGCCTACCCCTTGTTCCGGACTCCTAAAATGCTTGGGACCTGGGATTTTCCATAACTTGGATCTCCATACCAGAGGCTGCTAAAAAATAATTAGACCCATAAACCCTGTAGGATTGCTTTGCCACCAATATGTATTTCTGGCAATTTAGCTACCATGAATACAAGGTACTACTTTATTATTGAACATTAAAAGAAAATCTTTTCTGTAATTTACTGTATTTGATTAAAATAGACTCTAGTGGTACTGTAGATGGCTCCCCATATTTCAGAGCTTTCTAGATACTGTTTCCATCAATCTGTTGTAGACTGAACAATAATACGAAACCTCTAGTTGGCTTATAGGTTGTATCACTTGGTCATATTTAGCCATCATCCATTGCAGGAGACCCAGGAGAAATGCCCTTTCTGACCTAAAGTTTAACTGCTCTGTCAGACTCCCAGCTACACTCTAGCAGTCTGAAAAGCCAGTGAAGGTCTCTTCCCATATGAAACTTATGAAGGTCCTGATATCTCATGTTCAGCATCTGTGCAGCTGCAGTATCTATCTGCAATGTTAAGTGGGTGTATTGACAGATTCTATCTATTGATAGCATCCATTTCCCCACTATGTTTATTTCTGGTGTCACACCAAGTATCAGCTTGCTTGGGTGATTGTGCATGGTGCCTCTCTGTTTGTCTTGCTTTATTACTCCTTCTTCTTGTCAGCCTGTTTGTCATTAACTCTTTCACTTGCTCAACAACAAGGAAAGTTCATGTATTTGCCAAGTAGTCAGGCCAAAACGTGTATATAATGTATGTGTGTATATTTTTATTAGTGCTACTTCTGTATGCAGCGATGTACAGCAGATACGGTTTTTAATTTAGAACATTATATTTTTATTTAATCATTTAGAAGATGAATCCTTTCTTTAGAAACACAGTTTAAAATAGCAAATAAATGGTGCATTTCTATAAACATGACACGTAGTGGATGTTTTAACCCTCAAAGTTTAAATTTTTTGGGTTTTTTTTTTTAGTTTGAGATATAAATTGTACAGTAAACTGCATTGTGTTTCCTCAATTCATGTTCTCTGGCAGATCAGCATCCAATTCAACAAGGGAAGCAGGGACAATTGTCTAGAAATTGCCATATTAGTGTATGGAGTGTGGCAGGACTCAATAGGAGGCCATAAACACTGGTAAAATCTACTGATTTAACCTCTCCAGGCTAATTTGTCAGCATATTGTCCCTTTATGGAGCCATACTATCAGCTGACCAGCCTCATATCTGGGCAAAATATCTGCTAGATATCTGTAAGCCATGAATTGGGCCAACACTATAGGTAGGCAGAAGAGGCACATGTCTAGGGTGCAATGATGGGAGGCACTAGGCACATACTATTTTGTCACCTTTCCCTTGTCTCTTGTTGTTGGCACATGTGCATGGGAGGGTGGGTGAGATAGCCAATCGGGTTGCCTAGGGTGCCTGGCCAGCTTTTGCTGGAAAGAGGACTACATCTGCTTGTGAGTACAGTACTCTTTCAACAGGTTTTCACTCTCTGAACTTGAAAGCTGAATTTAATAACAAAAATGTAGCTCTTAAAGGTAAACTAAACCCCTCAAACAATGTAGGTCTCTATAAAAAGATACTGCATAAAACAACTTGCATGTAAAACCCTGCTTCATGTAAATAAACCATTTTCAAAAAATGAAATTGTTTTAAAGTAATAAAAATATAAAGCAGTGTTGCCCTGCACTAGTAAAACTGCTGTGTTTGCTTCAGAAAAACAACCATTGTTTATTTAAATAAGCTGATGTGTAGCCATGGGGGCAGCCATTCAAAGGAGAAAGGGCTCAAGTTACACAGCAGATAAACTCTGTAGAACATAATGTTATCTGTTATCCATTACTTATCCTGTGCCATATAGCCGTTTTTCAATTTCCACCATTGCTACACAGAAGCTTGTTTATATGAACTATAGTAGTGTTTCTGAAGCAAACACATTTTCTTTACTTTAAAACACTTAC
The DNA here is from genome assembly GCA_024363595.1 of Xenopus borealis. Lineage (NCBI taxonomy): Eukaryota > Metazoa > Chordata > Amphibia > Anura > Pipidae > Xenopus > Xenopus borealis. The sequence continues at coordinate 88,239,419 of CM044446.1, read as the reverse complement.
ATTTTTTGGTGTTACTGTTCCTTTAAAAAATAAAGACAGCCTCCTGGGATTGTATGATTCAACAGTGCACACAAACATACCAACAAACAATAGAGTTAGATCACATGAGCCAATTAACAGACAGAGTTGTGTCTTTTGCTTCCGCACTTATTCCTGTTACAGTTAAAGTTGAAATATTTCTGGTCAGGTGATCTCTGAGGCAACACACAGACCATCACAAAATGGTGGTTCAAGGCAAGAGATGTAAAAGGGCAATATTTACATAAATATAAATACCAGTTTTGTAAGATTCTTACAATATCCCACTTAATATGTTATAAACTGTTGCTCAAGTATTCATTTTGGGGGTATAGTTTTCCTTTAAAGTTACCAGGCGTTGTTTTTGCCACTTTGGTAACTTCTGGGAAAACTGCTACCTGAGGCAAGGTGGTCACCTTTTTATCAGTTATTATTTTATCTGATGCCAAAAATCTGCTCAAATTATGGGAGTTTCCCACAGGCTTGTGTTGAGTAGAGGCACTAACCCAACTCTGATGATAGAATTGTCCCATACAAGTAATGGTGGCTGTTCCCGTTGGAGAGAATGGCTGGTTCTTTTCTTAGCACCTCTGTTGTTTTTTTTTTTTTGTGAAACATAAATGCTGTCAATTGCAGATCAATTCTGCAAAATCATCAACCATATCAATCTCCTGAGTGACAAAACATCTGAAAACACCTTTACATGAATGGTCATTGAGATCAATGCAGTGTATCACACAAATATGCAAATATGCAAATATGCAATTTCATGCAATTCAACTGACTTGTACGGGATGATTTCAATTCCATCTTACACGCAGGGGCTTTCAGACAAACCCAGGAAATTATATAACGAAGGCAACAGCACATTCAAGGTCAAGCTATAAGAGAATATCTTTTGTGTTGGTAAATCTGCCATTTTTAGCTGGTTTGAAGTGAAGCAAGCGCTTTCCCTTGAAAAATATTCTTCCCATGTTTTCACACATTTTTGCCTTTTAGGAAAAATCTGCATTTGGTGAAAAAATAATTATTTCCAGGTCTTTTTAATCACAGCTTGTTTTCACATTTACATTCACTGCTATTTGTTATTTTGTGCACATGGATTTGTATACTTTTTTCAAATATATATTTTTTTGGTTTCCTGCTGCTTCCAATGGTACCATTGTTTCAAATGTTACCAAGGAAATTCTAACTGAAAAAGGACAACATTAAGGGGTCCATTTACTAACAAGCAATTGTTTTCCATGAACCTCTAAAAAAATTGTGCTTTATTCTTTATTTAGTTTGAGATTTTTTTAAATGTAAAAACCACGAAAATCTCTAATGCAAAAATTCACCTGGCAACAATCACCAAAGATGTCAATAGAAGCGGCACTGATCTCATTGGACCATTTTTAATCAATTTTTTCCCTGGGTATCGTCTGAAAACTCAAAATTTTCAGATCATTCAGCTCTTTTTTTCATTTGTACTTTTTATAGATCTTTGAATAAATTCTATGACATTGGTGGTTTTAGTGAAAGTTTAGTTTAGTCATGGTTTCTAAAACTGGTTAAAAATGAGAATATTGATAAATAAGTATCTAAGTTAAAAAAAATTGCAAAGTTTTCTTTTTGTCATATGATTTTGACTGGATAGAACATTTTGAGAGAAAAGTTTCTGTAGTTAAATAAAAAGTCACACTTAAATTCAAATACAATTTAGACATTTTTTGAACTGATCTTGAAAGATTTTTTCACAGTTTGTAGAAATGGTGTTTAAAACTAATAATTTGTGTAACTTTTCTTAATTTTTATTTCAGAAATAACTTTCTAGCTTGTGAAGACAAACAATTTGGGGTTAGTCATCCCTTAATTTCTCATGCCTTGACATTTGCAGTAAATGATAATTACAATCCAGTCTGACTGTAAAATTGATTTATTTTTGTTTTTATTTCTGAGGTTCAAAGCAAGACCGCTATAAATGTTTCAATCACTCACTACATTTGAAATACCCAGTCAAACTGAATTTGAGTGAAATGTAAATAATTGCACCAGTATTGGCAAATCATTTTTCGTTTATAAATAGTCATAATCAGAAATCTGGAGCAGTATGGGTGCAGTACAGGGGAGGAGTACCTGCACAATGAGGGCACCAGACATTTATAAATATCCCCCAATTTGTGGCTGATAACACTGGAGTAACCAACCACCAACTTGATAAATTCCTGATCCACAACTCGGGGGGGGTCACCTAATTATAACTAAATGTCTATAACATGTTATAGGTCTGATTTGTTATTAGATCAGTTGGAAAGCATACTATAAGATGGAAATCACTGCATTCTGCAGCATGATTGCCAACCAATCGTGCATTTTATAGGGGCCATGTTTCAAAGAGATGATGGCTAAATTTTCCACAGCTGGAAAATAAACAGTTTTATGTAACTGCTCAAGCCAAAGGAACAGTTCAGTGTAAAAATAAAAACGGGCTAAATAGGCTGTGCAAAATAAAAAATGTTTCCAATATCATTAGTTAGCTAAAAAATAAAATCTATAAAGCCTGGAGTGACTGGATGTCTATCATAACAGAATACTACTTCCTGCTTTGCAGCTCTCTAATTCGTAATTCATCAGGGCCACATGGGACATAGCTGTTCAGTGAGTTTGCAATTGATTCTTAGCATGCAGCCCAGATTCCAAAGCAAGTCACTGATTGGTGACTGCCTGGTAACCAATCAGTGGAAACCAATAGAGCTTCAAAGCAGGAAGTAGTGTCCTGGGTATTATGTTAGACAGCACACCTATACAATAAATATAAAAAAAACACAATGTGCCCACCTAATCAATTTTATATGAAAATAATACATTTGATACCTACAATTCATATACCAATTCAATTCATATGTCTCACCTAATTCATGTACGTTTATATGGAGGATAAAGTCACATTTTTAGGAAGTGATGCAGATGAAGACTCACAAGCACCTTACAGTAGCACCAAAATGTAATTGAGAACAGGAGACCAGTGAAGTGCAGAGAGGCTGGTGAGACTTAACCCAGGAGTAGACAAGCTTGTGGTCTAACAGTTCCAGGTCAGGACAGGCAGAAGAGATTCAGTACAATTGACAGGCAGAGGTCAGAAAGCATGCAGGCAGGTAAGGATCCAAAACAGGCTAAATCATAACTGAATACATTTCAGAATTAGTTCACAGAGAAAGGCAAGGAGTAGACAGAACACCACAACAACCAAGTGCCACTACCAGGACCAGAAATCCAGAACACATGTGTAGTTGCATCAGAACACATGTGTAGTTGCATCAGAACACATGTGCGGTTGCATAATGCTGGTGCAGAAGCAAATTTCTGCACCTGTTTTGGTACATCCATTTAGTATAATGCTTTGCATTGACACAAATGCACCACCCCCTTGGAGTGAGAATGTGCACAGGGGGAACAATAAATAACCTTACAGATAAAAAATTAATTGTGCTTAAAAGTCCTTCGGAAGGCACATTGCTATTCAGGTACGTGTATAAGATTAACCCCTATATTCTCCTTTTAGGAGTAGGTCAGATGTTACTCGGGCTGCAGCAATCCTTATTTTATATAGTTTGTGTCTACGGACTTGCCCACATGCCTTCTGAATATATCCTGTTCAGGCTCAATCTCACCCAAAACTAATTTCCTGAAGTCTCTCCATCTCAATCCGACTTGAAAAACTACAGTTAATAAAAAATGAAAACCAGTTGCAAATCATCTCCAACCTCATTCTCTACATCATACTTAAAGTTCATTTAAAGGTGAACAATCCCTTTAAATGACTAATGTTGTGGCGCATTTTGATTTTTTGCAAAATAGTTTTGGTAAAACATGCCCTACTATCATGCAGAGGATGGCTCTTGCCAGACTTGTCAATGTATAGTTGACTTACAGTATTTATAATAGATACTTTTCTTCTAGAGTATTATATTGGAAAGGCAAGGAACTATGGTTTTCTACTGTTAACTATAATTAGAGGGTAAGCAACAACTTTTAATAGTTGTCTATATGTGAATTGTACTAGGACCGCCTTTTTGATTCATTTATGGAATTTTTTTCATTACAGTGAGGCTCAATCACCAACATTGAGAAAATGTGCACCAAGGCAAAAACACAATTAGTGATTGGTTTCTGTTAGTAGACAATAAAAGCAAAAATGTCATTGGTTCCCATGGGTGCAAATCTTTGAGTGAGCTCCAGCTTGTGCCACCCTTTCTTTTGCTGACTGAAATATGGTTCTTAAGGGCAAGGAAAGGCTAGGAGAACTTGGGGGTGCCAAATGTTAGGCACTGCCAAGTGTTTGTATCAACTTACCTGTAACCCCAGGCTGGTGCTCCTATCAGCAGAAAACTGCACAGGCTCGGGGTTATACCAGTGAGCACCACGGAGCGATCTACTTCCATCTTCCTCCTTCAAGCATGAGCAGTAGAGCAAAAAGCCAAACTTTAACTTAAAAGTCAGCTATTTCCTTCTACCGCGCATGCGTTTTCCCTGGGAAATTTGAAGAATGAAGAAGACAGAAGTGGATCGTTCTGTGGTGCTCACGGGCATAACCCCGGGCCAGTGCTGTTTTCTGCTGAAAGGAGCACGAGCCCGGGGTTACAGGTAAGTTGGTCAATCTCTTAGGGGTGCCTAACATTTGGCACCCCCAAGTGTTCCGAGCCTTTCCTTCTCCTTTAATATTGAATATTAATTTGCCAAGTCCTTCCTGTGAAAGATAAAATGAATCTTTTACAATGCTGGATTTCTTAGTGTCATCACAAAGTAATTCATGATCTTCACTGTTGTTGCTGATGTCTGGTCAACACTGGAAAAACATGTAGGAGTGGTGCATACAATGTATGACTTCCTGTCCCAATTTCTTGTGTGATTTGGAGAAAAACATGCCTTGTTTTATTATGATCTGGCCTTCTCTCTGTTCTGAAGCTTAGAGTTCACCTGCTATAATTATGTTTTTCATGGCAACTCAAAAAACGTTGGCAACACACTTAACTCTTCAAGCAGAAACTTAATATGGACAAGGTGTACATCAGAGTGTGGCTAAAGAGTTACTTACACAGATATATATTTTTCTCTGGAAAGGATGGAAATTTTACATATTATTAAGCATCCTCTATCATTTTCTGCTTTTAGCTCTATCTCACAGTTGAAAACAGCAAAGCTGCCCTAACATTGCAAGCTTTTAATGATAGAAATGTTTGGATCAGCAACACAGTGAGGTACATTAAGGCAGTATTTTCAGATCCTTAGACGACGGTGTGTTTCTAAACTCATTGTGAACGTGAACCTGAAAATGTATCAAGACAGTCTTCATGGTGCCTCCAAACATGACTGATATGAAAGTTCTTGTAAGAGGGCAATGGTTTATTTTTCGGAAAAAAAAATGTTTCTTTAAATAGCATAAACAAGAATGAGGAACTGAAAACGTCAATGCCATTTGGAATGAGGTTGAAATGGTAGTTCTTTCCTCTCAATAAGCCCCAAGCAGCAACGCTCTACCTAATGTTTGCTTAAAGGACAAGGGAAGGCAAAAAAATTAAATCCATTTTTACTTTCTTTAATGAAAAAGAAGCCTACCTCCAATATACTTTTATTTAAAAATGTCTAACATTTTTATAATAAACCTGACTGTATGCAGTGAAATTCTCCCTTTATTTACTTCTGTGGATAGATATTGTCAGATGGTCCCTCAGGCAATCAATCATATTTATGAACAGCAGGGCAAGCCCCCGCCTTACTTCGCGGCCACGCAGAACTCAAGTAGCTTTGTTTGTTTCCTTGTTTTGATCACTAAGCAGCCAAGACCACACTGAGCATGTGCACAGTCTTGGTCTTGCAAAGATGTTTAACAAGGTTATAAGATGGTGACCCCCTGTGGCCAACTTTGAAAGCATAAGTCATTTGTTTGATTAGGCTTGTGGTGCAGTAAGTTCATGTTTATGTTTAGTATACAAAATACAGCATTTCTAGCCTTATTCTATTTTAGAAATGTAGGATTGACTGTTCAAATTAGCATGCTGTTTATAGTATATCGTATTGTATTTTGAAGGAGAGTTAAGAAAGATTAGGGCAAGCATATCTAAAGATATCTGGTTAAAGGCAGCCAGTTTTGGAGAAAGTCTGATGGAATGTGGAAGAGTATTCCAGAAAAGGGGTGCAGGCATGCAGCACCAGCCAAGTCTTGGATTAGTGTATGTGAAGAGATCATTAGTGAGCTGTTGAGACAAGATGGTAATGAGTGGTTCAGAAAACTTAGACATAAGTTAGGAGAGCTAGAGTAGGGTAAAGCTGTGAACTACATTGAATAGTAGTTTGAATTATCTTGAATATTAGTGGTAGTAAACTATACTAGTCAACTAGTGTAGTGGCAATTTTGAATTAGAATTATGGTGGCATATTGGGCACTGAATGGTACTTGATTTAGTTATTGAGTTATTGACTGGATATGAGGAGTGACAGTCAAATATAACCGCAAGGCAATGATTGTAGTGTTAGTGCAGTTGTAACTTTATTACACATGTATGGATGATATGGGTGTTGGACAGTGGGGAAGGGACTGAAAGTAAAATTCAAGAAGAGAGGCATTGGGCAGTCAGACATGGAGGGAGGGCAGAAAATGCATAGGGCCAGTGGAGATACTGTTCCTTTTTTAATGAATCTACAATAAATATCACAATTTTTGGCAGCACTTATGGCGTTTTTCTGAGGGGCCGATGCCCCTCTTCTTGTATTTTGCTGGTTTATCTGCTCCCTAAACTGAGGGTCTGGGTCTGGTGCACCTGGACTGCCCGTTCTACATGGTGAGTGATCTACATATCTTTTGTCCTGTGCCCCATTTTCTGGTGGTTTATTATTAAGGAACTGAAAGTGCCACTAAGATCTGGATTGATCTGGATTTAGGTCTAGCAAGTATGTGAATCTGACTAGAGATGGGCGAATTTATTCGCCAGATGCGAATTAGCGGTGAATTCCCGCTGGTGAATAAATTAGCGAAACGCCAGTGAAAATTCGCCTGCTGAAAATTCGCTGGTGTAAAAAAAAAACAGGGCCGCGGGTGAATAAATTAGTGAAACACCAGTGAAAATTCGCCTGCTGAAAATTCGCTGGTGTAAAAAAAAAACAGGGCATGCACGGAAAATGACACAACGCGCGCCGAAAATGACGAAATGCGTGTCAAAAACGACGTGACGCAACTCGTTTCGCAAATTTCACTGGAAATCCCCGGATTTTTTGATAGAGATAGATTCGCCCATCACTAAAGCTGACTGCTAATAAACAGGTCATAGATAGAACTAGATTTATTGCAACCAGGTCATTTATTGGTGTTCCAAAGTTTTATTGGCATACTATTTCCTTCCTCAGAGATACACAGTATATAACTGAACCTTTATAACACCAATATAATCTAATATTGGCACTAATATTATATTATGAGAAGTTTGGCACTTCTTTACAAATCTTGTCTTTTTCCTTCATCCAGACCTTTGTTTTCTTGTAGTAGCTGGGCTGTTTTAAAAATTGGGCACGTTGGACATTTGCCCACCAATACAAAAAATCACCATTAGACCTTTCATCTTTCTATTGGAACAATTTAACTTGAAGCAGCCCTCTATCTAACTATCTGTATCTATCTGTCATCATGTAAGCAGGTAAAGATTGTGAAGTTAAATGTATGCAACAACGATAATGCTGTGAATTTATTCCATACAATCCAAGCATGTTGTTTGTCCTGGTTGCTTTGATCGCTAATTGTTTCCCATTGATGCAAGTCTAAGCTCTTTAACTGGCCACCATCAAGGGATTTTCAAGAAGTCATCATGTGCTGAGGCAGGCATGAAATCCCTTCAGAATTCCAACTGAAACTAAGTGGAAACATAATTTTGACAAACACAGCTTTCACTTTTAATAAATCAACCAAGAATCCTAAAATTTGGAAGTTTAGGCTATTTCTTGCATCGGTCAAAATATTTGGACTATGGAATGTAGGGGACTTTTTTTCTTAATCTTTCATTTGGCAAGTCAACTCCAAGCCCCCAAAGAAACAAAAATTTCAGCTCATTATATGAAAATAGCTTTGAGGATAAGAAAAAGCGATACTGGTATATTCCAATATTTTACAGAGATTAAACAAAGTCCTTGCCTTCCTGCTATCATTCTGTCAGATACCTGTGTCATGCCTTCTTCCATTGCAGTTGATGCTGAGATTTTGGGCTCAGGGACAGGGATTATATTAGTTCTACATTTTACAGAAACAATAGAATAAAGCATGCAGGAATCTGACATGGGTAACTAATAGAGAATGTGGGGCGGAAAAATGTTTGGTTTAGAAAGTATGAAAGTGTTAGATTTTACTTTTATGTCCCTCTAAGTGACTTTTTCAGCCCTATAAACTGCCCACCCTCAATATATATGCAATGCTAATCTGGGCTATCCAGACCACAGATAGTTAAAGTGTCTAGCTAATGATATGAGCATGGGTTACACTGCAACTTACACAACAGGGTCAGGGCCATCGCCAGGTAGAAGCTTCCCTTTAGGGTGTAGTGGAACTACAACACACAGGCTACTAACTAGTGGCCAATAACTAGTGGTGTACTAAAGGAACTTTTACAGGAATTAAACCCAATAACAAAAGAGATAAAGAAAGGTAGAGAGTTAACCTTATAGGAGCCATAGTGATCTTATAGGTCCATATATATATATATATATATATATATATTAATTATTATAACGTGTCTTGCAGATGTTTGGTATCCTAGATGATCTGCCTGCTGCAGGGAAACTTTACTGAGCAAAGATATCAGGCAGCGTTTTGCTATTTAAGTAACATGAAAATGCTTCCAGTTTTAAACAGCTAAAGGATGCAGTGAGGTAAGAACACTAGTACAGGTATAGGATCACTTATCTGAAAACCCGTTATCCAGAAAGCTCCAAGTTGTGGAGTCTCACATAGTCAATTTTAACCATATAATTAATTTTTTTTTTTAATTATTTAGATTTTCTCTGTAATAATGAAACACTACCTTGTTTTTGATGGTAACATTGCTAGATGAATCCATGTTGTGTCAAAACAATCATAACTGGTTTAATTAATTTTTAAATAATTTTTTAGTGCACTAAAGAAGTGATCCCCAACCAGTGGCTCACAATCAACATGTTGCTACCAGTGGCCTCAAAGCAGGTTGTTGTGTTTTGATAGCCAAGGATGAGCAGTAGTGATGGGCGAAACGGGCGCGTTTCGCTTCGCCGAAAAATTTGCGAATTTCCAGAGAAATTTGCGAATTGGTGAAAAATTAGCGAAACGAGTCGCACGTCGTTTTGTTTTCGGCGCGCATCGCGTCGTTTTCGGCGCGTCGCGTCAAAAACGACGCGTGACTCGTTTTTTGCGGCGAATTTTTGCCGGCTAATTTTTCCTGCTGTTTCGCGAATTTATTTGCCAGCGGCGAATCGCGGGAATTCGCCGCGAATTTGCCCCTGGCGAATAAATTCGCCCATCACTAATGAGCAGAGTATAACAGGGCTTTATTAGTAGGTTCATGCAGCCATTACACAACAGTAACATAAACTCTATCCTTCTTAAACAGTATAGACAGTACTGTGTATTAACAGCATAACTCATGTGCACAGTGACCTCTGCAGGCCATTTGTATAAATACCACACATTCCCCCTATAGTAAGAAAGCATTTGGGCAATGTAATAAACAACAACAATGAAACAATACGCATCTTAAAGCAATAATATTCACATCACATAGTCCTTGGTCAATGCAGGTAGTTTTCTGATTCTCTCAGTATGCCTTATAGGTTCACTTTCATCAGATCTATTGGAGTTGGCATCAGGAGTCCTGCATCAAATGGAGCTTCTCCAAAGTCATATCTAGCAGAAGCAAGATGACTTGCATTCCATATGAGTCCATCAGACTTCATATGTGTATGGTCCTCGCTGGCGTCTCACTTCAAGTGGTGTAGTAAATTTAGATTGTCCTGGTTTCTTAATTCTGACTAAAGATGCAGGCTGAAAGTGCACCTCTCTTGCACCAAGTTTTCTGTCAGTATAAGCCTTGCACTTCACTTGTTGATGTTTGACGGTGTCCGCAGTAGATGATTTTGCAGGAACAGTATTTAGTGGAAGTTTGATGTCTACAACATGTAACTTAGCACACATCTGTCTGCCATGTAATAATTCAGCTGGAGAGGATTGGGTTGTTACATGGCATGTTGCTCTGTAGTTATGTAATACCTGTGAGACAGCCTCACTTAAAGAGTAGGTAAATTACCTAAATTTCTGGCATACTGGTTTTATATCTGGTCATCTTAACTTCCAAGTATAGCAGTACCCGTATTCCAATGTAAAAGCAGTATTTGATTCAAATTGTACAGTCAATGGCAAGCAACCAAATACAGGGATTGGATCCTTTAAGTAACTAACTAGTCTCAGGGCAGGTGCAACAAGCGTATCTTTTAAAAAGTATTTCAAGAAATAACATTTGTAGTAGTGAGTTCATGAATATCTTTAGCAGAACTACTGCAGGCCTTAGCAGTGACCTACCAGTCTTAGGGCACGTGCAACAAGCGTATCTTTTGAAAAGTATTTCAAGAAAATATCCTTTGGTAGTATAAAAACAGCTGAACCTGTATCAAGCATCAGGTTAATGGAGTGTCCCTTGTCATCAGAAGTAGTATTGACATTGACAGTGCATATAAACTTGTCTTTAATAAATGTTCCAGCTTTATCCACACTGAATAACATTTGTAGTTGTGAGTTCATGAATATCTTTAGCAGAACTACGGCAGACCTTAGCAGTGACCTACCTTTGAGCACTTGCGGCACTGTATAGCTTTTGCAGGACATGTAGCATAGTTTGCAGTGTGTTTTGTTGAACCACAGCGGACACAGTATTTTTTTTATTGTATTTGCTGCATGGTTTTGCAGTGAATCCCTTTCCTTAGCACTTTTGCCTGTGACTGTACATTATTAGGCCATAATACTGGATTCACAGTCTGTACATTCCCAGCAGTTCCCTGAGTTTTAGCCTCTGCCACAGCTGTTTCAATTTGGCTAGCAACTGTAATAGCTTTTGCAAGGGTTAAATCCTGATCTAGGAGCAGTCTCTCTCTAATGTGGTGTGAGTTGTTTTTTCCTCTATTTGGTCTCTTAGCATTTCATCTGTTAGAGTCCCAAACTCAACCAGCTCACTCAAAGCTGCTACAAATTGTTCTGTGGATTCACCATTACACTGTCCATGTTGGCGGAATTTATATTTTTCAGCAACTACATTTACTCTTGGCATGAAAAAGTTCTTTATAGCAGGAAGAGCAGTTTCATAAGTTTTCATCAGGTGATGGTAATGTATAGAATATATGCTGTCCCTCTGCTCCCATGCAGTGAATAAGTAAAGCATGCTTTCTAGTAGCAGAAATGTCCCCTTGGTCAGTAGCAATAATGTAATTTTCAAACATATGGATCCAGGCAGTAAAAGGTATTGTGGGCTCACCAGGGTTTGGAAGAAAAGCTGCAGGCTGCTGCAGAGCTAGAAGAGACAGCTCATCACCAATGTGTTGTGTTTTGATAGCCAAGGATGAGCAGAGTATAACTGTCACGGTCGGCACCCAATACCAGAACAAGTGATAAGCACCCTGGTCTCGGCTCATGCTTCACCAGTAGTGTGGCCGCCTTTGGCTTCGGGAGGAGTCCTCAGCTACTCAGATGCCACCTGGACTTATACGAGAGGTGCAGAGCAGAAGTTCTGGCTAGCAATGGGGCACGACTGTAGATAGTGTCTGTTAAGGCCGATGGTCACAGTACAGATGGAATAGGCAAATTCAAGGTCAAACTGGCAGGGTCGTGGCAGGCAGATAACTAGGATCGTCAGGCAGGCAGGGGTCAAAACCGGGAATCAATCAGAAGGATGAGACAAAATCAGTAGTCAATAACAGGCACAGGTCAGGATACAGATAATCAGAATAGTCAAAAGCCAGGCAGGGTCAAAACAGGAATCAGGAACAAACAGGAAGCTTAATAGCACAGATACAGGCACCAGGAACAAAACCTATCACGGGCAACTACACATTAGAAAATGCCCCTTTAAATACATTCAAATTTGGCGCCTTTGCGCAATGACGTCACCACGCAGCGCGACCAGGAGCATAAACCCGGAAGTAGCGCGGCGCGCGCGCCATAGAAGAACCGGCAGCGAAAAGAAACAGATCAGCGTGGCGGGCGTCCCCGCTGAGAGCGCGGCGGGCGTCCCCGCCGGCCCCCTAGACCACCAGGGTGAGTCATGACAATAACAGTGCTTTATTAGCAGGTTCATGAAGCCAACAGTAACATAAACTCTATCCTTCTTAAACAGTATAGACAGTACTGTGTATACTGTACACAGCATTACTCATGTGCACAGTGACCACCACACAGGTGTTTATATTTGAATTCTTGTCCAAGTTGTGGTTGCATTAAACCAGTTGTACTGCCAAACAGAGACACCTTTAGACTGCCAGTCCACATAGGGGCTACTAAATAGCATACCTTGTCATAGACCACATTTAGCACCTCCAGGAACTTTTTTTTATACTTGTGTTGCTCCCCAACTCATTTTACAATTAAATGTGTCTCACAATTACATAAGGTTGGGGATCCCAGACTTAATATATGGAAATCCAAATTATATAAAGATTTTATTTGGAGGACCACAGGTCCCAAGCATTCTGTATAACAGACCCCATACCTGTATAGGATTTTTAAATTTGATGATTGAGTTGAGTTTCTATGAAATTTTACTTTGACAACCATAAAACTAGTTGATTTTGAAACCTAATTTTGAAACCTGAAAATGAATAGCATTTCTCCAGAATGTTTGTCAGGTATCAAGGCCAGTCTGTAGGTATAAGCCTCCCCCCCCCCGCTTCCCACTGAGCTGCGCCCTGGAAGTTGGTACAGGACGATCCCAGATAAGGAATAGCAGGAGTGCCAAGTGAGCCCGCAGAAAAAACAAGGACTCAGCACTTATCTGCAATTGGAGAGACGAAGTCAGGAACAGGCCGGGTCATACACAGGAAATGATCAGGAAGCAGGTGCCAATTTCGGGATAGCCAAGCAGAATAGTCAGGAGAAGCTAGGGTTGCCACCGAGATCAGAAGTAATAATCACAGAAATCCAGGGATAATCAGAAGAATAGTCAGGAACAAGCCGTAGTCGTAATCAGAAGAATCATAAGGAGTCAATTACGCTTAGTGTCAGTAGAGACGATCCCCTCGCATTGAGCCTAGGCCTGAGTGTCCTTTTAACCTCAGAACACACGCTTGCGTCAGAAAGTGCGCTTGCGTCAGAACATGCCCGTGCGTCAGAACGTGCGCGTGCATCAGAACTTGTGCCCGCACCAGCAACAGGCGCTGGCGTAGAGACGCCGGCTAGAGCGCGAGATGATGTCAGCTTAACCCGGGCCTGCTCTGCTGGGTCCTGACAATGTTTTCTCCATGTGCTGTGTGCCCCATCTTTTTCTATCAACATTCTAGCAGTGACATTATTCCAACGTATTCAGTATTTGGATCTTATGGGACACAAGCTTAGTGACTGGGCTGGAAGTGTATATACTTTTAGTATTCTATCAGAATACATTTCTCTGTTCACCTCTTTCATTTCTTACCATTGTCACTACCATGTGGTTGCTACAGTAAAACTCAGCATCTTTGGAGGCACAGATATTTACTGCTTAAGGGCTGTTGTTGTCTTGGGCTGGTACAGAAGCACAAAGCCTAATGTATAACATTTCTACCCTACTTCTTAAGTTAGACTTTAGTTCTCCTTTGAACATTGCCGCTGTTTACATAAACAACTCATTAAGCCACAAAAAATGCTTGTTTTCTTCTGATATGGTGGGGGGCTGCTTTTTGCTGTAAAATGGAGAAATCATGCATGAGCAGTTTGTCAACACAGCAGTAACGTAACTAGATGGTGCCTGGCCGCCTTCCAAAAAAATCTTCAGAGGGGCCTGGTGTACTCCTATATCCATACTCCCGCCCACTTCCGGTCCCACCAATACCTACCCTGCCTCTGCCCACTCTTCCACCCCAACTCCGCCCACCCCACAGTGCTAAATTGAGTCCCCTTTCCTGGCCTCAGGTCAGACAGCAGCTGGGGAGGAGGGGTTGTCTTATTAGCTATAGAGGAAGCAGTCCTCTATAGTTACTCTACTATAGTAGTAGCTCAGGAGCTCAAAACACCCACCACCCATTTATTGTCATGTCAAAAAGTGTGCGCTCATTAGATTAGATGATTGTCATTCAAAACTTCCGTGGAACGCATTTCCGAGTGATCCGTGTTTTATGCCGTATTGTCATACAAGTGTATGGGGAAGTTTACAAATATTGTTTTCTCTACTCATATGCAAACATTTTCACCTGGTACAGTTTAGTGCAAAATTACATTTATGTTTATTTCAACAGGCGTGAATATTTGTGGGGATCTGAGCTAGAATGTCATCATACATTTTGTTTTGCTGATGTGTTTGTGTTTTCAGCACCAGAAAAAGACACCTGGGAGAAAACATAGGAAATAAGAGCAATGGTTTTATTAGAATTTCTGTGTGCATTTTTTTCCACTGGGAACAAAATTTGTTTTTTTGCACTGGAAACAGTAGCGAATTCCTATCATACTTACCGTAATTCTCTTTTCCTGGCCACTCTCCATATCAGCATTAC
>CM044446.1:88065478-88220535 GCA_024363595.1 Xenopus borealis | reverse complement strand
TTTGAGTCACCCTAAGCCACGAAAGGAGGACTTGAAGTGCATGGGTATCTGATTCTTCTTCTTTTCTTGGGGTAAAAAGGCTTTTTTCCCCCTCCAATGCCTTGGAATAACATTGTCCAATATAAAAACCAACAGACGTCGACCTCCACAAGGTAGGGTGCATAACCCATCTTGTAAGAGACATCTGCTGCCCAGGAACTAACCGAAGGACTCAGCGAGCTGCTATCGAAGGACCATGGAGAGGGCTGCCAAGTGGTGATATCTATAGCTCCTATAGATATGAATCCCATGGGCAACTAGAGCTCTGCAAGACTAGAAGGAATCGTTTTAATCCACAGCCTCAAAAAGGGCTCAGTCAATACCATCTATCCAGATGGACTTAGTCTTACTTACTGCGATGAGAGCCACTGCAGGTTTGCAAGCTGCTCCTGCTGCCTGAACTCTTATTGAGGGCTGAGTTTACATTTTAGATACATAGGGACTCGTAAGATAGAGTTATCGTCAATGGGAAAGGTAGTCTTCTTGATAAAAAATGACTGAAGGGTCTACCGAAGTTACTTCGTGAGGAAATTTTAGGGCAATTCCAGAAATCGCTGCGCTGCATGTGGATTAGTGCCGGCGCTTTTTCATATTAACAGGCAGCAGACAGGGAGATTGTCTCTCCCAGCCCTCAACTCTGACGGGATTCCAACTCACACCTCTAGCGTAATCAACTAGAAGTCCAATGCACTATCCACTGTGCCACAGAGCCTGTTGCTTTAAGCCATTCCGATTTAATAAGGACAGAAGCTCCTAGAAGGACGGACCTCATCTCATCTTCTTTACCTCTAGGTTCAGACTCACTGCTTTTATGACTGTAACAACCAAGGATAAGTCAATCGCAACCCCGGGGCTATCAGTCTTCTCCTCTGAGTCCAAAAGAGAATAAGAAAGCATCTCCGGAGGCAATATTCATCAAGGAAAATGTCAGCTGCACCCCAGTCAGCTTCTCCCACAAGGTATCTGAACCTGTATATATATCCACATACCCTGGAGTTCCTATTAATAACAAAGGGATCAACCATCAGAAAAACCGGCCAGGCGGCAACTCTAGAGGAGGCTGAACTGCCAAAACCAACTAGCAACGATAGCAATATATATATATTATATATATATATATATATATTTATATTTTATTTATTTATTTATTTATTTATTTTTTTTTTGCAGGCAGTAGAGGGTTAAAAACCTCCCATGCATTCTGAATGACCAGAGAGGAGAATTCTAGATTTTGACTTCATAGACCGACCATGAAAACAACCCGCAAGGTACATGAAATCGCTTACTTGGGATTTGAACCCCAGACTCCACGGGGAAAACCCATGCTTTAGCTTGCTGAGCCAGAGAGCAGATTATCAGATAAGCTCGGGAAGAAGGTAACCCCAGCGAACTAAGAGAGAGAGGAAAATGACAGAGCTGCTGCCTTTCCAAGGTTTATATACAACCTCTGGGCCGGAAGTGCAGCTGAAACTGCCCCCAAACAAAATGGCCACAGCAGCCTCCCAGGGAAGGAACCTGAAAATTTTTTCCCTGATCCAAGATGGCCCCTGCAGCACAGCACCGCATGGTCAAAGCATGCAGCAGGAGAATGAGAGCTGCACTCTCCCCTAATCCCCAATTTCCCTACAGACACCTGGAAGGAGTGGGGTAGGATGCCAGGCAATGTCTCCCCATTTGCTGGGGGGAATATAGTGCCTAATTATATCGGATTCCTGTTGGCACAGGCAACTTTTAAGAGCCACCTCCATGACAACCCTCAGAGAACCAGGACATTGGGATAGCATAGCTGATACCCCCCTGTTCCAGCCTTTTCCCAAACGTCACACGAAAGGGAAGGAAGGTAAGTACTCTGCTCAATTCACCTATGGAGCTTGAATGCTCAGGGAATAAGAAGCCCAAACTAGGAAAGGACCCTAAGGCCTGAAACAGAGCAAAGACAGAAAGAAAAAAGACGAGGTATGTGTGCTTCAGGGGTACCTTTAAGGTTTTAGGGAGGGAGGGACATTCTGGTCTGGGGGCGGGGATGGGAGGATCCTCCCGATTGTAATGCTGATATGGAGTGGCCAGGAAAATGTCCAGTGCAAATATCCAAAGGTCTGGTTTTGCTCATCACTGGACAAAGCTCTTCGGGGCGACTGCCCATAAGGCTTCTCATAGTAAAGGGCTTTCCAACTGGTAGACATCAGGAATGAAGACTACATTTTTATAGTTCCAACATTGCTCCAATGTTCATTTAACCTTGGGGGGGGGGGTGACTCCTTTATTTTTTAATCTGGACCTATATGAAGTTGTATAGATATGGTATTCAGTATCTGGATACTTGTTAACTAGAAAGATCAGAATTTCGGGAAGTAAATCTCTAATGGTTTATTCTTCTTCTTATTATTGTTATTATTATTATGTTATTAGATGCAAAATCATCCAGTTGGGTTTATGCAATGTTTAAATGCTTTTTTAGTACTTAAAGCTTTGAGATCCAGATTACAGCACAACGCCTTATCCAGAAAACCCAATGCTCTGAGCATTCAGTATAACAGGCCCCATACCTGTATACAGTAATAAATCGCTGCTTTCCGACAATTAAACAATTGGACAGCAGTGACATTGAACAATGCTAGAAACAAAAGCACCAAGTCATATTGATATTTATGCACATAGATATCTGAATGCAGTATATTTACATTTCTAGTGTAAGTACTATAGATAAAGGAAAATAATAGGCATTACAGGGGAAACTTTTTTAGTGGCTTTAGAACCATTTCAATGTAAAGATTGAGGTTTGATTTGTTTTTCTGTGGTTCTTTATCTCAAGTGTTTCTGGGAGATCTTTTTTCCTAACCAGATGTTATCCGCTTTTGTTTCTCTGCTTCTAGCATAAACATTATAATCACATACAGACAACAGCACAGCTACAATATTTAGAAAACATTTTTCACACCTCCTTATTAAGAGAGATTATGACTCATAGCTATACTTTTGTCTCAGCCTGCCTCCCTGCCTCAGACAGCTCCAGACCTACTTAACAAGATATACTGCAGCTACAGAAAAAAATAATTTTTTAACAATATTAGGTTGCAGAGCATTTATTCCTGCACATGTCTGCACATACTGTAATTATGGCATATCCACTTTCTGATAACATTAGCCATGAAAACACAGAGAAGGAAATGCTCTACCTAAGATTACGCCATGATGGTACTTTAAAGCTTTCATACACGGATTTTAATAGGAGCTGGTCTTCTTATTGTTCCGTTCGTTTATATAGCCTGCGTTTCTTACTGGCGCCTTTCATCTTATGTTCTTTAATCAATATGAATAGAGGATGTGTGTTTATAGTTGCCATGAACAGCATAAGGATCTTAAAGCCCATGTACTTAAATATATCCTTAATAGTTGTAGAACAGGTAAAAGGCCTTGTTCTCATAACTAGGGTTACCAGTCATAGTAATAAGAGGGGTCATTTCATTGTACCTGGATAGGTGGGCTCTGCACTTCATGGTGCAGAACACAGTGTTGGTGAATGCAGTGCAGCCCTCTCCTTGTTGGTGAATGCAGTGCAGCCTGCTCCAGATAGCTAGGAGGACAGACAGCTTGGGTGGATAACTATGTGCCTACCCCAATCTACCCATCATGAATACAACACTGCTGAACACAGACATGGGGTGTACATAGGTTCCTTGCAGAGCAAGGAGCATTGTGCAAAACCCATGGCAGGATTGCACCCTACCATCAGATCTGTAATGTGGCAAATATTGGCTTTGACTTGTGGCAATGCCATTTTTTTCAACTAAATCGGGGATCTGCAACCTTGGCTCTCCAGCTGTTAAGGAACTACAAGTCCCACAATGCAATGAAGTAGTCTGTCATGATTCATAAAGGCAAATGCATTGTGGGACTTGTAGTTCCTTAACAGCTGGAGAGCCAAGGTTGCAGATCCCTGAACTAAATGAATATCCTAATCTATTGAGGGGACTGTAGGTTCTGTAGAACAACTCAACTCCACCATCAAATTATCAGTTACAGTTTATATTTACACAGTATATCAGCATTCAACATGGTCATACACACTTAAAGGGATCCTGTCATGGGAAAACATTTTTTTTAAAAAAACATGCTTCAGCTAATAGTGCTGTTCCAGAAGAATTATCCATTGAAATCCATTTCTCAAAAGAGCAAACAGATTTTTTTATATTTCATTTTGAAATCTGACATGGGGCTAGACATATTGTCAATTTCCCAGCTGCCCCAAGTCATGTGACTTGTGTTCTGATAAACTTCAATCACTCTTTACTGCTGTACTACAAGTTGGAGTGATATCACCCTTTCCCCCACCCAGCAGCCTAACAAGAGAATAATGGGAATAGTGGCGTAACTACAGAGGAAGCAGACCCTGCAGCTGCAGGGGGGCCCAGGAAGTATAGGGGCCCCATGAGGCCCTAATGCATATACGTCAATAAATATTGGTAAAACAGGTCAATCTCTAGACATTTTGGGGGCCTGAAAAATATTTGCTGTGGGGCCCAGCCATTTCTAGTTATACCACTGAATGGGAAGGTAACCAGATCCAGCTCCCTAACACAAAAGCTGCCTGGTAACCAGATAACAGCTACCTAACACAACAGCTGCCTGGTAGATCTAAGAACAGCACTCAATAGTAAAACCCATGTCCCACTGCGTTCCATTCAGTTACAATAGCCTGTCAGAAAGCAGTTCCCTCCTAAAGTGCTGGCACAAGTCCCATGACCAGGGGCAGCTGGGAAATTGACAAAATGTCTAGCCCCATGTCAGATTTCTAAATGAAATATAAAAAAATCTGTGTGCTCTTTTGGGAAACGGATTTCAGTGCAGAAGTCTACTGGAGCAGCACTATTAACTCATGTGTTTTTAAAAAAAAAAAAAAAAAAACATGTTTTTCCATGACAGTTTTTTTTTAAATCCTGTTGGATTTATTTAATGTTTAAATTATTTTTTAGTTGACTTAATGTATGTAGATCCAGCTTATGGAAAGATATTTCCCTTATCTGGAAAACCCCGGGTGAGTATTTTGGATAACAGGTCACATACTAAAAAGGGTCAGCATTTGAAGTCTATAGTAAGACGTTCTTGAGGTCATATTGAAGATCAAGCACTAGACCCAAATGATAACCATTGTTCTGTAAGATGTTGTTTGATATTTGTGTCTGAACAGCAGAATTAAGCTACTAATCTGTCACTTACCTCTAATTATGACCATTCTCTTCTATTCATTTTTAAAAAAAAATACATATATATATTGCACAATTGGACTTTATGGTGCAACATGTTGACTAGGAACACCATTTACTACTCATTTGAAGAAAAGGGTCTTGCATGTTGAGCCAAAGGCACCGATAAACAATATCTTATGTACTGTATATGTATCTGTGTGTATTTGTATATAATGTGAGGGTGTGTGTATAGTGCGAGGAGTAGGTTTTACAATACAAAGAAAATACAGTAAATAAGGGTTCTGATTATTTTGCTTCTGGGAAAATTATTTTCCGGCTATTCTTGTTATTTCTTTTAGCCAAACTTTACTGCCCAGAATTTCTCTTGGGAAATTTATAAACAATTTATATCAACAGCCTTTTGGGAGGGAGACAAGCAAAGTACAAAATTACAGATGCAATGCTCCTGTGAGGCAGATCTTCCTGTGTGCTTGCTGACAGCTGATGGTTGAATTAAACAAAAAGACCAGTAACTAAGGCCTATTAGCTACAAGCAATCTCACCACCATTATTTCAATTATGTGAGTAAATGCACATCATCCTGCTGTACATCTCTTATCCCTGCAGAACAAATTCTTTTAGTCTTTGCCTCCCTGCTATACTGATAACATATTTTGCCAACCTATATGAGGCATGTTTAATGATGTTCTGTATATGTCATGTCAGAAATAAAACAAACTCGGCTCATACAGACACCCAAGTGGCCAAAGCCAAAAATGGTATGATCATATATCACTGTACTCCCAAGATTGCTTAATCTCTTCTTCTCTGCGCCATACTTATCTTTTATCAATTGTATATGGGCAAAGAACTTCAGTATATGGGCAAAAAACTACACAGAATCAAATACAGATGTCACCTCTTTGAAGAGTTACAATGTGCCATTGTGATTGGATTAGTGGAAGAGTTTATATACCGAGAACTTCCCATACCAGTCAGTTGAACTGAAGAAGCTGCTCAGATGAGTAGTGAAACGTCTTCAATAATTACTCAGCAAGTCCAGTTGTTTTAGAATTACTTATATCAGATATACCATGACCTGGATGAATGAAAATCTTCATAGTCATATCTCATAGTTAAAGTCCATAAACCAAGCCACTACTAACCCTAACTAAAATTAGGTTCCTCTCATAGTTAATGGAGAAGTAAAGGCTTCAGGCACTTGGGGGTGTCAAATGTTAGGCACCTCCAAGTGATTGTATTGACTTACCTAAAACACAGAGCCGGTGCTCCTATCAGCAGAAAACTGCACCGGCCTGGGTTTATACCAGCGAGCACCTCTTCTGGCTTCCTCTTCTGGCTTCTTCTGTCTTCAAATTTACCAGGGAAAAGTAATGCGCAGTTGAACGAAATAGCCAACTTTTTCATTAAAGTTCAGCTTTTCGTTCTACTGCACATGTGCTGCCATGCAAAGAAAGAAGAGGCAGTAAGAAGATAGCTCCATGGTGCTCACTGGTATGACCCTGGGCTAGTGCAGTTTTCTGCTGATTGGAGCACTGGCCCCAGGTTTCGGGTAAGTCAATACAATCACTTGGGGTGTCTAACATTTGGCACCTCCAAGTGCACGGAGCATTTCCTTCTCCTTTAAGGTCCCTAACCCCAGCCACCACTAACACTAACCTTGGCTACCACCCTTAGTGACAAACACAGGGAGTAGGTATTCATTTAATGCCTCAAACAGTTTTCTAGAAAGTGGTTGTCACATTGATCATTATATTCATTGTAACTGACCTTTTATTAAATTCAGATGCATATACTTTATTAGGGGAACAGGGCACATTATGGCTTTGGAGATGTAATATATGAGTGTCTAATATATTGGATCCCTGTTAAACATAAAAAAAATTGTAATGTGTAGTGAACACATGTTTATGAGCATGTCTTGGAGGCTTTCAGGTAGCCCTTACAGTAAGCACCCACTATCTTTTCTTAACTCTGGTGTGCAATCCTAATGCCTTGTCTTGTATATGACTGTTTAAAAGATAAACTACATATGACTGTACGATAGCACCTGACTGGGGGTCTCCTCAGCTAATATAACTAGGCTATTGGCATTATAAATATCAACTGTATGAAGAGGGAACTGCAAAAAATTAATCTTGGTCAACTCAAACTGTACACTGGAAATGGGACATAAAGCAGTCTTCAGTGCCTGAGCAGCAGTTATTCATTCTTGTTTTAAAATCCTAAACCCCTAGCTCCATGCTAATAGATTCAGATGAACGATATTAAGACTCCTTGTCTTATTCAAGTTGCCCCTTTAGATTGTAATTTTGCACAGGGCCTTCCTCACCTTTTGTACTGGTATTGGCTGTGATGTATGTAACTCCATATGTTCTATGTATGTAATTCATGTGATTTAGGGGTATGTTTACTAACATTGGAGATAAATATCTGGAGAGATTTCTGGAGATGTTGCCCATAGCAACCAATGAGATGCTTTTGTTTTCTAATTTAAAGATGACCTTTTAAATCTAAATGCTGATTGGTTGCAATAGGCAACATCTACAGATATTTATCTTCCACATTAGTAAACATGGCACCTAGTTGTATAAGCAGATTTACTTTTCAGCAGCGTGCAATATGTAAATACATGTTAATAATAATAATTTACCCTACATTGATTGACCATTCACTCTGGGTCCATTGACCATTCACCCTAGAACCACTGACCATCCACTCACTATTCAATTATAGTAGTACAAAGTTCTGTGTATATGTTCATGTGGTGAGCAATCTGTAAACCTTGCTGCAAACCTTGGCTCCAATTATACATCGAATGTAGAAAATCAGATGGCACAAACTTTAGCAATCATGCTAAATATTTGCAATCTATTGAGATCTCCACACAACATTTCGGAGGTATAACCTCCTTTCTCAAGTGCTCTCCTTGAGATAATTCTGGGTCTGCTGAGCATTCACCCTAGACCAGGGGTGTCCAAACTTGGCCCTCCAGCTTTTAAGGAACTACAAGTCCCGCAATGCATTTGCCTGACTGTGGCTGTCAGACTCCTTCATTGCATTGTGGGACTTGTAGTTCCTTAACATCTGGAGGGCCAAGTTTGGACACCCCTGCCCTAGACCCACCGTGGTCCGCTCACCATTGACCAATGACCATTTACTCTGGATTCATTAACCATTCATACTGGGTCAATTGAAAGCAGCTAGGAAAGGACACAATTCAAGATCTGTTGGGATTTCCCAGCCTTCACTGAGCCCTCATAAAATCTTTGTCAGTAAGGCCATCATTTTTGCAACATACTTGGACTAATGAATTGCTGACTAGGTCAATCATAGCCCAGTCAATAGCCACTTTCATCCCATGACTAGGCCAGCATAACAGCAAACTGAGTAATCAGAAAGAAACTTCCCTATTCAAGAATCAAATAGACTACATTATAGCTTATAGTAGAACATCCAATCATATCTTTGCTTTTGTTTTCTAACTTAAAGGTGGCTTTTTAAATTGAACTGCTGATTGGTTGCCATGAGCAACATCTACAGATATTTATCTCCAACTTTAGTAAACATGCCCCCTAGTTGTATAAACACATTTACTGTGCATCCATTGACCATTGACCATTCACCCTAGAACCACTGACCATTCACTGTGGTCCACTCACTATTCAATATATAGTAGTACAAAATTATGTGTATATATTCCTGTGGTGCTCAATCTGGAAACCTTGCTGCAAACCTTGGTTCCAATCATCCATAGAATGTAGAAAATCAGATGGCACACACTCTAGCAATCATGCTAAATATTTGAAATCTATTGACATCTCCACACAACATTTTGGAGGTACAACATCATTTCTCCAGTGCTCTCCTTGAGCACTCAGGGTCCGCTGACCATTCAACATAGACCCACAGTGGTCCACTCACCATTCATCCTGGGTCCATTGACTATTTATACTGGATTCATTAACCATTCATCCTGGGTCCACTAAAAGCAGCTTGGAAAGCACAAATTTCAAACCCTGTTGGGATTTCTTAACCATCACTGAGCCCTCATAAAAGCTTTGTCAGGGAGGCCATAATTTTGGCAACATACATGGACTCATCACAGCAAATTCAGTTGCCACTTTCAGCCCACGACTGGCCAGCATAACGGTAAACTGAGTAACTGGTAATAAACTTCCCTATTCAAGAATCAAATAGACTGCAGTATAGCTTTGTTTCAGTGTTTAAGGTAAACATTTTTCCCCTAACACTCATCTGCTTTACTTAACATTACACTTTATTTTCAGGCACTAATGCATTCTGTTTTGTCCCTTTTAAAAGAAAAAAAAAGTGAACTCTCCTGAAAGTGAATTAATTTAAATGAAATGCTAATGTAATGCAAGCTGCAAAGGGAAAGATACTCTCTAAATACACAGTAATATGATTATGCCACTGGCCTTTAATAAATACCACAATGCCAGTGAATAAATTGTGTTCTGTAGGTGAATACTTGTCTTGTTAGACA
Source organism: Xenopus borealis (assembly GCA_024363595.1). Lineage (NCBI taxonomy): Eukaryota > Metazoa > Chordata > Amphibia > Anura > Pipidae > Xenopus > Xenopus borealis. The sequence goes on along the minus strand of CM044446.1, from coordinate 88,210,782 downwards.
GCTGTGATTGATGAGTCAGTGGCTAGAAGAAAATTACTGATTATGAATTATTCAAAAAGCCTTGTTTGTCGTTCCACAGGCTGATATGAAGCGTGGCAGGCTAAGCACAATTCTCTTGCAGATCAGGAACAAGCGTGTATTAAAATAGTTTTGTGACAACATAGCCTCACTGGATCAGGTTAGGACTTTCTGCTGTCTCGGTTGAAAATATGAGGTTATAATAATTTTGCCAGAAGACGGGGTGCTTAGAAGGCAGATGTTACTCCAATAAAGCAATGTCATCAGCTTAGGTGGGATACGATATTTAGTATAAATTCTGCTAGTTAATACAGTGGAAGTATTGAGTCGGAGCAATACATAACATAAAGTACCACTGAAACACCTATACCATTACTGTCTGAAGTCCTGCACTACTGGGAGCCATTCTTCCACCCATTAGATACAATGAAACACCTACTTTATTTCCTTTTTGTTTATAGAGGTTAAAAATGCCGTTCTATTGCTGTTGATGGACTTCTGCAGCCATTAGCACTGAGGGGGTTTCTGTAACCAAATATTGTCAAAGGAATCCATTTAAACATCGATAACATGTAGTCATCATTTTGCAGACTGCGACGTCTGTGTATGAAAATGTTTCATAAAAAAACTATTGGGTAGAATGTTATTTGAGATAAAAAAAAACCTACAATGACCTGAATGAGAGATGGAGATGCAAAAGTAAATTTAGAAATTAAGTTTTCTGTATGGAGTTATGGTGTGTTCTTATGCTATACTCAAGCATTCAGATATTGTCCTGCCATTGACCTGCCACTGACTATTTTGAACTTCTAAGGTACTTGGGTCAGAAGTTAAGATACCATTGCAGGAATGTAAGAAAAGTTGCAAAGGGCAAAACAAATAAGAATAAAAATTTGCATTTCACAATGTAATATTCTCCCTTAAACTGATATTGCATTGCAAATTTTCATTGCACATTGCCCACTTTTAAGAAATGATTGAAGGTGTTGTAATCTTTTGGAGCAAACATATCAACATTCACTGAGCACTGGTGCAAAAAATAAAATTTGCAAACCTGCTTCCACTGTCGGAAGTGGTCGATAAACCGTTTCCTGGTTCACAAAAGCTATATTAAATTATCACAAAGGAAAATTTGTTCGCACAGAGGCATAACTTTTCGCATTGCAAATGCATTGCAATTTCCCCACATGTGTGCTATCTATGGGGTTTTTTGGACTTGATCATTGCACTTTTGGACAGTTTTGGTCTGCTTGGAACCATTTCAGAATGACTAGGTAGGTCTCTAGTAAGGCCTCACCTTGAGTATGCAGTGCAGTTTTGTGTTTCAGCCCTAAAGAAGGATATAAATGAGCTAGAGCGAGTGCAGAATCATGCAACTAAATTAGCTAAGGGGATGAAAGATTTAAATTATGAAGGTAGATTGTCAAGTTTGGGGCTGTTCTCTCTGGAAAAAAATATGCTTGCAAGGGGACATTATAACTCTTTTCAAATATATTAGAAGGCATTATAGACAAACAGCACAAAAAAGTGGTCACCCAAATAGATGAAAAGAACATAAATTTAAATTGAAGCAGTTTAGGTGGTTCTTCACAGTGAGGGCAGGGAATGCACAGATGTCATTGTGATGGCTGATTCTGTTTATGCCTTTAAGGGGGACTTGATGATTTCTTGGTCAAGCATAATATCCAAGGCTATAGTGATAATATAATCTTCAATTAATATAGCTATTTCTCTAAATAGGCTATGTGAGTGTATGGAGGGGTCAGTGTAAGTGTGTGTGTGTGTGTGTGTGTATGTATGTGCACTGGGTTTCTTTTGGGGGGGAGGTTGAACTTCATGGAATTGGTGGTCTTTTTGCAATCCAACTTAACTATGTAACTATACTTCATGGTACAATGAAGTTACACCAATAGTTATACCAACGTGTTAAAATATGATAACAATTATTTGTGGTTTGAACAATGTCTTGGCAAAGCAACACCCAATGTCATGGCTGAAAGACATTTAATCAATTTAACTTGTTGTGGTAACGTCTAATTCTCCCAAGCTTGAAACATAGAAATAATAGACACATAGGATGGAGCTGTATGTATTGGGGGCTACAAACACAATATTCTTTCTCTTGGAAAGTGGCCATTGGAGAACCTACAGCTAGTATTGGACTGGGGTACATGGAATTCCTTGACCACAAGCCCACTCTCCAAATAGTTTTTCCTTCTTTCTTCACTCCTTTTATTTATTCTAATTATTTATAAACTTATTTATATATCAGTTCTTCTTACTTATTATCATCTATTCTTCAGTTTATACTCTTTGTTTTCATGGGGAACGGCCAAAGTTAATGGACTTTGGTCTTTTTTCAACCCAAATTAGCTATGTAACTATGTATAGGCAGGAAAGGCAAACAGCTTGTAGAGCAGAAGTGCCACTTATAACTGGGCCCACCAGGAGTCTTCCTGGATATGACACTGTCCACAGCATTTTGATTAGTGCACAAAATTTATGAGTAATATTTATGGAATTCAATCATTTGTTTTTTTTTCACTAAACAGGCTGACTGTAATTGAAAGTAAACGTATACTTTTAGTGCAATAGGGGTGTGGCTTATAGTTGGAAACTCAATGATTTTTGGTTCATTAGCCCATAATGAGCAGGTTCATATATATTAATACTGTTTGTTGTTTGTGGTGACTTATGTCTTTATAGTGTCACAAGATGATTGCTTTAAGGCAGGGGTCCCCAACTGTTTATACTTGTACATCACATTCAAATGTAAACAAAGTTGGGGAGCCACACAAGCATGAAAAAAGTGGGTGGCAAATAAGGACTGTAATTGGCTATGTGGTTGACCCTGTGTGGACTGGCAGCCTACAGTAGGCTCTTTTTGGCAATAGACCTCTTTTTCTGCAACCAATACTTGCCTGGAATTCAAAAATAAGCACCTGCTTTGGGGCCACTGAGAGCAACATTGAAGGGCTTGGTGAGCAACATGCTGTTCAGGAGTCACTGATTGGGGATCACTCCTTTAAGGACTGATGTCAGGAAATAGTTTCAGTTGGCTTGAGGGTTTTACACTTCTGATTTCACTGGTCTGCGAAACAAAGACATGCAAGAACAGTACCTTAAGCTATCTTCAGTCTTTGCTCAGTCATACAATGTTTGCATGGAGAGTCTGCTCAGTCAGGTGCCTAATGCAGAGTTTCAGTTGTTGACTGGTTCAGCGGGGGGCATTAGTATGGGTGCCTTTCATTTCCTGCCATTGGTATGAGGACAAATGGGTCTAAGTCATGGGTAGTATCGAATTTTATTTGCAAATGACTATTTCCTGTAATAGAACTAACCTTTTATATTTTATGTTTTCAGTTAAGCCTATATGCTATATGTGCTTGTATGGCAAACCAGTGTAATTGGTATTACTTAAAGAGGACCTGTCACCTTGAGACATGAGTAAAATATTTATTTTCCCTCCTTAGTTAAACCCTTTAGTCAGCTGTTTTTGTCTATATCTGAAACGGATTAGAAAATATCCTACATGTAAAAAGTGCTTCATAGGCGCTGCCATGTTTAAACACCCCTTTGTTTTCCGTGTGTTGGCTGTGCCAAACTGCCAAATCTCATTCATGCTTAGTCAGAGTATACTCTATGATAGACAAGCTCTGTATAACTCATGTCACACCAGGACTTGATATTCTATGGGAATTATTTGAAACACCTTCTATTGTTCTATTCAGATTGTGTGGGCTACTCCAGCCACTAACAACTGCACAAACTGGTGATATCGTGAGAGGTCTGCAGTACTGATTCTACCCATGATGCTTTGCTCTCCTGACTTTCTGGAAAGTCAGGGCTTCAGTTAGTGTCTCATGCACATTTGAAAAGTAGTTATAAATTGAGAATTAGTGAGATTTGAGCATAATAAATAGGGGTATGTGGTTTGTTTTAAAAGTTTTATTTCCTTCCTAGTGTTAACTCAATCATGACAGGTTTCCTTTAAGTTAAATTATTGTGTTACAAACTCTGAGATTGTTTATACAGGTAGCCAGCAAAAGGACCTCTTGGTGTTCTCTGGTTGTGTATGGAAACAATAGGTAAGGGTGTGAACATCGTTTCAATTAAATGTCTTAATTGCTTCTTTGTAACATTTTGCATCCTCTCAATGTGAAGCCAGACATTCTGTCTCCCAAAGCTTGACTCTTATATATCACAGTCCCAGTGGGAAGTTAGAAATACTATTTCCTAAAGGTGGCCATAGACGTTACAATTACAACCTATATGAGAAAAGATCTTTCCAAGAAAGATCTTCATTTCAATACACACATGTAGAGCTGAATCATCAGATATACAGGTAGAAACAATAGAATTATACCTGTATCTGTCGATTCATCAGTAAACAGTGGGTGATGTTCGGGTGCCTTCAAAGGTGGCCAATCAAAATTTTGTGGTCAGCCTAATTGGTGAGCCGATCTCCGTTCTCCCGCCATACATGCACAATGTCATGGGTACACAGAGTTGTAGACACCACTACTTTAAGGGTGAAAAATTTTGCAGGCTAGCGAAGTGGATCTGCTCTGTGCCTCATCTTATTTGATTTTAATTAGATCTGCATGCATGCACTCACAGACAGCAGTCAGCACAAATGCGTGAAAAGAGGCATCTTCAGGCCACCATGTGTGACTACATGCATGACTACTGCAGAAGCAGCTTGGATAAATGGAGGGGGAATATGGAGCTGATCCGCTTCTCTCAGCCTGCAAAAATACATAGACTGAGAGCAACGGAGCCTACAGCTTTATGTGACCATGGCCTAAGGCTACGGTCACATGGGGATGTTTCTCAGCCTGCACAGGTCAATGAACAGCCAGTTGTGGCTGTAGCCTTAGAACTGAGTTGACCTGGGTAGAGGCATATGGAGTCGGTTATGGAGTGAAAATGCATACTCCAAAATCTGCTCCATGTGACTGCACCCAAGTCAAGGCAGTGACTATGAGTGCAGACACAGGTGACAACCTTATCAAAAGGGCTTGTCACTTTGAAATGTGACTGTATTTCCAAGTGACAATCTTCTAACAAGCTGTTCTTTCATTAGGCTTTTATATGATTGAGGTTTACCTGGACATGAACATGGTAGCTTAAAAGAGGAAAGGATGTATACACTTGGGGGTGCCTAACATTAGGCACCCCAAAGTGATTATAGTGATGTACCTCAAACCCAGGGCCAGTGCTCCAATCAGGAGAAATCTGCACCGGCCCCCGGGTTATAGAATTGAGCACCACGGAGAGATCTTACTTCCATGCAGCTGTGCATGCGCATTAGAATGAAAAGCCGGACTTTAACTTTAATATAGGCTTTTTCATTCTAATGCAGATGCTTCAGTCTGGGGAAATGTGCAGCAATGTGAAGACGGAAGTAAGATCTCTCCGTGGTGCTTCATCCTTAGCTCATTTAGATGCTGATATATGCTGATATTCGCCCTTATGGGAAACTCTTGTAGTACTGATTCTCTGCAGTGAACGCTTCACATTTGCATGTTTTTTTCACTTTCCAGGATGGGGTCAGCCTGTAACAATCTGTAGCATTGTCAGGCCCAGTTTACACTAGTAGGAGACTGTTTGGCATGATTAGGGGGACTCTACTCCATTATCTAAACATCAACATTAAACAACATTAAAAACCACTCAGGGTGATTGTGCCAGGAGGTGAGACTGATACCTTGTGTCAGATGGCAACATGCAGATGGTGAAAACTGCTACCCGCACATGATTAAAATTGTGAACTGTGAGAAGAACTCATGTATAGCTTTAAGAGCTGAAATGAGCTAAAGTGGCTGTATAGGGGTAGATGTCGCACCAATCAAATTCAAACCCAGATAGGACCCCATTAAAAGATTCTTATTAAACGTCTCCAGAATTAACTTTTTGGCAGCACCTTGCACAATGCATTGCATTCAAATAATTTACTTTATAAAATACTATAAATGTATTGGATTATCGTATATACCGTGATCATCATCATACATTATATATAAATATCTCCATCGTGTTGACTGAGCTTTTTTTCCAGCCACACAGAAGACTCAGGGGCAGATGTATCAAATTCACACGAATGACTCGAAATTCGATCAAATTTTCAAAAAGATTCTAATTCGAATTTTTGAAGACCAGTTTGATCATCGAATTTTGAAAATTTGATAGAATCGAATGATTCGAATAATTTGAATAAAATTCTATTGAAATATTCGACAGTCAAGTAACTTGCCCTTTAAATTTTTATTCGACTGCCTAGTTCGGCAGTTTCAACCTACCGAATTGGTTTTAATTATTTTTGATAGAATAAAAAAATACGATCGAATGGTTAAAATTAGTGATGGGCGAATTCCTGCGATTTGCTGCTGGCGAATAAATTCGCCTGGTGAAAATTCAGCAAAAAAAACGAGTCGCATGTCGCGTCGAAAACGCAGCGGCGCAAGCCGAAAACAACGCGGCACGTCGAAGTTGACGTGACGCACGTCAAAAGCGTGCCGCTACTCGTTTCGCAAATTTTTTGGCGAAGCGAAACTGGGGAGATTCGCCCATCACTAGTTAAAATAGTTTGATCAAAACGATTTTATCGATCGATCACATTATTTATATTCGAATTGTGGTAAAATCCTTCAAATTCAATATTCGAATTTGAAGGCTTTCAATTTGACCACAATTCGATTGGTCGAATTCTAGGGTAAATTCACCCTCGAATTCGACCAATTGTAAATCTGCCTTAAATATAGATACGTACGTGAGTTCTACACTAATACCTTCATATCTTAAAGCGTGTAAAAGAAGCAAAGTACAGGGAACAGCTGACAGAAACAAAGGCCAAGAAACCTGACAAATAACATATTTCATTCAGCCACGCTGTCTATTGTCTGTCTTTTTCTCCACCTGGAATGAGAGGAAATTTAAGACTGTATCCATAAACACACCCCTATAAAATGAGTTGAGGCCCATTTGACCCATGAAAAGTTTCTATGTTGAGAACTAGAGTTCTAGTTTTTTGTATTGATTTTATATTATTTGCTAAAAAAACAAGAGTTGTAGCACAGGGATGCAGGAGTGGAATTTTATAGTTATACAGAAATATATACTGTAAATTATTTTCAGCCACAGAAGCAGGTTAATATACTTATACTTCCCATGAGAAGTCTAATAACCTGCATCTGTGGTTGGAGATAGAGTCCTTCAGTGGGTCGGGTACCCGCAAAATCCCGCGGTACCCTGCGGGTTGCTCGTAGAATTTCTGGTTGCGGGTTTAGAAGCAGGCTGATGGTTCTGCAGGGTCTAGGGTTGAGGGTCGGGTCGCGGATCCTTGCTATAGCGATTTTTACTCCTTTTTCTGAGCATTTCTACTACTGATGATCTCACATCCGGTTTACAATGACAGCACTTCCTGTTTTACTCCTTTTTTTTTTATCGCAGCTACTTCCGATGATGTCACTTCCGGTTTACAATGACAGCACTTCCTGCTGTCCTGTACTTTATCCCAACTAAAATACAATTAATTATTAGAGGAAAAACCAGCAGTTTATTTTACATGATTTTCTAGTAGACCTAAGGTATGAAACTAGGAAAAAATTGTTATCTAATATACTAAAATTAATATCACGGTTTGTACACAATCGGAACACCAAATTTGAACCAGCCTCTTCATACCTTACATAATCCTTTAAAGTTAAAAGGCAAGGAAAGGCAAAGAAATAAAATCACATTTTTACTTTCTTTAATGAAAAAGAAATCTATCTCTAATATACTTTAATTTATAAAATGTCTACTGTTTTTATAAGAAGCCTGACTGTATGCAGTGAAATTCTCCCTTCATTTAGTGCTGTGGATAGGAATTGCCAGATGGTCCCTAACTTCTGGCAGGGAAACAATCATACTTATGAACAGCAGGGGGAGTCCCTGCCTTACTTACCAGCCACGTAGAATTCAAGCAGTTTTGTTTTTTGATCATTTATGACGATCCCTAAGAAGCCCAGACCACACTGAGCATGTGTATGTAGTCTAGTCTTGCAAAGATGTATAACAAAGTTACAAGATGACAGCCCCCTGTGGCCAACTTTGAAAGCATAAATCATTTGTTTGATTAGGCTTGTGGTGCAGTAAGTTCATGTTTATGTTTAGTATACAAAATACAGCATTTCTAGCCTTATTCTATTTTACACTTTCCTTTAATGGGGAACATTTTGCAAGTAAATCACCCTTGAAAAAAATAACAAAAAGTCACAATGCAGGAACGCCTTATTTTACCATAGAATTTTTATTTATAGTTACGCCAGACTTGTCTGCCAAAATCTCAGTATGAAACTTGATAAGTTTGTTTTTAATGTAAAATGTGCAAACAGGTTATACTGCAAAATCCTCCTCATTCTCTAAGTTTATGACTTGGTTTTTTTGGTGCTTCCTTTGAAAAAGAAGTGAGATAATCACGATCAAAGGTAGGTAAGAAAGACAGGAAGCTTAACAGGAAAATGAGCAAACCTGGGCATTTGGGGGCTGTGGAGGCTTTCCCCCCATCATAGCGGGAAATGGTTCAGGTCTTATTGTCCTCTAAAAACATTTTCATTATGGAGGAGGTGGGTTAATATACAGTAGGTAGGTTTAAAAGCCCTACCCTTGAAATAAAAGTGGGTTATATGCCTTACACCTGAACCTCACCTCTTTTTGCATATTCCTCCTACCCTACTTGGCACGTGGTAGGGGTAAAGTGTAACACACCTCCCAATCTAGGTTGGCGTGAGGTATGGAGTTATAAATAAATGGAGGATAAGGTAGGGATGGGTTCCCTTTCCTTTTTTTTCTTCTTATGGTCTCCATCCTATTGGTAACTTGGTGAGTTATGAAGTGAAGGTGAAAGTGCATGAGATCCCTTTTATTTATTCAAACTCTAGTCACACCTTCTACTGGCCTGGACACAAAGTAGGAGGAAAATGTTGTCCTTGATTTTGACCTCCTCAGATTCTCTGGGTGAGGATTTCCAAACAAATACAAAACTTTTTTTTAATGATTGCTTAGGATGAAGGTGAGCTAGAAAAATCCTATTTCACTTATACAGTAGATATTGTCCCCCTCCCCAGAGCAAGATTTGGGTTTTAGAAAGGGTCCATGGGTCTGTACTATTTATTAATGGCATGACATTCCTAAAACTACCCCGCTATGCCATTCCGTTAAATGTCATTCAAAGGTCAAGGTTAGCATGAGGTTAAAAGGCTTGAATATAATAAAAGGTGCAAATCAAGTCCTAGGCAGTTTGTCAATATTTGTACAGGTATGGGACCTGTTATCCAGAATGATCTGGACCTGGGGTTTTCTGGATAACGGATCTTTCTGTAATTTGGATCTTCATACCTTAATTCTACTAGAAAATCATTAAATAAACCCAATAGGCTGGTTTTGCTTCCAATAAGGATTCATTATTTCTTAGAAAAGTAAACGTGTTGGAAATTGCTGTATTCCTTTCGAGACAGTGTCTCTCAAGGAGGGGAGATAACAGAAAAATTATATAGTGTAGTACTTTGAGCAATTTTCACCCTTCACAATCTTGTGTAAAGTTTCACCTGTTTGTTCACCTAGTGATTGAAATTTTTTATAAGAAAACATATAATTGTATATTGTGACTTATTAATCTTTAGTGCCCTTGTGCCATATACAAAACAGGTTTTTTTTCCAGTTTTGTTGAGTTTCAGTCTTAGAAAAGCCAGATATCTATATATACAAATAAGGAGATTATATCCAAAGTTGTGTCCCAGAGCGAAAAAAAGAATGCGAAGAAGGAGATTAATTAACGTAATCTGTGCACCCAGAGCGACAGGCAGCCACTTAAAAGTTCCCCAGTAACTCCCGCAATCCAATCTACTCACAAGATGTGAGCATATACAAGCGTGGTATATGCTATCTTCCACAGGGGTCCCCTCCGTCACTTGTAGGGAGAGACAGACAAAAGCGACATGTGTGGAACAGTTAAAATTTCCTTTTAATCAGATTAAAAAACTCACTCACAAGTGAAGTTCCGGTTTGCACATGTCACAGCAATAAAACAATAGTTCCCCAAGGCACGTTAGTAGCCGTCGGCGTCCCTCCGGGTTCCGCGCGCTCACTAGGGATAATGTCCAAGTGTTCCTTTCTTGAGGCAGTCTCGCTAACGCGTTTCGCCGAATGGCTTCCTCCTTGAGCGATCGCCTCCCTTTCCCTTCTCCACCGCTTTAACCTCTCCAGTTACGTCATCTTCAAAAATAACTTTATTGATCCTGTTGTTCATTTTCGATCAGTCTTTTTTCTTCGGCCTTAGTGTCATTCTCTATCATTGTTACAATGTTGCTATGTGGTCACAGAGATACTATTCATTTTCGTTATTGTTCCCAAATGAAGTTTTAAATATCGGTCAATCAAAAAGATGTATTATTTCCAACTTAATAAATTATGTGTATAAATTAAAATCGATTTTTTTGGAATAAGTTATGTATATAAATTAAATGTTTAAAATCGATTTTCTTAAAACAATTTATTTTCTTTTTACAAATTCTACATTGGGGAACCGTAACATACATCTTGGGTCACAGAAAAAATAGCCTTTTTATTCTAAAAATGCACGTAAATTAAAATCAACATTTAACCCATTGGGGACTAGAGATTTCAGTCTGTGAATCCACCAGCTTTCTCTTTGAAGGGTTTTCTTTGTCAAACTCCCACCTCTCCAGTCATTTTCAATTTTTTCTATGCCTAGCCATTTCAGGCCCGTTGGATTACTGTTGTGTTTATCTTTAAAATGTTTTGATACTATGTGTTTCATGTTCCCCTTTTTTATATTATTTATATGTTCTCCTATTCTCTCCCTTAATTTTCTATTTGTTTTTCCTACATATTGGAGGCCACATGGGCACTCCAATATGTATATCACATTTGGGGTATCACATTTGATTAGCTGCTTTATTTGGAATTTTTCCTCTGTTCCTCTTTTTCATTATTTCTTAGTTTGGATCAAGTATAAGGTACTGTTTTATTATTACAGTAAAAAAATGAATCCTTATTAAACATTTGGATTATTTGATTATAAGGGAGTCTACGGGAAATATTCATTCTGTAATTTGGAACTTTCTGGATAACGGGTTTCCGAATAACGGATCCTATACCTGTATACAGATATGGGAACTGTTATCCAGAATGCTCGGGACCTGGGGATAATCATCATACCTTAAGTATACTAGAAAATCATGTAAACATTAAATAAACCCCCAAAAGCTGATTTTGCTTCCAAGAAGGATTAATTATATCTTAGTTTGGATCAAGTACAAGGAACTGTTTTATTATTACCGAAATCATGTTAAAATTTTTGGATTATTTGGATAAAATGGAGTCTATAGGAGATAGGGATGGGAGAATTTGACCCGTTTGCTTTGCAAAAAACTATGGGTGTCAAAAATATTTTGATTTTTTTTTTTTTTTTTGACGTGCAACGCCATTAAAGTCTATAGGCGTCATTTCCATGGCAGTGTAAAAATTCGCCCACCCCTAGAGATAACCTTTCCATAATTCAGAGCTTTTTGGATAACGGGTTTCCGGATAACGGGTCCCATACCTGTATTTGCATTTGACACAAACAGCTTATGACTTATCATATCAGATTAATTTAGCACTAGTAACTTGTTACTAAAGACCTGTTGCTCCTGATGAGTGATACCCATTGTGAGCACTAAGCCATCCCAAGCCAACAGGGAGAGCAATACATCCCCACTCAAAGCAAAATAGTTTTTCTTTATTCATATCCTATGTATAATGTTACAGTTAAGTGTATGTGCCCCACAGTACAATCAACTTCAACATATGTAACAAAAGATAACAAAAGTGATGTGAAGAGGATGTAAATGATACGAGGAATGCCTGGGCTTCCGAGACTTCACAAACCTGGTCTCAGCCATTCGGGGGAAACATATAATACGCTTGTGTATCAGAGCAAATTCTCACCATAGTTATTAACTTCCATTCAGATTTCTTTCTTTCAGCCAAAGAATTATCTTCTTCTCTAAATCACTAAGTCTAAGGGGCAGATTCACTAAAGCGCGAAGCATCTAACGCTAGCGCTAATTCGCCAGCGTGACGTCAAATCAGAACTTCGCAAATTCACTAACACCGGCTCTGGTGAATTTTCACTAGCAAAGTAGATAGACTTGCGCAACTTCGCACCCTTACGCCAGGCGAAGTTGCGCACTGACGAAGGATCGTAACTTCACAAATTCATTAAGATGAACATTTTCTTCAACGCTAGCACTTACGCTAGACATTACTTCACCTGGTCAGACCAGGCAAAGTTCAATACAATAGATAGGAGGTTGAAAAACTTTTTCGAATCTTAGTGAATCTGCCCCTAAGTGTTTTAAGTAGTAATAAAATTATAATTAAATATCCAGTGTTTGTCAGTTTGCTGGGGCTTTTTTTGATCATGCAATGCCATGTGCTACCAGACAACACAAGACATAGCAAGATCAATAGAGTTGGCCAAAAACAGGCAGTCAAGTCACTGCTGTCTGATGTTCAGTCTTAGGAAAGATAGTGGTTAAAATAACATTTTGCTATTTCCAGATCCAACTACTACACACCACTACTACAATTCTTCCATTGCTTAAAACCATAAAAACAACTGACCTTTAACACATCATCATCATTATTATTATATTATTAATATATCACCGCACCATCTAACCTGTATTCCTCGTGAAACAAGGGGTAATTTACCTAGACACCTAGACAGAAGTGAAAGACCACTAAGTGATGCAAAAGCAGGGGGACTGTGGTAGGAAGGAAAGGTTGTGGTAGTGGGTGCTGGTGAGCAAGCAACTGGTTGTGGCTACTAAGTGCAGAGAGGGTTGGCTGGCACTAGGTGGCCCTGTCCTTATTGTCTGCCATAAAGCAAACATTAAGTACAAGCCTCCCATGTGGCCTGTGCCCCAATATCCCCAAACTTGCACATTTGAATGCCGCACAGGGAGAGGTAGGGGGAATGCCTACATGCCTCCCCAGCCTGCCGCATGCATTTCAATACAGGCAGTGGCGTAACTAGATGTTTCTGGGCCCCACAACAAATTAATTTCAGAGGCCCCAACAAAAAAAAAGTTGAAATTGCTCTTTTTTTGTGCCTCATAGGGACCCTTATACATCCTGGGCCCCCTTCGCAGGGACTGCTTCCTCTGTAGTTATACCCCTCAATGCAGGGCCAAAATAGTGCAGGGAGAAAAGTACAAAACAAGACAAATTAAACCCATTTGTCCCACTTGGTATTCTGCCCCACATGTTATAATTGACCCCTATATACAGTAGTAATGAGCCAAGCAGAGTTCGCACACATTCCCTGGTCTTCCTCTAATGCTGTAGTCAAGTGCTCAGTCCTTTAGGGAGACGGCCCTCCCCTGGATTCAATGGAATGAACAAATGAGGTACGACAAAGGGGCCAGCCCTCGAAACGCTGTGTGCCGGTACCTTCTTTGTTAATTCAATTGACCCTTATAGTCAATCCTATTCTTCCCCAGATTTCATCTCCATAAAAGTTCACTGGTGATGGACGAATTTGTCATGTTTTGCTTTGCTGAAAAATTTGCAAAATTTTGACGTCTGCGATAATTTTTATGCACGCACCTTGTAAGGAATACTTACCCAGCCTGCCGATGCCATGTCCAAGATGGCAGCACCCAGTCTTCCCTCCTGGTAAGTTCTCACTCCAATGCATCAAAATGCGCGTCTTGTTTTGATACCAGCGTGTCAAAACGTGCAACGCGTTGTGAAGCAAGCGTGTCAAACAGCATGCACAGCGTCAACACATGACGCATGACATCATCATGTCTGTTTGGCACCTAAAATCAGGCTATATAAGACACCAGAACACAATGATAGGTTCCTCTTTACTGAGTTCCTGGGTGTGACTATTGTTATTATGAGGGTCGGACTGGGCCGGCGGGAAAAAACCCGGTGGGCCCCTGCTCCAGTGGGCCCCGCCGGCACAGTTCCGCACCCACTTCCTGCACATGCTCGCACTTATCTGCCACTTCCTGGCCCACTTCCTGCACATGCTCGCACTTATCTGCAACTTCCTGGCCCACTTCCTGCACATGCTCGCACTTATCTGCCACTTCCAGGCCCACTTCCTGCCAGTGTGAGCGTGTGCGCTGATGTGCACGCTCGCGCTAGTATGCATGCGCATGGGGGGGATGCAGCAGCACTGGGGTCCGGAGGGGGGCCCTGAGGCAGAAGTCCCGGTGGGCCCCGGGCCCCCCAGTCCGACCCTGGTTATTATTGTATTTCCTGTTATTTGACCTTGGCCTGTTTATTGGATATCGAACCTTTCTGCCTGGATTGACCCCTTTGCCTGGACTTTGATCATTGACTAATTGCTTCCAAATTGGTCCTCAACTCTAAACTGTGCCTTCGGGCCCTTACACACCTATTTTGACCAAACGCATTAAAGTCAATGGACGTCTGAATAATTTTCATGCGCAACATTTTTTATGTGCACTACTATTCAGAAGCGTGCCCACATTTTTTTTGACACAGTGGATTTTTCAACACAGTTTTGCACAGTTTGGCGGCAGTAAAATGTGGAGATTCGCAGAGTTTGTGCCTGGTGAATTTATTTGCCCATCACTAACGTTCACTTCTCCCTCAGCAATGCCCATGTAGAGTCATTCATAGTTAGTCACATCATGCCCTTGTAGCTGCTCTCCATTGGGGTGTTCAATATTTTCTTGCAGCACTAAATTAACTCTTGGGAATTTAGGTGTGTGTAGCCATGAGGGAAGATCTCATTCAGATACATTTCAGGAGACTTTAGTCTTTAGGGAGTCTTAAAATGGAAGAAAATGTATTTTTGATTTTCATTCAAGAGTCATCTGTTTTATATCTTCCATTCATAGAAAACATCAAAAAATATATAAGAGAATGGAAAAGATAGGGAGGTAATATTTTTTGCATTTTTGCTCTGCTCCTTCAGCTGTTGACAAATACAATAATCTTTGTGAAGTCCCTGTCGCTACTTACAAGTACTGCCTTTATGGAAAAAAAATTAAATTCCTCAGTGCTGACTAAAACTCATGTCTTGGTTTCACAACACCTTAAAATTATACTTGAAGCCATCTGAAAAGGAGACTTTTATATCTTATTACCTAGATTCTAATGCCAAGCGGTCACCCTGTAAAGCACCATGGAAAATTGCTAACACGATAAAATGTTTTAAATGTGATATAATGGCTTTCTTAGGAGAGGGAAGAAATGATGCCTAGTCTTCCCGTGTCTCCCCCCTTCTTCCGTTCACTATGAAAAGAGCTCCAGTGCTTTTACCTGCTATTACTGAGCTTCAAGCTCTCCTAATAAGAGGCTGCCAGTGGCTGTGGGATTGCTTTGATGCAATATTTAGGGTCTAAACATGTGAAGTTGTACTGTTGTGGAAGGAACAGCAAGGCTTTCATTGCCCACAGATTAACCCTTACAACAGTTCTCCTATTGGCAGCTAAAGGTTCCAGAACAGTGTTCCCACCAAGGGACTGCAGACGTCTCCGCAAAAATGCATTTTTATATAAAAAAATAATTTCAAAGATGCATTTTTAAAATTGATAGTACAGTTACAAAGTTAAATGGGGGTTGTTCCCCTTCAAACCACTTTTTTCAGTTCACTTGTTTTCTCCATATGCAAAGACTATTTTTTCAATTGCTTTCCATCTTTTATTTTTTACCATTGTCCCAAAAGTATAAAGTTTGATGTTCGCTTCTCTGTAGTGTTTTAGTCTGGCAGATCACTGATCTAGAAGCATCTGAACTGTTACAATTTGCTACATTAAGGGGCAGATTTATCAAGGGTCAAAGTGAAAATTCAAATAAAAAAATTCAAAGTAATTTTTGGGTACTTTGAATATCGAATAGGCCAAAATTCGACCCGAATTTAAAAATTTGACCATTTGAAAATCGAAGTACTATCTCTTTGAAAAGATTCAAATTCGACTCTTTGCCACCTTAAACCTGCTGAACTGCTGTTTTAGCCCATGGGGGACCTCCTATAACCTTTAAGGAGTGTTTTTGACATTTTTTTAAATTTTAAGTTTTTTGGGGAAAATCGTTCGAATTGAATGATTTTAATTTGATTGAAAATGGTCGTATTCAATTGAAAATGGTCCATTTTCAACTGAAAAACCACATCAAAAAAAATTTGATCGAATTTTTAAGTTTTTTAACTTAGATGCACATTATCAAGGGTCGAAATTCAAATTCATGTACATTTTCTAAAACTCGACTGAATTGAAATTCAACTTGGTGAAATGTATTAATAAAATCAAATTTTAAAAACAACTCGAAAACTCAAATTGAATTTTATGATCAAACTTGATTTGAGTTTTTTCTCTAAAAACAACTCAATTGACAGGAAGGCTCCAAACATCTCCAAATTGGTTACTGGAACTCTACCATTGACTTATACAGGAATTCAGCAGGCTTTAGATGGCGAATAGTCAAATTCGAATTCTTAAAGGGCTTGTTTGGATGATTCCCTAATCAAATTTGACAGTTGACCATAACAAAAATTTTAAAATGTTAATTTTTAATTTGAACCTTAATAAATCTGCCCCTTAGTTGATACAATTAGTTGATACATTTATCAGCAGTATCTGTGGAATATTAGCAACTACTCTTTTAAATCCATCCTGGACTCTCTGCTGAGTTTTGAGTTCACTCTGGGGTAAGGGTGGCTGATTGGGTTTTGTATGTGATGATCAGCTGGCTTGATGCTGCCCAGGATAATAATAAAATGCCTATTCTCATTCAGGTCTGTTTATCAGCTGCCTTGAGCGTTTCAAGACCAAGAACCAACAGGGATTTATGTTACAAATAACTTTAATGTAAACTTTAATGTTGCTTAATATTACCATGTTTTTCCATTATGGAAAATAAGAATCCTGTACCAGTGTCAAGTTTTCCGGGACAAAACATGGTTTGATGATGACATAAATGTTCTCTTTTCCCTTATTTAGAATCTTCATCCTTGGTTCTTTTCTTTTGACAACAAACAACAATGAGCTGAGTGGAACTTAAAGTTGGGTGTCATACAGTTGCAGCATTTAAATAGGTATTTTAAAAGACATCCCATTCATCTTCATCTATCCATGTATATCTCATCTATCTATCTATCTATCTATCTATCTATCTATCTATCTATATTTTATCTATATTTCATCTTTCATCTATCGATCATCAATCTATCTTTCATCTATCTCATCTATCTCATCTATCTATCTATCTATCTATCTATCTATCTATCTATCTATCTATCTATCTATCTATCTCATCTATCTCATCTATCTATCTATCTATCTATCTATCCATCCAGTGGCATAACAACTCCCTGGAGGGCCCCGGTACAGGATGAGCACCTGGGCCTCCCTGTTGGGCCCATACCTCTATAAATCGCATGATGGAGTGTTGATGGCACGTGTGCTGTAAAATCTCCCCCCTAGATAACCGCCTGCCATAACTATTTTCTTGGCTCCGATGGGCCCCAAGGGGGTGGGGACCCTGGTGCAATAGCACCCCCTGCACCCTTGGTAGTTATCCCACTGTATGTATATAATTTGCTTTCATTATTAATGCCTAGAAAAGTAGCTTTTTACTGCTGTTATTGTGGTCTAGTCACCATACATGCCAAGTATTTTTTAATTATTCCAATAATGGAAAACATTTCTCCTGAGACATATAATAAGGGCAGTGTTCACTGTTTATGATTATTTGGAGAATTTCTCCACTTACCACCCTAGGGTATTTGAAAGCAACATGAATAGCTGTCTAATTAAGTATACTTAGCATATAAAGGGCAGGCTGCTTGTCTTCCATGTGTCAGGGCAGAGTGTTTGAATGTTCTATGCCTCAAATGAATCAAGCTATCTTAGTTTAACAAATATGAATATTAGCTGCTGAGAAAAGGAATTTTCTTCCATTCATAGAAACTATAATAAGGATGTATGACCTGAGTGCATTGCACAAAGCCACCCACTCTTTATGTTCTGTAATGTGGCGGCCCCTGCCAAAATAAGACACAGAGAGATGATGTTCCAGGTAATGAAGGATCAAAGAGAGCTTTGTGTGATGTTGTCAAACAGCCTGAGAATCTCCTGCCTGCAGACGTTCTCTGCTATTTTTGTAAAGATATGTGATGTGGGGCTGGATATTTCCTTTCTACAAACTGTCTCCAGCTCCCCTCTGGCTATCTCCAATCCTACCTGACGTTTGGGCAGCAGCACACACGGGCACTCATTCCTGAGTGACAGGCCATGGATATTTTACCCATCTTACCTAAATTATTTTTTTCTCTACACAAATGTATGCAGATATGGAACCTGTTATCCAGAATGCTCAGGACATGGGGTTTTCCAGATAAGGGATCTTTCCTTAATTTGGATCTTCCTACATTAAGGGGCAGATTTATCAAGCGTCAAATTGAAAATTTTAATTATCAAATTCTAATTTTCGCGTTTTTTCAACTATTGAATAGTCAATTTTGATTGTAGTTTTTTTGTTTTTTAATTTTAATTTGATTTTTGAAATTTATCACGTACTTGCCTATTAAGCACTTTGAAACTGCCAGGTTGCTGTTTTTGCCTATGGGGGATGTTCTCCTGACATTAGAGTTTTTTTCTGAGAAATTAAAAAAATAAAACATTTTTGAAAAAAAAATCTTTTGGTTGTTTTTAACTTGAATTTCAAGTACATGGGAATTAATGGGAATTCTTAATAAATCTGCCCCTTAATCTACTAGAAAAATAATTTAAATAATAAATAAACCCAATAGGCTAGTTATAAGGATTTTTTATATCTTAGTTTGGATTTGTATTATTACAGAGAAAAAGGAAATCATTTTTTATGGATTATTTGGATAAAATGTATATGAATATGTTTCTAGATAATGGGTGCCAAACCTGTGTATACTGTACATATATATATATATATATTTTTTTTTTTCATGTCCTTAATTTATACTAGTCATGTTCCATATATTTTAAGAGAAAAGACATTAGCAAAGCAGCAGGCAGCATCCCATAAAATCTATAGAAATGGCCTTGATTCTGTCCCTGTAGCCATTTACATCTAGTGTATGAGCTGTTGGAAATATGTATAAAATATCACACACAGCATCCTACACAGCGTTCCTGTCTAAAATGTTTCACATAAGGACACCATTGCCTACCATTGCCCTAGGACAGAGCTTACGTACCCCATTAAATATGTAACAAGGACGACTGAACAGTGAAACCTTAGGTTGGTTATGGAAAAGGAACCCTAACTAACAGTGTTTTGACTAAATTCATAATATAAACATTACAAAAACACCAATTCTTTTGGAGCAATGACAATAGCAGTGAATGGAGAACATGTCATAGCTTAGACGGTGGGACAACAAAAAGCCTAATATGAAACAGCTGAAATTGCTGGGCAAGCTATCACGTGCCTATTGTTTGTTCATGTAGCTAGGTACAGAAGAGACAAAATTTACATACATTGAGAGCAAACCTTTTTTTATAAAGCAAATAGACACAATTCAGAGTGGTTTAAGCTTACAGTTTGTTACACTGCTATTCAAGTGCCAGTTCCCAGCTCAGGTGTTATCCAGGTGCTCCCAGAGGTCTTATGATGTTCTTTATCACATTTAAGGAAAAATATACCCCAGATTATACTTGTCTATAAAAATATCTTGCATAAATGATCTGTTGCTTAAGCCTTCATTTTGGGGCTATACATGATACAACACTTCATAGCCCAGTGGTCAGCTATTTCTTTGTAGCACTGTCTTGTTCTGTAGTTCCAGAACAACTGAGCATTATTATTATTAGTGATGGGCAAATCTGTGGCATCTCGTTTTGGACACGGGCATCCGTTTTTAGATGTTCTGGCGTCCTTTTTTTTTAATCCAGCAAATTTTCACCAGGCAAATTATCGTGGGCGTTTCATGAAATTATTCGCAGGCTGTGATTGGCGGGAATTCGCCGCAAATTCAAGCCAGACAAATAAATTTGCCCATCACTAATTATAATTGATTTGTTGCAATCACTGGTTCCAAAAATGCCTTTGGTGTGCTACCTGCTCTACCTCAGTCCGAAAATGAGGCCTCTGTAACTGTGAAGAATCAAAATGGAGCCAGGCACCAGCAGATTGACTGCAAATTCGTTTATTTACACGACATGTTTCGGGCTGTGGCCCTTTATAAAGGGCCACAGCCCGAAACATGTCGTGTAAATAAACGAATTTGCAGTCAATCTGCTGGTGCCTGGCTCCATTTTGATTCTTCATAATTATAATTGATAGTCAATGGGGCAAATTCACAAAAGGGCAAATTTTCACCTTCAAAGGCTTCGACACACTCCTTGCCTCTGAGCCATGTGCAGATATGCTACCACTACGCTAATTCACTATAATGTGAAATTGCTTCTCGGCAGCCAGATGCTGGCAAGGTTCGCTTATAGGCGTCTTTATTAGAGATGTTGGTGCAAATGTTTGAAGTGGCCACTTATTATTATACAGCTGTAAATGGGGCATGCCCTTCAAATTGGTAAAAAGCAAATTGTTAACACAAAATTTTTTAATACTTAAAACTTTGGAAGGCAAAAATATGAAAAAACGCCAGTGTTTTTTAGAACTTTTCTGACTTTCCGGCATACAGGATATGATGTCACTGACTCACTCACTCACTTTAGTTAAATTTGCGTTCACCTGAGTGAAAATGCACCTGCCAGTTGGGCGTGAAACTATGCTAGCGACTGTCTCTTTTGCTAGCAAATTTTTCCTCTACGAGTGTAAATTGGGGATGTCCCTGAGAATGGGATTTCAGGTGAATTTTTGCTAGTGACAGCCTGAATGTATTGTTTATGTGATCATGATGGGAATGTGTGTTTCTGTTTGTGTCAAGAAACTGGGAAAAGTTAAAACCTTGCATGTAAAACAACGACACGGCAAGCTGTTCTGGGAGTATATTGCTGGCAAAATGCTTCTCGAGAGATACCATGCCGAGGTCCATATTGTTCATCTTTCCACAGTGCTTCATAATGTGAGGTATTAGGTTACCTGAAAGGTCTGTTGTTTTACAACTAAACCCTGGACTTATTATTATATCATAACATATTGGTTTCCTGCTATCAGATATACAAAGAAAGGGCATTTTCACTGCTGGCCGCCTTGTGTCATTTCCCCTCAAGCATGACACACTCCTCATACGAGCCCACAGCGCATGCAGATATCATTGCAGTTTTACTTTGCTCAAGTAAAAGTTCTGGAATTTAAGAAGCACTTAGTTGCTGCATTAGAGCCATTTAGGATATTTCCGCATCTCAATTGACTGTAACTCCAACCTGCTCTAGTGGCCTGTTAATGACCTCCCGTCTCCAGGCATGCTGAGGAATTCACTGTTTATACTTTTCTGTTCCCCAGCTATACCACAAACCCACCAAGGATTTCTTTCCCTTACCAGTCACCCTTTCGTATTTTGGAGTTATTTGTGCCAACAACATAGAGCTCTGTCTAGTATTCTTGTTTTCTAGAACCCATAAACGCTTTGCTGCACAGGCAGATTGCTTCAATAACTTGGCAAATATATCAAATGTGTATTGATTTATATTCCCATTAATTATCAATGCATTCGGTCACTGATTTATTCATAATAATGCTGTATTTATTGTACTTTAGAAAACCACATAGGCACAACACAAGACGCATGTGGGCAGTAGGAGTCTATCAGTGTATAGTCCCAATGGGAGTTTTCCATCACTATGTAAATAAGATGTTCTTATCACATTGTGGCAACTATTTCATTTTAAATTCAATGCTCTTATTAAAAGAAGTTATAAAAAGCTCCAATTGGATAAAATGTTTACAGAAGCTCCTTGCACAAAGGTGAAAGCACATTGCAAGGGAGTCCCCAGTTGTTATACTAAGGAAAATCATAGAATGAGCACACACTCCTGTGACACACCAGCTTGAATAAAAACACAATCTTTATTCCATAGGTGAAAACTACAGTCCTCACATGTTTTGTATCTAGAGATATGTAATCATAGAACTATGCTTTTGCCTATGATCACATCTCTCTAGATACAAAACACATTAGGGCAGTGGTTTTCACCTATGGAATAAAGATTGAATTTTTATCCAAGCTGGTATGTCACAGGAGTGCCCATCCTGCAATTTTCCTGCCTTTTCAACCTAAGCTACGAGTTCGGGTTCTGCTGCACCGGGCCACCAATCTTCACCAGTGAGTGTGTCTATATTGCTTGGTTCAGTTTGCTGAGAATGCTGAGCCCATAACCGATGGACCTGGGGAACACTCAACTAGGTCAAGTCTTGCATTGGGTGAGTTAGGGTTTTGAGTTTTACTGTTTGGATAGAGCCATGGGTTTCCTTGGTGGTTTCTCATTATACTAACACAAGGAGTTTTTTCTGTTTTCCTTAAAGGGAAACTATCGCGAGAATGAAAATTTAATACAAGCTTCAGCATACTGTCTGACAGTTTGTAGATCCAAAATATTTTATAGGGGCTCCTTTTGCCTAGAAGATGTATTAGAGCTCACTCTATAAAATCTCCAGACACCATGTCTCTCTACAAGCAGAATTTCTGAAAAAAGGCAGTTCTTTTGTTTGTACCAGAATCAGTTACATCTGCTAGGAAAGGAGCCCCCCCTATAAGATATATTGGATCTAACTGTCAATGAATATCTGACACCCAACTGCTGAATGAACACAGAATAAAGAGAAACAGATGCTGAGAGATAGTGAATATAAACTTGATCATTTCAGAAACGATACAGAATAATTAATTGATTGTATTTACAATGTTTCCTATTTCAGCCTGACGAAGCTTATATTACATTTTAATTTTTTCATTTTCTAATCGATCTACATAAAATACAAAATAGGAATGTTTGGAATTCAGTCTACTACAAGTATCCATTATGTGGATACCTAGCATCCAGAAAGCTCCAAATTACAAGAAGGTCATCTCCCATAGACTCCATCTTAATCGAAGAATTCTAATTTGTAAAAATGATTTCCCTTTATTCTCGGTAATAATAAAACAGAACCCTGCACTTCATCCCAACTAAAGTATAATAAATCTTTACTGGGAAGCAAAACCTTTATGTTGGATACATGACTTTTTTTAGTAGTCGTAAGGAATGGCCAAAATTAAAGAAAAAATCCTTATCTGGAAAACCTTCATTTGCCAAGCATTGTGGATAACAGGTCCCATACCTGCACTATACTATACTATTATATATCACTGCAGTATATACCTACAGAAGAAAAGGTTACCTATTCTTGCAATTGGTTGGAAGCAATGCTTGAAATATCTCTCCTCAATAAATAATAAAGGTACAATATGGTGACAATATTTATGTGGTACCTGTGCGCTGCTTGTTATTTTTATGTCCTATTTCTATTGGTTTTGGGGGGTTCCAGTAGAGGGAACACACACTGTGCATATTCAGGCACAAACAATTCCCTTCTGCTTCTCAGCCTCCCTAATCTCTATGTCAAAGATCATTTAGCTTCTTAAATTACGTCTTTCAAGCACTTAGAAATCCTTTAAGTGACCACTTCACCATCATAAACATTTTAAGCACTGTCACTCACAGCCCCTCCATGCTTGCACTTTTCTCTTGTTTATTTTTCTTTTTAATTATGTACAGAAACAGACAAATAGCCACTTGGCAAAATGTGAGTGGGAAGATTCCCGGGAGCCCACACTTTTACTGCGCACTGGCCTATGTATCTCTGTAAGTTCTCTCTAGTCTATCACAAACTCTTACATAGCTTCATTGCTACAAATCCAGCACAGAAACAATTATACCCATTTCAGCAAGACCCCAATTTTTTATTTTATGTACAGTTCAGGGGCAGTAAATTCGATCGAATTGAATGATTCGAATAATTTGAATAAAAATCTGTCTGAATATTCGAATACTTGACTATCGAATAACTTCCCCTTTAAATTTTTATTTCACTGCCTAGTTCACCAGTTTCAATCTGCCAAAGTTGTTTGGCCGAGTTTTGATCGAATAGTAAAAATTCGATTGAAAGGTTAAAATCGTTCGAATCGATCGTTTCGAACGATTTAATTGATCGATCGAATTTTTACTATTCGATCAAAACTCAGCCAAACAACTTTGGCAGATTCGACCAATCGAATAGCTGCAAAAAAAAATTCGGGTTAGTGCCGGGGGGGGGTTTTCATTCCCCTTTAAATAATTTTTTTAGTAGGCTTAAGGTATGGTGGTCAAAATTACAGAAAGGCCCCTTATCCGGAAAACATTCTAGATAACATGTTCCATACCGGTAGTACAGGTATAGGACCCATTATCTGGAAACCCTTTATCCAGAAAGTTCCAAATTAAGGGAAGGTCACCTCCCATAGATTACATATTAATCAAACAATTTTTAGAAGGCTTAACAGAAAGTAGGGATGCACCAAATCCACTATTTTGGATTCGGCCGAACCCCCGAATCCTTCCCGAAAGATTTGGCCGAATACCGAAGCAAATCCGAACCCTAATTTGCATATGCAAATTATGGGTGGGAAGGGGAAAACATTTTTTACTTCCTTGTTTTGTGCCAAAAAGTCACGTGATTTAGCTCCCTGGCCCTAATTTGCATATGCAAATTAGGATTCGGATTCGGTTCGGACAGGCAGAAGGATTCGGCCGAATCCGAATCCTGCTGATAAAGGCCTAATCCTGGCCGAATCCCGAACCGAATCCTGAATTCGGTGCATCCCTAACAGAAAGACACCTTCTCTGGAAAACATTCTAAATAACAGGTCCCATACAGTAGAGGTATAGGACCTGTTTTTCAGAATCCCTTTATCCAGAAAGTTCCAAATTAAGGGAAGGTCACCTCAAATATATTACATTTTAATCAAATAATTCAAAGTTTTAAAACATATTTCCTTTTTATTTATGATAACAAAACAGTACCTTGTACTTGATCCCAACTATAATTAATCCTTATTAGGGGAAAACAATCCTGTTAGGTTTATTTCATGTTTAAATTATTTTTAGCAGACTTATGGTATGGAGATCAAAATTGCACAAAGATCCCACATCTGTAGTACATTTCTGTATGGATAAAATTGATTTGCCGATGGCTGTCAGTAGATTGATGTTAAATATAATATTAGAGCTATATAATAGCTTGTCATTGAAGAAAATGACCAAAAAGTGAATAGCTGGATTACTACTCATATAAAATCATTTTTAAAGATCTTTCTTTTGTATAGATTTTGATATTTCCTTTGGCTGAAATTGCTATATGACTTCAAGTAGCCATACTATGGCCATATTATGTCAAGTATCCATACTAAAGGTTAATTCATACTGCTAAAGGGTGGTTTACCTTTAATATAACTTTAAGTTTGTGTAGAGAGACATATTCTGAGACAATTTGCAATTGGTTTCAATTTTTTTATGTGTTTTTTTTTTTTTATAGTTATTTAGCTTCTTATTCAGCAGTACACCAATTTGCAATTTCAGCAATACAGTTATTAGGGCCAAATAGATATATCACTAGAATTTGTTAGTGAATGGCTACGTTTCTCTATTTTCAGCGTTCTAATGGTCCCAGAAAATATTAAAGGGATACTGTCATGGGAAACATTTTTTTCCAAAATGCATCAGTTAATAGTGCTGCTCCAGAAGAAATCCATTTCTAATTTTTTTATATTTCATTTTGAAATCTGACAAGGGGCTAGACATATTGTCAGTTTCCCAGCTGCCCCAAGTCATGTGACTTGTGCTCTGATAAACTTCAATCACTCTTTACTGCTGTACTGCAAGTTGGACTGATATCACCCCCTCCCTTTCCCCCCCAGCAGCCTAACAACAGAACAATGGGGAGGTAACCAGATAACCACTCACTAACACAAGATAACAGCTCAGAACAGCACTCAATAGTAAAAACCCATGTCCCACTGCGTACTATTCAGTTACATTAAGAAGGAAAAACAACAGCCTGCCAGAAAGCTGTTCCCTCCTGAAGTGCTGGCACAAGTCACATGACCAGGGGCAGCTGGGGAATTGACAAAATGTCTAGCCCCATGTCAGATTTCAAAACTGAATATAAAAAAATCTGTTTGCTCTTTTGAGAAATGGATTTCAGTGCAGAAGTCTACTGGAGTAGCACTTAACTGATGTGTTTTGAAAAAAACATGTTTTCCCATGAAGGATCCCTTTAAGGAGTAAGCTAAATGTAAATTTTTTTTAGTTTGGTCCGAATAGAGGGAACTTTGCTTTTTCTTGAATAAGCCCTTATTTGCATCTTTATGAAAGTATGTTTAAATTGTGCTTAACTTGCTTTTGGTGTTGTATAATATAATAATATGCATACCTGAAAAAGAAGTCCAGGGTAAGAAATTATATTTATGGTAGATCAATACAGGTTCCCGCACACCCTTTTCCAAATACAATAAATATCACCTGGTGCACAAAAAGGTAGAGGCTCGGCCACCTCACAAGCTTGAGAAAGGGGCATGACCCCGAAACGTTGCATCTGCAATAAACACGCAAAGCACTTGTCTGCATTGATCCTGTGTGCCATTGGTATTTTTTTGCAAGAAATTATATTTGACATATATTTAATGGAGAGGTTGGTGTCTAACCTTGTTCTATGCAGGATAGAGTTTATTTGCCACTGTAAGTATTTCTAGACAGAGAAGGATTTGGTTTAATCCTCCCGAGTGCTGGGAATTCTACCTGCAGTTCCTCAGAGAGTTTCCACTGATTTTTATCTATGAAATGATTCTTCTTGTGCTGTCAAAGGGTTAACGCCTTATCTCCAAGCACAAACAAACTTGGAATAAAATAGCAGGGGAAAATGACTCCTTTTGTCTCCAGGTGTCAAGAAGGTACTCAGATTAAGTTTGAGATGGGGGAAAACACTTGAGAATCAACACCTTGAGGATGATTACATTTGGAGATTAAAATCTGTTCCTGTTGCCTTGTCTGCTTTGTCTTCCGACTTTTGCTCAGGGCTCGAGGCTAGTGAAAGCAGAGGTGGAGAGGAATTTCGGCACCATTAGATTCCATGGTTTCCCCAATCACAGGTATGTAAAATGTGCAGAAAAGGCATCCTTGGTTGTTTCTGTCCAACTGTTGCTGGAGATGCCACAAATCATAGTTTACTAACAGAGTTTGGGGGACTATGCAAAATACGATATAAAAAGGAATCCTTGTTGAAAAATGTATTTGGTGTCAATATAGTTTCACATATAACATTTCAATAATATTGTATAATGTATTGTTGATCTTTTCTGGTCTATATATTGGAAGCATTTCAATAGCATTATTTTTGATCAGTTGATCACCCTCACTGGTAGCTAGAGTGAATTGTATGGATGGACAAAGAGAGAATTTGCTCTAGGCCGACAAAATTGACCTGTTTGGGGGTGAAATGTAGATAAAAGTACATAGGGCTTAATCAGTTGTGGAAAAAAGTTCTTTATCGGGTACATCAGCAATGCCCAACCTGCAGTCCAGCTACAGTCTAGCGATTAGTGATGGGCGAATTTATTCGCCAGGCGAAAATTTGCGGCGAATTCCCACGATTCTCTGCTGGCGAAAAAATTCGCGAAACGCCAGTGAAAAATCGCCTGCTGAAAATTTTCTGGCATAAAAAAAAAACGAGACACGCGAAGAAAATGACGTGACACTCCGAAAACGACGCAACTCGTTTCGCGAATTTTTAGGCAAAGAGAAATGGGGTAGATTCGCCCATCACTACTAGCGATAACTTCACAAAATAGAAAGGCGGTATCATCCAGGTAACTTTAAACAGAAAACTGCTTTTTTTAGTCACAGCAGCAACATGCAAATGTTCAGTGAACCTTGAGCATCTGGTGAGAAGCTAAGCTTAGAGGTTATAGCACATCATCAAGCAGAAAATGAGGTTGTCAACCATACTTCCCTACCTATTCACATGGTCGAATTTTTTTCAATTTGAAATTCGACCCTTAGTAAATCTGCCCCTTAATGTACAGCATAGTTGCCCTATTTCTTTAGTTAAACTTGAATTCTCCTATAAGTATTTCTGTATCTATTAAAATATCAATGTGTAATACCTTACTAAACATATAAATGACTTGGTTCCTTCTAAAAGTTCTCAGTGAAAGAGATTGACAATGGAAGGTAGTTTTGTTTTATACCAGGCATGTAAGTAACAAGGTTGATACGAAAGGATAAACATACTGGAAGTGAAAAATGAATGTCTTATGAACAATGTGTTACCCAACCCTTCCCCGTCCCCTTTTTTTAATTTCTGTAACCCTGAACCCCGAGAAAATAAAAATATAGAAATAAAAAAAAAAAAAGTAACTACTTCCATATTCTAGGTAGGAGATCTTCCATTTATCAAGTGTTATCTAATTTGTCCTTATTCCCACAAATAACTAGTGTCATTAAATGTGAACGTGTGGGAAAATCGTCAAGTTTATAGGTCTTGCTATAGTTTTACTGAATACTATCCTAGTTGCCGGCACAATGCCAGAACCCTCCCACAATGCATTTCTGCCTCAATTAAATTTGTTTTCAAAGTTCAGATTTCTGCAACAGATGGTAATGTAAAGAGGAAAAAAGATAGGGTTTGAAGCTAGCAAGATAACACATTTTATGTGACAATATGCAAAAACAAGCCGTTTCCTTGTGCTTTTCTGAAGAGGATTCTGCATCTTTAGGTGCCTTTTGTGAGTATGCGTGTATGTGCATGTAGCTGGCATTATTATGTTAACCTCTTCATGTGCAACCTATGTGTGCTGCTATATATATGTAGCTTTCTCACCCTAGGAATCAATGTTTGGCACTCAGGAAACAAGATAACAGGATATGTGGGAAAATAAAAGATATTTAAAACAGCCTATTCTGTATTTCATAACTGGATGATAATCCGCTAGTAAATAGAAATACAATGTTCTGAAAGCTTGCAATGGCTATTTAATTAGTTAGCTAATCAACTTACATCACTTTTACTAGGTTTTCATAAATGTATAAATGTTTAAACATCTTCAGAGTCCTCAGTGCAGTGCAAGTTCGATGGGTTCATGTTGAGTAGGGGACGAGCAAATATTAACTTTTGATACAGTTTAATGGTGAAATTGTTGACAGAAAAACGACTGTTAATTCCAATGCATTTGATGGGAGAAAAAAGGTAGAGAAACTGCCTCCAATGCAGTTGCCAAAATGCTTCTGCGGTTTCTTAATTTTTCCCGTGATCTTGCTCATCACTAGTTATGAGCCATGAAGGCATCTTCCCTTTGCATATTTGTAATGCTTCAGTATATAAAAGTCCCCCCCTTTCGTTTGCATTTTCCTCAGTTTGCAGGGACTGTATATTTCCTATATTCTGTTTCCTACATTCTTCTTTTTTTTATCTCCTTCCTGTTTTATCAAGATGATCACATCTTGATAAAACAGGAAGGAGATAAAAAAAAGAAGAATGTAGGAAACAGAATATAGGAAATATTTACTTCTGCTCAGAAACTGAATCTTAGGTGACAGTTCACTTGCTAAAAAGCCATCCAACCCCTTCTTAAAGCTATCTAATGTATCAGCTAGTACAGGGAGAGAATTCCACATCTTCACAGCTCTCACTGTAAAAAACCCCTTCCGAATATTTAGGCGGAACCTCTTTTCTTCTAATCGGAATGGGTGACCTTGTGTCAGCTGGAAGGACCTACTGGTAAATAAAGTATTAGAGAGATTATTATATGATCCCCATCTATATTTATACATAGTTATCATATAACCACCTCTTCTCCAGCGTGAACAACCTCAATTTGGCAAGTCTTTCCTCATAGCTAAGATTTTCCATACCATTTACCTGCTTATTTGTTTTTCTCTGGACCCTCTCTAATTCAATAATGTCCTGGGTGAGAAATGGAGCCCAAAACTGTATGACATACTCTAGGGTAGGAAAATGAATCCCAAACACAAAGCTCCTGGAATAGCTCAAGAACAAAACAGTGAATGTCCAGTAATGGCCAGTCACAGTCATGTTTTCATTCTAACTGAGAATTTGGGGCAATATTTGAAAGATTAAAGTGCACATATGTCATCTGACATATGCTCCAATATATTTGGTGGCCTTGGCAATCTAAGGACATAATATATACATGAGAAGCCAAGAGTCAGCTGACATTGAGAAGGTAGGGAAGTGCCTGATGTGCTCTTAGGAACTGTGTAAAAGCATTATTCACAAGGGTTCACATTTTTTAGAATTATTACAATGTACCATAAAACAACCCTAAACCTACAGTACTACTATTATTATTACAGTACAAATATTACTTCAGTTATCTCAAGTTCAAGGTACATTTTATTATTATTGAGAAAAAAAGGAAATCAGAATTATTGGCTGGAAATAGAGTCTATGGGAGACGGCCTTCCTGTAATTTAATGGAGCTTATTATAATTCAGATCTATACATTAAGGCCGCTAAAAATCATTTAAACATTAATTAACAAAATATAATTTTTTTGCCACCAATATGAATGACCTCATTATAGGGATTTCCATAATACCTTAAGTCTGCTTAAAAATAATTTAAACATTAGGGGTTATTTATCAAATTTTGAATTTTACTGAATTTTAAATGAAAAAAACTCAATCCAAACTAGAATCCATGATTTGACCTTATTTATTATTAGAAAAAGCTCAATTTGATCAATTTGGTTAAAAACCTTGTAAACCCAAATCATGTGATTTTTTTTCTGGCTTTTTATGGCATTACTCGGTTTTTTTGGTCTTTTTCCTGAAAAAGTATGAATTTTTCAGATTTTGGTCCGAAAATCCCAAAAAGGTTTTTGGGCTAATTCCAATGCAGACCACAGAAACTACAAAATAGGATAGGGACCTCTGCCATTGACTTATACATAACCTAAGCAGATTTGATATGTTTTTCAGATTCGTGTTTTTTGCATCGTTGGGCTTTAATAAATCTCGGAAAAAAAAACTAAAAAGTTAAAAAGTTTAGTCCTACCAGAATTTAGTATAAAACCCCCTAAAGAAACCCAAAAGTATTGTTTTGCCTTCAATAAGGATTAATTATATCTTAGATGGGATCAAGTACAAGGTACTCTTTTATTATTACAGAGAAAAAGGAAAATAATTGTTAAAAATTTTAACTATTTGCTCAAAATGGAGTCTGTGGCAGATGGCCTTCCCGTAATTTGGAGCTTTTTGGATAATGAATTTTCCAATAACCCAAGAATTCCACAAAACAGATCATATCCCAATAGTAAATAAGACAGGAGGATGACATTGAAAAAGCTTCCAAAAAATGTCAAGTATTGTGAGTGCAGCCTTTTCTATGATTGGGAAAAACTAGCCAGATTGTGCTGAAGGAAGAAGAGAGTAGGCGTTGAAAAACTGAATGTGGTGTGTATAGAGCAGATGCTCAGGTAGCTTACACACAATAATTGTTATGGTATAATTGGATGCTTTACAATATAGAGAACAATGTCCCATGTACTGTATAAGATGCAGATGGGAATTGTCATTGTCGACCACAACTTGTGTAATTAATATTCTGTATGCAGACATTGACTGTAGTAGAGGCACAGTTAGGAATCCCCAGGATAGATTGAGCAGCCTGTACATTATTGTTGTATTCAAAATTCTGTCTTAGCTTTTTTACTCAATTACAAGATAATCTCAAATATGTTTGAGGGTAGAGGTAAAAAAAAGTGTAATAACAGTCAGCAGAAATAAGTTCAACAAAATCTGTTATTTAGATTACCATTTAACAGAGTAAACAAGAGAATGGAGTGATAACATTGTCTCAGAAAAAAACACAAGGAAGCTCTCCTTGTACATGAAAATACCCACACTGTGATGATCCATGGCATATTTATGGGCGCCCGAGCGTTTATCACAGGCAGGAAGAGCATGCCACTTATTGTGCTGGAAGGCAGGCATTTCTTTTTGTACTTTACTAGAAATTGCAGAAATACAGTGTGAAAATACACAGAAAGAAAACGATCCATTTCACCACCCTTGGCCCAGTGCCCTGGGTTTATCTTATCTTAATCAATAGTTACTGCAAATCACTTTGGAATATTTCTAAAGCACACAAGAAAACACCATACTTGAAATTCAGTTTCTCATCATTTCATACATTTACTTCTGCAATTCTCTATTGATTGGCTTACTTATCCAAACAATGTCACGTTATCAGTACATAAAAAATAAAGTTTCTAGACTCATAGGGACAAATTTACTATTATTCCCCTAATTAGCTAGACCAAATTCACAATTCGATAAGAATTCGACTATCGAATGCTTATCGAATAGTTTTAGGCTATCATTTTGCTCGATATCCAATTTCTCGATGAATTCGTACAATCGGATTCCGATAGTTCGATTTCAAGAAAAAATCATGAAATTTCATTTGAGCGTCCGAAAAATTTGTACGATTCGAACGATTGAACGCTCCGATCGTACGAATGTTATTCGGGCAGGACTTAGGGGCAAATTTTCTATTACTCCCCAAAAAAAATTCGATTATCCTCGATATTCGATTAGCATTCGATTTTCGAATGCTAATCGAATAGTTTTAGGCTACCCTTTTATTCGATCTTTGATCATTCGACAATCGAATAATGATCGTTCGATCATTCTAATTAATTATTCGATCATTCGAATTAATTATTCGATCATTCGAATGATTCGTTCAATTCAAACGATTGAAGACTTCGATCGCACGAATCCTATTCGATCAGGACTCCCATAGGCTTCTATTACAATTCGGTAGGTCCAATCTGGCGAAGTAAACAATCGAATAATTTAAAAATTTTAAATCCTTTGCTGATCGAATAATCGAATCTATTCGCTATTTGACGATCGAATATGCCTAATTTGCATATTCGACCAATCGAATTAATCCTACGATCTATTCACGTGAATTTAGTAAATGGCGCCCTAGTCTCTGAAACCTATGGGGATGCCTATTCGAATGATCGAATTATCGAATATCCGATCATTTGATCTATTCGATATTCGATGATCGAATAGGCCCAAGTTCACTTTACGATTTCACGAAAAATTTGTACTATCGTTATTCGATCGAATTCGATCGAACTTCGATCATTTCACGTGAATTTCGTAAATTGGCCCCATACATTTCATCAGGCACTCCTACTCTGATCTTCAAAGCAGTTCACAGCTCTGCCCCAACCGATATATATACAAATTATATTAAACAGCTCACCATACTCTTCAGTGATCCCTACTTTTTATCTAACTAATTCAAGGCTTCTCTACAGCTGCACCAAATCTCTGTAATTCTCTTCCTCATTGCATGACATTTTTCTCCCAAACAGATAAATGATCTTTTAAATGGCATTTTTTTAAGCAAAGCTTACCCTTATGGGGCAAATTCACTAAAGTGCGAAGCATCTAACTCTTGCGCGAATTCGCCAGCGTTACGTCATTTTGGAACTTCTCAAATTCACTAACACCGACTCTGGCGAATTTTCGCTAGCGAAGTAGATAGACTAGCGCAACTTCCACCCTTACGCCAGGTAAAGTTGCGCACTGATGAAGGATCGTAATTACGTAAATTCCCTAAGATGAACATTTTACTGAACGTTACCACTTACGCTAGACGTTACTTCGCCAGGTCAGACATGGTGAAGTTCAATACAATAGATAGGAGTTTGAAAAAAAAAAATTGAATTTTTTTCTAAGTCCCAAAAAAAACGCTGGCATGTTTTACCTTTCTAGGGTGATAGTCTGAAAAAGAGCAACTTTTTTTGGGGGGTCCTTCCCCCCTACATTTCCTAACATATGACAACTCAACTATACAGGGGGCACATGTTTAGGGCAATAGGACAAATTTATTTTATTTATTAAACGTTTCCTGGGCTTGTGTAGTGTAATGTAGTGGCTGTAACATATACCTCTATTATACTTTGAAATTCGCGCCATATGCAAATTAGGCATCGCTAGCATAAATGCGCTTTGCCTGGTGAAGTAACACTAGCGCAACTGCACTACCATTCGCCGACCTGAGTGTAACTTTAGTGAATTTGCATAGCACTGGCGAATGTTAGCGAAGGCAACGCTAGCGCATTTTTGCCGGTTAGTGAATTTGCCCCTACATATCTTAGCACTCCTTCATGATACACTATATGCTGTTATATTCAGTGCAATATGTCTGACTTTGCTTACTCTTGAACTTGGTCATTCTTACACCATGGGCCTTATTTATCAAAATCCGAATTATTATGAATATTTATATAAAATAGTCAACCAAATTAGAGTCTGTGATTGGACCATATTTATTATTATTAAAAAAGCACAATATAATAATCAATAAAATTGAGCAAAAATCTGAATCGTACGTTCTTTTTGGATTTTTTTCCTGAATCGCTTGATTTTTTTTCAAGCTTTTTCCTGCGAACTTGGATTTTCGGACTAATTCCAGCGTAGACTACAGAAAGTTCCAAATAGGATAGGGACCTCTCCCATTGAGTTATATACAACCTCGGCAGGTCTGAGACGGAGTATTTTCAGATTGTGATTTTTACTGGTTTTATTGGATTCGGACTTCAATAACTTTAAATAAATTATAAAGTAAATTTATAAGTAATCTATATGTTTGATGTATACAGACAACATATGTAGCCACTTCATAAACACATCCAAAACCCCCTTTTAATTTTTTTTTTTTTACAATAAAACATATAAACATGGATTTAGATACAATATAGAAGGGGGCCTTACTCATAAACCATCAGAGAAGTGACGTTCATATTATATCAGGTTTTACCCAGTCAAGTCATTTTTATAGGATTGTAAGATCTGAGTCATGGATTTACATTTCTGTACTTGAGTACACCAATGAACTTAATAATAATCAATTTTAGGCACATATGAACCCTACTAAGTTGATACTTGCGGAGTTGTACATGAATCTGAATCAGATTTAAATCTACAAGTGGAGGAAAGAAGACCAGAAAGGCTGTACTAAAATTCTTCAATAACCCAAAACTCGTTGGTATAAACCGGCAATATTTTGAAGAAAACTTACCATGCTAGAGATTGCCACAGTACAAATAGTGCAAGAGCTATAGAAATAAATAGTGTGTATTTCTGAATATCTATCTTCTTATTTCCAGTTTCTTTACATGACCTAAAACCAATTAAAGCTGTTCCATAACTTATGTTGTGAAAAGTATGAATCAATATTTAAACCATCTGGAATTAACTGTAAAACTTCTATTTTTTTGTAAGCAAGTATTAAATGTGTCTAGGGAGGCAGTCATTGAAGGAAGAAAGTCTGTTACACATTCAAGAATTAACTGCTTTAGAAGTGATTGTATAATAGTATAATATATAAAATATAAAATGATATAAAACATATTTTCGTAACGTACAGTTATTTTATAGAAAAAGAAGTTACATTCTCGTCCTTGGCAGAACTAGCGGGCTACATGTATTAATGGGACCCTGTAAAAACCCGAAACCTTTGAAAAAATATATTGAATGCAAACCCAAGGTCTCTTACACTTTAGGAACCTCAATAGTTTCTGCATCTGTTGTCTCTCTAGTTATACTTTCATTATCGTTTGCTTGATGGAATCCCAATCCTTAATGGGAAAACATGTTTTTATAAAACGCATCAGTTAATAGTGCTGCTCCAGTAGACTTCTGAACTGAAATCCATTTCTCAAAAGAGAACAGATTTTTTTATATTCAGTTTTGAAATCTGACATGAAGCTAGCCATTTTGTCAACTTCCCAGCTGCCCCGGTCATGTGATTTGTGCCAGCAC
Source organism: Xenopus borealis (assembly GCA_024363595.1). Lineage (NCBI taxonomy): Eukaryota > Metazoa > Chordata > Amphibia > Anura > Pipidae > Xenopus > Xenopus borealis. Next base: position 88,174,909 of record CM044446.1, on the reverse strand, counting down.
TTTAGGAGAGAACTGCTTTCTGGCAGGCTGTTGTTTTTCCTTCTCAATGTAATTGAATAGTACACAGTGGGACATGGGTTTTTACTATTCAGTGCTGTTCTTAGATCTACCAGGCAGTTGTTATCTTGTGTTAGGGAGCTGTTATCTGTTGACCTTTTCATTGTTGAAAGGGAGGGGTGGGGGAAAGGGAGGGGGTGATATCACTCCAACTTGCAGTACAGCAGTAAACAGTGATTGAAGTTTTCAGAGCACACATCACATGACTTGGGGCAGCTGGGAAATTGATAATATGTCTAACACCATGTCAGATTTTCAAAATGAAATATAAAAATATCTGTTTGCTCTTTTGAGAAATGGATTTCAATGCATAATTCTTCTGGAACAGAACTATTAACTGGTGCATTTTGAAAAACATTTTTTTTCCCATGACAGGATCCCTTTTTATGGTAACCAGCCATTTAGTGTTAAAATGTCTTTTCCTGTAAAAATGTCAGCCTGCTATATAAATGTGACTTTCGTTTAGGTACTTCACTTACGTATGACATATGGCCTAGAATTCAGCTGTAATGCAGAAATGTAATGTAAGACAATGTTCTACTCTATGATAGTGAGAATGCCTATAAAGTCCTCCAGGTTCTCCATAGTAGATCACTATCATTTTCTGTGTCTGTTACTAATATTTATTCAAAATTCACCTGCCAGTGAGTATCCCTCTGACAAATATATTAAAACAAGAGATGCTGGAAACTTTCTAGCATCTTCCTTAATAGCCTGTTTTCTTCAGCTAGCATGAGGCATAGCTGCAGGAAGACCAGGAACATTGTCCCTGTGGTTTAGCCATGATGTTTTCCTATTACTGTACATATATAATACAAGAAAATCTGTCCTTAGTCAAAGCAAAGACACAAAGTTTTTTTAAACCAATCTTTTTCTGAGCTTTAATTTTCTGGTTTATGATGGGATGAGTTGTCTTAAAGGTAGCCTTAATGTCTTCAATCAGTCTTAACCCTTCTTTGGAATTCCCTTCATGTTCCATCATGTTTCTGTTTAGTAATTCTGCACTAAGTATTATGGACAACTGACAAAAGAGCGTGGACTGGTTTCAGTGGTTATCTTACGTTGTTAAATATCCCTATCTTGGAGGAACCTGCAACATCCTTACTGTATAGTGTTAAAGCCAGATTTAAAAAAAAAAAAAAACAAGATATTGATACATCATTGTTAAAGTTTTAATAACACATCCATAGAAGAGGAACTCTGGTTGACACTTTGAAACTGCTGCCAATAATGCAATGTTTAACCAACACTTTAGTCCTGTTTTAATATGGTATGGGATGCCTTTTCCAAAATGCTCTGAATTACAAGAAGGACCAAATAATTCTAACTTTGAAAAAGGATTTCCTTTTCTTATGTTATAATACCTTCTACTTGATTGTAACTAAGCTGCATGGATCCACATTTGTGGCAAAGCATTAAAAATGAAAATGTATTATTAGCTTCAGCATACTGAAATAAGAAACTTTCTAAATGCAATCAATTAAATAGTCGGTATTGTTTATGAAACAATCAAGTTCATCTTCACCATTCCTCTCTCAGCATCTGTTTCTCTTCATTCTCTCTTCATGCAGCAGTTGGGTGTCAGATATTCATTGACAGTTAGATCCAATATATCTTATTGGGGGACTCCTTTCCTTTTGCCTAGAAGATGTATTAGAGGTCACTCTAATCACCAGACATCATGTCTCTCTACATGCAGGATTTGCGCAAAAGGCTGTTGTTTTGTTAGATTTTGTTTGTACTGGAATCAGTTATTTGAGAGAGCTCTTATTCATCTGTTAGGAAAGGAAGTCCTCCTATAAGATATATTGGATTTAACTGTCAATCTGACACCCAAATGTTGCATGAAGACAGAATGAAAATAAACAGATTGGAATAGTGAATGTTAACTTGATTATTTCAGAAGTTTATTATTTTCACGATAGTTCGCCTTTAATGTTGGAGCCATATTACAAAAAGATCATCCTGAAAACCCCAGAACCCAAGCATTCCAGATAATAGATCCCATACTTGTACAGAGTATTAAAGGTCTTGTCACTTCTTAGGGAGAGAACAAGTAAAAATGAATGTGTGAGGGTTAAATCTCTATCCGCTGTTAGTTTGCTTTCATTTCTATCAACAGCACCTTTTTAATTACAACAAACAAACAATAATAGCAGAATGATACCTTACACAAGCCAGATTTCTAGTTAGTGAGTGCTAAATCAGCAGAATGATTAAACAACCTGTATCCGGTGTTATTTATGCAACATCCAATGATTTAACAGATAAACAACATATCCTATTTTTTTTTACAGTATTTAATGCAGACGGAAGCAGGAAAACATGTACACTTTGACAGAGCTGTCTTCAAGGAAATGAAAATTGATGCATTTTAGCAAATTTTTGGCGGAATGGGTCAAATTCGCCCATCCCTATTCAAGTTCAGCAGCCTAAGTTTTATCATTGCCTGTAGAAATAAAATATATAATCTATCCTAGGATATCTCCCTAAGTTAAACTCACTTTGGCAAAATTGAGGGTATAGTAATCCTTGAAACACTACTAATAAAGTGTAGGGCAAAATCTTTTCAACCTCATCTTCAGCATTTGATAACGTTTCAAAATCCGATTACAAACATATGAAAATATAACAGCATTCATCTTGCTACAACTGCAGTAATATCTAAGACAGCAAAAAAATTGTATTTATCTCAAATGGAGGTTTAGATTTCCCCAGGACTTTCCCCCTGTGGTATAATAAGAAACAGCACATACAGTACAGTAACTGCTGTAGTGGAGGAGGCAGGTAGTAGCATAACAAAATACTCATTCCTACAAAACATTTTCTAGAGTGCCCCTTCTCCACTAAACATGTCTGGACTACCCAGCAAATGCCAAAAATACTGTCTCTATCTTGATGGCCCTTAGAACAGGAGAATAGAAAGACAGGGTTTGGTCATGACTGATGTTCAAAACAGATTATCTTCACATGGCTTCTGGGTTGGAAGTTCTTGATAAAAAGTTCATCTGAGAACCCATGTTCTAGTTAACAACATTATTTAGAACCACTTGGGAAAGAAGTTCTTAAATGTTGGGTCTTCCTCTGCACAGTCTAAATTAAGTTTTTGAGGCATATGGTGTGAATATGTGACCACAGGCCAGGCCACCCCTTTCAGCCTGCCCATTGGCAACCCTACTCTTACATGCCCCAACCATCTACTGTGACCAGCTCAGGAGCAGCATCCTCTCTTCTATAAGGACACATCCCCAAACATGACTTGCACATCAAAAGAGAGAAATGGAGCCACACCGAAGATTTGACAGGTAGCAATGTCCCAGTGCCGCTCTCTAGCAATTCGTTAACTGAGCAGTATTCTTCCCCTAATAATATGTTGCCCTAGGCCCAGGCCTTTGTAGTCTTCCCATAACTCCATTATTCTTTAACAATTCCAAACTCCGGAGTTAACTCTTAGTGGTGCTCTATCTGGGAACTTTGCTGCTCAGCAGTTCCAAACACATGGCAACAACAATGAAAAATCAGATGGCACTCACATGCAGCAAATGTGCTTGAATTCTGTGGTTTATTCAGAGCTCTGCACAACATTTCAGGAGATCAACCCCCTTTATCAAGTGCTCTTACAAAAGTGAACAGAAAATCAGGATACATAGATAAAACATGTGATAAGTACCGCCCTTCAATTACATACAATTGTTCAGTGCAACTTTATTACAAAATGTGCATACCTGTCAATGACAATCATGTGTTATCATATTTAAACGTATCTGGACTGTATCCATAAAATTTCACATCTGTCTCCATGTGTTAACTGTAAATATAAAAAGCATAAAACCAACATGTTACATAAACATCTATCTACACATAACTGATAATTTCCATATTACAATTGAGAAATGTATCACTTAGCTAAAAGAAACAAGCATAATTCTGAACTTCATTCAACCCCGTTGGGGACACTGTATTAAGTTTATCCACATTGCTTCTTTTTGTAGCAAAAGTCTGTTGTAATTCCCACCTCTAGAGGGAGTATCAACTATCTGCAATACCATCCACCTTAACTGCTTACTGTTACGGCCATGTTCTTTAAAATGCTTACTAACTGGTGTAACATATTTCAACCTCTCCAAATCACAATTATCGATGGTTCTCTTGTGCTCACTTATTCTAACCTGAATTTCTCTCTTAGTTTTGCCAACATAGGCCTTTCCGCAGGGGCATTTCAACATGTAAATTACCCCTTTGGTGTTACATGTTGCAAAATTTTTCAATTCAATCCCTTTAACCCTTCGAGGGATGGTTGAAGCTCTCCCCTTTAATAATACTGCTGCAACAACCGCACCATAAACATGGATACGTGCCTGTCCTTTGGCTCACAAAAAATGTAGGTTGCTTACTCTTAGGTTGTACCAAGTCGGCTTTCACTAACATATTCCCCAAATTATGGGATCTTCTATATGATAATAAGGGTTTATTCTTAAAGAACAATCCTACCTCTCTGTCCTTCTGCAAAATTTCCCAGTGTTTGTAAATGATTGATCTAATGGAGTCTGAATTAGAATTAAATGTGCTCACAAAAGGGACCCAGTCATCTAGTTTCACCTGTTGGTTACCCTTTAATAAATTAAACCTTGGTATTTCCTTCACCTTCCTTTTCTTGGAATCCACTAACACCCGGTTATATCCCCGCTGAATTAATTTTGTTGACATTTCATCCAACCTAGTTTCACACACTTCCTCCTGGGACACTATCCTAAAAGCTGACTGTAAGGCAGCCCCTTCTTAACATTGGGTGGGTGAAAACTGCTGTGTAACTGCAAGTTATTCTTGTCAGTGGGTTTTCTGTACAAGTCTGTCCCCAGTACCCCATCCTGTTTAATCACTGTCACATCGAGAAAATGAATCTCTGCAGTGTATTGATAACTTTTCCAACTTCTACCAGGTCACTCTCCTCACCATGCCATGTGAAAAAAATGTCGTCCACATAGCGAACATAATTTTTAATACAGCAGGAAAAAGGTTGTTCCAAAAAGACCAATTGCTCTACAAAGGAAACAAATATTTTGGCGTAACTCGAAACAACATTGCTCCCCATACTCGTTCCTCGGTTCTGTAGATAAAAGTCTTTATCGAACCTGAAGTAATTTTCTGTAAGAACAAATCTCAACAACTGTATAGAAAATAACACTTTTCTTGTCTCATACCCATATTGGAACAACGCCTCCTCCACATACATGATTCCTTCAGTATTCGGTATAGAGGTGTAAAATGCCTGGATGTCAACAGTGCATAGAAAATTACATGTATTAATGTCCTTTATTACCTGCAATCTATTCAAAAATGCTGTGGTGTCCCTAAGACAACAAGAGATGTCCGCTACAAGTGGCTGCAGATAATGGTCGACATAAACACACAATGGTTGTAACAACCCATTAGTACAGGAAACAATAGGATGCCCAGGGGGGTTGAACAAGTCCTTATGAATTTTAGGCAACAGATATAATAATGGAACCATAAGGAAAGTCATTGATCCCATAACTCCATGCCTGGTCTTCCTAAGAGTCAAGGCTGAAGGTCAGTTAGGCTGTGATTTGAGGTACACGCATATTTGCCCCTTGGATATTTTTGCACCTGTATTAGAATTACTGGTATTACAATGCTTTTTACTTATCTGCCACCAGGTTATGAGGATGAGGATTCCTAACATTAAGTTGACAGATGAAGTTTGTATATTGTATTTGAACCTAAAAATTATTTAAACCAACTGTCCAACTGTTTGGATAGTGCCAGCTCCAAGAATGAAATGGCAAACCATCTGAAGTAAAAGTACATTTTAAAAGGCAAGGTGCTATCAAAATATTAGTTTATGTTTCAGCAAATTCCATATATGAAGTATCTGAGGAAGAGGGGAATAAAAGTGGTGTTGTACATGTGTTCTTAACATCATTTATAAAAATAAAAAAAAAGGCACTTTAAGTGAAAAAAACAAATGTTGAATCTACGAACCACAAAAAAAAACCCCTCCCACTTCTGATGGTTTATAAAGAAAAATGTCTGGGATTTTAGCACCTATAACGAGAAGATGGGCTATTCTAAAGCTGGTACATAGCTTTACATATATTCTATGTTCTATTCATGGACATAGAATATATGTGAACTCCTGTTCCCCATTCAAAATGTTTTCGCTCACTCTGGTGTTTTGCTTTAAAACTATTCTTTTATTGTAGAATGTTGAATAGAAAAAAAAAGCTTTATTAATTGACGTATATTCCCACACTCGCCTGGTGTGAAGATTAAGCCCGTGAGGACTGATTTTTCAGGCCTGTCATTTCAGTCAGGAGATGTGTGATCCCAGGTAGAGACTGAAGTGATGACACCAGCATTTCACACTATGCCAGGCTCCAATTACTGCCGTACCTGTATTAGCAATTTACAATTCTGAGTACACAAAAGTGCAGATCCCAGGGCTCTCCGATGCTAATTGATAAATGTGCGAAATGTGCATTATTTGCGCAGAGGGAGCAGTCTGGGCCAGGAGACAGAATAGTGTTGTGTTCTTGGTGCACTGCCACAGGTCCTCGTAAATATCTCAATCACTTTTTGTTGACTTGCATTCAACTGCTCATGTCCTGGCTGAAGGGTTTGTTTTGTCCTTTTACACAACATAATGAAAAGTTTATTCATTTGCATGATGGAACACAAGTATATACTCTCAGTTCACTTCAGCTAATGACCAAATATTGGCAGGTTTTTGATGCTTTTAGAGGTTTGCTGCCAAGCACAGATGACATCCCTATTATTTCCTTAACAGCAGTGAAGGCAGCACACTCTGCTCTACTAAACAAGTAGTAAAGGACTAAACGAAACACTTTTTTTATTAATACTAACAATACTGTGGTTATTAAAATATAATATATTAAGCATATCTGCCCAGTGTCGGACTGGCCCACCAGAATACCAGGAAAACTCCCGGTGGGCCAAGGTGTCAGTGGGCCCTCATGCTGCTAAACTTTTGGCCTATTTCATGGCCATTCCCTATTTCTATGAGAACAAAGAGGCTAAATAGATGGAATAATTGATAATAGTATGTAAAGAAAACAAATTAGGAGAATAGAGGTTGATTGAGGAGATGAAGAATATTAGTACTGAGAGTGGCCCCTGGTCTACAGTTTTTGGGTGGGCCCCTTGTGTCCCAGTCCGACACTGTATCTGCCAATGGTCCCACATTCATCAGAACAGTCTTGAATAACGATGACAAACCTCCAAACAAATTACGCTAAAATGCTAAGGAAATTTACAGGAAAATATATATTGGGGAAAAACCTCTAGAGCAGCGATCCCCAACCAGTGGCTCATGAGCAACATGTTGCTCACCAACCCCTTGGGGCCTCAAAGTAGGAGCTGATTTTTGAATTCCAGGCTTGGAGACTAATTTTGGTTGCATAATGCCAGGTATACTGCCAAAAAGAGCCTCCTTTAGACTGCCTATCCGCATAGGGGCTGCCACAGATCTTATTTGGCACCCCCAGGAACTCTTTTCACGCTTGTATTGCTCCCCAACCGATTTTAGAATTGAATGTGGTTCACATGTATAAAAGGTTGGGGACCCCCGTTCTAGAGAGAATGTACATGAAGGAGGGTATGTAATTAAAGTTGTAAAAAGAAAAACAATTTGCACCAATAAGAATAAAAATCCACATCTCGCAATGTAATATTGTTCCTTAAATGTTTATTGCATTGCAAATGTAATACAGCATAGCTTTGACGAACCTGGAAAACAGTTTGCGAATTTTATAGTTTGCTCCAATGCGCAGCAAATTTAATAAAACTACTTACTGAAAAGTTGTTTGCTCCAAAAGATTAAGACACCTTCAAGCACTTCAAGTGTGCAATTAATATTCGCAATGCAATAACAGTTTAAGGAACAACATTACATTGCCAGGTGTGCATTTTTATTCTTATTGGTGCAAATTGTTTTTCTCTTTTCGACTTTTATTAAATTCCCACAGTAATCTTTTGGAGCAAACACAATTTTTTCAGTAAGAAATTTTATTACATTTATTGTGCATTAGCGCAAACTATAAAATTCTCAAACGGTAAAGGCACAACTTTTCGTATTGCAAATAGTTTTTCAATTAGCAGCTTTTATTACATTCCCCCGTTGGTCTCTTGTAGAATGCTCTATAAGCGACAGCATATAAGGAGAATAACAGGGTCTCCTTATATGCTATGTATACAGAACCCCTGTGCAGGTGTTAGAGTTAATGTAAATGAGAGGAGTGGCTCTGTGACATTTGCTGGAAAAAGCTAAGGGGAAAACTTGTAAGTAAAAATTCATTTTGTTCTAAGTTAAATAGCTTTAATAGTGACTGAGGTACTATCAAAAACAGGTTTTGGATGTACGTAGTCTGCCAACAGACCAATTTGTTCTGGAGTTGAAATAATGAACTTTAATTTCTTCAATTGCTTACAGAATATTGAAAATTGGTTTACTTTGTGAGAAATCCCTGCTTTGAATAAAACATAGGTGCATATCTATATCAAACTGCACTGCTTATTGCTCTTTCCTCTTGTGGAAAACTTATAACCTCTTCTACATATGTATATGTCTGTTGGCAATTTCCATGCATTGTAAGAAACCCAAAAAGTCAATTTCCATAACATTTACTTAGTTTGTCATTGCATAGAAAAAGAGAGGGCAAACCTATTATTGTCAACCAACCAGCTTCACCAACATCAACAGTAAAAGGATCTTTTTATCTGTATAAAGAATTAATTGGGGGGGGGGGATGTAGTTAGAGTTGCAAAGAGAAAAGCAATTCACACCAATAAGAATAAAAATTCTTGCTATGTAATATTGTTCCTGAAACTGTTATTGCATTGCGAATTTATATTGCACACTGCAAATTTTAATTGCTCACTCTTAAGAAGTGCTTGAAGGTGTCATATGGGGGAATGTAATAAAAGTCGGATGGAGCAAAACAGTTTGCACAAATAAGAATTAAAATTCCCATTTCGCAATGTAATACTCTTCTTTAAACTGTTTTCATTGTGCATTGTGAATTTTCATTGCACATTGCCCACTTTTAAGAAGTACTTGTAGGTACATAGTTAGTTAAACTGGGTTGATAAAAGACATCCTTTTTCTGGTTTTTATAAATAAAAAAAAAAGATGAAGCCCATCAAGTTCAACCTATCCAAATGAAAACCCAGCATCCATACACAACCCTCCATACTTTCCCATAAATTATATATGCCCATATCTATACCAACTGTAGAGTTTAGTATCACAATAGCCTTTGATTTTAAGGCTCTCCAAGAAATTATCGAAGCCCATCTTAAAAGCATCAACAGAATCAGCATCACAACATCACCCGGTAGTGCATTCCACAACCTCACTGTCCTCACTGTGAAGAACCACCTACGCTGCTTCAAATGAAAGTCCTTTTCTTCTAGTCTGAAGGGGTGGCCTCTGGTGATCCTCTTTATGGGTAAAAAGGTCCCCTGATATTTGTCTATAATGTCCTCTAATGTATTTGTAAAGTGTAATCATGTCCCCTCGCAATCGCCTTTTTTCCAGAGAAAACAACCCCAACCTGGACAGTCTCCCCTCATAATTTAAGTCTTCCCTCATCCCTCTAACCAGTTTAGTTGCACTTAGTCTCTGCACTCTCTCCAGCTCATTTACATCCCTCCTAAGGACTGGAGTCCAAAACTGCACTGCATACTCCAGATGAGGCCTTACTAGGGATCTATAAAGAGAGGTATAATTATGTTTTCATCCCTTGAGTTTATGCCCTTTTTTATGCAGGACAGAACTTTATTTGCTTTAGTAGCTACAGAATGACACTGCCCAGAATTAGACAACTTGTTATCTATAAAAACCCAAAGGTCCTTCTCATTTAAGGAAACTCCCAACACATGAATTGTTATTTAAAGTAATTTTTTGGAGCAAACATAAGAACTTTTTCAGTAAGAATTTTTATTACATTTTTATTACATTCACTACTATAAGATTCACGAATCTTCTTCCACTGCCAGAAGTGGTCGCTAAACAGTTTCCGGGTCCGCAAAAGCTATATTAAATTTGTGCAAATGAAAATTTATTTACAAAGAAGCATAACTTTTCTCATTGGTAATCTTTTGGAGCAAACATAACAACTTTTTCAGTAAGAAGTTTTATTACATTGACTGTGCATTGGCGCAAGCTATAAAATTCGCAAACTCGGAAGTGGTCGCTAAACAGTTTCCAAAGTCTCAAAAGCTATTTTACAGCAAACTTTGTTTGCGGAGAGGCATAACTTTTCACATTGCGAATAGTTTTTTCGTTACTGACTTTTATTACAATCCCCCAAATGTGTATTTAAAATACAAAAATGCACAGGGTGGGTTAAACATTTCTTGAACTTGACTGACCATGAGAAGTGAGAGGTGTCATGCTAACAACCAAAAAGAAGGAGCCAGAATACAGAATGATGTTTGAATCAAACCATTTAACACATTTGTTTGCCTTGTAAAGAGTGCCATTTGAAGAACAGAGAAACAAATTCAAATTGTGAGCTGTAGCGCATAATATGGCAAAACAGGTCAATTAGCCATTGATTGCACTGGTCTTCTAAGCATTAGCCAGAAATCAAAGACAGTTGGGGAGCACTTGGAAACAAAAGCTTGTTAAAATATGTTTTGCTTCCAAAAGTGGCTTGAAGCATCACTGCAATAGACAGGGAAAATGCTGTGCCAGATAGCTAGGTAGCTAAATAGCAATTAAATACAATGTACAAAGTTTTCATATAATTCTGATAGGGGCTTAATGGTCAAGTACACTAACATGTATTTCGGGAACCTGCCTTCCTAAAGGGACATTCTACATTCTACTCTAATTTGATTTTGACACATTGTACAGTTATAGAAAGGCTTGATAGAGATAAAGAGGATTATGAGAAATGGCAGCATTTGAAACTCCTTTATGAAAGATACAGTAGCCCAGCAACAGGAATATGTATAAGTTCGTATACTTTCATTAGACAGAATAAAATGGCCTCTTATGTTACTTAGACTGTATAGGCGATAATGCAGAAATGAAACTATTGTAGGCACAGTTATCAAAGGTCAAATATCGAATTCATGTAAAATTTATTTCATGTGAAATGAATTTCATCTAAATTTTATATTTATTATATTATTAAAATCGGATGAACTGAAACAGACTGAAAATTCTAATCGAAAACAATTTCGAAACGATTTTCACCAAAATCCTTTGAATTCTCAGAACCTGGAAAGATTTTCGGGAGGTACCCCATAGGCTAAAAATAGCAATTCAGCAACTTTAAGGTGGGGAATAGTCAAATTCTAATGATTTTTAAACAATTTTTTTTAACAATTCAAATGGAATTTTGGGCTATTCTCTATATAGTCGAAGTAGCCCAAAATTACTTCGAAATTCGAATTTTTTAAATTTTATTCGAATTTTCACTTCCACCCCATTGGACCCTTCGCGAATCAGCCCCCAAATGTTTTAAAACCCTTAGAAGTGGATTTTTCTATAGAAACATTATCATTTTATATCCAAAAAATAATATACGGGATACATCATAAATTATTAGCATTGTCTTCAATCCTAAAGATGCAAAACTTCTCAAATATAATGGCCAGGGATGTAAATGAAACTAAAGTATAATCTCCTGATGCATGTGATGTTCTTAGCTGCCAGGCCAGAAGATTAAAGTTCTCCGCCTGTATTTATGTCTTGCACTGAAATCCTATCTCTGTTCCAAAAATGTAGTTCTGAGCCTGCCTAACATATCCTTGCTGAACAGAGAAGTCTGGTATTCAATTAATTTTAAAGACGTCATTGAGAATACTATCCGATTCAAAATGTTTGCGTTATAAAATCGCTTTGTGAATCGTGAAGAGTAGTGGAAATAACTTGAGGGTGTATAAACATAGCAACATGTGTATGTAATCCTCTCGGTCATAACTAAAAGTCAGAGATCTATGGATATTACCTTCTATTATTAATACCAAGTGATAAATATTCTGTGCAGGTTCAATACATTTATAGCAATTCTTTTCTAAAGCAGTAGGGATTTCCCTCTTGGGGAACAGTAGAAGAGGTGACTGAGCATGTGGAATAGAAGGATGAGCCATGTGTATTGCATTGGACCAGAAACTAGGGAATAATGAAGTGTAGGCATTTAAAGCCATATGGATACATTGACCCTATAGGTCTCGACACCACTGGAAGGTAATTCTGTGTCCGCAACCCCAAATAAAGAAAACTGCAGGCCTGTAGAAGTTATTTATTTACTACACATTATATCTGCGCAATTATACATAGGGTGTTCCTTCAAATATATTGAAGTCTGTTGGCAGCTACATAATTGCCGGGTTCAAGCATTGTTTCAAGAATTAACTGTACCTCTGACTTCTCAAAAAGTTGGTTCATTTGGAGAAACTTCATCACATGCCTACTCTAAGGCTCTGACTAGAAAGTAATAAAAAAAAGTAGCAAAAACAATGGGGCTCATAATCAACACTGGGCACATTTTCCCATGGGCAGTAACCCATGGCAACCAATCAAATGTATGCATTTATTGTTATACCTGTAGCTGGCTTTAAACAGCTAATCACTGATTGGTTGCTATAGGTAACTGCCCATGGGTAAATTTGCCCAGTGTTGATAAATGAGCCCCAATGTCTGTAGCCTTACAGAGCATTTGTTTTTGAGACGGGGTCAGTGACCCCATTTGAAAACTGGAAAGAGTTAGAAGAAAAGGGCAAATAATTAAAACACTTTTCAAAATAAATAATGAAGACTAATTTAAAAGATGCTTAGAACTGGTCATTCTATAAGACACTAAGGGGGGGAATGTAATTAAAGTCGCAAAGAGAAAAACATTGTGCACCAATAAGAGTAAAAATCCACATCCCGCAATGTAATATTGTTCCTTAAACGGTTATTGCAGTGCGAATCGTTATTGCACATTGCAGATTGTAATGGCGCACTCTTAAGAAGTGCTTGAAGGTGTCGTAATCTTTTAGAGCAAACATCAAGGAGTTTTATTACATTGACAGAGCATTAGCATAAAGTATATAATTCACAAACGGCCTTCCGCTGGCGGAAGTGGCCGCTAAACAGTTTCCGGGTTCGCAAAAGGTATATTGCATTTGCGCAAAGCAAAATTTGTTCGCGCAAAGGCTTAACTTTTCGCATTGCGAATAGTTTTTGCGTTACCAACTTATATTACATTCCCCTACAAAAGTTAACTTAAAGGTGAACCTTTTTTAAGAAAGGTACATGCGCTTATACCATAATGCACTCTACAGGGAATCTTTTGCACTGTATATTTGTGCCATGTGCCAAGAATTCATGTACTGTACAGGCAGTCCCCGGGTTATGTACAAAATAAGGTCTGTAGGTTTGTTCTTAAAAGGATACTGTCATGGTAAAAATGTTTTTTTTTCAAAACGCATCAGTTAATAGTGCTGCTCCAGCAGAATTCTGCACTGAAATCCATTTCTCAAAAGAGCAAAAACATTTTTTATATTTCATTTTGAAATCTGACATAGGGATAGACATATTGTCAATTTAATTTCCCAGCTGCCCCAATCATGTGACTTTGCTCTGATAAATTTCAATCCCTCTTTACTGCTGTACTGCAAGTTGGAGTGATATCACCCCCTCCCTTTATCCCCCCCAGCAGCCTAACAACAGAACAATGAGAAGGTAACCAGATAACAGCTCCCTAACACAAGATAATAGCTGCCTGGTAGATCTAAGAACAACACTCAATAGTAAAAACCCATGTCCAACTGTGACTCCTTCAGTTACATTAAGAAGGAAAATCAACAGCCTGCCAGAAAGCAGATCCCTCCTAAAGTGCTGACACAAGTCACCTGACTTGGGGCAGCTGGGTAATTGACAAAATGTCTAGCCCCATGTCAGATTTCAAAATTGGATATAAAAAAAATCTGTTTGCTCTTTGAGCAGATTTTAGTGCAGAAGTCTACTGGAGCAGCACTATTAATTGATGCGTTTTGGAAAAAAAACATGTTTTCCTATGACAGTATCCCTTTAAAGGAGAATTCAACCCTAACGTTAAAAAAACTTCACATTTCAGGGTTTTTTTTTACGTTAGGGTTGAATTCTCCTTTAAAGGGATGCTGTCATGGGAAAACGTTTCAATTTTTTCGGCTTGATTTCTGTGTTGGCTATGGCAAAGAGAGATGTAGTATGTCAGGTCTAGAAGAATAAGGAACATAAGAACATGGAAGGAAAAAAAACACTTTCAGGAACTATTTTTGCTTCTTGTTTGAAGCAAAAATTTAAATGTTCATCCATGGCAATGTTGACACTGCCATTAGGGCCTATTGCACATTTGTTTTTTTGAACACTGTGGTACACTCGGTGATATGCAGTCACAGACAGGCAAGCATTTTCCCTGGGAACACTGTTGTGGTTTAAATAGCATGTGTGCCATAGCATTTAGAGGACAGCAAGCACTTTGTTCAATGTGTCCTTGTTACAGAATGACATGAATTGAGAAAGTCAGTTCGATGACTGGTGAAAAAAACACAGCTCCAGTTGATTTGACTTATTTCTACTATGACCTGGATGAATGAGAATCTTCACAAACTAACAGAAAAAAAGCTTAGTTGTACCTGCAATCTACTTATTGTCATTGGGAAATATAGAGTTACTAATGAAAACATGCCAAAAATATCTAATTAAAACAAAATATTGATTTTAGTGTTTGTGTCATTGTGTATGTTTTTAAAGAAATCCTACTGAACTGCATGAATACATAAAATAAAGTACATTTTACCGCATGTGGTACATAAACGTACAGCTCACAGCAGGAAGGATGGTAAATTACTCCAAAATTCTCTTCATCTGCACATAGTCTTTGCCTCCAGCCAGGAAAGGCATGGATACAGGCTAACTTCTAGTCAAAATAAATGTTGGAGCAGAATTTGGAAAAGCTTTCCAAGAAACAGCATTTAAATCTCATTGGGCTGCCAGAGTTGGTGGATACTCTTTGTTTAAAGAAAATTATTCAATGTACCTTAATTAATCAATAGTGATGGGCGAATTTATTCGCAAGGGGCGAATTCGCGGCGAATTCCTGCGATTCGCAGCTGGTGAATAAATTCGAAACGCCAGCGAAAATTAGCCAAAAAAAAATTAGCTGAGAAAAACGAGTTGTGCGTCGTTTTAGACGCGATGCGACTAAAACGACGCGACGCACGTCAAAAACATGCCGCGACTCGCCCATCATTATTAATCAATCATTGTTGTATGATAGACCACAAAATTGTTTCTAAAATCCTAATGTCTTAATTGTACCCTAACCTTTAGTTTGTAAACTCTAATTTGCAGGGCCCTCTAATCCTATTGTACTCAGTAAACCTTTGTTTGTTATCCACCATTTATTCCCTGTTTGTTATAACTGAGGTAAAGCACTCGGTATCTAGTCTGCGTTATATAAATAAATGATGATGATACTCTCTCAGTTGGGGATATAGTTCCTTTGGGCAGGGCCGCCATTAGAAATCACGGGGCCCCGCACAACGAAATTTTCAGTGCCTCCTGGCCCCGCCCACCCTGCCCCCCAAGCCCCACCCCTGATCCCGCCCACTACATATCAAAGTTAAAAGACGACACAGATATCACCGCTAAAAAAGTAACCCCCAAACACATATTGATGGTCAAGACTCCCTTATAAGTAACAAAAAAAAAAATGGCACCAGGAACCCCTTTTACAAGTTAAAAAAATAAAATGGGGCCCCAAAAATATTTTTTTAAAAAAACCTTGGCCGCAGGACCCCCTTACAAGTTAAGAAAAAATTGGGGCCCCAAAAAATAATTAAAACAAAAAACATTGGCACCAGAGCCCCCCTTACAAGTTAAAAAAATAAAATGAGGCCCCAAAAAATATTTTAAAAAAATGGTGCAGGGGCCTATAGAGTATTAAAATAAAACATTGGTGGCCAGGGGATTAGAAAAAAAAACCCACATTGGTGTCAGTAGAATTTAACTTGTTTCTTCAGGACTTTTATAGCTGTTTTCGTGACTTCGGGTATTTTCGCCTCTTTAGGACTTCAGTGTCGGCTATTTTCGTGACTTCGGATATTTCCGCTGCTTGAGGACTGATCGGCACTTCCGCATTCAGGCAGCATGGCTATGGAGCTAGCAAGTGTCCCAGCCCCGGGCCTGGGACACTTGTCCCCCCCTGTCCCCCCCGATGGTGGGCTTGCCTTTGGGTGTAGGCTATACGCTAGCTGTATGCTATATAAAGTGCAACAAACAAATCTGGTTAGGGCCTATCACAGTGTGACCCTTAACAACCAATGTAATATGTTCAATGGTAAAGTAGTGAGCATTAGGGCTCCTACACACGGGCGTTTTTACCTGCGCTCCCCTGCGTTGTGTTTTGCTGCGTTCAAACGCAGGGGAGCGCAGGTATAGACGCACTCAATTATTTTCAATGGGGCTGTACTCACACGAACGCATGTGAGCACCGAACGCAGGAAAAATGCAGCATGTTGCGTCTGAATCTGCGTTCGGCGCTTACACGCGTCTCGTGGGTACAACCTTATTGAACAAAATGAGGTGCGTCTAGACCTGCGCTCCCCTGCGGCTGAATGCAGCCAAACGCAACGCAGGGGAGCGCAATTCAAAAAAACGCCCGTGTGTAGGAGCCCTTAGGAAGGAGCAGGGGCGTAACTACAGAGGAAGCAGACCCTGCGGCTGCTGGGGGGCCCAGGAGGCATAGGGGACCCATGAGGCCCTAATTCATATACAATTTCAATAAATATTGGTAAAACAGGTCAACCTCATGAAATTTTGGGGACCTGAAAATTTTTTTGCTGTGGGGCCCAGTAATGTGTAGTTACACCACAGGGAAGGAGAAACATTTATTACAGCAACATTTGCTACAACAACAAGCTGTGCTGGTTACTGGACTAGATCCAACTTTACCCATGTCATTCCAGAGCAAAGGTTCTTGGTTCTCTCTATGTTTTAACACTCAAAACTACTCCCCATATTATTTAGGGAACGTTTCAATTAGAATACATGTCCTACAGAAGAAAGTCACCATTCATTGATTTATATCAGCCGATTTATGGGTCATGTAGCTAGTATTAAAGTAAGCAATGGAACTAAATTGTGTTGAAAGCCGGCAGATATATGTTGCCTGGACTAATTAGTAATTAGTACCACAATGTGTATTTGTTAAACAGTTTTTATGGCATGTTATCCATTAATAAGTAATGCTTTGCAATATCTACAATTGCTGCCTCTTTTTGTATTTTACACACTGTGTGGGGCATTGTAAATGAGCACTTCAGTATGTTTCTCATTTGTTTGCTAATTTTTTTTTCCAAGTTTTTATTTTGCATTTAATTTTAGTAATACCATACAACAAGCCTAGCCCTTTTTGTTTGCTATTTTTTAAATATCATGTTTACTTCATGTGGATTCAGTTAAAAACTCATTTACAGTGCATTGTAAAGTTGTATCCACCACTAGTGATGGGCGAATTTATTTGGCAGGGGCGAATTCGTGGCAAATTCCCGCGATAAATAAATTTGCGAATAAATTTGCTAATAAATTTGCAAAACGCCAGCGAAAATTCGCCAAAAAAAAAAAATTTGCAAATTTCGCATTTTTCGGCAAAGCGAAACTCGATAGATTCGCCCATCACTATCCACCACAACATGGGTGAGATGCATCAATAGAGACTCAATGTAGCATCCAGTTTAAACACTAAATAAACCCTATAAGCTGGTCTTAAAGGTAAGGGACCTGTTATGCAGAATGCTCAGGATCTGGGGTTTGCGGATAATAAATCTTTCCGTAATTTTGATCTTCAAATCTACTAGAAAACATTAAATAAACCCAATAGGCTGGTTTTGCTTCCCGTCAGGATTAATTATATCTGAGTTTGGATCAAGTACAAGGTACTGTTTTATTTTACAGAGAAAAGGGAAACCATTTAAAAAAAAATATTATTTGAAAAAAATTGAGTCTATGAGAGATGGCCTTTCCATAATTTGGATCGTTCTGGATAAAGGGTTTCTGGATAACGGATCCCCTACCTGTACTTCCAATAAGGATTAATTATATCTTAGTTTGGATCAAGAACATGTTACTGTTTTATTATCACAGAGAAAAGGGAAATCATTTGAAAAATTTGGGTTATTTGGATAAAATGTAGTCTATGGGAGACGGCCTTTCTGTGATTCAGAGCTTTCTGGATAACAGGTTTCCAGATAACAGATCCCATACCTGTACTTCCAATAAGGATTAATTATATCTTAGTTTGGATCATGAACAAGTTACTGTTTTATTATCACAGAGAAAAGGGAAATCCTTTTAAAAATTTGGATTATTTGGATAAAATGTAGTCTTTGGGACACAGCCTTTCTGAAATTTGAGCTTTCTGGAGAATGGGTTTCCAGTTAACAGATCCCATACAAACCACTAAGGGAAACTTGGAATTACTACCACTACCAGGCTGGCTGGTAGTTCCAGGGTTCCTGTGTGTGCGCTTGTTGTTCATCAGAGCAAGTAGCAAGGGGGCACAAGTAACTCAAGCTCAATTTAGCATTTGAAGTAATAAACACTTTACTAATGTGTTTGTGTTCAAACACCTTCAACATTTTACTAAAATCCATTGATAATATCAACACAGTACTTTACTTCCAAGAAGCATGGACTAGGCATAGCTGTGCCCACAACAATGTATTCCCTTTGTTTCACAAAGGAAGTAAATGCTATTGGCTGATAGCAGCAAGTTCTGGTTGCATTCCTTGCAGATTTATTTGGAGTTCATTGGATGCAGTATTCTACGAGTGCCCTGAAACGATACACTGATTTTCACTAGCCTTCTTGCGTATTTTGCATGACTTCTTTTTGGACTTCTATAAACACTGTGTGTGGGGGATTTATGCATATTTATATGCATGTTTGATGCAAAGGGAATCAATATTTTGCTATAGACTAAGAATGACTAGCTGAATATGCTTCCTTATCCATCTCTTTTCACGCAGATCCCGTGGCCCTTTTCACTGCCAATGGACGGGCGGCGCTCTTGTTCAAATGGAACAGTGCCTGGCACATAAACTGGTTGGATCATATTGGAACACAGGTGCCAAGAGCCTGTGGGATGGCAGTTGGCACCTCCTTTCTCCCTGCCTGTGCCATCTGTTCCTCAGGAAGCTCCTTACATAGTGACAGCACTGCCACGCTGGCACAGTTTGTCCGATTCCTGGAACCGAGGCAAAAGAAAAGAGCACTTCCATACACACAGGGTGGCACAGGAACGCCCCCGCTCGTGTAGGGGGGCATGGAGAAACACAACAGAAGGCTTATCTTGCCCCTAGCCATCGTTACAAACCGCATTTGCATTTTATTTATTTGTATACAGGATAATCATTTATCTATGGAACATCTCATTCACACACAGGCATCCTGTTAATGCAACACAAAGGTTATCAGACAACAAGCAGCCCATCATGTGAAGTGCTATGGATCAGCCCAGCAGGCTGTCACCAGAAGGGTCTGAAAGCACGCAAAGAGCTTGTACAAGTTAACAGAGCCAAGCTAATCACAGCCAGAGCTCAGAGTCTCTACCTCTGCACACAAACAGGCACTTAGAATAGAACGGATTGTGTGCAGGGTATGCGTCTGAAAACAGAAAACACAGTCAGAAACTAGCATCCTAGGCTCTAATGATCACTCTCTTCTTTCTAGTAACATAGGAAGTTAGGTTGAAAAAGACACACATCCATCAAATTCAACCTGCCTAACTGCTAGTTGATCCAGGGAAAGGCAAAGTTCTTCCTGACTCCAAAATGGAAATCGGACTAGTCTCTAGATCAACCTATACTATGAGATATCTTCCATAACCCTGTATTCCCTCACTTGCTAAAAATTCATCCAACCCCTTCTTCAAGCTATTTAATGTATCAGTCAAGTAGGGTTATGAAACAGGTAGAGAATCGTACTGCCATAGGCTTTAACAAACTTAATGGGAACCCAAGCATTGTGGAAGTCGCATTGAGCCACCTGTCAAAATTATTTTGCAGCTATTGTCAAGAAAAATGGTTTATTTCCATTGATATGTATACAACATACCAACATTTTAAATAAAAGATTCAAGAGGTCTGTCTGTCGTCCAATGTTATTCAGAATTCATGGAATTCGTTACCTTGAAGGAAAGGTGACACAGACTTGCAAAGTCAAGGAATTAAAAAATATGTGGGTCAGAAATAGCATTTTGCTGAATACACAAAAAGGTCATGAATTAAATTGTCTTATGTTGGAAAGCAAGGAGAAAATTGGGAGTAATTTCCTACTATTTGTTGTCATGTGCAACTTGACAAGTTCCCAGGGGCCTTCAAGTATATAACTCTAAACATCCCATGCAATTCAGATATAGCTACACTAGTGAGATCTCTGAGATCTGGTCTTAGATAGGAATGGGCTGTGGTCAAGGAAACAAGTGTGGGTGCTGAACTCAATTTGGTATGGCCAATTTCTAATTCTTAATTTTTTTGTAACATATTTTTTTTTGTATTTGTCAATAAATTACCGAGGTTTATGGACATCACTTGACTTATAGTATTTGTAACATTTTGGTGCATAGTGAAAAAGAGGTCGATTTCAGAACTTAAGGTGGGCATTCTTTCTAGTCAAAATGTGTCAGTGGCATAGATTTGTATTAGCCAATAAACAAATAACCTTAAACAATAACAGGAAGAGAAAGAGGAAAAAATAGAGCAATGAAACTGTGCATTTGGGTGCAGTTGGAACCTGAACCAGAGCAGACAGACTTGGGTAAGCAAATGGAGTAGTCTCACAGTTTGGCTCTTTTAATGTGAGGAGGCCAGGCCCCTAAGTTCCCACATGGACCAAACCATCCTGTTTTGTATAAAGGCAATACCCAACTCAAATATGCTGTTGGTGTTTACTCTCATGATAATCTCCTCCTTCGTGGGTCATGCAGAGTCCATTTTTGTGTATTTTAGGCATTGGCTTACCTAGAAGGAGGATAGTGGGGTCCAAAGTTATTCAGTGGGCTATTAGTTGGCTTATAAGTAGTGATGGGCGAATCTCCCGCGATTCGCTTCGCCGAAAAATTCGCGAATTTCTTGAGAAATTCGCGAATTGGCGAAAAATTCGCGAAACGAGTCGCGGGACGATTTTGTCGCGCGTCGCGTCAACTTTGACGCGTCGCGTCGTTTTCGTCGCGCGTCGCGTCGTTTTTGACGCGCGTCGCGTCGTTTTCGTCGCGTCGCGTCAAAAATGACGCGCGACTGACGCGCGACTCGTTTTCGGCGAATTTTCGGCAAGCGAAATTTCGCTGGTGATTCGCGAATTTATTCGCCAGCGGCGAATCGCGGGAATTCGCCGCGAATTCGCCCCTGGCGAATAAATTCGCCCATCACTACTTATAAGAGCTGCCACTTCTGTCCAAAGTGGTTGTATTTGTGGGCAGTCCCAAAAGATGTATGGGAGAGTGCCTCGGGCCCCATGGTTTTTCCACCAAGTAGGGGAGTTATTTTGGAATAGTTTATGAATCCTGTCTGGGGCGCAGTACCAAAAGTTTAATATATACTCTCCTTTTGCCGTATACATGAGATCGTTTGGCATTGTCCCAGATTAGGGGCCAATCCGTGGCCGCTATACTGTAGGTTGTGGTAGAGCTTGATCCCATTTGTCCATGTATTTGTGCCTCATTTATGTAGAGAGAGGGTGAGTAGTTGAGTCCTTTTTGAGATAGACCATTCACAGCCAGTAATTAAAATGCTGTGGGGTGGTTTAGTTTGGCATGTGTGATGAAGGGCTCCAAAAAGTGCCGGATTTGGAAGTACTCGAATAGCTTCATTTTTATTTGTGGAGTGGTGGGTAAGCGGGTTTAACAAGTCCCGCACTGTAAGAAGATGAGATTTGAACCACTTTGTATGGAATGAGGGCTCCAACCCCGGTGGAAATGCTGGGTTGTGTAGGAACGTTGTCAGGGTTGACTTGGATGAGCTTAAATTGTGTTTGTGCTTGGACAGGTGAGACCAGTCCAATAGTTGTCTAAAATGAGTTACCACATAGTATTTTTGTAAGTTGGAAATTCCCAGCCTAGCTTAATTGCTGTCATTAATACTGACTTGGCTACTCTGTGGCCATGTTGAGACCAGACAAAATTATGAAATTGAGTTTGAATTTCTTTGAACGTTGGTAGTTAAATTGCAACTGGGAGAGTTTCAAATAAGTAGGTAATATGGTCATCTTTAAGGCTGCCACCCTACCCAGCCATGAGATAGTAAATTTGGACCATTTCCCCAGGGTAGATTTTCATTGCTGTATAAAAGGTTGAAAATTCAAGTTGTATATTTGGCCTTGTTCAACTGGAATTTGGGTTCCCAGGTAGGTTGTGGAGCGTTCTTTCCATTTTTAGTTGAAGGTGTAGTAGAAGGTGGCATTCAGGGCCTCTCGGGAGAGGGAGGGCCTCAGTCTTGGTTACATTTAATTTGTAGCCTGTTATGGTGCTATACTTATTTAGTAGCTGGTGCAGATGCGGAAGGGAGATGGGCCAGTTTCTAATTCTACCCATAATAAATCTACTAATAAAAAAAATAACATTATAAGAAGTTCTGCAAAATCATAATGTTACATGATAGTTTATTGCCTGCATCCTAACTTTGGCTTAATTATTTAGACTGTATCAATAAGAAAGAAACACATAGATAAATGGTACTTGTTGCAACATATTAAGTAAGAAATGCTTTTCACAGGGTTAAACACAAAACAAAAATTGGATTCTTTTAAAATGCTGCTTAATAAATATACATCAGTATATTCTGCTTGTAAGCAAGGAATGTTGCTGCAAAACAAAACATTTGTTGGTGTTGAGGTGGGTAAGAAAAGACATCCTTTTAAGGCTTTTCAAGGAGGCCAATAAATCATGCAAAAGAAGCAATTCAGACAAGCTAAAATTTATATGGAAAAGAATATTGCAGCAAACTGTAAAAACAATCCCAAATTATTTTTAAATATGTAAATTGTAAAAAAAATAAAACAGGAAGGGGTGGGGCCCTTAATATCAAAGGGGGGGAGCTGGTTCATGAGAACAAAAAAAGCTGAGATTCTGAACTTGTATTTTTAATCTGTCTCCACAAATGAGGAAGCAGTTAATGAAGGTTTTTTTCTTAATAGTCCTAATTCTAGTAATAAAAGTAATGTTGCATGGTTCACGCATGAGCCAATTAAAAAAAAGACTAAAACAAAGGCCTGGGACTGGATAATATTCATCCCAGGGGACATAGCAAGCTTAGCTCTGTGATTGCCAAACTACTTTACTTAATTTTTCATTCAGGTTCATTGGGATATTGCATGGGGCAGAGAGACTGGTGTATTGGTAATGTGGTGCTGCTATTCAAAAAGGGATCCTGTTCTAAGCCTCAAAACTATAAGGTAGTTAGTTTGACATCAGTGGTAGGAAAGCTTTTTGAAGGAGTATTGAAGGAGAAGGAAAGTATTTTTGCTCATGGATGTGCCAAATATTAGATCCTCCTTTATAATTTACTTACCTGAAACCCTGGGCCAGTCAGCAGAAAACAGCACCGGCCCGGGGTTATACCAGCGAGCACCAAAGAGCAATCCTTTTCTGGCTTCTTTGTTTTATTCAAATTTGCAGACACATGCACCGTAGAACATAATAGCTGACTTTTTACTTAAAGTTCGGCTTTTTGCTCTACTATGCATGCGCAGCAACTCGACGAATGAGAAAGACGGAAGAGGTGGTGCTTGCTGGAAGAACCCTGGGCCAGTGCAGTTTTCTGCTGATAAGAGTACTGACCCGGGGTTTCAGTTAAGTCAATACAATCACTTGGGGTGGCTAACATTCGGCACCCCACGTGCAAAAATACTTTCCGTCTCTTTTAAGGGATTAGATAATAGACTTCATTGAAAATCATAATAGTATGAGTTTGTGCCAGCATGATTTTATGCAGAATAGATCTTGCCAGACTAATTCAATTTTCTTTTATGAGAAGATGAACAGGGATCTTGATTCTGGGAAGACAATGGATGTGATCTACTTATATTTGCTAAAGCATTTGATACAGTGACACACAGAAGGTTACTGGTTAAATTAAGGAATGTTGGCCTGGAACATAGTATTTGTACCTGGACAGAGAACTGGCTAAAAGATAGACTACAAAGAGTGGTGGTAAATGGAGCATTTTCTAATTGGACCAGTGTTTTTAGTGGAGTACCGCAGGGCTCTGTTCATTATCCTTTGCTTCAACATTTTGATTAATGACCTGGAGGTGGGCATTGAATGTAACGTTTGTATCTTTGCTTATGATACAAAATTGTGCATTGGAAAATTGGGAAGCAAACTGGAAAATGTTTAATGTTGATAAATGCAATATTATGCACTGCAAGTTATACACTAAATGGCAGTGTGTGTGAAGGATCTAGAGTTTTTTGTGGATAACATGTTGTCTAACTCTGTGCGGTGTCATTCTGTGGCCACTAAGGCAAATAAATTACCGTCAAGGGATGGAGGCAAGGGATGAAAACATAGTTATGCCTCTTTATAGGCTACTGGTAAGACCTCACCTGGAGTCTTTAAGAGAGATATAAATGAGCTATTGAGAGAGTGCAGAGACATGCAACTAAACTAGCTAGAAGGATGGAAGATTTAA
Source organism: Xenopus borealis (assembly GCA_024363595.1). Taxonomy (NCBI): domain Eukaryota; kingdom Metazoa; phylum Chordata; class Amphibia; order Anura; family Pipidae; genus Xenopus; species Xenopus borealis. Next base: position 88,150,141 of record CM044446.1, on the reverse strand, counting down.
ATTATGAGGGTAGACTGTCAAGGTTGGTGTTGTTTTCTCTGGAAAAAAGACGCTTGAGAGGGGACATGATTACACTTTACAAGTACAGGTTAGAAGACATTGTAGACAAATAGCAGGGGACCTTTTTGCCCACAAAGTGGATCACCAGAGGCCACCCCTTTCAAAAGAACTTTCATTTGAAACAGTGTAGGGGTTCTTCACAGTGAGGACAGTGAGGATGGGGAATGCACTGCTGGGTGATGTTGTGATGACCAATTCTGTTAATACCTAAGAGTGGCTTGGATGATTTCTTGGACAAGCATAATATCTAAGGCTACTAAGGTAATGTGATATATATGTAACGCTAATTTGGGCTAAACAGACCACAAATAGTTAATGTCCAGCTAGTGATAGGAACATGTGTTACACTGGACTCACACTGCAGGCTAGGACCTACGATAAGTGGAAGCATTCACTCTAAGGTGCAGTGCAACTACAACAACCACACTACTGTGCATACAAAAAAATTATTGGGCACCAGGAGGTTCTTATGATGCAAATAAAGAACTATTTAGTAGTCATAGATAATGTCCCCAGGTTTACTCATGTACACAGATGAGGTTTGGCACATGACACACAGTCAAATCAGGTAATAGGTAACACAGCTGAGGAAAAGACTCCATTAGGCATTTGCAGTAACATCAGTATAAGCATTCCCTCCAGGAGGTTGTCAGGAAGCAGCCTCTACCCTATAGTCCATCTTCACTGAGGTTTAAAAAGCCTCTGGGAAGCTACTACCTTCTGCAAATCCTTGTTTGAGCTGCTCCTTCTCTTTACCCTATCTACCTTACTCTCCTAGAGAGACTATTACAAGTCTGCCCTACTATAGCTAAACCTCATTCACGAGGTTGCCTGGCCCCCGGCTTTACTGGACCCATGCCCAGGCTCATCGCACACCTCCACCCTGCTCCTCAGGTGGAAGGCAAAGAGGAAGCTGCCACTCCTTTCCCAGCACTATACCAGGTTGAGGCAGGATGTGGTCACAGCGCCACCTGGCCAATAGCAGGGGATATGCAAATAGGAATTAGATACATAGGGTTCTGCCTAGTAACTAGGAGGAAGGAATGAGTATGTGCACTGGGTTTCATTTGGAGGGGTTGAACCTCATGGACTTTGTTTTTTTTTCAACCTGATCTAACCATGTAACTATGTAACTATGAGTATTTTCTGTTTAAGTACATGGGGCATAGAAAAAGTAAAAGTAGTCATTTGTGCAAAATTCACTTTTGCATTTTTATCATCATGTATGGGATTTAATATAATAATAATTTTAAAAATGGCAAGAGGAAGGCTACATTTAGTTAGAAATATAAGTATTTGATAAATAAATGCGTAATGACAGAAACAAATTCCTAATATGGCTAATTGAGCCACACTCTAGGTCTGTGTTTAGTATGAGATTATAGGCTAAAATTTAAATTAAGGAGCCAGCATATAGATAAATATGTTAATACCATGCATTTTATATATGCATATATATTTTGATTGTTGCCTTGTAGGTTTTCAACCTAAAAACAGCAGATGGCAGATCATCTTTTCATTGGTGAACAGTTAAATCACACACAGATTTGTTTGTCTTAGAAATCCTACACTGCTCAGCGGCACAGCAATGATGAGACAGATGGCTATGGACTGTGAAGAACTGAAAGGTGTCTAGTGAAAACAAAAGGGACACAAAGTTGTCCACTGGGCCAGGAGATGCTAGAATGTGGCAAGTAGATACATGAGAAAACATGGTCCTCCAGATACAGTATGTACAGCGAAATAAGAATAAAGACAGATTGTTATTCTACATGTCATTGACTTTTTCACCCCTTTGCGGTTAGGGAATAAAAACTTAATATTTACTAAAGAGCATGAAAGTATGTTTATAATTGATGTGTGCATGATTTGTTTTTGTATCCCTTATGCAAATAATTTATTTACTTTTCCATATAGATAGCAGCTTTTAGTCATTCCTTGGCCAGAACACTCTAACCAATTAGCATTCATAAAGCACAACCATAACAATAATTTTGACTGTGCCTTTAGAATAAACCTATTGGTTAATCAGCAAAGGTGGCACGCTTGCACATGTTTATTTTGGGTTTTCCCGTTTCCTAAAAAAGAAAGCTATATAGTGTATTATGCTTAGTTTACTGTGAGTGTAACAATGTTAATTCTACTCACATGTATGTTTCTTGATGGAAGGCACGTAATGGTCTTTAAATATGAAGCATATGCCAGAGCTATAATATACAAAGCTTCGATAGTGTATTATCACTGGACAAAGAGCGTGAGGCCCTGCGGATTATTTACACTTAAGAGCATGCAATGACCGTTTATCCGGCAGTGTCGGCGTTCCACGTGGTTTTGAAGAATGTATTCCTATGGATGTCAGCGAACGATCTCGGCGTCTCTAATACGCGTAGTACCAGGGGGGAAGTGAATCCGACAGTCCTCGATCAAGCATCTACCGAAGCAGTTGGATGACGGCGGTGTTGAATAGGGCCGGTATTTCGTTAGGGGGGGGAAATGGCGTTCTGCTTGTCCTGCACCGCAATCTCCCCAGCCTGTGTGGTGAGAGATGCCTTTGCTCCGAGGGCTCTGCGCAGTGGTCCGATGCTTCTTAGGGGAAAACTTTTGATAAACAAGTGCAAACTATTTTGTATAAAGTTTATTAATTATTATATTACATCTAAGCCCAACGCGTTTCGTATTTCAAATACTTCATCAGGGGCAACCCTGTACTGCAGTGCTGAGCTCAACATTCCTGCCATTTAGAATAAACCTAGCTCATTCCTTCGCTATATGGCCCAGGGTTACATAAGTATTTCATTATCAGGGGTTATAGCGATTAGCAGTTTCAGTAATAAGTAAATGACTTTACCAGTCAGAAAGAAAAAAGGATATCAGTTATATGAAAGCACAAGGAAGTATCAAGAAGTGGTTTCAGCAAATGGCAGATGTATCGCGCTCATATAATGTCAATAATGGGCAAAAGTATCATAGTGTTAATTGAGGAACTAAGTCTACATGTTATGTTTTGGGCTTCTGTACTGGCCCAAGTCTACCACAACCTTTTAGAAGATCTTTACCTCCTAAGTTGCCACCACTTGTAGCTTCAGCTTCTATGACATAAACTTATTGTCTTCTAATGCTCTATTTATTTTCAGTGACCCCCTAAGCTTAACTTTGCAACAGCAGAACACTGAGCATGTGCAGTCACTGACATAAAAAAAAATGGCCTAACATGATTAAAATAATAAAAGCTGCTGTGAACAACTTCCCTGGGCTCGTACTGTAAGTTCATTATATAGAATATAGCATTTCTAGCCATATTTTCATTTAGGCTTTAGCTATCCTGTGCCCTTTGTCTCCAAATAAGACTCCAAAAAAAATCACTGAAATGGCACATTTTTGTATTCCTTTGTTCATAATTGGTGTCCAAGTGGAGCCGATGAGTGACTTAGTTGGCCATGCACGGTGATATCGCTTGTTTGGCCCTAGGGCCCAACGATTGGATCACAACAGAGGAGGTACGGGTGGTCAGATTGCAGGACCACATCAACGAACAGATGCGGCTGCGATACGACGGGATTTTTAGTCCCATTCGATCTACATCTGGACAACTTTCGACAAGATATCGATCGGGTAAGGCCGCCGGAGGGCCCCAGGCATGGGCCGATAAGCTGCTGACTCAGTCTGTCGGCAGCTTTTATCGGCCCGTGTATGGTCACCTTAAGAAGTGTCTTATTTTAGACCTTTTTCCCCTTTTATTAATTATTGATGCACAAACATTAATTTTCTGCAAATATCTAATCAACATTATTACAGCTAGCATTATATTTTACACATATTTGATTTGCTAGGTGCCCTCTTTCCCAACCTTGTTTTTCTCCCATTATTTTCTTTAATGTATTGAGTATAATACGACTGAAGAAATTACAGTTAACCGATATCCCTTGTGACATTGTTTAGAGTTATTTTACAATTTTTCATCTAAAATCAGTTACCGTAATATGAAGGATCACCAGGGTCTGAAATTTCTTCCAGGACCAAGGAGTCCCATTTACATCTATGTCTAAAGCATAATATACAGTATATGAGCATTGTGCTGTAAAAATTATAGCCGTTATAATAAATAAAATTTTGGATCGAGCTTGCTATTACCAACTGCAGATACAGACCTTTCATACCATTCTTTCTGTATAGCTAGTGTGCCTGTTTGTCATGTAAAAATGTTAATTTCTACATTATGAATTAAGAGATGATCCTACATTGCAGTTCTCCCACTGCCTTCATTATGACTTTTTCCACCTTATTTGTGCGGAAACTCTGAGGGCAGTCACTTACTTCATGGGGTTTGTTGTGGTTGTAAGTAAACCTCTGCAGAACAAATTAGAGATTTTATTAAATGAATCTCCACTACTATGTCCAAGTTAATGTTTCCTGTGTATGGAATACTACTTGTTATTCATATATTACCATGTAGCACTTTCTGATTAATATTTTCCTGCTATAATATTCTATAATCGTTTGGGTGGTTCTGGGTTTGATTTGGTTTCCATGTAAGAAGTTTGTGAATATGTGGTTCCTTCCAAGAAATCTAGTTTTATTCAACACTACAAAACCAGAGACAAAGTAACTGCCTCCTGATGTAACTGACCATCCCTTCATTATGACGTTTTCCACTTTATTTATGCAAAATATATATATATACAGTATGTGTCATATTAGGATTATTATTAGGATTATTTGCAGAGTTCTACTCTTACTCTCCCTTCATTAACTCTCAGTGTTATTCATGCCTGGATAAATAAACTGTTTGGAATGCTATAATATTCAGGTTTACATACTGTCCATTCAGATGAGAATTCTTTTGTAAAGGACTATATTTAGAAAAGTGTAGACTCTGTGGGTGAATGTTTTCTTGAACTCTTGCACCTTGTGGTGTGATGTTTGATAACAACTACAAGTAGGTCGTTGTTTAACACAAACCTAATCCACATAATTACACAGGTTTCTGCAGCTCTCTTGGAATCGGGAGAAATAGATTTCACATTTAATGTCAGCTGTAAACACCTCTCGCTCATTTCCAAAGAAAGATGCCGCTTATATCACCAATGGTTGCTGAGACTCAACTTTAATGAATAGAAAAAAAAGGTTAGGCAACCGTTAAGAATAAATTCACTCCTCACCAACATTTGATAAATGGATGAAAAACATACGCCTCGCACGTCTATTTAAGATCCGGAATCCATTAAGCTGCTGTACAAAGAACAGACTCCTAATATGGCAATAAGGGTTGGAGTTAAAACAGGAAGTGTACTTCGTGTCATTTCCTGTTTTGCCTTTAATTTACTAAATGGAAATTCAAACCAATTTTGAAGCAAAATGATAAAGACTCTTACCTTACAGTAGTTTTATTTGTTTGTTTTAATGTATAGGCCCAGAATGGAGTTTTTTTTACCAACAAAAATGTATTTCTTTGTTAATCTCTGACTATCGCTATTGATTTGCCGTGTAAGCGAAAGGTTGACAAATTTTCGTTTGTTTTTTTCTTAACTTGGCGCCTGCAAAATGTCATTGAGGAAATAATAATTCATGAGGCAGCTGTTGTGAATTAGAATTTCTAAAGCAGAAAAGCACCCGTGGGCTGCTTACTTAACGCATGCACGTGTAGCACGAAAACACGGTTTTACAATGAGTTACGCTGGATCCCAGTTTCCCCTTTATTTTGCCTCTACGCTGAGTTTAGCTCCTTCGTATTTCTACACCTCTGTCAATTAGTCCCTTAAAAACACAGGCGTCTTTTCACTTTACTTGGAACATCAAACTAAATAGCGTATTTAGTACTAATGATGTGAGATGCTGCTTCATGATATTTCTAGTTAATGACCTGAATCCGTGTCAGTGGGACTACAATCATTGATAAGAAGCAAAAGCCAACATCGCACATACTTTCTGTGGAAAGCAAAGTGAGTAAGTGTATGTATGTAAATATATACACACACATGCACAAACACAAACAGAATGAAAATATGTTTGCTAAAGCTTGGAAGTCTTGCAAAAGGGGATGCACTACAGATACAATTCCAGATACAGTTCCAGCTACAGCTTGTACAACTATTTATCTGTGTTTTGGTCCACTTAATAAGTAATTTGGTCAAGCAAACTCATGCTGATTGGTCAAAATCGGAAATCTGGTAACCAACTGACACCTTTCAATAAATTTATGGAATTATTGTTTGAATCAGAACTGTATCTGATCAAAAGAATCACAGGTCTATAAATTAGATGAGTACAATTTGGTTATTTATGGATGTATTCAAAGTGTTCTATAAATTTTATATATAAACTTCAACAATATATTTTTTTAGTAAAATATTTGAACCTTTAAAGTGCAACAAGAATAATGTCCTATTCTGACTAGGCCTACTAAAATGTTTGTTTACCAAAACACTTTATTTATTTAATTATTTATTTAAGCTTACAGGGATCACTGATTTTTATTATTGCAAATATCTATAGAGCTTCACAAGATTCCAGAATAATGTACCAAAAGGTAAAAGAAGTTTACAAATAATCAGGAGCAAGTCACTATGTGCACCCATTGGTTTCAAGGGGGCTTATACCAAGAAAGATGTTGATTCAAATGATTTGTCCTTGTTATGAAGGGAAGCTTCTTGTAAAAGTTTCGGTGAAGAGATGAGTTTTTACAATTTACAATTCCACAAAATGTCTGATATTGTATGGTGAGTAATCCCATTGTTAGGTTCCTTTAAAAATGCTGTATGTTATGAAGGGAAACTTCTTGTAAAACTGGAATATGGACTTAAAGTGTAGACTTGGAAGAAGAGGTGAGTTTTGAGAGAACATTTACAATTTTACAAAATGTCTGATATTGTGTGGCATGTAATTCCATTGACAGGAAGAATGCTGTAAGGTGGAAGACTACTATAGTTATGGGATGAATTAAGATGCCATTTAGGAGATAATGTTGGAAATGTACAGCAGGGTGAATCATTATTACAGAGGGCTTTAAAGTTTGATTGAACATGTTAGCCATTTGCTTTTACTTGAAAAGTGTATAAGAAGCCAGAATAAGAATTTAAGAAGTTTGATTGTAAAGGTTAATGATCTAGGTCGAAAATTTTAATATACTGTATATAAGTAAATAAGTAGAAAACAAAAATACATTTGAGTCAACTAATATTTTGGCAAAAAAACACCAGCATATTCTATACTATAGTGTATACAACACTATAGTGCTAGGTGGGGACTATCATTCCATTTTTTATAATCTACTAACGTCTTATGTGACCAGTTATAGACACAGTGTAAACCTGTTTAGATAAATTCACTTTTCACTGCTCACTCATCTGCTGTGGTTCACTTACATGTGTTTTAAAGGGGTTCAAAATGTCTTCAGATGTCTGTAACCAATTAGCTCTTTAGCTACTTGGATGCACTTCAGGTGCCTACAGGTGCTTCATTGTTATGCAAAAACACTGATGCAATAAAGCAGTGATTCCCAACCAGTGACTTATGAGCAACATGTTGCTCTCACACCCCTTGGATGTTGTTCCCAGTGGCCTCAAAGCAGGTGCTTATTTTTGAATTTCAGACTTGAATGCAACTTTTAGTTGAACAAAAGCCATGTTTACTGCCAAACAGAGTCTGCTGTAGGCTGTAAGTCCACATAGGGGCTACCAATTGCTAATAACATTCCATATTTCCCACTTCTAGGAACTTCTGGCATGATTATGTTGCTCTCCAATTTATTTTACATTTATATGTGGCTCACGGGTAGAAAAGGTTGGGGACCCTTGCAATACAGTATAATACAATATAATATAGCTAGCCATACTGACTCAAAGATGTTCTCCTCCTTAAAATGGCTGATCAAACAAATATGTTCTCCTTCTTAAAATGTGCTGATGGAATTATCAAATACAATCGTATTTGAGAAAATGCTACCATTAAATTCACACATATTGTACTGGTGGCTTTAACTTGGAATGTTACCAATATAACCAATCTTCTGTCATTAGTGGCTGAATCATAAATTGTTGTTTTGACGTTAACTCCACTGTAAAATTGATTTGAGTTGACTGATGCATTGTTTGTACATTCACAATAGATCAGCTCAGGCAGAGGTGACTGATTCATAAACAAATTTCCAAAATTTCTTTAAAAAGTGTGTTTTATAAGAATAAGATGATTTAAAACTGCATAACAATGGGATAAATATTATCTGCAAGCCCAATGCAGGGAATGGTGGTGTGCTGAAGGGAAGATCTACTTTCAAATTTGGCTTGATTAGCACAGATTTACTCTGACATGATTAGACTGGTTTTCAGCACATTGAAAAGCAGATATAATCAGAAACAACCACTGGAAATCATTAATTTCCTAATTTTGTAGGGTTATGATTGCTAAAACATCTAATGAAATGAAATGGGCAGTATAGTTAGTCAGAGTAAAGTACAGAGTTAAAGGAAAACTATACTCCCAAAATGAATACTTTAGCAACATATCATATTAAATTTAAGTGGCATATTAAAGAATCTTACCAAACTAGAATATATATTTAAGTAAATATTGCCCTTTTAAAACTCTTGCCTTAAACCACCATCACCTGACCAGAAATATTTCAACTCTAACTGTAACAGGATGAAGTGTTGAAGCAAAAGACAGAACTCCTTAATGCTTATGGCAATTTTCTATTTATGATTACCCAATGCCACAGTGGTTCTCAACCTTCCTAATGCTGCGACCCTTTAATACAGTTCCTCATGATGTGGTGACCCAACCATAAGATATTAAATAATAAAATATTTCCGTTGCCAGCCTAGAGCGGATAGTTAGGAAAGTACAGGAGACAGCGTGGCTGCTTAAAGGTGTTCTGTGCATAGTGTGGCAAAATATTTTGACCATAACCCCAATTACCATGTTAATTTTACAAATATCACTGCCCGCATTAAATGCCTACAGGAAGAGCTGTATGGCAGTCCCTACTAAGGGGATATAGAAAGTTGTAGTGCACGGGTTTCTGAACTACAACTCCCTGGACCAACACCTGGAGAGCTACAAGCTTATCCCAGGGCTAGTGGGGAGGGAGATGAACCTGCTCCTGGAACCTCTTAAGTGACCCCTGCGAAAAGGTTGTTCGACCCCCAGGTTGAGAACCGATGCAATGGCACATGCCACTAAAAAGTATATTTTCATGAAAATGGTTTATTTACATGAAGCATGGTTTAACATATGAGTTGTTATGCAATCTCTTTTTATAGAGACCTACACTGCACAATGTTCAGGGGTTCTAGTTTTCCTTTTTCCTTTTCCTACACACACCTTCTTGTGTTTTCCTCAGTCTTTTACTAATGATTTCAAGGCATATTATTATTACCATTTCTTAAATACTGTATCTGCAAGTAAAACTACCTTAGGGGGGGATTCCAGACCTTCACAGCGGAAACAAGTCCCTTTACACAAACTAAGATGAAACACCTTTCATTTGAAACTTTAGGGAATATGCTTTTGTCATTTTTTGTAATACTGCAAATTGTGTATATGTTGATAAAGCCAAAGGGAACTTCCTATTCCAGGAATTCAATTTACTTTCTCATTTGGAAAATGATGACCATTCTCTGCTGTTTAGTGGGTATTTGTATTATGTATTCATAGTCAAACAAATTATGTTTTCATAGTTACATCAAGTCCAACAAACACACCCCTCCATACCTCACATAAATTATATATATATATTTTCAAAACTGATGGGAACTGATGACCTATAAAAAGGCAAAATTATGTTTTTGTCCCTAAGTTTATGCCCTTTTTTATACAAGACAAAACTTTATTTGCTTTAGTAGCCACAGAATGGCACTGTCCTGAATTGAACAACATGTTATATACAAAAAAAAAACCCTAGATCCTTCTCAGTTAAGGTAAATCCCAACACACTGCCATTTAGTATATAACTTGCATTTATAATATTTTTGCCAAAATGATCAACATAAACCTCCTTTTCCAGTTTGCTGTCCAGTTTTCCAGTTTAGTCAAATCTCTCTGTAAAGTGGCAGCATCCTGCATGGAACCTGTACTGTAGTTCTGCACACTTTTGTATTATCAGCAAAAATATGAACCATATTTTTAATGCCCACCTCCAGGTCATTAATAAACAAGTTGAAAACAAAGGACCAAGAACAGAGCCCTGTGGTACCCCACTAACAACACTGGTCCAATTAGAAAATATTCAATTTACCATCACTCTTTGTAGTCTATCTTTTAGACAATTCTCTATCCAGGTACAAAGACTATGTTCCAGGCCAACATTCCTTAATTTAATGAGTAACCTTCTGTGTGGCACTGTATCAAATGCTTTAGCAAAGTCATTCTACAGATCTAATATTTTGTTTTCTTCCAGTAGAGTGCTTCCCCTTTTCTATCTTTTCTGTTTACTTTCTACAAACTCTTGATTTCTTCTCCTTATCTTAATTCTATAAAAAAGTGACTGCCTTAGTTTCCCACTCAAACCAAGCCTTTCTACAATCTTTATGATAAGCATTTATATCCCATTGAAATGTTTAAATATTTTTCTTATATTTGCTATCCTTAGTAAGTTCATTGCTAAAATGTGACAGTTTTAACTTCAGAATATGCCTGTAATTAATCCATTCCCCTTTCTAGTAGCTACAAAATTGCTTGTGACTGCTATCATCTAGAACTATGGCAACCTTGTACAAAATGATCATAAGGGGCACTTACCACCTCATACCAGTCTATTATGAAATCTGCTGCTAAATCCTATAACTCTTGTGACAGAGAATCGGATCCTTTATAATCAGTACTATTTCATCGCATCCCATTTAGTACCAGTTAATTAAAAGTTCCTTTACTGTGCTATAGGTTTCTTCACTTGTGTCCCCATATGTTCTTCATCAGTCTCCTCTACTTCTCAGAGATCCACAGTCGTTCAACACCTCCCACACTCGCTTCATTCTCCCACCTTCAAATTTTCTTGGCATTCTATATTTTTGGCATCTTATTCTTATCTAATCTACCTCTATCAGCATTTCCGCTAGTTTAAGTACTAAATCATGGAGTGCTGAAGATATTTGCAGTTATAACAAGGCACCCAACTCCTGTGAATTACTGCAATTATTACCCTCTAAAAAAAGTTAACCATTAAACAATATCGAAACTGTTGGCAAAAAATTTCATTTATTTAAGCAAGTGCAAAGTTGTATATTAAATGACAATAATTAAAAAGTTCTTCTACATCTACATATGTTGCTCTGTATGTATGTCTTGCGGTAAAATGTGTTGCATCCGCTTTTCTGCAAAAAGAAAAAGATACCAGTGAATAGTAAAAGAGAGCATCAGAAATAATAATAACAATAAGCTACTTCCAGGGTTACCTTTCTGCGTTTTGGCTTTGTGTCTACAAGAACAATTGTGCCAGTCAAAATAAACCAAAGAACCATTTGTAATGCTTCCCAAACTAAAAAGACCGGTATTGTACCTCCTGGATCACCATCCATCAGGAAAGTGAGAGCAAGCAACCAAAAGTGACATGCATCCCACAGGAAACTTGGCAAGAAAACAAGTAACACCACCATCAGAAATTATACTGGTGTGTAGACCCCCATTCTAGCACAATTACCTCCTCCCTTCTGGGCCACTTGAAATATTCAGCACAGCTTCTACTGGATCTACTGGATCACTTCTTCAATATGCAAAATAAAAATATCCAGACCAATCCCATTCTGTTGAACCCTGTTGGAATCAACAAAACTTTTCTAAAATAGTTCCAAACCTGTGTACCGAGAGTAAAGTCATCCCTTCTGGGATAGAAGGGTGGAAGGAGACATGCTTTCTGTTATGTTCAGATACTGGAAGTTGAAGTAAGCTATCATGTTATCTACCCAATTCTTGTATTTTACAATACATTTGTATACATTTTGAAATCTCACATGAATCAAAATATGCACAATTCCATACCTCCCAAAATTTGAAAAGTGTAAAGAGGGACAAAAACATCAGCTGCACTTATCATGGGAATTTTTTTTACATTAGATGAAAGAGAATTTTTTTTTTTACCAATGCAATAGCATCAGTTGTAAATTCCTCTCTATATGAAAGAATCCAACATGTCGAAAAATGAAGCTTGCCTTCTTAAAAAGAAATCCTGCTTGCTTCCTCCTTACAAGCATAATTCTTAAAGCAACAGTTCAGTGTAAAAATGCAAACTGGGTAAATAGATAGGATGTGCAAAATAAAAAAAATGTTTCTAATAGAGTTGCAGTACAACAATGCAAAATTCATCCAGACAGCAGAGAGGTAGATAGGTTGACATATTGGCCATGCTGTGATAAAACGCATAGGTTTCTAGGATGTGTGTATTTTTTTTGAGGAAGCAAGAGTTTTGGGTAAAATGTTGTTACAGTGGCACTAGTAAATCATTTCAGTATTTTTATTTTATTAAAATAAATTTCAGTGACATTACACATAGAGGAATGATAAGAGTGTTAGGAGCTGACAGGGACGAGACAACACTTCACATTCGAATGTTATACTAACAATACCCTTTTTCTTGTGATGTGACTTTTTATGTATTTAATTTGCACTTTATTGGTGTGAATTAGTTTTATTACTTCAAACATTTCTCCAAGTTACAGTATCGAAAAAGAGTTATTTCTTAAATCTATGTTGAATCTATAAGAATACGATTTTTTTTTCTTTCAGTGTAACATGTGTGGCTACCAATATTAACAACTTGAGAAAAATTTTGCCCAAATCAACACATAAAAATATAGTTAGTTTTAGTTTTAATCCAAATAGGAAGACTGTTAAAAAAAAGCCTTTTCAAACACTGTAATAACTATAGTTTTTTGCTAAATAAAATGTATAGCTGACTTTACACAATATAAATACTGTAGGTAATTCTGAATTAGGGGAAAATGTCTACCATAATTTGACGAATACAGTACAACATGGGGATTATAAAAAATATGTTCTGCTTTCTAATGCAGTTCCTTTGGACTGACCCACATTTAGGACATTAGAGGAGAAGTGAAAGTATTAAATTGTTCAAAGATATAAACATACATAATAGGCATCTGGAGAAACAGCAACAATTTCTTTCACTGGTTCTATTTATTCCCTCACAACTTTTTATATATTTGCATGTAATAACTAGTTTATAATATTTTAAAATTCCCTTTTATGAAGCTGGGACTTCAGAAAACAACTATAAAAACAAAGTAGAGGTGTAAAAAAATAATTTACTGAAGCTTCACCCCATTAAAAAAAAACATCAATTTGTCTAACAAAGAGCAAGTTATACATTTAAATTATAGAAAAGTTTTAGTTGCAGGGGTCATTTTAGGATTATGTGATTTTGTATGGCTCTGTAAAATCTGGAGTTGGTTCAGTCAATCGTCTACTTTGAAGGACAGATTTTATCACAGTCAAGCATTAAAAGAAGGGCCACCAACTAAGTGAAGTTATACAGGGTAAAGCTAAAGCTGTAATGGTTGTTGTAGGAGTAGAAGAGAAAGACAAGTTAATGAAATGAGCAGTGAAAGCTTCAGCAAGAATATATGAGTGGGAGTAATGTTAACATGAAACAGTCAGTAAGGTGTCCTGCAACCTAATTTTATGTAACAGCAGGAAGGCTTGGGTAGACAAAACCTTTGTCTAGGTGGTGAATGTCTTAGATAAGTCTTTGCTGAAATTTATAAAGATAACCTTTAAAACACCTCTGTAAGATAAGTAAAATTAATTTTAAGTTTTTGCATGATTGCTGACAGTCCATACTTATATTAAAAAAGCCTTTGTTTGTTTTACTGAAGATAAGAAAATAAAGTTTGGTGAGTTAAAGAAGGCTCAACCGTGAGCCCAGGTGACTAGTAAACAGCGATCGGGCAGCGTGTGTAGCCAGAAGTGACGTGCGCATGAGCGCCAGCTACACACGCCGGCCTGAAGAGCATGCAGGGACTGGACTAGAGGGTAGACGGCAGAGAAGGTACATGCATGGCACCCCCCCACAGTTTTGCATCCTAGGCATGTGCCTACTCTGCCTGCCCCTTGGCCCGGCCCTGCTAGTAAATGCAACCTGCTGACTGGTTGCTATTGATTGGCAACTACTTAATGTTTCTGTTGAAATCACAATGCACATTGCTGGTAAAGATAAGGCTCCACATCAGGGAAAGACTATGAATATTGCCACTGTCTCTTCCATTCTCATGACAATAGCATTCTGCAGCCAAAAGGAGGTATGCAGCAGGCATGACTAGAAATAAGCAGACTCAAAAGCCCCAAACTTTAAAGAACACATCTTGGGAGCTGTCTGGTTACATACATACATAGTAACATAGTAAGTTAGGCTGAAAAAAGACTCGCGTCCATCAAGTTCAACCTTTTTTTTTTATTTTAACTGCCTAACTGCTAGTTGATCCAGAGGAAGGCAAAAACCCCATCCTAAGCCTCTCCAATTTGCCTCAGAGGGGGAAAAAAATCCTTCCTGACTCCAAAAAGGCAATCGGACTAGTCCCTGGATCAACTTGTATAATGAGCTATCTTCTATAACCCTGTATTCCCTCACTTGCTAAAAAGCCATCCAACCCCTTCTTAAAGCTATCTAATGTATCAGCCAGTACAACAGTTTCAGGGAGACCTTTAATAAGTATACCCCTGGTCTCCCTGTAGTTTCCAGGTCTACTGACTTTATTGCCATGGGTCCAAATATATATCATTTGTGTTTATGGAAATTCATAATACAGTATATATCAAAAGCCATGACTTTTGAAATGGGTTGTTGACTGATGAATTCTTCTAAGATTAGATAGAGATTAGTTCTCTCATTGTATTAGTATCGGTTCTGTAGGTTAATACAATGATGATGGTAATCTCTAAGCCTCATTCACTGCAATGGCAAAGCCTATTTTTGGACTTATTTGTTCTGTTTCCAAGCAGCTTTACTAGCCAATTGGTATTAACATGATAAACGTAACAAATAAAATGTAAAATTAACAACATTCAAATATAAGCATGAAAAGTTAATGAGATAAGCCCACTGGCAATACAGTCTCCATTCTATCTTGGCCTTTATAACCAATTATTAAAAATGTCATTAAAATGTAAATGATAAACATTTTAGTCACTGCATACATTTCTCACAGCTTGGAAAGTCAGTTTGATGGTAAATTCTAAAAATACTCAATGCAATGTATGGAACCCGTTTTTGGTATGTGCGTGTCTTTTCCCACAAAAAAACGATAGGTTTACTGATATTTCCATTAATAACCCTGACAGTGATTCCCAATTCAGCGAGCATACAATCCATTTCCTCATTCCAAAGTCATAATTATTTTTCTAAAAAAGAAATGGCATCTCTCAAAGTTTAACAGCTGTTAAAACCAATTTGCATGTTTCTCGTAATTGTAAAAATCTTTCGATTGTACAAGGGGAAAAAAAATCTACACGCTGTACTGTAATTATGATAATTAGTATGAAAATGATGTTATCTAACATCTTGTTGGACTGTGCAATGGCTAAGGGTTTTGTTGTGTATTGCTTTGTAGTGGTTCATACCTAAAAAATATTTTTACAGGAAATGGGGACCTTATTTAGTAAGGAGGTTAGTTTGCAGTGGTTTGGCCCCTTTAATGTAAATTAGCTGACCCAGACCACAGCCAAATCTCATAGAGGATGATCATATTAGAAAGGATACATTAAAGACATTTTTATAGAAGTTGATTTGTTTGCTAGTTCAATAAAATATATCCATTTTCTGTTAATTCAGTTCAATAAGAAGATATTATCTTGTGTCTATCACATGAAAAATTCCATTTTAGTCTATGACAAACTGAATTAAGAGAAACGTACTTGTCAATGTAGTAATCAAACTGTTGTCAAAATGAAATCCCTTTATTTTATTAGCATTTTAACTGCAACAGTTTTGTCAGTGGCCAATAAACTGTAAGCTAGTTATGCTTTTATATAGTTTTTCATCCTCCCATTAAAGGTATTATATTTTGGGTGAAATATGATAAATAATGTCAAAAGTCAAAGTAATATTTAAGCTATTTTGGAATTTAACAGTTCTATGCAGTTTATAATTTTGGATAGTTGGATAGAATGGGAATATACTGTATGTGAACTGTTGTTTAATTGTTGGCGATCACAAATTCCATGAATGTTATTAAAAGATATGAATAGATGGAAAAAAAACAGCTGGAGAATGAGCTAAAAGTAAATCTCAAAAACCTTTAATTGTTTTAGTTTTTTTTGATAATTAGTAATTATCTTAAAAAAATTAAAACTTAATTACTACTGAAAAAAATCAGAAAACATCTCAATCGTTAAAAATGATGCAGTAAAATCAGCGCAGCTCCAACTGGCTATATAACCTCTGCAGCTTTTGCCTGGCAAATTTTTCATTTGTCATTTTTTTATTGTTGACTATCATGAATTAAAAAGTGATGTATATTCATAACACATATCTGTCAATGTAGAAAGCAATTTCTATTTGAATAACCTACTTTTGGTTTTGTGCACTACAAAGCCAAGTGGTATAAAGTGCCCATTTTCTTCTTCTACAAATACCAAATAGGGATGACCAAAATTTTTCACCCAGGTTTCATCACGAAAGTAATGACCCTAGACTTTAATGCATAGAGCACTGAAAAAGTAATGTGGATAAAAAAGATGCATGGTGGCTGCAAAAAATGTCCATTGACATTAGTGTGTTTTGCTAATTTTTGTAAATTGGGGCAGATATGCTAATCGTTAATTACAAGATTTCAACAGATTTAACAGCGCAGGGCAACACTACATTATATTTTCTTTACTTTAAAAAACTTTTTTTGGTGTTACTGTTCCTTTAATATGTTTTAGGTACAGGATCTTTAGAGATGACAAAACATAAAATAAATATGAGCACAGACCTTTCACATAATATTTTTAAAAAATGGTTAACAGATTTTATATACCTGTTTGGAGAAGAATAATATAGACAAACTCAAGATTAGTGGACACATGGATATCGATGGGCGAATTTTTTAGCCAGCCATGTATTCAGGGCACAATTACGTAGCTAATAATTGCTGCTGAAAATTTGCTGTGACAAAAAAAGTCATTTTGAGAAAAACACCTATTGACTTTAATACATTTGGACAAAAATGTTGCCTTAAGAAATAAATGACCATTGACTTGAATGCATTTGGAATGAAAAAAAAATTGTCACACAGATGCCCATTGACTAAAATGCATTTTGCGATTGCAATTTCACTCATCACTACTAGTGATGGACGAATCTATCCCGTTTCGCCAAAAATTTGTGAATTGGTGAAAAATTCACGAATCGAGTCACGGCACGTTTTTTGACGCGCATCGCATTTGACGCGTCATGTCATTTTCAACGTGCGTCGCTTTCGTTTTTTTTTTTCGCGAATTTATTCACCGGCGGCGAATTCGCTGCGATTTCGCGTCTGTTGAAAAAATTCGCCCATCACTAATCATTACACATGGACCCTGGTCTTCATGCATCTATAGATCTTAAATGCCTTCCTAATCACAATCTGTGTCTCAGGCCTTCTCCTCCCTTGCATGTACTTCTCTATCTGCCTCTGCATCGATGTAGCGACGGAGGAAGAGGATCCTGTCCCCATACGCGGGCATGATCAAGTTTTGCTCAACTTGGTGCATATAAAGGTTAGCATGTGAGGGCACCATGGCAGCCCCCATCGCGGTCCCCGCAACCTGTAGAAAAAAATCAGATTGAAAACGAAAATAGTTCAGTGTTAGGGATAGTCTCAGCAATTCCAATCTAAAGGGTATTGAATATGTGTGTGTGAAGCATGCCTGAAATCATCCCAACTTTTTCCTTTCCACTTTATAGTTGAGGAAGGCATTAGCTGAGTGTGTATACATTTATGTTAATCACACACACCATCCAGGATTCTTTTATCAATATGAAATGTTATGTGCTCACTGGGTTGGCGCATCTTGTATTGTTATGTGCAATATACAAAATAATGTGTCTAACTATGCCATTTATGCTTTTGAAAGAAAAAGCAAATTACTTACCGAAAAGAATGGCATTTGCATGGCTGTGTGTCAGCTTTTCAAGCTTTTCCATGCTACAAAACATTGCTTTCCTCACTTAGAAAATGCATCCTCCCATCACTCATAAACCATTTCAAAGCACTTTATGAGTCTACAGAGCGAAATGTACTTATCTTGCATTGGCAGTGTCCCAGCTGTTACGAAATTGCTATTGTCCTAATACTTACAAGGCAATTTTAGCATCAGTTAATAATTTTACAGGATAGATAACTTCTTAGTTTTTTTTGTAAATGACAGACATTAAACAATAGCAACTTGGCATTTCTTGAAGCAGAAGATGACAGCTCCTAGATTAAAGTGATTTTAATGTATAGTCTATTCGGTTTTATTCTCTCAGTGACAATTCCTATGCAAGAGGGTGGAAAAAAAATCCTTTTAAACACTTGGACTAGAGTATACAACACGTTTCCCTTTTAAAAGATATTCTGTATAAATCTCATTTAGGTAATAATGTCATACATTTGCATTTACAGATACTGGCTTAGAAGAAAGGAAATTTATCAGGCAGAAAAAATCTGAGTGTCCTTTAATGGTAGGATAGACGATGTAGAAAAGGCATATCTCTTTATAGTGGCTAATGAAACAGAGAAATATGTGGACACATATTATATATATATATATTTTTTTTTTATCATCAAATGAGCAGCCTGTGTTGCAAGCCCATATTCCTTTTTATATGAAACGAAGGGATTTGTTGTAACCTGTTACTTACAGTTAAATTGTTTTCTGCAGAAAGATGTATTGACGATTTCTTTTCCAGCCAGTCGCATGCAGACACAAATTCAGTTTCTGATTGGCTCAGAATGTAAAAGGGCGTAAAGTCAATTATCACTGTTAACCACCCTGATCCCAAGAAGAGATATAATGCTACATTATTTAAATAATAAAAACCGTTTGTATATTTGTTACAAAACTTGGGTCTTGAAGAAAAGTCCAAAATAAACAAACAGAATTATTTGAGGAATATATAATATATAATTATATCACAATCAGAGCTGCCAAACTAAAAGTGTTGCTAGTGGCAGGGCAGGTAAAGGGGGAGTACCAGTAGTAAGGGCCCTTCTTCTAAGAAAACTAGCGTTCTTTAAGGACCTTCAGAGTTTATTTAAAGGATTAAAAGTCGTTTTAAAGGATTTAAAGTCGTTTTTGACGCACGTCAAATCGGTTTTGACGCGCGTCGCGTTGTTTCCGACGCGTCGCGTCATTTTCGGCGCGCGTCGCTTTCGGCGCGCGTCGCTTTCGGCGCGTCGCGTTAAAAACGACGCGCGACTCGATTTTGACGCGCAAATTTTTTTGGGCGAATTTTTTGCCAGTTTCGCGAATTTATTCGCCAGTGGCGAATCGCGGGAATTCGCCGCGAATTCGCCCCTGGCGAATAAATTCGCCCATCACTACTCCCCAACTCTTTTTACATTTGAATGTGGCTCACAGGTCAAAAAGGTTGGGGACCCTGCCCTAACCTAATGCTTTGTGATGGACAATAGAAGCACAATGGCACTTAGGTGAAATAGCTGAACTTAATGTTCTTATAATGGAGGAGCAATTAGCTTTGAACAGGCTACTTCAAGTCAAGCACTAAAAGCCAATACCTGATCAGTTGTTATGGTTCAGTGCCATAGGGAAAAAGTTGCCACTGTTCATACATAAGCCCTATATGTCCTATTGTAATTGCAAACCAAAAAAATAGGCTGACTCTTTGAAATGGAGGGACACCTGTATGTTGACTTTTGATGGTAGAAGCCTTCAGTGTATCTCAAGGGTATGTAAATCCTTGGCTTCACTGCTTATTATGAAATAACCTCTAGTACCAAAATTGTTTTGTTTTTGTTGCTAATATTTATGCAACATCAATGTTGCACTGCATTCAGGAAACTTTATTTTTCAAAGAAAACGGAAAATCCCATTCACTGGATAGTGCCAAAACTAATTAGATTCCATATTGGCACCTCCAGTTGGGGCTTTCCATGACATTAGGCTTCATTCTGGAGAAGTATTTCTTTACCATATTATAAATATTCTAAAGACCTTTAGACATCCTATTGGTGTTTGGCTGCCACTACTGAATTAATTGTGACTTCACTCTTAACGTTTCAAACAGGCAATCGAACTATATGTTTTACACAGCAAATAAATGTGCATTAGGTAACAGTAACACTATGTAGCATGTGCCCTTATTATGAAATAAAGCAGGTACATCTTAGCTAAGAATAGTGTTTCTAGTTAGATGTCTATGATTGTGATGCATTTTTGTAACAGGGAGATGGAAATATGTTGCCTTGATATTTGTATTCTGTTTCTGTCCTGATCAGACTACACGGCAGATCATCCTTTCATAAATTATTTTAATATTGAGCATTTCAGCTGTGCCTGGTGACGTACCAATTCAAAGGGATGAACACAGTAATGAGGCACTGAGGGACATTTCTTTTCACATTACTACTATGATGTGGTCTATTAGCCGCACAGTGTGACAGGAGATGAAACAACAGGTTTTAATAAGGTCCTTTCTAAGGAAAGGTCAAACTGCACAGTGAGGTAGAACAAAAGTTTGCATCAAGCTATTACAAAATGTGAAGGTGCACAAGTTACTCACAGTTAAAACAGTGAAAAAGAATATTGTGTGCTGCAGTAAATGTAAAAGAAAATAATTAAAAATACTGGTTATCAGACATGGACTTGGTCTGGTTGTTTGACTTACAAATATTAAGCTCATTATGGATCCTAATGTATATGCCCTTTCCGAAATGTTAGTTGTAATCACATCCCTTTCTTACCACGAGAATTCATCAGGATTAACAATATGTGGATAGGCGGAATTGCATTAGATAACCTGTCATTATGTTATATGTTTTATTAACTGACTATTAATACAAGATTGTTGACTGTGTTACTGATCTAAATTTTGGAGCATTTGACCTTTCAAGGTAACACTGGGTAACATAAAGTATATGGGCCTTTATCACAGCACAAAGCTTTTGAGACTTTTTTGATTCAATCCTTTGTTGGAGGTCCAACACTTGGTCAGGGTCTAGCTCATTACAAGAATTCAGCCATTTGCAAGAGTACCTATGGGAGCAAAGTCTTTACTGCTAGCCTCAGTTTATGGGAGTACCTAAGTCTTTACTGCTAGTCTCATCCTAACTGACCCTCAGGATTGACATTTAGAAGTGTATTGTAGAGAAAAAAAACTCTTAAATCTCAACATACCTGGTCTTCAGGCTGGATCACATAGTCACGGTTGCTATTTTAGCAACTTAAGTAATTTTGCCACAGAAGGAACTTTACAGGACCAAAACAAGAAAATTCAACCTAAAGATAAACATATTATATTGTAAAACAATACTAATAGACTGTACAGAAAGAACTCAAATTCTGCTAGTTTGACAAGAGAGTCCAGTCAATGTGCAATCTATATGCTAGGTAGCACTACTACAAAGAAATGTGTAAAGTCTATTGAATGCAGTAGAGGCTCATAGCTGGACATGTGGTAGGCAAGGATATGGTCACAGCCAATTGTTCAGTACAGGCAACAGGGAATGGCACATTCAAGTATACAGCCAGAGGTCAGGACAGGCACAGGCATGTGTGAAATGTCTGCTTGTATTTGCCTTTACACTTTACAATGGTGTAGCTTTGCATGTCTGACGAAACCCCCCCGAAACGTTACATCTGACAAATAAAGTTGCAGGGGTTCGCCCTGCTTAAATTGGCCTTCTGAGTCCTGGTGTCTACATTGTTCCTGTATTTTGGAGAGTGGCTGATCTCTCTAGCCAGTGACCAGGCCGACCTGTTGGAGAGGCAGTGTGAAAATGGGTAATTGTGTGTTGCTTGTATTTGCCAAAATAAAACATGACTGCTTTAGAATTTAGACAGTAAAAAAGCAAAGTTAAAGTGACTTCTCTGTAACCAACTAGTGCGGATGTCCCCAACGTTTTTTTTACCCGTGAGCCACATTAAAATATAAAAAGGAGTTAAGAAGCAAAATAGTTTCAGGATATGCAAAACAAAGGCTGTGATTGGCTATTTGGTATAATCTATGTGGACTGGCAGCCTACCAGAGGCTCTGTTTAGCAGTACACCTGGTTTTCATTGCCTTCAAGCCAGGAATTCAAAAATAAGCACCTGCTTTGAGGTCACTGAGAACAACAGCCACAGAGTTGGTGAGCACCATGTTGCTCATGGGCCACTCATTGGGAATCACTGAACTAGTGCCTCCCAATATACATCTGGTCATCTTGGCAAGTATGCATAATACAAGGATACAACGACAATGGATGTTTTCCTTGCCGGAAGATGTTTACTGGCCTTGTAAATTACTTTCTGTTATATACATACTGTATATAATTACATGTTGCTGACATCTACCAATAACCATTTGTTTGATGTTTACACTGACACCCGCTTGAATACTAGTTCTGCCTTACCTTCTGCTTTCCTTCCAACATTGCTGCTTTTTAATACTAATGTCTTCTACAACTGCATTAGGGCTGGTCTGTTTTTTTCCCCAAAGAGGTTGGGTGAGCAATAGTTCTGAAGTAGGAAAAGTGGAACCAAAAATGTATATAGGTACTACATAAATATATACAGTTAATTAATAGCTAAAGCTAAAAAAGACACAATGTTTCATTTTAACTGATGTAAAATTTATGTTAGACAAATCTCAATTAGATTGTGGGATCATTATCTGTAATTGACATCTATATAGACAAGGTATTGTATAATGTCTTACCATAAAATTCCTGCTTAAATCCCTTATTATTGTGTCATTTGCTATCAGTCAAGTGTGTAAAGTGTGATTCAGTCTTCCCCATCAACCCCTTGGATGTTGCTCCCAGTGACCTCCAAACAGGTGCTCATTTTGAATTCCTGATTTGGAGGAAAGTTGTAGTTGGGTAAAAACCATATATACTGCCAAACAGAGTCTCCTGTAGACTTCCAGTCCACATAGGGGCTACTAAATAGCTAATCACAACCCTTATATTGTACCAGTCAGGAATTAATTTCAAGCTTGTGTTGCTCCCCAACTCTTTTTACATGTAAATGTAGCTCATGGGTAAAAACACTTGGGGACCCCTGGTGTAATTACTTTTTCATAAACTTATTTTAGCTCAGTTTTTTTCCATAGTTTACTTCATTTTCAACATGATTGAATTGCTGGGATGTAAAGAGAAAGAGAACAAGGTATTGCAGATTATTTCATGGGTGTGGCTAAAATAGAATCTGCTGCCTGGAAGACAACAGGCTGGTCCTCATACACTGGATATACATGAGTTTAAATATCTATAGGTATGGGATCACATATCCTAAAACCCAATATCCAGGCCATCTGCTATAGAGTCCATTTTAAGAAGACAATTCAAAAATATTTTACTGATTTCCTTTTTCACTGTAATAATAAAACAGTAGCTTGTTCTTGATGGTAACTATCTGCATGAATATACAGTAAGCTGCCATGTTGCCAGCTAATGTTGGACAAAGAATTTCTTGCTATTTCTTGCTATTTTTATATACACCTCTTTGTTTTGTTTCTGTATTTCCCCCTCTCTCACAGATTGTAAGCTATAAATCTCCAACTCCATGTGTATCTTGAATGTCTGAGCAATTATATGATTAATGCTTTTATTTGAACCCTGGCATATGTTTTGTAAAGCTCTGTATACCCTTGTTGATCTAGTGCGTATAAATAATACGTGCACAGCACAAAATCCACCATTTCTAATGGTTATATCAGGGGCGTAACTACAGAGGAAGCAGACCCTGCAGCTGCAGGGGGGCCCAGGAGCCATAGGGGCCCCATGAGGCCCTAATTCATATACAATTACAATAAATATTGGTAAAACAGGTCAACCACTGGACGTTTTGGGGACTTAAAAAAATATTTGCTGGGGCCCAGTAAGATCTAGTTATGCCACTGGGTTATATATTTCTATATAGCAGCATTTTTTGTTGCCTTCCTTTCAAAATGAACTGTAAAATGTAAATATAAGGATGTAAATATATATATATAGCCAATAGGTTGGAGCTAACCAAAAGCCCTCCCCCCCGGCTAGTACAGAGGCCTATGTGATAATATCTACCCCCTGTTGCAATACAATATATATATATTTTTACTTTTTTCAACTTTTATGTCTGGTTCAGTGGTCCTCTTCTGAGGCCACAGTACTCTACCCTATGGGGAACCCTGTTCAGCTTTATGGATTTAAAGTGATACATTCCAGAACTGTTTTAGTACATTTTAGAAACAAGTGAGATAGCAAAGGTTATTTTTAGTTATAGAGCATGTTTATACTGGCAGCCTGCTGATTATTGCCCAAGTGTAACACAAGTGCAAATACTCTCATAGCAATGATACACGCTGTAATATATCATAACAAGGTACTGAAATTGGACTAGATAGCAGTAAATCTCAGTATATTGTTTAGAGTCTGCTCTGCTGAAGGTCAGTGTAGATTTGGGGTCTTTGCAGGCAACTTAAAAGGTATATAGAGTGGTGATGGGCTAATTTATTCGCCAGACACGAATTTGCGGTGAATTCCCGCAATTCGCAAAACCCCAGCGAATAAATTTGTGAAACGGCAGCGAAAATTCACCTGCCAAAAAGTCGCTGGCATAAAAAAAAGAAAATGACGTGAAGAAATTGACGCGATACGCGTCAAAAATGACGCAACGCATGTAAAAACCGTGACGCAAATCATTTCGCTAATTTTTCGGAAATTCGCTAATTTTTTGGCAAAGGGAAATGGGATAGATTCGCCCATCACTAATGTTGAGTTTGCAGGTACAAGGTATTATATTGGCTATTTTAAGGGGAGATAGAATCTGTCCAGTATCAGTGGGCCATGTGGGATGAAGACCATAGATAAGAGCACATTTTATTTTGTTTAATAATGTTTATACATATATATATATATATATATATATATATATATATATATATATATTCAGTGTAAAGGTATTCTATAGGATCTATTATCCAAAATGTTTGGGTCCTGGGGTTTTCCAGATATTAGATAATGCGTTATTTTTCCCACAATACCTTAAGTCTGCTAATATGCATTTAGTCATTAAATTAACCCAGTGGGATTGTTTTGTCACCAGCATGGATGCATGCAGCTTATTAAACATCAAGTACAATCTTTTATTATTACAGTTTAAAATATATATTTTTTTAAAAAATGGACTTGGATATGGCCTTCCTGTAATATGGAACTTTATGGATATTGGGTTTCTGGATAAAACAACTCTTGCCTGGCATTAGAAGGACTGGACTGGCCTACCAGGACACTAGGGAAACACCTATGCCTGAAGTATGGTGAAAAGGAGGAAAGTAGGAAAAAGAATCGAAGAGGTGAAAGAAAAGAAGACGCAGAAGAGAGATACAAAGCAACAAAGGAGTAAAGAATTGAGGATGCAACAACCATAAACACTGTCCCACCATTCCAATTCTCTAAATACCTTCTGATTGTTGCTGAACCACAACTCCCTGTATCCCTCTCTGACAAATAAAAGCTACTGACTGGAGAAGAAGGGACTAGGGAGGGTCAAATCTCTGATTTATATCATTTAGCCCTCCGTCGGATAGAAATCCCCCAGTCTGACTACATTGTAAAAGCCATCTTTTCTTTCCCTCGAAGATTTACAAATTAAAATAATCTAAATCATAAAAAACAGTTCCCCGCTAGCAGAAATGTAATGCTAAAAAAAAAAAAAAACGTGAAAAAAAAAAACCTTAGCCTTTACTATTTTCTTTCTGGTCTAGACTAACACATCACAGGTCCCTGCAGAAAGCTGCTGCCGCTACAATGCCACGCACTTAAAACATTTTAAAAAATATTTCCCTCTTTCCCCTCTTGAAGTAAAACACACATACATTTGTGTTGTGCTTAATTGAATGAGACACTGAAAGGCTTTAGATTAAAAAAAAAAACAGGTGGGAAAACAAAACAAACCCAAAAAAAGAAAGAAAAAAAAAATAATGATACACAGCAGACAATTATTAATTCAACTGTCCAAATGATAATCAGTTTGACAAAGATCCATACGCGTCTTCATTCTGTTTAAACACATCAAATTGTGCAAGCAGACAGTTTCATCAAGACAGCATGTTAGCAAGCTTATGGTTCTTAGGTCCCGTTGCCATAGTATCTGGATTGGAAAACGCTGAAGATTGGCAGGAAAAAGCATGCCTGCAATTGCCCTCTCTCAGCAGGCTACCTAGATCTGCTCAAAGACAGTCCTCTGTGAGTTCTCTTTCCCAGTTTGCACAACCCCCTGCTGTTTAATAATATCCATTTACTGTTTGGGATTGATCTGGTTCACTGTAAAACCTGCGGCTAACAGGACCTAGCTTTTCACATACGGAGAGACTCGTTCACAAATAAGAAGCTGGCAATTAATGAAGAAAAAGTTACATTGTAACCACTAGGAACCATTTATTTGGATAGCAAAATGCATTGTTTCTAAGTAGATTTATGGCGATAGATGTCATCATTCCGCGTGCGTTATGAGCAAAGGCTTCCAATAATGGCCGTAGGGTTGGCAAATGACGTCCAACATCAATATCCTATGATAGAATTTCACAGATAGAGGCTATTTTTAGATAATAAGACACTTTTAAATTATTTTTAAAAAACAATCATGGACATCTATTGACGTTTTCTGACACAAGGTATGCAGTTCAAATCATTTACAGCGAAGCCTCGATTTTAAGTCCCCTGATTTTAAGTTTTCCCACGTTTTACATTTTTTTATTTGTGGTCCTGCCAGTTTATAATGCATTTCAATGGGTGCGTTTCCCTGATTTTAATTAATGATTTCCCTGATTTTACATCAAAAGTTTGCTCTGATATAGCCCAAAATAGTTTTTTTCCTCTTTGAATCTTATTATGTGAACAAAAGAGGTTTAAAATACTAACCAGATGTATATTTTGCTATGGTTCTGCTTATAGATGGTCAATTGCAATGAGTCTGCCCCTTACACAGTCCTGCACCAATCACTTATTGCTTTAGGTTGTGTATGTGACTGTCAGAGAGTCTTGCGCATCCCCCCATAGTGTAACATTAACACTGCAATGCTTAACCCTTGTTTTTAACAATTAAATATTGTATCTCAGAGTAAAACAGACTCCTGTGCTTATATCCTTGCAGTACTTGAAGAAAAAGTTACTTTAACACATTTCGCTGATTTTACATTTTCCCAGATTTTACATTGTTTTTCCTGGTCCCCTGAAAAACGTAAAATGGGGGTTCTGCTGTAGCTTAATAAGAATGGAGGTGCAATGTCACAGTATAATAATGTAACATATATAAGCTAAATATTCAAGTCTACTCTATGCCTTTGTTTAAAGAGTGGATGCTTTAAAAAGAATGGATTCATTTGGGGTCCTGACGTCTTCTCTTCCTTCCCAACTCCAAGACTTTCTATAATGTTAGCCTATTTCCTTCACATGGTTTAGGGAAAACAGTCATTTTATTTTGATTTAAAAAGATATACAGGCTTACGTATACAGGCTCTGTAGGTTTATTCTTAAGTTGAATTTGTATGTAGGTTTAAAGATATACATTTACTTATTAAATTCAACAAGACAGATGTTTGTCTTAACTTAGTATTTATTTTTACCTTTCTGTGCTCTGCAGTAGACAACACACACCAGAGGGGATTGGGGCGGGTGGTTTAATAAAGCTAAATGCTAATAAAGGTCAAGCAAACCACAGTATGTTACTGTGATAGCCTCTGTTTGTCAGTATGAGTTGTGGGAAGGCAGTTGTATGTAACTTGAGGCCGCATTGTATTTCATAACTGCCCTTTAAATCTTCTGCCATGTTTATCCTTTTAATATCCTTCATAAACACTAATAATTATTTAAAATAGATTCACTAAAAAGAAGATTTTGAACGCGGCCCTGCTGCGTATCGTCGAGCAAATGGTTTTCCCTGACTACCTTGACAACAGAGATGTAAAATACAGTATTTGAGCTGCCTTACAAAATATCTCAACGATAAACAGTAATTCTTTTCATCAAAACATTGCTCAGTTTAAATTTAGCAAATAATTTAGCAAATAATTTCAAATCTGTCTCAACATATCTTGGTGTGTCAGTGCCAAGTACACTGATCCATACAATAAACATTTGCATACCCAGTAGATTAACATGCTTTTCCAAGTGTTTTTTTTTTCTTTTTAATTTCAAATAACAGACTAAGAACATTTTAAAATATGCAATGATTTTAACCCATTAGTGACATAATAGTAATAGTAATAGTAACCTCTTCTGTCAATGTGTATATATACCTTTTTTTTTTTTTTTTTAAAACCATTACCATTTGGTCTATTGCAATAAGTTTTGTAACATTATCTTCTATTTTGCAGCCAGTGTCATTTGAAACTCACTTAGATAGCAATTCCGTGTGTGACATTGCAGTGGATCAAGTTTTGAATGGAGGGCGGTAAGGGAGTAAGTTCTGCTTAATAAGGCATAATTAATGTAAAATAACCATTTGGCTGCATTTTTATCTTGCATATAATTGTCATAGAAATGTATTTTATTTAAATGCTGGAAGCATTTGATGGGAACAGCTTTCAAAAACATAGATATATTGATTCATAGTTTATTAATCATTGGTTAGCTTTTAATAGTTTAGATCTTACTTTACAATATGTTTGTGTGTTGATTTCAGAGACATCTAAGGTTCAGTAAAAGTATATCAATTGTCAGAAAAATGGATAACTTATAAGAATATGTATCCTTCCATTCGGGTGCCATCTGTTCATGGGGCACTGAAACCACAATGTCTGTTTTGGCATTTGCTTACTAACAATGGTTGTATTTCATTAACATTGCAAGAAATAACTGTGTCCCTCCCATCCCAAACTATGGGGAAGGGGATCTGTCTTGTATAGTAAACAAATCTTCAATGTGTCTCTAGCTACATGGATGTGTCACAGCTCATGGGCAGGTATGAGTTAGTTTGAATGCTCCCACTTAACATATTACAAAGTTAAGTGAGAAACATATGTCCTCTTGTAAAAGAGTTAACGGGATGGTGAAACATGTATGAACCTGATATTTTTGAATTTGGTGGGCATTTATAAAGCCATTATATACATGCCGTCATATCATTCCAATGATATACGCTAACTAAAAGGATGTGATACCTATGAACCCCTGAAGTTATTTAGTCAGCAATAGATGTACTTGCTCATTGTGCCTTTTAGTATTAAATGCAAGTCTGTGTACGTATTTGGTGAATAATTACATGCCCGTGATATCTGCAATAAAGAGAAGGTGAAAGGGGTATTATGGTATTAGAAGGATCTGACAAAGAGTTGTCTTCATGTACTTTACTCAGCATAGATGTTGCTATCAGTGGACAGAAAGAGTTATGCAGATACTTCTATGCAGAGTCTAATCTATATGTCAACAGAGTAATAATTCAAAAACAAAGTTATTGAATTTCATTTTAGAAAGGACCACACAATGTCTTTTATTCTTTGGGTCAGTGTATGCTATCCATATTTGATGTCCCTACCTGCAGTGCTGTAACTACAGTAAGGTAGAGTGGGAAGGCCCAATAAGGATCAATACGGGCTCCCGCACACTCTCCTTTAAATAATAACAAATAGTACCTGGTGCTCAAAAGGCAGAGGTTCGGCCACCTCAAACAAAGTCCAGCAAAAAAATCCAATGGCACACAGGATCCATGCAAACAAGTGCTTTTGCGTGTTGCATCAGCAATAAACACGCAAAAGCACTTGTTTGCATGGATCCTGTGTGCCATTGGATTTTTTTGAAGGCCCAATAAGGACCAACATCCCCTGCTTCTCCTCTGCTGCACCCGTATCACCCAATGCCTGCACCCAGGTGACTGAGTAGGGGACCATAGCAAAATTCCACATATGACATTACCTGTAGGGCTGTCCAAAGTGGGGACTGAAAGTCAAAGGTCTGCTCAATGCTTCGAATGATAACTTTGATTTAATATTTACTTTTGGCTCAGGTACATGACAGATTACACATATACATTTCCCCATCTCTGTGGTGTGAGTGTTCAGTATTCATTTACCACTCTATGTGGCTTATTATCGAAGTAAAGTAGTAAATAGGAAAGAAGAGACAGGAATTTAAAAACTACAAGTCAGTGGGGACAGAAACTGCATTTAATGAATAGAAACACTATAATGAATTCTGTAAAACAGCAATCCGGAAGGCAAAGATAAGAAATGATTAGCTAACTTTGAGGCTAACTCAAAAAGTGTTTTAAGTATATTATAAGTAAAAAGATGTGGGACGAGAGTGTTACTACTTTAAACCGGTATGGTTGTAACAGATACAGAAAAGGCAAATGTGTTAAATCAGTTATTTTCTTCAGTGTATACAATAGAGGAGTCTGAGTTCCCAGGCTCACTTCTTAACTGCACTGTTGGCTCAGCTCAATCTAGTCAGTGGCTGACTCAGGATATTGTTCATAAAGCTTTTATACAAATTTATGTAAACAAGACACCAGGGCCAGATGGCATACACCCCTGGGTTCTAGGAGAGCTTAGTTCAGTTTTTAGATCTGAATTAGGATCTCAGCCTGAAAATTATAGGCCAGTAAGTTTGACACCTCTGGTGGTCAAATTGTTTGACGGTTTGGTAAGGGATCACATTCAAAATGTTCTCCTAGTGAATGGCATTATGAGCAGCAATCAGCATGGCTTTATGAAGTATAAGTCATGTCAGACAAATTTGATTACTTTTTATGATGAGGTAAGTAAGATGCTGGACAGTGGAGGAGCAGTAGATATGATCTTTTTGGATTTTGCAAAAGTGTATGTTACCGTGCCCAACAAATTACCTTTCAGAAAAAGCTTACTTAATTTTAACCTTTCCTTCTCCTTTAATAAAGTCGTTTGTACATTGATAGGAAACTGGCTACAGGATCGGGTACAGAGGGTTTTTGGTAATGGTCCATTCTCTTCTTGGAGTAAAGTTCTAAGTGGTCCCTCAGGGCTGTGTATTGGTTCAACTTGTTCATTAATGAGGGTATTGTAAGTAATGTATTAGTGTTTGCAGATGACACAAAACTATCCAGCCAAAAAATTCCATCCAGAATGTGGCATCCTTGCAACAGGATCGTGACAAACTGGCAATCTGGGCAGATAAGTGGCAAATGAGATTCAATGTTGATAAATGTAAAGTCATGCACTTAGGATGTAAAGATATCAAAGCCACTTATACCCTTAATGGGACTGCACTAGTTTAGACTCATTCTTCGTGTTGTAATGGATTATAGCTCTGGCTGCTAACTCATTTGAATTAAATGCATTTCAAAGCAGAACACAGAGAACCGCATTTAGCTAATATTGTAGACAAGCCCAGTTCAGTTCAATTGGGCCTTGAAATGCCTTTGATAATTGCAGGAAAATCAAATAGAAGCCAAATAGTTAAATCCAACCTGTGATTATAATATGCACTGCATTGCAGTTATCTTTTATCTCCCGTCATCCAGTTCCTTGTCTGCCACTGCTTCCTTGTTATCTGCAATATGCTGCTCTAATAATGAGCAGTCAATTTGCTTCTTCCAATTTACCAACACATTATCTACCTTTACCTCTCTGTTTCCATGCCTGTATGGAGAGTGTTTGTTGTTTATCTGTTTTTGTCTCAATGTTTTATCTATATACCTTTGCATATCACTGTGTGTGTATCTGTACGTGTGTGGAAATGGAAATCACAGTCATGCAATACTAATCATTGTGTGGAACTAATGAGACATATCAGTTAGATGGGCTTGCTGCCTGCGCCTCTGAACTCCGTGAACTGTCTCTCTGCGTGGGGAGGGGATTATTTAATTAAATAAATATCAAATGAATATAGCTTTATTTTTGCTTCAGAAAAAAAAACTGCAAAAGTGTATAAATGTCTACATGGAGCTGGGTGACATTCTGTTTTGCTCAGAAATATGCTATGTTTCATATACTGTAACTAATCCTAAACGGGTGAGATTCTGTTTTGCACAGAAATATGCTACGTTTCATATAACTGCAATATATCGCTGGGTACATGTGTTGTACCCCTGATATTGTCGTAGGCATTTCCTTGTAAATACCAATCCTAAATACATTTAGGCAAAAGAAGACTTTTTAAAAAAAAAAATGTAACAATATCATTTATTATGATATAAAGAGGCCTTGTGCTGCACCATTGTCTGCCTTTGTGCTTTCTAAATCCATAAAAAGTGAGGTTTAGCCGGACTGATCTCAACTGATGGAGAAACGAGTAAGGCAGCTGGACGCAGACTGCACAAAGAAGGCCAGTACAGATGTTTAAAGAATGTAATCACTAGAATCCCCCTCCCCCTGTTTGCTACTTGTCTCATCCATATATATATATATATATATATATATATATATATATTATTGTTTTTTCCATATATTTTATTGATTTTATTGTCTCATCTATATATATATATATATATAGTATTGTTTTTTGTTTTTTTTAAATGTATCTTTTAAAATAAAAAGAAGAAATTATGATTTGGGTAGTATCAAGTATTTAAATATTATGCTAAAATATCAGTTCTTGCAGTTGCAGCTTATGTTTCCAAATCCATCTTTCAATCGCTGAGTTGTCACTTTAGAAACACGTTGATTATCTTTACCAGCCGTTGAGCATCAAGTAAGATCTTGCACACTTCAAAGGTTGAAAGGAATCACAGTTTGTTCTGGAAATATGTGTATATTTAGTCTTACTTTTTTTGTATAATGTTAACCCCTTTCCTGCATTGATTTAAGACAAGGCCACGTTAAATAACAAAGGATTAAAAGGCAGCTCTGTCACTTGAATTCTCCCTTTTTCCAGGAGACTGCAAGAAGAATTATCCAGGAGTGAGTGAGTTGCAGTCTTGACTCCTGTTCTCCTCGTGTTGTATCTAAGAGCCGTGAATTTGGTCCCATCTCTCTAATCAGTCTTATATTGATCTCCTAAGCTTGCCTCCGTTCTAACCTCCTGCCATTTCCTCTGGACACTGTGTAACCAAACTGTGCTAAGTGTTGTTGATTTGCAGGCAAAAGTAGAGGGGTAAATATATATTAACAAGCCATAAACATTTTGCAAGTAGGGAGTCAATAAAAGCCAGCCTATGTCGTTTTTTAAAGGGAAAAAAAATGATTGCAGGCGGCTTGCTAACAGCGCAGGCACTGTAATCGGAGAATAATTCTTTTCTCCTCTGTGATTAAGAATTGATCAAGCTTCAAGCCTTCAATGCCATTGAATTGGTTGTACGCTGCTGGAGTTGAAAAAAACTCTGCAGGGCTCTGCTATTTGTTTGTGAAACTCCTATGAATCCGAGTGCATAATTGGGCTGGGGAAGTTAGTGAATAAAAAAGGGAAAATTTGCTTTCTTTCTTCCCAGCTGGTTTAGTCCTGGCTTAGAGACTTCTGTGTACAAATGTAGCCAGCAGCAAACTTCACCTGCTTAATGTAAAAAGGTGTTTTGTTGCGGTTTTCAGTTGCCGACAACGAGGCCTGCTTCCCAGACGCTCATTAAAATAAATAAATTAATAAAGGTGTATTTCTGTCACTGCATTTCTAAAAACAGTGACATGGATTAATATGCTCCTTGGGTACAGGGGAGCGTGAAGAAAGCAAAGCCAGACGCATTTCCCTGTGTGTATATTATCATCTGTGTCAGACCTGCATACAGCTCAACCTAAAATTATTTCCTAAGGTTACTGCTGCAAGACAGAGCTGATTATTCTGGGAGCCTTGGGTGAGATAATTGTTTTATTAAACAGCAGCTCATTTATTACTGATTTTCTTTACCAGCCATGCTGCCTCGGAAAGCCTACAGCACGGTGAGCTGCCTACAAGTTGATGGTCGCCTGTTTATTTTGTTGATTTAGGTTCTTGCATCGTCAAAGCCAGGAATATTAAAGATTTCATACCGGCCCTACTTGATAAGGTAAAATTTAAATATAAAATACCTCAAAAAAGCATCACCTATGACTCAGCTCCATTGTAAGTTTACAGTGAGTGTCCATTACATCTGTAATTAATGTTTTGAATATACACAAGTAGGCCCATTTAGCAATATACTCATTTTAGTGTTTTACAGGATTTTGAAACTGAAAATAAACAAAATGTCTTAAAAACCATGAACCATTTATCATTTATTCAAAGATCCGAGTGAAAAAAAAAACCACAAACGGAAAAAAGATCTGAACAAAAGAAAAAACTTCAAAAAATTCGAGTTTTTGTGACAATTACTAGCATCTGTATGGCTAAAAAAAAGTCCAATAGGATCAGCACAGCTCCCGTTGACTTCTAAAGGACCTCAACTGCTTTTACTTGCTGAAGTTTTTGTGGCTTTTTTTAAGTACATAAATCTTGAAGTTTTTGAGTTTTAAAGAAATTTAAAAAAATACACATATTTTAAAAGGAAAACATTTCATTTGTGAAAATATAGAAATTCAAATGGGTACAAGCAGGCACCATTGGGTATAGGTATGGACTGGGAGGCAAAATAAGCCCTGGCATTGCAAGCACAGGCCCAAACAGACCCCCAACAGTGCACTAAATAGTGATTTTCTATGGCATCTTACAGAAGCCCCTCTGGTATTTGTCAGAACCCACAGATTGCCTGTCCAGGCCTGATAGCATTGCAGTTGGAAGTGAGGAAACCCTACTAGTAATGCAGTGGACATGTGTGCTTTTCATGATAAGACAAATACACCACCAAAAGAAAGCTAAAACATTGTCTCTTTCTGCGTTCAATCATAGAAACCTATGGTTCCACCCCTACTCTGTATTCTAGTTACAGTCTATTTGCTTATGCTCTTGGTCTCCTCAAGGTCTCCTCGTTAGCTCCTTAACCACTACTCTGTCTACTACAGACTACTCCTCTTGGATGAGGAACGAATATCACTTCCAACCTGGAAATTGCTATTGGCAGGGTAATGGCAAATGTAGGGTGCTGGAGAAATGCTTAACCCCATTATGGCAGCTATTGGCTATTTTAGGGGCAGAAACCCCATGTTGTGGCCATTGACTGGCATTTTTCATGTCATATCAATGACAACAGATACTGGTTGTTATCAATATCAATAGCCTTAAAGGGTGGGTCACCTTCAAGTTAACTTTTAGTATTTTATAGAATGGCCAATTCTAAGCAACATTTCAATTGGTCTTTATTATTTATTTGTAATAGTTTTTTTAATTATTTACCTTCTTCTTCTGATTCTTTCTAG
Organism: Xenopus borealis; assembly: GCA_024363595.1. Lineage (NCBI taxonomy): Eukaryota > Metazoa > Chordata > Amphibia > Anura > Pipidae > Xenopus > Xenopus borealis. The sequence goes on along the minus strand of CM044446.1, from coordinate 88,114,752 downwards.
CTTTCAAATGGGGGGTCACTGACCCCATCTAAAAACAAAAGCTCTGTAAGGCTACAAATGTATTGCTATCGCTACTTTTTACTACTCATCTTTTTATTCATTCCCTCGTCTATTTATATTTCAGTCTCTTCAAATCAATGCATGGTTGTTAGGGTAATTTGGACCTTAGCAACCAGACTGCTGAAACCACAAACTGGAGAACTGCTGAATTGTGATGGGCGAATTTATTCGCCTGGGGCGAATTCCCGCGATTCGCCGCTGGCGTATAAAGTCGCGAAACGCCAGCAAATATTCGCCGCCGAAAAATTCGCCAAAAAAACGAGTCGCGCATCGTTTTTTACTCGCGTCGGCGAAGCGAAACGCGTGAGATTCGCCCATCACTACTGCTGAATAAAAAATAAAATAACTTAAAATCCACAAATAGTAAAAAATGAAAACCAATTGCAAATTGTCTCAGAATATCAGTCTCTACATCCTACTAAAAGTTAATTTCAAGGTAAACGACCCCTTTAAACAAAAGAAGTCATGTGCTCATGCTCATGATGTAAGAAGTAGACATGAGACGATCCAGCAATGGATTCAGGCAAAACTTCCATATTTAAATTATGCAGATCCATATAATATTATAATCATCATTACTTATGTACTGGTAGATCTTTTCAGAAGTTATTCCCCGTGCACATGTGTATACCTGCAAACAGAATATTTATGGTACAGTGACATTAGAAATACAGTATCTGGATAGACATTACAGAAATAGAGGGCTACATCTATACAGCTTTAGCATTGTTCTTTCTGTTGAGAAGGTTGGGATGCCCTTATAACCCTGAACAGATTCTCAATCTTATTAGATACAGTAAATGAATTCCCGTTTCTACAGTGTCTAGTAGTGTTCAAGGCTGGTAACACCTGCGTTCTTTGGTGAGTCACAGCCGTATAGTTCTATGTATTTCTTCAGAATGCTTGCAGCTATGATAGCATTTGTGGGATATATGACAAATTTTCTACAACTGTGAAACATAGGAAAGGCGTCAAGCAAAAATGCTTTCGAGTAGACTCTATTTCCAGTGTCAAGTGCAACTAATACACAAAAGTGGTGCTGGGAATTGGTTTTGACAGAAAGAACATCTTTCATAACTGAAAGAATGAATTATTACTTATTACAACTCACAGAGCTTCAGCCATTAGCTCATTCAGCTTTTGGGTGGTCTATGATAAACACCATGATATACAAGAGACTGCTCAGTAAAATCACATACTGCAACTGTTAGATTGTCCAGGGACAGTCTGAATATCTAAATACAAGTAACTCAAAACAACTGGACTTGCTGAGAAATTTTAATAAAGATGTTCCACGCAGCTTCTTCAGTTCAACTGACTGGTGTAGGGGAGTTCTCGGCATATAGACTCTTCCAACAATCCAATCACAAGGGCACATTGTAACTCTTCAGAGAGGTGACATCTGAAATTCACAGTGGTGTTGATTCTGCGTAGTTACTGTGATAGCATTACCAATGCGTCATGCAACTCCAAGAAACAGATGTTAAGGTGGCCATAGACGCACAGATAATATTGCACAAAACTAAGATCGTAATTGTTAGGTCTATGGCCAGCTTAACTTGTGAGAGTTGCATGAATGGATGTGTAAATAGTTCTGAAACTGCCGGGGTACAGATGTTAGAACAGCATTGTATGTAGCAGAAAGTTGGTGTTGAAGGCCCTGCCTCTGTTCAGAGATGGTTTCTCCACCTTAACATGAATCTCCTCTTTCAGACCTCTTTCAAACCAGCGGTCTTCTTTATCCAAAATTTGGACATTACTATATTCAAATGAGTGTCCCTTGTCTTTTAGGTGTAGAAAGACAGCCAAGTCTTGTCCTGTAGAGTTCACTCTCCTAAGCTGAACCATTCGCTTGGTGAGCAGTTGTTTTGTCTACCCAATGTATAAATCTGTGCACTCTTCACTACACTGGACTGCATATACCACATTACTTTGTTTTTCTTTAGGGGTTGGATCCTTTGGGTGTACCAGTTTTTGTCTCAGTGTGTTGCTAGGTTTGAAAAACACAGAGAATGGTGTTTGATGAATATACACCTGAGTTTCTCCGACACTCCAGCTACATATGGAATGACTATGTTTCGCCTACTATGTGCCTCTGGGTGGTTATTTCTTTTGATGTTCCTGTTGGGCTTGGTTGCTGCTTGTTGGTTGTCTTCATTAAAATTTCTCAGCAGGTCCAGTTGTTTTGCGTTACTTGTGTTAGATATACCATGACCTGGATGAATGAGAATCTTCATAGACAGTCTGAATAGTTGTTGCCTAAGCCTGTGATTCCACAAAGTTAATGATATAACACAAAACAGCAGATATGAAACCAGTTGACTGCCTGGCCTCCCAGTAGCTAGTATTTTAGTAATCATGAATGTAAAGTATGTGTAGAAATGTAAGACAGATGATAACACTATATCTTTTTATTTGGAATAGTGTGTTACTACAAACATGCTTGTGTATAGTGTATACACAAACCACATGATAAAAAAAATCAAGACTACAGTGATCCAACATTTAACTGTATTGAGCTTCACTAGTCTTTGATACAATCAGGGTGTAAAATGCAACAGGTGGAATCTCCCACACTGTTGCACTTTGCACCCAGTCTTTAAGCTTTGATGAATTACCGCAAATGTCTGTGCTGTATTAGGAAGCTGTGTATTCATCAGAGGGTGGCACGTATTCTTCCGGTGTCTGCAAGGTGCAGAGCACTGCCAAGACCCCAGACAGAACAGTAAGGGCACAGACTTGTTGTACTGCATATTTTAGTTTGGGTTATATAGGAATTAACATATAACAAAGACTTTTAGGAAGGTACTGAAGTAAATGGCTATTCAGATAGAAATCTATATATTACATAGTTACAGTAAGTTGGGTTGAAAAAAGTCTATGAAGTTATACCCCTCCAAATGAAACCCAGTTCACATATATACATATACTGGTATGCTTATCTTTTATACAAAACGCTTGGGACCTGGGGTTTTACAGATAACGGATCATTACATGATTTCGATCTACATGCATTAAGTCTACTACAAAATCTAATAGGGCTGTTTTGCCACCAATAAGGATTAATTATATCTTAGTTTAGATAAAGTACAACTTACTGTTTTATTATAACAGAGAAAAAGGAAATCATTTTTACAAATTTGGATTATTTGGATAAAATGGGAGACAACCTTTCTGTAATTTAGAGTTTTATGGTTAATGGGGTTCCTGATAATGAACACGCACAATTTGCATTCTTTCATTTCTTTCAGAGTTGTATAGAATAATATAGAATGCATCCCATCTATAAGCAGGCCTTTCATTTGATATTTCTTAGAGTTAAAAGAGACGTTCCATGTACCCCAAAAAGACACAATATCTGTCACAATACAGCAAGTAGTTTTATGATTTCATCTCAGAATAGGTTGTGTTTTAAAAGTGATGTGCTCAGGGTGGTAAAGAAAGGCAGTTTGTATTTATTTTGGGAGGTGCACGTAGGACTAAGCATTGCAGAATCATTACACTTTCAGATGAGCGATGCCAAATGAGGCCTGTCGTTACCATGGCAATTGCTCATTCTGAATAAATGAGGCAAGGCCTAGTAGATGCAAAGACACAGCGTGGGGAAATTTATTGCAGTTAGTAGATGGTGTCTGAAGTGGGAGACACAACTGATGGGGAGTAGAAATTAGTGAAGATTCTGTGCTGAGCAGTTGGGATGGAATTTATTCTGTTTTTTTAATTTCTAATGGAAGGATTACTGGGCATTGGGGGAAGGTGCAGGTAGATCTACAACATGGAATTTTGCATAAGTCGTAAATACAATGAGGGATATTAGACAGCTATAGGCATATTAGCCTTGTTTACTGTTTTTAGTGTTATAATTGTATTATATTAACTATGACCACAATGCTACTAAAAAACAACAGCTAGATGAGCCTTAAATTCAACAAGTCAATAAAGCTTCATATAAAATTATTATTACAGTTATGGGACCTATTATCCAGAATCATCTGACCCTGGGGCTTTCCAGATAACGACTCTTTCCATAATTTGGGTCTTCACATCTTAAGACTACTAGAAAATCATATAAACATTAAATAAACCCAATAGGCTGGTTTTGCTTCCAATAAAGATTAATTATATCTTAGTTGGGATCAAGTAAAAGCTATTGACAGTAACCGAACTACGTGCAGCCGCCCCCCCCGTGCTAAATTTCTGCGCCGCTGCAGCTGACTCCAGCCATCTGCAGCGGGCGCAAGACTGCCGGGGGGCCCTGCGGGGGTGCAGGTTCTGGTCCAGTTGCACCCCCTGCTCCCCTGGTAGTTACGCCCCTGGCTACTGTTTCATTATTACAGATAAAAAGGAAATCATTTGCAAAATTTTGGATTATTTTATGATAATGGAGTCTATGGGAGATGGCCTTTCCGTAATTCTGAACTTTCTGGATGACAGGTTTATGGATAATGGATCCTATTCCTGTATTATTATTAGTGATGGGGGAATCTACCCAGTTTCGCTTCGCCGAAAAATTTGCGAATTGGCGAAAAAATTCGCGAAACGAGTCGCGGCACGTTTTTGCGTGCGTCGCATCAACTTCGATACGTCGCGTCATTTTCAATGCACGTTGTGTCGTTTTCGTCGCATCGAAAACGCTGTGCGACACTTTTTTTAAGCAAATTTTCGCCAGGCGAATTTTCGCTGGCGTTTCGCGAATTTATTCGTCAGCTGCGAATCGTGCGAATTCGCCGTGAATTCGCCCATCACTAATTATTATTATTATTATTATTAACATGTATTTATATAGCACAACATATTTTGTAGCGCTATGATAAATGCTACTGTACTTAAGAGCTCATAAACAAGAATGTTACAATCCAGTATGAGTACTTCTATGCTTTATATATTAATTCTGATGTCTATTCTGTGCATCAGAAATATTATTTAAAACTATCCCTGCTGGCATGATGTCACTGAAATAAGATTGAGGAGGATGTAGCTTCATCAGTTCGCCAGGGATAACCTGGCGAAGCAGACCCTAATGAAAGGGGTAACATAGTGGAAAATTCTCACTTTGATGAATTTGTGGAGTAACAATCGTTCACCTGAGCGAAAACTCCCCTTGGTGATAGGATGTGAAACTTTGCTAGCCCTGAACTCTTTCACTAGCAAATTGTCCTCTACGCCTGTTAGTAAACTGCAGATAATTCGTCATTTTGACAAATTTTCGCTAGGCATGGCCTCTTCACCCTTTAGTATATTTTCCCCATTGAACCCAAACTGTTTATTTCTGATCTCTTTATACATGTGAAAGGGAAGAGAGGGGAGAAGATCAGCACAAAGGGAAGAGAGGGGAGACTAGTGGCACAAAGGGAAGAGAGGGGAGATGGTCAGCAAAAAGGGAAGAGAGGAGAGACGAGTGGTACAAAGGGAAGGGAAGAGAGGGGAGTAGAGCTGAACAAAGAGAAGGGAAGATAGGGGAGAGTAGCAGCACAAAGAGAAGTGAAGAGAGGGGAGATAATGGCACAATGGGAATAAAGTGGAGACAAGCGGTATGAATGGAAGGGAAGAGAGGGGAGACGAGCAGCATGAATGAAAGAGATGGGAGACGAGTGGCACAAAGGGAAGGGAAGAGAGGGGAGACGATCAGCATGAAGGGAAGTGAGGGGAGACGAGTGGCATGATGGAAAGAGAAGGGAGACGAGCATCACAAAAGGAAGGGAAGGGAGGGGAGACGGGCAGCACTTAGGGAAGGGAAGAGACGGGAGATGAATGGCATGAAGGGAAGAGAGGGGAGACAAGCGGCACAAAGGGAAGAGAGGGGAGACGTGTGGCACAAAGGGAAGAGAGGGTAGATGATCAGCACAAAGGGAAGTGAAGAGAAGGGAGACTAGTGGCACAAAGGGAAGGATAGAGAGGAGAGATGAGTGGCACAAAAGGAAAAGGAAGAGAGGGGAGATGAGTGGCACAAAGGGAAGACAGGGGAGATGAGTGGCACAAAAGGAAAAGGAAGAGAGGGGAGATGAGAGGAAGAAAGGGAAGAGATGAGCAACACAAAGAGAAGGTAAGAGAGGGGAGTCAAGCGGCACAAAGGGAAGGGACACAAGCGGCACAAAGGGAAGTGCGGGAAGGCAGGGAGACGAGCAGCAAGACGGGGAGACAAGAACAGCATGGAAGGAGGGCTGCAGGCATGGAGGGAGGGTAGACTGTAGGCTGGACACGGAGGGGAAGGAAGTGTGTTCAAACTTTCATAACCTGCCAAATTTTGTAAATTAAACATATGGAACGTGGCCACAAAAATTGACGTGGTCAAAAAATTCTGCTGCTCATTATCAAGGTAGATCTTCTGATGGGGCCCAGGTATTGAGAGTAGATCCCAGTGTAACAAAGTCTGGGCACCCCTGTCCTAGAGCCTATTTGGAGTCAATTGGTGGACTTTGTAAATTTACCTATTTGATTGAAAACTGACCTATTCGATCAAAAAAATTTGAAAAATTTGAAAAGTTATTTCAGTTGGTCATTTTGAAGTTTTTGCTATTTGAAATTCAACTCTTGATAAATCTGCCCCTTAGAGTAATACACACTTTGTACTTAATATTACCTTTTACATGATATAGTTTCTTTATATACCCAAATACTTCCTTTTTGTTCCAAATGAATTTGATTATTGACTCTCTCTATTACCTCTTGAATTTTTATTCTCAACGCAGATTTTTGTTCTCAGTGCAGTTTAGCATTAGATGTTTTTTTAAACTTAAAAAAATCTAAAATTTTTAGAGCGTCTAAGAAATAAAATAAAGCATGATTTTTTCATTGATATATGTAGAAAAATCACAATTCGGTTGTTAGTAACAGGGCCCCATAATAATTCTCACTTTTTTTACCGTTTCTTTGTTGTCAATGACTTTCACTGACTTCTCCTTTCTAAAACTTTTCTTACTGCTCTTTATCTCTATAATTCCACTTCTGAATTTACCTGCAAATACATCTTACCCCGCCTCTTTGTATGTATGTATAACTTTATTTGTAAAGCGCTGCTAAGAAAACGCAGGGCTGTACAGAGCATAAAAGTACAACTATAGTCTTATGGATCTGATAGGTCATGGAACTCCAAGGAACTCTGAGTTATGTGACAACTATAACCACTACTCATCATTTATAGCTAATGACATCACAGGTCACCGTTTATAAGACTATAATTTACAAGATATTCATACACTTTTTTGTATTACAGTAGAACCCCCATTTTACATTTTTCAGGGGACCAGAAAAAAATGATATTAAATCAGGGAAAATGTAAAATCAGGGAAATGTGTTAAAGTAACTTTTTCTTCAAGTACTGAAAAGATAAAAGCACAGGAGTCTGTTTTACTTTGAGATACAATATTTACTGTGTTAATAACAAAGGTTAAGCATTGCAGTGTTAATGTTACACTACTGGGGCATGAGCAAGATTCTGTGTCAGTCACACACACAATAAAAGCAATATGTGATTGGTGCAGGACTGAATAAGGGGCAGACTTATTGGAATTGACCATTTACAGGTAGAACAGGCAGAATCTGGTTAGTATTTTAGACCTCTTTATTTCATAAATAACATTCATAGAGGAAAAAAAGCAGTTTTTGGGAACATCAGGATAACATTTGGATGTAAAATCAGGGAAAACATGACTTAAAATCAGGGAAATGCACCCATTGAAATGCATTATAAATTGGTGGGCCACAAATAAAAAATGTATAATGCGGGAAAACTTAAAATCAGGGGACTTAAAATCAGGGTTTCATTGTATATATTAATAATAATATTTATATATATATATATATATATATATATATATATACCAATCTTTCTATGGTTTTGGTTCTTTTCAGAAAGCAGACAAAGAATCCACACCAATAAGTGTATATTAAAGTGATTATATTGTATAATAAATCAATGAATTGTTACACAAAAATGATTATACTTAAGGACAGATTTATCAAGGGTCGAATTTCAAAGTTGAAGCATCAAATTTAAGTTGAACCTTTTTTTCAATTGAAAACAGACCATTTTCAATCGAATAAGTCCATTTCTGTTCTAATTCAAATGGTTTGAATCGAACAATTAGTGCATTCGTTCAAACGATTCAAAGGATTTTTCCCCCAAAAAAACTTCTACTTCTCAAACTTCAGCCAGAGGCTACCTAAAGGTTATAGGAGGTCCCCATAGGCTAAAACAACAATTCAGCATGTTTAAGATGGCAAATGGTCGAAGTCAAAGTTTTTAAATAGACAGTACTTCGATATTCGAATAGTCAAATTTATTTAATTTGAATCTAATTTTTCCAATTCAAATCCAATTTTGATGTTTGATGTACCCAAAAATTACTTCGAAATTCAAATTTTTTAATTAGAATTTTTATGTTGACCCTTGATAAATCTGCCCCTTAGACTAGAACAATATTTACAGTATTTACAGTTACATGTTCTACGTTACCAGGCCCATATTTATCTCTCTCTGGGTAATTAGATGGCTCCTGCTCCCAGGTTTTTCCACCATCTGTCCTTGGCTGATCTCTCCTCTTCAGCTCCCCTCACTACTGTCCAGGGCAGGACTGGACTGAGAATTAAAATAGGCCCTGGCATTTCAGGTACACAAGAGGCCCATCAGCCCACACAGAGACCCAAACAGCCCCCACCAGCCCACTAAACACTGACTTTCTATGGGACCTTATAGCAGCCCATCTGGCATTTGCCCTAACCCACAAATGGCCAGTCCGGGCCTGGTCCAGGGTCCTTTTATCCTGGTTTGTGACACCTGCCTCCACAGCTCACCTCCCAACTGAGGCCACATAGGCCCAGGCTTAGGGTGGCAGAATGTTCTGGGCGGCACTTTGCTGAGAGCACTGGGGTGTGCGCCGGCTCGCACCAGAGGGAGGTATGTGGGTGTGTGCCAGGACTGAATGGCCTCGGGGTGCCCATGAAATCTGGCGCTGAACTGATAAGATACAGAGATAAACCTCTCAAATTGCCTACATCCTGTTGAGTGTGGTCTTCGCATACAAACATCAGTTTTATAGTTTCTGTAGAAACCAATTACAATTTTCAAGGACAGCCTTTGATAAGGAAGTTAGTGTCAGGCTGTCATATGGAATGTAAGCTCCCCGGAAGACTAACTTTGCAGACAATGAATAACACAAGAATATGTGCCACTCTGTCAGCAATTTACATTCTAACCAGCAAGAAGGTTTTTAGGAGAGATTAGTTGGCCGATGAAGAAGCGATTTGTTGCTATCACAGTTATTTAAGAAAAAAATTTGAATATCTAAAACTCAAACAAATATTACCACACTGAAAGCTCAAATCAAATTCGAAACTGAATTTGACTAAACTTCAATCGAGTTTTTTCTCAGAAACAAACACTAATGTCAGGAAGGCTAATAACATCTTCAAATTGGCCACTGGACCTCTCCCATTGACTTATACATGAACTTGGCAGGTTTAATGTGGCTAATAGTCGAATTCGAATTATTCACAGGGCTTGGGTTTGATAAATCTCGAAATTCAAATTGAGTTTGGACAATATCGAATTTAAGAGTTTGTCCAAAAAAAAAATCAGTATCATATTTTGGATATCATATTTTGGATATTCCAGTATGCATATCTGTCTACTGGAATATCCACAATCTGATTTGAATTTGTAACATAAACAAAGTCGTGAAAAAAAATTGATGGTCTGAATAATTTTAGCACCTTTTGAAGGCTTTAAATACTCCCCATTATTTGCTCAGTCTTGCTTTAATAGCACTTTTCCCTGCAAACAGACGTCAGTAAATACACACTTGCTACTGCATCCAGTTTTAACACAAATAGCACTTTATAATCCCTTCATGCCACCCGCACTTTAAGCAAAGCACAATGCTCTGTTTTCACGAGCTGCATTTATAAATACCACTCTTACTTTTCGGAAGCATTTAGCTCAAACAACAGTTGTTTCCCATTGAATATATCTCACCGTGTGAACTTTGGCCAAAGTATAGGTTTGTAGAAACTTAAAAAGGAACAGTGAGTCATGGGAAATCTTGTGAAACAGATGCCTATGTTTTTGGAACCTTTTGAGTCTGTTAGTTAATGTTGCAGTAGCGTTTAACCCCTTGTAGACACAGAAAAGAATATATATGGAAATAATATATACAGTATATATCTCTTTTAACTTCCTGAATTGTCTCAATCTTCTGAATTACAAAAATTATAGGAACAATCTGTGAAATGGCAAATAACACTTTCATTTGAGACAGATTGGATCTTGTCAACCTGAGAATAAAAAGGCATGAAGAATGCAAACTGAAACAGATGAGGCCTTATCCTGTCAGGGTATATTGTTATCTAGGTACTAACAAAAAAGTAGCCTCTTGCTGGCTGCCATCAATCAGAGGTGGATACTGTATGGCAATGATGCCCAACCAATGGCTTTTGAGTAACATGTTGCTCACCGACCCCTTGGATGTTGCTCCCAGTGGCCTCAAATCAGGTGCCCATTAAATTGAATTATTGGCTTGGAGGCAAGTTTTGGTTGTATACAAAACAGGTGTACTGTCAAATAGAAACCCATAGCATTGTCTACATCTGTAAGTCCCATGCAGTTTGAAGAACAAGGGCATGTTCTTTCATCTTTCTTTCAATATTTCTTGTGTGGGCATTAAGAACTCAAATTAGTTGGAGAGAAATTATTTATTTTCCAGAACAGAGCAGGGGATAGAGAACTGTGGGTTGGCCAGCCTGCCTAAGAGGAACCCTGTAATGCAAGCCATAGACTATGATAAGATATCCTATATAATAAAGTTCAAGTGTCTCTGCCTCCAGTCCCTGTGTCCGTGCGATTACGCTACTGCGCATGTGCCCCACGGACAGGCAGCGCGAAGCGTCTAACGCTAGCTCAAGTTCGCCAGCGTGACGTCAAATCGTAATCGCAAATTCATGAACACCGACTCTGGCGAATTTACACTAGCGAAGTAGATAGAATACAATAGATAGGAGGTTGAAAAAATTTTTTTTTTTTAATTTTTTTCAATTTTTCTAAGTCCCAAAAAACGCTGTGGCGTGTTTTACAATTGTGGGTGATAGTCTGAAAAAGAAGTGTATGTTACAGCCACTACACAAGCCCAGGAAACCTTTAATCAAAAAAAATAAAGTTGTCCTATTGCCCTACATGTGCCCCCTATATAGTAGTGTTGCCATATATCAGGGGGGAAGGAGGGTAACAACCCCCCAAAAAAAACTATGTTTTTCAGACTATCACCCACAATGGTAAAACACGCCACAGCGTTTTTTGGGACTTAGAAAGATTTTAAAAAAAATTTTCAACCTCATATCTATTGTATTACTCTAGCGTAAGTGGTAACGAACAGCAAAAAGTTGATCTTAGTGAATTTGAGTAATTACAATCCTTCGCCAGTGCGCAACTTCGCCTGGCGTAAGGGTGCGAAATAACGCAAGTCTATCTACTTCGCTAGCTTAAATTCGGTAGAGTCGGTGTTTGTGAATTTGCGATTACGATTTGACGTCACGCTGGCGAATTTGCGCTAGTGTTAGACGCTTCGCGCTGGCTGTCCGTGGGGCACATGCGCAGTAGCGCAATCCCACGGACACAGGGACTGGACGCAGAGACACTTGAACTTTATTATATAGGATTCGCGCGTATGCAAATTAGGCTTCACTAGCGAAATTGCGCTATGCCTAGCGAAGTAACACTAGCGTAAATACGTTACCATTCGCCGACCAGAGCGTAAATTCGCACTTTAGTGAATTTGCGTAGCGCAGGCGAAAATTCGCCTGGCGAAGTGTGGTGAACGCTCGCGAAGCCTGCTCTAGCGATTTTTCGGATCTTAGTGAATGTCCCACTTGGAGCGCAGAGACTTCCGTTAGTGGTTTATAATCTGCTGCCTTCAATCTATGGAAAGACCGGCGCTACATAACGGTGTGCCGCTCCTCTGCTCACCGCTACACCGCCAGCTGTACACATGCCCAAGCACCATGTGACAGAGGAGCAGCTCGAGCTGTGGGATGTGTGACCCGGGGAGTCCGTGGCGCAGTCAGTAAAGGTAAATGGGGGGTCGGGGTAGAGAGAGACTTCCACCAGCTCCTCACAGAGCGTCTTGCCTCTTTATTTATTGCCTAAAAGCCACGCCCTCACGGGAGATCCGCAGCCAATCCCAGTGCGCTGCCCTGCCCCTCTTTGTTGTGCTGCCCAATGGCAGAGGGATAGAGCGTTGCTGGCCGGCGGGTGACAGAGGAGCAGCTACTGTCTGGCCTCCCATAGCTGTGAAAGTACCTCCCGCTCTCTAACTCACTCAACTCCGCCTACAGGATGCCAAGGAAAAAATATGATTGGCGGAAAATGGGCATGCGCACGTGAAGAGCGAATGATCAAGATGCGGGGGCGGTGCCAACTGTTCCTATCTTTAATCTTGCGTTGTTAGAAGCGAGACCCGCTCACTCAGCGCATGTCCCCGACGTTGCTACGGCAACAGGGATGCAGAGCTGACAAAGTCAGGCGGCTCTTTTTCTAAAAGTAACATTGAGACGATGAGAACGATCGAAGACTTTGAATCCTACTTGATCCTATTTGATCAGGACTTAGCCTTAGAAGCCTATGGAAGGCTTCCCATAGGCTTCTATTGCAATTCAGTAGGTCCTATCTGACGAATTGGGCAGTCGAATAGGTTTAGGTTTTGCCAAAATTCAATGATCGAACGATCGAATGAACGAATATTCAATCATTCTAATGTATTCAATCATTCAATCGTTCGCTTTTCAATGATTGAATAAGCCTAATTTGCATATTCAACCAATCGAATTAATCCTACGAATTAATCCTGCACCTGAATTACTGAGCTGCCAGACTCAAACACCAGAGACACAAATTTTCAACTTTAAACTTAGATTTTGGAAAAACAGTAAAAAAACAAATAATGGAAAGTAATTGCAAAAAGTATTTTTCTGGGGAACAATCTAAAAACAACTCAAGGTGCAAGTAACATGACTTTTCTCTCTTTCTGTGTTCCCCATTCATGTATGGCCATCTAAAATAAAGTATTTAAAAGTGACATAAAGGGACAAATTTACAAAATTCGAATTTCGATCGTATGAATTTTTTGTGAAATTGGATATGCAAATTTGGCCTCTTCAATCATCGAATATCGAATAGATTGAATGATCAGATATTTGATAATTCGATCATTTGATGATCGAAGAAATCTAAATTTTAAAGTTATTCGACTGCCTACTTCGCCAGATTGAACCTACCGAATTGCAATAGAAGCCTATGGGAAACCCCCCATAGGCTTCTGAGGCTAAGTCCTGCTCGAATACCATTCGTACGATCGGAGTTATTTATACAAATGACTCTATTTTAAATAAAAAAAGTCAGACCAAACCAGAATCCCTGATTTACCCTTTTTTTTTATCATAACCACAACATTTTCAGATTGTCACGTGAAAATCACACCTTTTTCAGATTGTTGCATAAAAAATCTGAATTTTTTGGACTTGATGCCCAAATATTTTTCATAAAATTAGAGGAATCATCAGAAATCCCAAAATGTTCAGATTATCATATAAATTCAGTGCAGACCATAATATCTTTAAATTGCAAATATGACCTCTGGCATTGACTTCTACATGACCTTGACAGATTGAAGTATTTTCAGATTCTGACTAGGGATGGCGCGAACCGCCGAAAAAAAGTTCGCGAACATGTTCGCGAACTTCTGGAAATTTGGGAACGGTTCGCGAACGGTTCGCAAACCCCATAGACTTCAATGGGAAGGCGAACTTTAACAGCTAAAAAAGATATTTCTGGCCAGAAAAATTATTTTAAAGTTGTTTAAAGGGTGCAACGACCTGGACAGTGGCATGCCAGAGGGGGATCAAGGGGGATCAAGGGCAAAAATGTATCTGAAAAATCCATTGTTGACACAGCGCTGCGTTTTGTGCTGTAAAGGGAAAAAAGTCACTCAGGTGGTTGTGGACACTGTAATATTATTGATATTTAGACAGAATGTGAACAAGCTCACACAGCTAGATGGCAGTTGTTTGAAGAACACACTGGGCAAAAAATGGCTACAGGGCAAATAATGCCTACAAGGTCAGCAGCCATAATATATTTTACGTAATCCGTATCCACCGCTGTAGTAGTGTATACGGATTACGTAAAATATATTATGGCTGCTTGAAAAAAGTCACTCAGGTGCTTTTTCTGGAGAGGGTAATATTATGGATATTTAGACAGAATGTGAACAAGCTCACACAGCTAGATGGCAGTTGTTTGAAGTACAGTAGATTACTAGCCAGCAAACTTACTATCCACTGTCCCTGAAATCACTAACAGGCAGCTCTCTCCCTACACTATCTTTTCAGCACACACAGGCAGAGTGAAAAAACGCTGCAGGGCTTCAGTTTTTATAGGGAAGGGGAGTGGTCCAGGGGGTGTGGGCGTGGTCCAGGAGGGAGAGCTTACTGATTGGCTGCCATGTATCTGCTGGTCTGGGGGAGAAATGGCAAAATAAAAGCGCCAACTAAGGCGAACCCAAATTGGCGAACGTCGAGCGACGTTCGCGAACTTCCGGCGAGCGCGAACACCCGATGTTCGCGCGAACAAGTTCGCCGGCGAACAGTTCGCACGAACAAGTTCACCGGCGAACAGTTCGCGCCATCCCTAATTCTGACTTTTTGCAAATTTGGCAATGCTAGCTCAACTTCGCTTTGCTTGACAAAGTAATGCTAGCGCAACTTCACCAGCGTTCGCCTCCATGGAAACAACTTTGCATTTTAGTGAATTAGCGTTGTCCTGGCAAATCTATGTCTGCCGAAGTGTTGTTACATAGTTACATATTATTAACATGTATTTCTATAGCATAGTTAAATTGGGTTGAAAAAAGACAAAGTCCATCAAGTTCAAGCCCTCCAAATTAAAACCCAGCACACACACACACACATACACACACGCACACCCCTCCACTCTCACACAAACCATTTATGCCCATAGCTATACTAAGGGGCCGATTTCCAAATTCACGTGAAATGATCGAAGTTCGATCGAATACGATCGAATAACGATCGTACGAATTTTTTTTTTTTTAAAAGCGGATATTCTAATTTGGCCTCTTCGATCATCGAATACCGAATTATCGAATAGATTGAATGATCGGATATTCGATCATTCGATGATCGAAGGAATCAAAATTTTAAAATTGTTCGACTGCCTACTTCGCCAGATTAACCTACCGAATTGCAATAGAAGCCTATGGGAAACCCCCACAGGCTTCTGAGATTAAGGGGCAAATTTACGTTAAGTTCGAATAACGATCGTACAAATTTTTCTTGAAATCGGATATGCAAATTTGGCCTCTTAGATCATCGAATATTGAATAGATCGAATGATCAGATATTCGATCATTCGATCATTCGATCATTCGATGATCGAACAATCAAAATTTTAAAGTTATTCAACTGCCTACTTCGCCAGATTGAACCTACCGAATTGCAATAGAAGCCTATTGGAAACCCCCCATACCATTCGTACGATTGGAGCATTCGTTCAAATCGTACAAATTTTTCGGACGCTAGAAGGAAATTTTACGATTTCTCGTGAAAACGAATGATCGGTATCCGATTGTACAAATTCATCGATAAATCATATAGCGAGCAAAATGATAGCCTAAAACAATTCAATAAGAATTCGATGGTCGAATGCTTATCAAATTTCGAATTTGGTCGAGCTAATTTTGGGAATAATAGTAAATTTGCCCCTAAGAGGGTTATTTATACAAACTGATATTTTAAATAAAAAAAGTTAGACCAAACTAGAATCCCTGATTTACCCTTATTTATCCTAACCACAACTTTTCTCGGATTGTCACGTGAAAATCACGCCTTTTTCAGATTGTTGCGTGAAAAATCTGAATTTTTTGGACTTGATGCACAAAAATTTTTCTCGAAATTGGAGGAATCAGCAGAAATCCCAAAATGTTCAGATTATCATATAAATTCAGCGCAGACCACAATATCTTTAAATTGCAAATATGACCTCTGGCATTGACTTCTACATGACCTTGACAAGTTGAAATATTTTCAGATTTTGACTTTTTGCATACATCTATAATAAATCTCAAAAAAAGAGTTTTTTCCTCTAAAAGTTTGTATTTTAAGGTTAAAAAAAGTTAAAAATTTTGAGTTTTTAGCAATAAACCCCTTAATAATGTTCTATGCTAACTGCTTAATTCATGATTCAGATCAAAGACATTTTCTCCGACACCTCTAGAATTTGTAATAATGGAAATGTATTTTTGAATTGTATAACACAGACTTTCATATAAAAGTTCATTGTCTTTAAATATTACTGCTCTCGGGTTCCTGTGTTGAGAGACATTATTTTTCTTCCCAGTAAAGGCAGAAATAGTTGAAACTATTTGATCATGAACTATGTTAATGGTGTGATTTGCAAAGAAAACCTCCCTATACTCTACCGATCCTTCTGCGTACCCTCCAAGTGGTTATTTAGCAAGTACACATTACAGGTCATCAAGTGCTACCTTTACTTATTTTTGTGAGCAGAGATTATACAGAGAGGTTCAAAAGCATCAACACAAATCAACAGGAGTTTCTTGTGATGGAGGAAAAAAACTGCTCTATTGCACCTTTCTAAATGGCTCCCAGTGTGCATTGCCTGGTTTACTTTACAGATCTTTCATGAAAAATGCTTTAAAGGGAAACATTCATTATAATAATACATTGCATTACTTTAATGCATTTCTTAGAAAAATACCTAATCCTTCAATGCTTGCCAGATTGTAATTATCTCGCAAGGCAATATTTTGTTGGTAAGAGCACATGTATTATTTATACAGTACAAGCCATCTTTACCAGCCACCATAGGTAAGGCAGGGGAAGTTGGGCAAAAGTACTGACGCTGGAGAGCAGCTAGCTTAATATACCGACAGGGTAAGTAACACTGCTCATTGCTAAGAGATAGTGAAGGTCTATTAAAAATATAATTTAGGTTAAAAAAAGACAAAAAATTGTCAATTTGAATATATATATATATATATACAGACCTATCTATACACAACAAATACATATATATATATATATATATATATATATATATATATATATATATATATCCATCAAGTTCAACTGCTACAAATAAACCCTAGTGTATGAATATGTGTGTGTGTGTGTGTGTGTATATATATATATATATATATATATATATATATATATATATATATGTATGGGCTCTGTTATCCAGAAATCTCTTATTACGAAAGTTCTGAATTATGGAATTGCCATTTCCCATAGGGGCAAATTCACTAAGCAATGAAAATTCTTCGACAGGCGAATTTTCAGGGAGCCGCTAATTCACTAAAAAGAAGCGAAGTTGCGCAAGCGTTACTTCGTCAAGCAAATCGAAGTTATGCTAGTGATGCCTAATTTGCATACAGCGTGAAGTTTAAGCACAATTGACGTATGTGTAGCCACAAATACATTATACTACACAAGCCTGGGAAACCTCCAACCAATAAAATATAGTTGTTATTTTGCCCTACACATGTGCCCACTGTTTAGTTTAGGTGCCATATATTAGGAAATGTAGGAGGAAGGAGGGGGAAGGAGGGTAACCCCCCAAAAATTAATTTTTCAGACTATCACCCTTAAAAAAGTAAAATACGCCAGTGTTTTTTTTGGGACTTTTTTTTACAAACTCCTATCTATTTTATTGAATAAAGTAAAGTCTGGCGCAAGAGAGGTGACTTTAGTAAAATGGACATTTTAGTGAATTAGCAAAGTTGCGTCCCTTCGTCAGGGCGCAACTTCACCAGGCGTAAGGGTGCGAAGTTGTGCTAATCTGTCTACTTCACTAGCGAATTTTCGCTAGGGACACTGTTAGTAAATTGTCAAAGTTGTGAAACGAAGTTACGCTGGCGAATTTTCGCTAGCGTTAGCCCCATAGACTCAATTTTATCCAACTAATCCAAATTTTTTAAAAAGTATTTCCTTTTTCAATGTAATAATAAAACAGTACCTTTTACTTGATTCAAACTAAAATATAATTAATCCTAATTGGACGGTAAACCAGCCTACTGGGAGGATTTAATGTTTACATGCTTTTCTAACAGATTTAAGGTATGAATATCCAAATTATGGAAAGATCCCTTATCCAGAAAAATCCAGGTCCCATACCTGTTTATATTTCTACAGACCTATCTATACAAACACACACGTTTTTTTCTATGATAAATAAGGTCATATCGTGGATTCTAGTTTGGTCTGACCTTTTACTTAAAAAATCAGAAAAAAATTGGATTTAGATAAATAACCCCCCTAAAGTTCAAGTTTGGAAAACAGTCGAAAATAGAAATTGGAAAGCAATTGAAATAAGTCTTAATTTCTGATTAACTATCTGAAAACAACCAGGGCTGCCAATAGAAATCACCGGGCCCCTGTACAACAAAGCTTTCCCCCGCCCCAAGCCCCACCCCAGATCCCGCCCACTGCACACCACAGTTAAAAACCACATAGACATCATGACTATGAAGATTCTCATTTGTAACCAAGATTCATGGCCTTAAACAAGAGACAGAAGAAACCATGGTATCATATTATGTCACATCTTTGTTTACATGTATACCTACAACAGAGGCAATTGATACTGTAAGAAATCGACTGCAGCAAGATAACACCCTAAGCAGCAGAACGAAGCTCAATCCTAACCAAGTATGCTTGTTGCTAGATTTGTGCCTTAACACCACATACTTCAAATATAAGGACCTTTTCTATAGACAGAAACATGGCTGTGCAATGGGTTCTCCAGTCTCTCCCATTGTAGCTAACTTGTACATGGAGGAAGTGAAAAGGAGAGCTTTACTTACATTCCAGGGAAGTACACTGAGTCACTGGTTCAGGTATGTGGATGACACTTGGGTAAAAATCAGATCCAATGAAGTGGCAGTCTTTACAGAACAATTCAGTGGACAATAACATCAAGTTCACAAGGGAAGATGTCCACGGGAACAAACTTGCTTTTTTGGACTGTTTACTTTTGCATCCAAGAAGGGGGTATTTTAAAAACGGAGGTGTACAGGAAACCTACTCATGCGGATCAATATCTGTTGTTCGATTCCCACCATCCTCTGGAACACAAACTGGGTGTCATTAGAACTCTGCACCACAGGGCAGAATATGTGGCAACTGATACAGAGTCCAAGGACAAGGAGCATAAACATCTCAGAGGAGCTTTAAAAGCATGTGGCTACCCAGACTGGGCCTTTGTTAAAACAGCAGAAACCAAGACCAACAGGAACATCAAAAGAAATAACCACCCGGAGACACATAGTAAGCAATACATAGTCATTCCATATGTAGCTGGAGTGTCGAAGAAACTCAGGAGGATTTTCAACAAACACCATATCCCTGTGTTTTTCAAACCTAGGAACACACTGGGACAAAAACTGGTACACCCAAGTATCCAACTCCTAAGGGAAAACAAAGTAATGTGCTATACGCAGTCCAGTGTAGTGATGAGTGCACTGATCTATACATTGGGGAGACAAAACAACTGCTCCATAAACGAATGGATCAGCATAGGAGGGCAAACTCTACAGGACAAGACTCGGCTGTTTTTCTACACCTAAAAGACAAGGGACACTCTTTTGAAGATATCAATGTTCAAATTTTGGATAAAGAAGACCGCTGGTTTGAAAGAGGTGTGAAAGAGGCGATTCATGTTAAGGTGGAGAAACCATCCCTGAACAGAGGCGGGGGCCCCTCGACACCACCTGTCTGCTACATACAATGCTGTTCTCACATCTGTTCCCCGGCGGTTTCAGAACTCATGACACATCCATTCATGCAACTCTCACAAGTAACACCTGTTTTCTAGGAGTTGCATGACACATTGGTAATCTTATCACTGTAACTACACAGAATCAACACCACTGTGAATTTCAGATGTCACCTCTCTGAAGAGTTGCAGTGTGCCATTGTGATTGGATTGTTGGAAGAGTCTATATGCCGAGAACTCCCCTACACCAGTCAGTTGAACTGAAGAAGCTGCTCGGATGAGCAGTGAAACGTCTTCATTAAAACATCTCAGCAAGTCCAGTTGCTTTGAGTTACTTTTGATATATATATATATATATATATATATATACACATAGACATCAGTGCTAAAAAAGGTAACCCCCCCCACATAAACAAGTTATAAAAAGCTATTGATGGTCAGGCCCCACTTATTACTTAAAAAAAAACCTGTGACACCAGGGCCCCCTTAAAAGGTTTTTTTTTTTTTAAATTGGTGGTCAGGCACCCCTACAAGTTAAAACAAATAATTGGTGACCAGGGTCGCCATAGGTTAAAACAAAAACTGACACCAGGGCACACCATTATTATTATTATTATTATTATTTTATTATAAACATGTATTTATATAGAGCCAACATATTGCCTAGCGCTGATAAAAGTTTTTTTTAAAAGACATTGGGTCCCCCTTGCAAGTTAAAAAAAACTGGGGTCCCAGAGAATATTTTATAAAAAAATATTGGTGCCATGGCCCCACTTACAACTTACAAACAAATTGAGGCCCCAGAGAATATTAAAAAAAACATTGGTGACAGGGGCATATAGAGTATTAAAATAATACATTGGGGGCCAGGGAATTAAAAAAAAATTAGAAAACACACATTGGTGTTCTCTAGAATTGAACTTGTAGCCTTCAGGATTTAAATTTCAGCTGTTTTCATTACTTCGGGTCTTTTCTCCTCTTACTACAAAATTCGCCCTCTTTTTGCTGTCTTCTACAAAATTTCATAACCTTGAATATAGCAACATTGAGCGTCATTTACCAATTAGCTTCCCAAATCTCTAATTTCGTGACATCTCTCTGCAAATTCTTCATTGCATTCTTCATTGACCTCATAGTTTTTTTGCACTTTAGTATCATCACCAGAGATTTAGTGCTTACAATGCCAAATTTAATGTCATACAGTAAATACTGTAAATGTAAAAGCAAAGGACCAAGAACAGATCTTTGCAATGCTTCACTTTGTCCTGATTGATATTCCTCCCACCAATCTAGCCTTCAGATAGTTCTCAATCCAAGTACTAAAATTATACTCCAAATTAAATTAAAAAAAAGTTTAAACATTAAACCCAATAGGAAAGTGTGGCCACCAATAATGATTAATTATGTCTTAGCGGGGATCGAGTACAATGTACTATTTCATTAATACAAAGAAAATGGAAATCATTTTTAAAAATTGGAATTTGACCTA
Source organism: Xenopus borealis (assembly GCA_024363595.1). Classification (NCBI taxonomy): domain Eukaryota; kingdom Metazoa; phylum Chordata; class Amphibia; order Anura; family Pipidae; genus Xenopus; species Xenopus borealis. The sequence continues at coordinate 88,093,402 of CM044446.1, read as the reverse complement.
TGTAATGTCATGGATCCTATACCTGTAAAAAGGTTTGGCAACCATAGAGCCTTGGTGACTTTACAATATTTAGTCTAATTTGAATTTCATCCTAAAACTGTAAATGTAAAAGCAAAGGACCAAGAACAGATCTTTGCAATGTTTTACTTTGGCCAGATAGATTTTCCACCAATCTAGCCTTTAGACTAGCCTTCAGACATTGAGACATTCTGTGCATACAGCTACTAAAAAATGCCTTACCCTTTAAACAACAGGGATTGTTTGTCCATATATTGCAATATATTGTTTAAAGGGTAAGACATTTTTTAGTAGCTGTATGCACAGAATGTCTCAATGTCTTAAATATATTGATAATGGGTTGAGTGCAGAGGACCTCTTGCATTTGTCTAAACTTCTTGTAGAGAGTGCCCTTGTTAGCCTTAATGAATACTTAATTGCTATGAACTGCACCATAGTACCTTATTACTTTTCAATCTTTTTTGCTAAAGGACTGATATAGGTATAGTCAGCCCCAACACTTGAAAAACTATAACTCCCAGAAAAACTATAAGCAGTAACATGGCAGTTTGACCCATTTCTTTTTGCTTAAACTCACGTGTTTACTTAAGAATTTGCGGCGAATTCCCGCGAATGTACCGCCAGCGAATAAATTCGCGAAACACCAGCGAAAATTTGCCTGGCGAAAATTCGCTGGTGTGGGGAAAAATACGAGACGCATGCCGAAAATGACGCGACGCGCGTCAAAAACGAGACGAGCCGTTTTTTTCCTTGGAGATTTGCAGATTTTTCGGAAAAACTGGATTGATTCGCCCATCACTAGAGGCTAGATCATGAGACATATTATAACATTTGAAATAATACAAACAAGTTATTTCAGTCTGGAAACAACTGCTTCTAGCCACAGTGAAATGCATATGACTGAGCCTCTGGGGCATGGAACATTTGTTTGTGTCTCTGCCCCCAGGGGGCTCAGTACTACAAATACCTTTGTTATTTGCTGCTATTTCTCAGTAGCTCTCACCAACTTTACTTGTGGGAACCTGCTTAAGAAAATCATGCATTTTGACATGGTACCCTGCTCAAACTGTAGCTTTCCTCCAATGTTCCTTTTGTGTAAAAGTATCACTTGTTCTATGTTTAAAGGAAATATTAAAAGATTCTTTATAAACTTGACAAGCTGGATCTTTTTTTTTTACCACTGTAGAACCACAACTCAACTACATACAGAACTGTTATTATCATGGCTAGTGGACATGCTGTTATTTTTATATGCCAGGGTATTAATTAATGGCAGAATTCTAGTATGTGCTACCTGTACTGTTCCTCAGTGAGCAGTTCTTAATCCACAGATAACAGGCACTCTCTTGTGACAGGTCAGAAAAAAGCTAGATAAAACACACACACATGTATTTGGTACATCAGGCAGTCTGTGTTATCAGATGTCTCTCTTCTTTGACAGGTGGTTTTAAATATAGGTTTCAGGGTGTTATTAGCACAAGGTGAGATTTTAATTGTGTAGCCAGTGCTCAATTAGAAAAGATTCAATTCTCAGGCTCTCTCTGATGCACAGATGTCTGAAGAATGGATAAAACGTCTCAACATTAGGTTCACAGCACATGAAAAACGCAGGATAATTATTTTGCCATCCCATTGAGTCGTTTTTCTTTTCCCCCTCGCATTAAGTCAAAATATTCAAAAGGCTTGCAACAATAAATAGTACGTGAAACACATATTTTAGTAAGTCATAAATAGAAATAGTCATGCAACTGGGAAAATAGAAAAAAGTCAGGCTGCTATCAATAAAGCTGGATTATTTTAATAACATGGAATCAAAAGATAAATTATATTTCCGCAATAAGAAAGAGGTGCATCACTGATATTCATCTGCTCAAAGGGTGATATAATGAATGTTTATTTATTTATTTGTTTGTGGCTTTTAGAAGCCACAGATTTATTTCATTGGAGAAAGGATCCTGTTTCCTATGTTTATTTTTGTCCGTGGGAACATGCAATTATATGCACAGATAATTTGCTGCGTGTGTAGTGATCAGTGTACCATATTGTGGAAATAAGTCTTTACAAAGAAAGACTACAAAGTTCCCATATCTAATTTCCAGGTCTCTAGTGGAAGGATCAAATTGATAGAACGGCCTGAATCTCATCCAGCTTGTTAGCTCCCAAATTAATATATATAAATTGTTAATAATCAGCCTCTGGAGAGGAACCTCGTGAAAAATTGGTGCCCACAGGAGACTCTGCATGCAATTAAAAACAACAAGCAAATTACTGCCTTTCAGAGAAGAGAACAGAAGCCTACATTGTTAAATGAGACTGTGAGAGGCATAGGTGCTCTAGAGAGATGTTGGGATTTGTTGGGTTTATTATGCAAGGGTTACAAACTTCTTCTTTTTTTTTTTTTTTGCACTGTATTCTTGAGTTGGGGTTTTACAAAAGATGTAAAAAAAAATTATGTCTATCCTTTCTCTGACATCTATTTGGAGAAAACAGTGATGTCCCTAACCAAAAGGCTCAAATAATGTCACTCTAAGGGCCCTTGCACACAGGCGTTTTTCCCTGCTTTCCCTTGCGTTCCGTTTTTCTGCGTTCAGCGGCAAGGGGAACGCAGGTATCGACTCACTCAATTATTTTCAATGGGGCTGTACTCACACGAACGCATGTAGGCGCCAAATGCAGCATGTTGCGTCTGAACCTACGTTTTGGCGCCTACATGCGTTTGTGTGAGTACAGCCCCATTGAAAATAATTGAGTGCGTCTATACCTGCGCCCCCCTGCGGCTGAACGCAGCAAAACGGAACGCAGGGGAGCGCAGGTAAAAACGCAAGTGTGTAAGGGCCCTAATGGTCTGGAAACTCACCTAGATCAGGTGTAATTTGGTACATTTAACCAATTGATTGAAGCAACCCATACCAGGAGATTAAACAACTCGTTTCCTTAGGTGACCGATCAAAATGGGTAGCACCAAGTCATGTGACTTGTGCTCTGATAAACTTCAGTCACTCTTTACTGCTGTACTGCAAATTGGAGTGATATCACCTGCTCCCTTTCTCCCCCCAGCAGCCTAACAACAGAACAATTGGAAGGTAACCAGATAACAGCTCCCTAACACAATATAACAGCTGCCTGGTAGATCTAAGAACAGCACTCAATAGTAAAAGCCCATGTCCAACTGAGACTCCTTCAGTTACATTGAGAGGGAAAAACAACTGCCTGCCACAAAGCAGTTCCCTCCTAAAGTGCTGGCACAAGTCACATGACCAGGGGCAGCTGGGAAATTGACAAAATGTCTAGCCCCATGTCAGATTTAAAAATTGAATATAAAAAAAATTTTAAGAAATGGATTTCAGTGCAGAAGTCTATTGGAGCAGCACTATTAACTGATGCATTATGAAAAAAACATGTCTTCCCATGACAGTATCCCTTTAACACAGGTCGTAGTACTAACTATTGTGATCCAAAATCTTTGCTTTCATTATTGTTGAACCTGTATGTTCATGTAGTCACTTAGGTGGTTATATAATAGTCCCATAGTTTGTACCATTGCAACCAAAAAGCATGTGACATTTAGATTATCTGTTTGAAAAGAAGAATCTAATTGGTTGCTATGGGTTACTACAGCAGGTAGACCAGGTAAACATGGTGACTTTTATAAAATTACTCAGTTAAGCCTCCCAGTACTTCTAAATGAATCAGAAAATTCTCACTTCTTATTTTCCCAATTCTGTGTAATCTGAAGAGTAGAAAATGTTATTACGCATCCTATTATCATGTACAATTTCTGTAATCTGCAAACAATGAGATATTATTTTCAGTAGTGGCTTGCAGGAAATTAATTTATTGTATTAAGTAGGGAAAACTCAATTAAAAAGGAATTCTACACATTTCAAATTGCTAATTGCCAATATTATTCTGCTTTGAAAGTTGTCTAAAAATCCCCTCATTAAATATAGTAGTTTCTAAAAACACAACAGAATTAGCATTGGAACAGTGTAAAAAGCATGGCTGCATATGCGTTGAATTATTATCAGAACAATGGTTGCACGTTAAACCTTACTAGGAGGAATATATTGATGTTTAAAACATATTTTAATTGTTGTACAGAACATAAAATCTGGCTTCAGAGCAAGAGAATACAAATATTGTCCTAGTGTAGTAAACCAGCTATACATCCAATTATTTTGTGACTTCTTATATAGTTAATGTACTCCCTTTTGTTAAATATAAGTCACCAGGGAGTTTCAGAGACACGGTGCAGTGATGGGCCCCTGTAAAACACAACCTTCAATGGGACCCTGATGCATTGCATCCTTGGAGTAGTAGCAGCCAGAGGAGTGGGGATTTATTTAATGAAAGAGGAAGCAGTTCCCATGGTCCAGCTCCCTGATACCTGGGCTACCTGCAGAGTCTGCTTCCTCTATAGCTATGCCATTTGGCATAGCTGGGTGCAGCTGGGAAACTGACAATATGTCTAGCCCCATGTCAGATTTCAATAATTGAATATAAAAAAAAATCTGTCACCAGGCAACAAATCTTCTCTACTTAAGGGTGACTAATCTCCCTGTCTGCCACCACCCTTATATGTAGTGCTTGAATTATGCAATGGAAAATACACAACTGTATATTTTCGAAGTGGGAGAAGAGCTCAAAATAAACACAAAATAGCGTTGAAAGGAATGAAGTTCTTTAATATGACGTAAATTCAGTGACCCAAGGAGCTGCTGCAGGATATTGTAGGCATTTACCTGTAGCATTGTACACAAATAGGGATGAAGCAGGTATTCTTCTTTTTTATGAGTGACAGCATTTTATTCTTGGAAGTTGCCATGTAGGCATTCTATCTTAGTTAAAAATCCAAATTGCTACTACTGAGGCATTGAGGAACTCCCCAGAAAATTAGAAGGCATACACTTATCATTCCACAATTAGGTTGTGAGTAAATAGGTGGAGTATATAGATCAAGGCCCTTGGCACTTAACGGAGAGATTTATGAAAATGAAATGCTCGTTTTGGTCAATTACTTCTTCAAGCAGGTGAAGATGAGTGATTTTATTGTCCCACATTTTAGGGACACATTGACAGAAAGAACAGAATCAAAAAAATTGTGCCTTCGGCAGGGATATTAGACCAGACTGCAATGCTCACAGAATGCCTTCTAAATTTAAGTGCACCAGAACCAAAAGTTAAACTTCTTATGGTGTCTGTAATTCCAGAGTGTATGTTCCTCAATTTATATTGTAAAGTTAACTGAACTTTGATTGGACATTTGAAAATCCATTTCTGAGTAAGCACCATGTTCAAACATTATTTTACAGGTTCCCAAAGGACCAAACGCCTTTGCATATTTGTATTATTTGTATGGTTTTCCTGTCTAAACACACCCCAATATTATCAGCTTGTGCTTGTCCCTCAGTTTGTTTATTGTGAGTGGGCTATCACATATATTTAAGAAATACAGTAAAGTAGGACTTTATGTGTGATGTTCAGTGGGATCCCAGATACAGAAATCCAAGTCCTTTCTACCTAAAATAAAGATTCTAATAATTCTGCTCAGTGAGAGTTATTGCAGGTATATGTAAAGCTTCCAAGACATTACAATGTTAGAACATGTTAGAAACCACAGCTAACAATAATATTGTGTATACCATCCTCACTATATAGATCAGATTTAGAAATAATATTTATTTGCTTAATTCACTCAGTGTGGTGCCAAATGTGTAGGTGTGAGTATATTAAGAAAGTGCACATTTGAGAAGCAAATTAGGAGTTTGAACTGTAAACTAGAGTTTAAAAGAGAATGAATGGTTAAAACTAAGTAAGCTTTATCAGAAAGGTCTATATTTACCTTCTTTCAGGTAAAACAAAAAAGTAAAGACCGCACACTCTATTAAATAAACAAAGAAAATGTATTCCATGCAAGTCACAAAGAAATGCAACAGCATATTGCCCAACGCGTTTTGACCATTATGGTCTTCATCAGGGGCACAAAAATAAAGTTTTGAAGACTTGATTGAATCCCAGTACAAGTGCAATTAATGGCCACCATCCATTCACATACTGTAGAAGACTCGAGGCACAGCTATGGTTTTAATTTAAAGTAAAAAAGCCTTTATTTAGTAAGGATTCGAATACAGCGACGTTTCAGGCCCTATGGCATTCAAGCTTGAAAAAAGGCCTTAGGGCACAAAAATAAAGAACAAAAAAACAAAAATAAGGCAGCCAAATATGTTGTTGCATTTCTTTGTGACTTGCATGGAATACATTTTCTTTGTTTATTTAATAGAGTATGCGGTCTTTACTTTTTTGTTTTACATGATTCACTTTGGAGACTATTAGTGGGTTGTATCCCTTGGGATCAGGACCTCACATTTGGAGTGTGTGCCTTCTATCAACTTTTCCTTCTTTCAGGGACTTCCTTCAGGGCAGGGCATGAGCATGCTCAGTTTGCCTCTCTCTCGCTATCCCTCTCTCCTCCCTCCTCTAATCTGAGCCCAGAGCTATGAGTGAGCAGGGAGAGACTCAGACAGGAAGTTATGTCACACCAAGCTATATTACAGCTGCTATCCTAAACAAACAGAGAGTGCTTCTAGAGTTATTTACTTAGGTATGGTAAAGCTTTCATCAGAAAAAATACAGCATTCTAACTTGCACTATTGTGGCTAATCTGTTGACAACAAACTGTCCTGTAGCTTTCATTCTCCTTTAAGTAGGGGACAGTTAAGAGACTAAAATGAAGAAGTATATATATATATATATATATATATAGCAGCCTCCCATTACAAAGCTCCAGTTTATTGTGGCTTACAGCAACCCCATTTGTCCGTTTCCAGCTTGCCAATCTGATGCTGTAAAATCAAGACTGTAAAACTTTATGTTGGTTATTCAAGTTGAAAGAAGACTCCATACTAGTGATGGGCGAATGTGGGGGCGAAACATATTGAAGTCAATGGGTGTCAAAATAATTTTGAAGAGCATCAGTTTCGATACCTGCGACAATTTTTATACACGCGCCTATTTTGTCCAAATGCATTAAAGTCAATGGGCTTCCGAATAATTTTGATGCATGGCAATTTTGACGCATGCACTATACTGATGCGTGCGCCTGGCGAATTTATTAGACCATCACTACTCCATACTGGAACAAACTGTCTTTTTGGGGAATATGAAGGGGGATTAATTTACCTACGAACCTAAAGTGTGCAAAGTGAAATTTTGGACATAATTGTGATTAGTGATGGGCGAATTTATTCGCCAGGCGCAAATTCGCGGCAAATTCCCGCAATTCACCGCCAGCGAATAAATTCGCGAAACACCAGCGAAAATTCGCCTGTTGAAAATTCGCTGGCATCAAAAAAAACTAGACAAAAATGACGCAACGTGCTGAAAATTTTTCGCAAATTTTTTCCCAATTTTTCGGCAAAGCGAAATGGGATAGATTCACTAATCGCCATGCTTTTTACTGTACCTACAATGCAGTGTTTTCTCCATGATTGCAGCATTACTGCAGCTTTGAGGGGGGATATGAACTGGATGCATTTGCAGCCAATACTTCAAAACGTGTGCACTTATGTATTCACTTTGAGTCCAAATGCTGTTGTTTCCAGTGATCTTCATCAAAATTTCATGTATGCCTGGTTCTGTAAGGGCATAGAGTTATTTAATCCATGCCTCTGTGGGAACCCTGGAGATATTGCCACCTTGGATCTGACTCTTTTGCACATAGAACTTCAGAGCACAATTTTCGTTTAATATACAGAACAAAACAAAAATAACACCAGATTCTTAGATCTCACTGTCATTTATCTATGTCATTTACTGTATCTAAATACAGTTAGTGATTGTCGAATTTATTCGCCAGGAGCAAATTTGCGAAACACCAGCGAAAATTCGCCTGGCAAAAATTTGCTGGTGTGGGAAAAAAATGAGACGCACGTTTTCAGCGAAACGGGATAGATTCGCCCATCACTAAATACAGTATATCTTCAATCCCTAGATGTGTTTCTTCCTCATAGGCTATTCCTACTTCTAGGCAAAATGTCCACATGCTTGAAATCATAAGCAGTGATATATATATATATATATAGATACGTATATATACATATATATACTGACAGTGACACTTTGGAAATTACAGAAAAGAGCTGTAAAGGGGATACTTTTATTGACTAGCAAGATGATAACTATAGCAAGCTTTCAGAACATTCCAGTTCCTGCTAAATGCTGTATAAACACACACACGCATAGTATAATTACACTGGCATTTGCAAGGAGAACATCAGAGGAAAGTACCTAGTGCAAACCTTCTACAAGTCAGGAAATAAATTCACAAGTTGTCCCTATATTGACATTTAGAAAAGATATGATTTCTACCTAAGAATGGAAATATGCATGCAAATGCTGCTTTTAGCATATATCAAGTTCCAGAAAACCTTGCAAACCGTAGTGCAATTTTCAATTCATATGTATATTCGATCTATGGTAAATCTTACCCTACTCATTTGTCTAAAGCGAATTGGTACAAAAATCCGGAGAACAAAATGTCCCCCATATTACATCAGAAATGTTGTAAAATGGCCACAGCATTTAGACAGGGTTGTATTTAGGTCAGATGCTGCCCTAGGCATCGGACGTAAACATGCCCCCTACGTCGCGAAAGTGATGTCAGCATGCCGTGCGCGTGAAGTCACTTCCGCTCACCGAGTTTGGCCCCATTGCAGAAGTGACGTCAGCTCGCCGTGCACGTGACATCACTTCTGCACTGACTCGCCCCCTCTACCTCTCATTCACTAGCTCCATCACTGGATTTCAATAGGAAATCGTGGCAGGGGGGGTGTGGGGTGTGAAGGAATTTAAAAAAACAACAAAAAACCACAGCACTAGTTATGGCACCCGAGGGCTGCCCCCCCAATTCTGCTGCCCTAGGCACAGGCCCTCGGGTGCCTATATATAAATAAGGCCCTGCATTTAGGTACATGTTATCAAATAAATAGGACCTTTCCAGCCTCACCCAAAGGCAATATTCAAAGCTAAAATTCCATAAGAGATCGCTACTATGATCTGCACCTCTTCACTTGAGTTCAGTACTATATCATTATATCCACCACTGAGTATTAGGCTGCCTCTATCTACAAAGAGGATGGCCCCAAACTCCAGCTTCCACATTTGGTTATTAATAGATAAAATAAGAATATAAGAAAAAACTAATGACTTTTCACAAAATAATAAAAAATAGGAGAGTGGAAAGTTTCTACCTGCTCAGAAGATAAGTAAGTGAATTGCTTCTTCCCTTGACATCACATCCCTCTCTTTCTCTTCCCCCAGCCCAGATTTGTCCTGTATTAACTCAATTCTTCTCAACCAATCATAGTTGCATCCGATTCTGACAATCTTTAAAGAAGAATGAAAGGTAATGATAAACCCCTAGCCTCCAAGGTACGTAGTTCTCCTTGAGTATTAACAGAACACTAGGTTTATTGCTCATCATTAGTGATGGGCGAATTTATTCGCCTAGGTCGAATTCGCGTGGCGAAAATTCGCTGAAAACGAGTCGCGCGCCGTTTTTGACGCAACGCGCCGAAAACGACGCGACGCGCGACGAAAACGACGCGACGCGCGACGAAAACGACGCGACGCGTCAAAGTTGACGCGACGCGCGACAGACGCGCGACAAAATTGACGCGACGCGCGACAAAATCGTCCCGCAAATTTTTCGCCGTTTCGCGAATTTCTCTAGAAATTCGCGAAAAATTCGGCGAAGCGAATCTCGGGAGATTCGCCCATCACTACTCATCATATTGCCTCCATAATTATTTTTTGCCTTTCTGAATTCTTAACCCGGTCTAGGACACAAGCCTAAGTGTACCCGTCACCCAGACACAATAATCTGTATAATAAAAGTCCTTTTCAAATTAAACATGAAATTAAATTTTGTATCAAAGTATTCATAGCTGTTTTAAGCTCATTTAAAAATCTCAGCTGTCAATCAAATATTGTCTGCCCCTCCTCTATGCCTTAGGCATAGAGGTGGGGCAGATAATTACTTTCACTTTCCATTCAGCACTTCCTAGATGCCACTGCTCCCCACACATTCCCCCAGTTCTCTTAACCATTTAATTGTGTAGCCAGGACATGGGGATAGACATCGGGTCCCCCATTCTGGTGCAAAAACAAGATTCTGAGATGTTGCAAGGCTTGCCTTAATAACAGTGTCCACAAAATGGATCCTGCCTCCTTGCTATAATTATGAATTCCCATACAGAAGAAAACAAGATTAAAATAATTTATATTGTGTAATTAATGTTCATTTTGCGTGGCTAATGTGATAAAATATGATTTTGAAAATTTTTCTTTAAGGAAACTGCTACTTCCTTTAACCACAATGAGCTTCTATGAGTGTGCCAAAAATGCTAATCTGGCCGTGAACTTGTTGGACAATCAATAAATTACACTTGTTGGGTTAGGAATTACATTTTACATGGTAGAGTGAATTATTTTCAGTGTAAACAGTATAATTCAGAAATAAAATTTACAAAATAAAAATAATGACAGAATTTAAATTTAAAAATTGAAATAGGGAATATGGTCATAAGACTATACTCTTATATGAATGGTTTTTAATAATAATAGCTGTATGTGTTCTTGCTACAGGAAGGTAAAACCATCTCCTTCTTTCCCTTGAAAAGAGCAGTGACAATGCCAGGCTTCTCATTCGGCACCTGAGCTTTTACTCCTGGGACGGCAACACCAGGAGATAATATTTTTTTTTTTACTGTTTTTCTCCTGCTATTTCTGACAGTAGGTCTTGCAATTTTGACAGCTTTTTAAAAGTAATTTTAACAGACAAGTGATTTCTTTGCCAGAAAGATGTCAGAATCTGGGAAGTGTCAATGTAAAAGCTACACACTATGACATGTAATCACTTAGCCCCCTTGCCTAGAAGATGAGGCAGTTTGTTCTACAACCAAAGATAAGGTGTATACCAAAATAGTAAAACATTCAGTACTTGTATCTTTTGTCTCAAATACATTATTACATAATCAGGATTCTAAACAATCCAGATAAAATAAACAAAAATAAGCCTCAAATGCCTAGAAAGTTAATTTAATAAAAATGGCAGAGATGTACTGTACCTTCCCTTTAGGGTCTTTCCAGTCACTGTGCCACACTGTACAAACATCCCAAACCATTTATGTACTCAAATAGGTGAGCACTAATTGCCTTTTATGGGCAAATTATATTTGTAGGCCTCCCAACAGCTTTTCTGGTTCCTCCACAAAGATGGCTTCTGAGAACAGCAGATGTAGGCTGGGAGAGTGTGGGAAATGTTAGTTAAACACCTCATATGCAAGACTGTACGTTGCCCCCTATTTTGTAAGAATTAGTTTAGAGGGTTTTTTTTTAGGTGTATTTTAATTTGTTTTAACACAATAAACAGAATATAAAACAATTACCACATTATTGGTGTGGTTTTTGTTATAGTACACATAAATAAAATAATATACCAAAAGGTACTATGTGGCTGTGGCCAATCTTACAAATGTCGGGGACTTGTTTTTATGGAAGTGTTATTAGATAGGCCAGTTACATCTTGAGGTCAAAGGTCTATTGAGTTTTGGTCACCCCCCTTCCCCGGTCTCATAGGTAAGTTTGATTAGTGGGAGGGTGTTGTATACCAATCTTCTCCAGAAGGATGGGAGAGTTTGCCCTATCCAGTCCATGATTATAGTTTTGTGGTATACCTCAGTGGGCAGCTAAGATTCCCATTATGTCTCTCCAAAAATTCTGTATTGGGTAATAATCTCACACCATATATGAAATATGCTCCCGGGGATTTACAGTGGGTGCATAAATTATGCTGTCTCTTGGCCATTCTTCTGAGTTTAATAGGGGTCAAGTAGATTTGGTGGAGGAATTTATATTGTATAAGCCTTTCTCTTATTGAGATCCAGAAGGTGTAGGACAAGGTTTTGGCTTCCTCCCATTGTTCCTGGTTAAAGGAGAAACAAACCCGTGATAAAAACCCCTACCCCCTACCCTACATAGACCCCCTCCAGCCTAATTTCACATGCGTTTCATGCATGCTCAGTTGGACCAATTTTCTGTCTCACAACAACTGTGTGTGTGCCAAAAATCAAGAAACTTGGTGAAGTGCTGAAGACTACCAAAGTGGCTGAAGATGAACTCCGCTGGACAGATTCTGCACAGAGGGGTAAGTAAAGAGTTAGAGGCTGGGGGGGGTGGAGGGAGGGGGGTCTATATCAGGTCTGGACTGGGAGTTAAAATAGGCCCTGGCATTCCAAGTACAGAAAGGCCGCACCAAATACCTGCCGCTTTCCCCAAACTGGCCTAGAAATAACCAACCCACTCACCATCCATTTATTTTGTTGGAATCTTTTTGTACCAAACATAATTTAACAAGAGATAACACAGATATCAATAACAATTTATATTAACAACATTGTAAACATACAAATATGTAAAAATACTATGTATGTAAAAAATAATGATGTACCATTAACTAATAATTCTCTGCAAGGCCCCTAGCAATGAACCCAATTAGGTGCATTCAATCTTACCAGCCACTTGGGCCTTCCAGCATGATGGGTACGCTGGATTGCATTCTACCACCAATACAACATACCCTCCCAGAAACCAGCGCTTTTAGGGGCAGATTCACTAAGATCCAAAAATTCGCCAGCGTAGGCTTCACTAGCGTACAAGGCACTTCGCCAGGCGAATTTTTGCCAGCGCTACGCAAATCCACTAAAGTGCGAATTTACGCTCAGGTCGGCGAATGGTAGGCTAGGCAGAGTGCTTTTACGCTAGCAAAGCCTAATTTGCATACTTTAACTTATAATAGAAGTATATGTTACAGCCACTACATTCCACTACACAAGCCCAGGAAACCTTTAATAAATTATATAAAGTTGTCCTATTGCCCTACATGTGCCCCCTGTATAGTTGTGTTGCCATATGTTAGGAAATGTAGGGGGGAAGAAGGGTAACCCCCCCAAAAAATTTATCAATCTTTTTCAGACTATCACCCTCCTATGCTAAAATACGCCAGTGTTTATTTTGGACTTTTTTTGACATTTTTTTTTTCAACCTCCTATCTATTGTATTGAACTTCGCATTGTCTGACCAGGCGAAGTAACGTCTAGCGTAAGTGTTAACGTTTAGGAAAATGTTCATCTTAGTGAATTTGCAAAGTTACGATCCTTCGTCAGTGCGCAACTTCGCCTGGCGTAAGGGTGCGAAGTTGCGCAAGTCTATATACTTTGCTAGCGAAAATTCCCCAGAATCCGTGTTAGTGAATTTGCGAAGTTGCGAAATAACGTCACTCTGGCGAATTAGCGCTAGCATTAGATGCTTCTCGCTTTAGTGAATCTGCCCCTTAGAGAGGAACACCACCAACCAAATTCCATTAACCAACTTGGGACTTGGTAAAAACTCCAATTAACTCCCCATTGCCAGGGACACGGCGCCCGGCTGTTACAATAGGCTATCCCCTCTCATCACATCCCAATACTCACCATTCCATTTCAACTTAACCTGTGCCCCACTAACCCAGGCCACAAAGGTTTAATACAAGGGAGGGAGGGTGGGACTCCTTTTTTATTCCCAATATGGATGCCCTCTTTAACAGTTAGTGATATTAAACCCTTTAAACGCCACCCTCCTACTACATCACTAAACCCACATCTAATCCCCTGCCAGACATATTTGGACTGTCCCAGGTTTCACTTATGCAGTGCTCACTGTTACTACATTAGCATTTGCAGCTTCAGCAGGGGGGGCGCAGACAGTGCATCTATTAATTAGACTATGCAGCTCTTTTGCATAGCCTAATGAAATAATAAATAGGGAATGTGTTTTCACACTGAATTACACTGATTACAAAGTTCTCTCAGAGTGAGCCGTTGAAATATAACAACTCATTTATAACAAAACAATCATCATGAGATTTTTACAAGCACCGTCAGTGAGTAGGTAAGAAGAAACACTTCTTATCAATTCCTCAGAATCTGGGACTTGTATAGAAAAGTGCTAAAGTGACTGCCAATAGAACACAAGGTGCTTTCTATATAGAAATGCATTTAATTCAAATGAACATGTACTTTTGTGGAGATGGGTAGAATAGGAATCCTAGTTTCCAGTTCTTCATCTCCTTGGCATACATGCATTTCTTCCACCTTCAGATCCTGCCTCGAAACAATTACAAACATCACTGCAATCATGTCCCTTTCTTTTCTGTAAGTTTCACTCTGCAAAAAAATATAATTGTTCAATTCAGGACTCCTGCTGCCTTTCAACAGGTTTCTTTCTAATGGTGGGATCTGTCAACACCCGTTGCAAACTTCGATCAGTTGCTTTCCTTCTCTTGGGTTTCAAACTCTCACCACTATCAGACCTTTTTTATGCTCATATGTAGCCTGCAGAAATTGAATTTCTATAGCCTCATAAGCTGAGTCTCGTGCTCTCTATTGTCACAGCTCTGGTGAATATTGGGCCCATTGGTCTGGCAGTGATGTGAAAAAGTCGTCAAGCAGCCACAAGCTTTATCTTACAGTTGCGTTATAAATGTCTGCACACAGGGCCGGATTTGTTCACCGGGCACCCCTAGTCCATGTGGTCCGATCGGGCGGCTGCTCAATCCTAGCGACTGCCCACACTTCCCCCTCCCAGCGTGAGTGTATGAAGGGTGATATTGAATGGGTCCCCTAGGTGGGTGGCATCCTGCCCCTACTTTTTTACTGCCCTAGGCCTGGGTCTATGTGGCCTTGCCGAACCTGTCTGCACAACTGTCTTTTTTTTAATGGAAGTGTATATTAGCTACGATTTTAAATGTGAAAAAAACAGTTGTTCTTTCTAAACTTGAATAGGGTTTAATTAGCTTGAACAATAAAGGAGTTTGAATAATTATGAATAATGGTATAAGAAGAGCAAGTACACTGTAATTAAGAACCACGTCTAAGAATGAAAGTGTGCTGATATGAGATGTTACTCGCCATCATGTGTCTTACACCCACATTATAAATCATATCAACCCCTCTATCCAAAGCAAAAGCTAATGGTTCACAAACTGTGGGACTGGCCCAACACTGGAACCCAGAGAAGTAGTAGGAGGGGAAATACTTAGAGGCACTTAGAGGCAGATTTACTAAATTCGTGTGAATAATTCGAATTGAAAAAAAATTAAGTATCGATTGCAAAATTCGACTATCGATCGAATAGCCCTTTATTCGATTCGAATTGTCCAAATGAAAAAATTCGAATTTGAAAGTTGAAGTACTGGCCCTTTAAAAAACATTTGATATAAAAATTCGGCACATTGAACCTACCGAATTGCTATATAACCCTATGGGAAGCTCCCATAGGGTTGTCCAAACTTTTTTTTGAATTAAAAAAAATTAAATTCCAACGATTTTGTCGATGGAATTTTTTTTATTCTATCATTTAATATCAAAATTTGTTAAAAATTCAATGGTCGAATTTGAGGGTTTTTTAACCTTCGAATTCGACCCTTGGTAAATCTGCCCCTTAGGGTGAGATTTAGGAAGAATGACTATTTTCCCTCCTAGGTCTGTTAGAATTATATCTGGGTTGATATGGCTGAATTATTATGGCTGAAAGGTTGCTATACTCAAACTGGGGCTTGAACCAAAGTAGTTTGAAAACAACTGTTGAAAACAACTGTTTATTTCTCTTTCACGGGTACTTTTAATATTTTGATGATGATGCAACCATCTTCCAAATTGTTTTATAACAAAATTCCTGTAAATGTGGCAGTATATTGTGCTCTGTGGAACTAAGAATGTATCATGGATTACCTGGTATCCTTTCAACTGACAAGGACTTTAAAAATCCTCAATAATTGTTTTAAATGTAGTGAAAGCATTTCAAATGTTTTGCTTCCAAGCAGGCCCAACTTTGTGGAGAGGCCACCACTACAGCATAATGACAGTGTAAAGCATTGGTGATGGACGAATGCCATGTTTAAACAGCATTTTACACCACTTTGACCTTGTATAAGTCAGTGGGAACAATTCAAGCAGCAAGTATGTTCTGGGAGTACAAAACACCATAACATGTTGCTGAAATACAAGGTATTTTCAAGCGGTCACAGCTTACTAAACAGTTAGCTAAAATCAATAACCAGTTTGGCACGTATGCATTTTTTGACCTTGCAAATCATGGCAATGCCATGGAGGTGTTAATGTTTGCATGTACAGTGTGTGCACGAATGAATGCATGCATACATGTGTGTTTGCTTATCTGCGAAAACTAAAAACTGTCAAGTCCATCATGAAGAATTCTTTTAAAAAAAAGGCCTAAAAACCTAATTAAGTCATAAATGTGGCAAAACATTTATACGGTTATATCTGTGGCTTTTAACTGAATGCAGATCTTTCCAATTTATAGTAGACTGAGATTTTGATTCAATATGTGTGCTTATTTCTTTGGGTGTTCTAAAAGTCACAGCTTGGTACCTGCTAACATATTTCTTCATCTGTAGCCTTACTATGAGCTCCAGGCTGACCATATGTCTATGCACAGCATTTTTATGTTTATGTTTACTCCAGAGCTCCATAGACTTCATTGTATTACGTTTTTATTTTATCAGGCAGATTATTTTCTGCATTAATGGATTTTTATTAAGGCTAGAGAAATATGGAGGGAGGGGGCCAAAATGCAAGGTTACTAGTCAAAAATGCAATGGGACCTTTAAAGTGATAGAAGGGAAAATGGATTGGGTAAATGATGAGAAACTTGTATGTATAGGACTATAGGTGATGGGATAAAGCAGTATTAAAAAAAAGAGAGAGAGAGAGACAAATTTAAAAAGGAATACTGTAGTGGTTCCTGAAGATAAATACATACACGGGACAGCAGAATGGGGGGGGGGGAGGCAACCTGAAAAAATGGAGTGTCAACTGCACAGGACCGGACTGAGAATTAAAATAGGCCCTGGCATTTCAGGTACACAGAGGCCCATCAGCCCACATAGAGGCCCAAACAGCCCCCACCAGCCCACTAAACACTAACTTTATATGGGACCTTATAGCAGCCCCTCTGGCATTTGCCCTAACCCACAAATGGCCAGTCCGGGCCTGCAACTGCACCTCCCCTATTGTTTAAACGCTGTCTTGTATTGTGTATAATGTGCCTGGAGTGTCAGTACCAACAGTCATTCACTGTTTATTATGTGCTTGTGGTGCCTCAGCTCAATGTCTTTCACTGTATCATGTGCTTGGGGTGTTAGTTCCCCCCTTGCTTGGGGTGTCTATACCCAGTTCTTCTGTTGAACAGTGTGCTAGAGAAGCTAACTGATCTTATATTGTTAAGTGGTGATGGTTGTGACGTGCAATAGATTCTGCCCAAACCCTGAACTTCAGCTACTTCCAGGGTGCAGCCTCAAGCTGGTGTTGAATCACACCTCTCAATATCCTTATATAGGCAAAGTCATTAAGTGGGTGTCATTTGAGGATAAAAAGTTTAAAGGGCTAATTGAAGTTACTCCATGTCTGGTTCTTTCAAAGCAGATAATTAGATTCCCAGTTTCCCCTTTGGTTTCACCGTTATCAAAGCAGCAGTCTATTAAGCAGTAGGAATAAGCACTACACATGTTCAAAACAGATTCCAAAAAGGAGAGTACGGTAAACAACTCTCCTTTTTGGAATCTGTTTTGAACATTTTTCTCGGGGAAAGAAGAGAACCCTGGTTGTTACTGTTTGTGGAGGACAAAAGTGTACATTGTGGTTTGAACCTCACCTTTGTTTTATAAGCACTACACATACCCATCTTGCCACTAGGGAGAGGCAAAAACAATTCTTGGCATTTTGTTTATTTATTACTGGGGTACGAACAGAAGGTCACTATAAAAACTTTTTTTAATCCCCCACCTGCCAGAGATAGTTAACTCTAGAGAGTTAGCTATCATAGACTGCAACACAGTAATTGCGAAACGAGTCACGGCACGCTTTTGACGCGCGTTGCGTCAACTTTGGCGCGTCGCGTTGTTTCCGACGCGCGTCGCGCCAAGCGAAATTTTGCTGCCGATTCGCTAATTTATTCGCCAGCAGCGAATCGCGGAAATTCTCCGTGAATTTGCCCCTGGCGAATAAATTCGCCCATCACTAGTCGCAAGCACAAAAATCACCCTCCGCCTATGATTGTCTAAGTATTAGGAGCCAACTATAGTGTCATAAAGGCCAAAAGTTTCAGTTAATGCAATTTTCTTAGATGATAAGACCAGTTTCACTTGGATCAGCCATATGATAAACCTAAGGTCTTATGAAAGCAGGTTGAGAACATTTGTTTTAATGTTTGTGGCCCAGCAGTGCTAAGTAACTTATGAAAAAATACGGGTGTTTATTGATTTATAAATGGATGATTACTGTTCATTTCTGAACATTTCATGTTAAATTAACTATTGATTCTTTTTTTCGCAGTACCTAAAGCAATGAGAAATAAGTTGTCCAATTGGAAATCTGGTACTTTAAGTCAAACAGCTTAGGTTATTTTGGGATGTTGAACAGGTAATTTAGGTATTTGTTTGCCTTTTATTCCTATTAATTTTCTTTGACTTCGACGTGACTTTCTGTAAATGAAAACCATAGTGAAATCAACTGGTTTTTGATGATCTAGAATTGTTGACCCACATTTTTAAAATCAATGAACCCAACAGTCTGTTTTGTGTGGATTTTCATTTATTTATTTATTTTTTTGTAATATATGATGAATGCCATTCTGGAGCCATAATCATTTATTGAGCTCACTCATTCACTTGTTTTAATTACTGCTTCACTTATCCCACTGAGGCAGTACTAAACATGTAATTATAATGAATAATAATATCATTCAGATCAGGTGGCAATTGTAATTGATTTAATTTAGTTTCAAAAGTGAACTGAAACTTGTTTACTTTTTATTTCTTTCTGACTGCCACCTAAATTTGCTGCCTTCTGTGTAGAAGAAAGATCAAATAAAACTACCTATATCCCTACATTTATACACAGTTTCAAGAAATATTGATAAAACAAGTCATCTGCTAAACATTTTGGGGGCCCAGTAATATCTAGTTATGTCACTTCCTGGGGCTTTCCATGTAAGGGATATTTGTGTAATTTTGATCACTATGTTGTCTAAAAATAATTTAAACATAAACATTAACGCAATAGGATTGTATAGTCACCAGCAGGGCCGGAACTAGGGGTAGGCAGAAGAGGCACATGCCTAGGGCACAATGGAAAGGGGGCACTGAGCAGGTACCTGACTTCTGCCTACCCCTAGTTCATGATCACTGCTTTCCCCTCCGATGATCCCTCGTCGCCGCTCTTACCTCTCTTTCCCTCTGATACTCACCCTCCCCTTCCCTCTGATGCTCATCCCCCCTCTGATGCTCGCCCTCCCCTTTGACACTCTCCCTCCCCTTCCCTTTGACACTCTCCCTTCCCTTGCCTCTGAAGCTCTCCCTCCCCTCCGAAGCGCTGCCCCTGCCTTCCCCCCTTCTGGCGTTCTAGCCCTACCACTGACGCGTGTGTTCACATTGCAATCAGGGAGGGGGGGCTTGGCCCCATGTTGGTCAACAGTATGGATTTGTGTAACTCAGTTCAAGTACAAGCTACTGTTTTAGTATAACAGAGAAAAAGGATTTCATTATTAAAAATTAGATTTTATTTTTTGGTTAAAATGGAGTCCTTGAGAGACTTTCCCAGGCCCGGAAATTTTAAATCTCTTGTCTGCCAATTTCCATTGCTCAGTCCTGATGTAAATTTTAGCAAATAAAAGGGAGGTGAGAGGGGCGAGAAACGACAGCCGGCCTAGGGGCATCTGCTAGGTAAATAAGGCCCTGGGCCTACCTCTAATTCTATACTTTCTGGATAGATGGTTCCCAGATAAAATATCCCATACCTGTAGTATATGCCATTTGATAATCCCATATTGAAACGTTTATGAGGCATTAACCTCTAAACAGGGCCACACGTACTGCTAGGGCACATCAGCCAATGGCAGAGTTGTGTTTTTTAACCTCAGGTGATCAGTGAGGGAGCACACAGAGTATCACAAAATGGCTGCTCCAAGGAAAAGATGTTTAAATAAATTTGATAAGAATCTCCTCCTTTCAAGTAAAGGTCCCCAGATCCTGCACTGACTCAACCCCGTTGCCTCTTGGGACATAAACCCTTGACTTGCATCCCTGTGGTAAAATTGTCCTATTTTGAGTTAAATTAACAGGTTTCACTGGCCTATACCCTTATTTATTCAAAAGATTAAATAAATTATAGTGGAAATGCAAATCAAATCCTAATTTTCACCCTTAATATTGCACGTGCATCTGTGTGTTTTATCCAGTTTTTTTTCTGCTTGCCCTTTGCCTTTCAACACTGGCGGCCACTAATTCACGTCAGTACTCACTGCGGTATTTGTGTGTTACCGGATTGCTGTGTTCTGGAGATTAACAGTCGCAGGATATCTCCAGGTCTCCTTTGCAAATATAAGGGCCAGCAAGGCGTTGCTTAGCAACCAGTTGCATCTCTCCCCATCAGCAAGGACCTAATATCTCACTTTCTTTGCTTGTCAACTACGTAGAAACACTCTACCGTATATGCAAATTATGCAACCGCAAGTGTCAGACTATATACACAAGCCTGCCTCGCATCCAGTGGAGTTGGGGTAGCAAAAAAAATGTTCATTTGTTTGTAGGAATCTCTGTTTATGGTTATTAGTTTCAAACATAACACAATTATAAATCTCAGGGCCTGCTGGAGAGATTTGCATGCACTGTCAGCAGGAACCTCTTGCTAATAATAAAGAGTACAAACATATTTACACAATAATTTGCTGGAGAAAAATGAATGCGCGCGGTCCCCTTTTGCTGCCACAGTAACAAATTCATCCTCCGTCAAGCAAGCGAGCAGAATTTTAAACAGCGGATTTTCTTATTATCTTACTTATCAGCAGATTGAAGGGGGAAGAGGGGGAAAAAAAAGAATTAATAACATTAAAAAAAGCCTTTGACATGCTCCAGTTTAGGCATAAAGGGGTGTAATTAGCCTGCCTCTCACTTTCGGTGTTATTGGACACTGGGGTAAAACATCAAACGCCCTTGTATATGGTTTCTCATTCTCTGCGTTGTTTATAATTTTCAATCAGAGCGCTGTTCTCTCTCGGAGAGGAGGGGGTGGACGAAAAATCTCCACGCTGCGAGTATGTCCATACATGACTCTCTCTGTTTACCTACTCCCCAAAGTGTATCAAAGCTCAGATCCACAGAAATAAAAGAAAAGTTAAACAAAACAAGCATTTAACTGCGCAAAATAAGGTATGGACAAGGCAAACAGGTGAGGTATTGTTTAGGTGCCTGAGTCAGATCAATATCTGTGCTTTTCAAGCCAGGATTCCTGTCGGCTTCACTCTAACACTATGCATATCGTCTTACCACCAGCAGACAGACTGTCGCCTCTAACCAACTGATAGGGAACCTGTTTCACCCAGGAAGAGAAGAGGAGGAGTAACGAAATAATAAATAAGGAAGGCCCATCTTCATTCTTTGTCGTTCAGATGTGGATTTTGAAGGAATGTCTGGACTTTGCCACTTTTCCTCTTAAATCTTTTATTGCAAAGGAAATAAAAAATACAAGTGAAATGAGTGGGGCACCAATGTATGAAGTGGGTTTGAAAGGCTTCAGTTGTTTGGCTTATCCCCCTACACTGTGCTTTAGGAACTAGATCTTGACAATGGATGCATCTTTATGATGAATGTCAGTAGCTAGCAACCTTGCTTTGTCCTATACCATTTACAAGTGCATAGTAATAATAGTAATAATATATTTATAAGGCATCATGTTCTACAGTGCCGTTAAGTATAAGTGCATCTTCAAGTGCACTTTTAATGTCTGAATGGAACGCACAGATCTGATTACAGGAATCTGCCAATTTCCATTCAAAATGGAATGTTTTGTTGTGTTTGTGTGTTTTTTTTTCTTTTTCACAACAAATAAGCTGAATAAACTACAGCTCCCAGCAACCTATAGACAAATGTAAGGCTTCAATAAGTTCCTTTTTGGGGGTTATTTATTAAGCTCTGAATTCCAGAAATCTGAAATTTGTGTTTTTTTTTTTTTAAATAGGCCTTTTTCAAAATCAAATTTTTTTGCAGGGTGTATTTAACCCTGAGGAGGAAAAACTCTGAATTTCAAAATCCAGCATCTCAAACCTGCCGAGGTGGGAGAAGTCCCACTCATTTTTTTGATGTGCGCTGGGTTTCATGCAATTCCACAATATTATGGGAGCTTTCGGGGGAAAAATCTGAAACTTTCGTGGTTTTTTGAAAAAGGAATCTGAAAAAAAATCTGAGTTTTTCCAGCAAAGAAAATTTTTGGGAAAATATTATAATAAATTAGCCTAAAAATCCTGCCCAGATATGCTCAGTGTTTCTAAGAAAAAATACTGAGATAAATTTGGAGCTTGATAAATAACCCCCCCTTTATGTTGTAGGATGAGTGGGGCCCATAAAACACTGTATACAATGTAAACACCAATAATTGAAATGTTATGGTGCTGTTGATCCAAGCATATGGTTGTCACAAGTAGTGATGGGCGAATCTCCCGCGATTCGCTTCGCCTAGAGATTCGCAAATTTGTAGAGAAATTCGCGAATCGGCAAAAAATTCGCGAAACGAGTCGCGGGACGATTTTGTCGCGCGTCGCGTCAACTTTGACACGTCGTTTTCGGCGCGCGTCGCGTCGTTTTCGGCACGCGTCGCATCGTTTTCGGCGCGCGTCGCGTCGTTTTCGGCGCGTCGCGTCAAAAACGACGCACGACTCGCAATTTCGCTGGTGATTCGCAAATTTATTCGCCAGAGGCGAATCGCGGGAATTCGCCGCGAATTCGACCTAGGCGAATAAATTCGCACATCACTGGTCACAAGGACAACAGATATTGGCTATCATGCTTTCTGGGCTGTGGGAATAAAAGGTTATTCACCACTTGATGCAAATTAATATAATCAGTTGTTCAGTGTAGCGTCCTATCAGGATTTATTAGGCTGGAGAAGTCATTAGAGAAAGCATAATCACCACATCCAGTGATTACCCAGGCTGGCCCCGCCTCTTTTTCAAAAATAGATTGTATACATCATAAAGTTACGCTGGAAGTAAAATAAAACAAGAACAAATATGCCAGTGCAAGCTCCACTGATACACTCGGTATTTGGCCTGCTAACTTCTGTTGTGAATCTTGAGTGAATCCTATATTACTCTTTGGTACAGGTATGGAACCTTTTATCCAGAATGCTCGAGAATTCTTTCTGGATAGCAGATCTTTCTGTAACTTGGATCTTCATACCTTTTGTCTAATATAAAATAAAATCATGTTAACATTAAATAAACCCAAAAAAACTGGTTTTGCTTCCAAAAAGGATACATTACAGTATACCTTAGTCCAGGTCAAGTACAAGGTACTGTTTTATTATTACAGAGAAAAAGGAAATCATTTTTTAAAATGTGGCTAATTGGGATAAAAGAGACTGGGAGATGGCATTTCTGTAATTCAAAGCTTTCTGGATAATAGGTTTCTGGATAAAAGATACCTGTATTAGCTTTGCCATGAACACAACAGACTTAGTACCTGCTGGAGGTTTAGTGGCCTTTACTTCTGCTCATTTTCAATATATGTGTGCAAAATAGTATAGTATAGTTTTTGGAATGCTGTTTTGCGTTCAGTAAAATGTAGTGGTGCCATTGGGCATTGGACACTAATGATGCTTATGTCTAGATCAGGGGTCCCCAACCTTTTTTGCTCGTGAGCAACATTTAAATTTAAAAAAGAGTTGGAGAGCAACACAAGCATGAAAAAGTCCATGTGGATGTCAAATAAGAGCTCTGAATGGCTTTTCGGTAGCCCCTATATGGACTGGCAGCCTACAGGACAGAATGTTTGGCAGGACATCTATTTTTTATACAACCAAAACTTGCATCTAAGCCATTAATTAAAAAATAGGCACCTGCTTTGAGGCCACTGGGAGCAACATCCAAGGGGTTGGAGATTAACCTGTTGCCCGCGAGTTACTGGTTGGGGATCACTGGCCTAGACAATACATAAGACCAAAGCTATATTAAGGTTTAAAAATGCTCAATTGTCGCTCATAGCACCCAAAATATTATATAAAAAAGTGCAAGGCAACTGTGTGTGTAGAGCATCCTTAGAAACCTTTCTTAGATGGGATCCAAAACAGATGTTGCTCATTCACTTGAATGAAAGCGTTCCATATAATGGCACATGAGGGCTCATTTTACAACCACTAAGTGTTGTTGCTGTTCAGTGTTCGCAGTCTTTGCAGTAGCTTGTACTTTTGCATAGTTGGACTTGGTAACTTTCTGGCCACACCACCCCCTCTTTTGAACTGGATGCCGTGTGCCTAAAGAACACCGGAGCTACCCATATA
Source organism: Xenopus borealis (assembly GCA_024363595.1). Taxonomy (NCBI): domain Eukaryota; kingdom Metazoa; phylum Chordata; class Amphibia; order Anura; family Pipidae; genus Xenopus; species Xenopus borealis. The sequence goes on along the minus strand of CM044446.1, from coordinate 88,068,938 downwards.
AGGTAGCTTCAAGGTTCCCACTTCTGTCTTCATCAACTGACATGGATAATCAGGAAGCAATGGCCCTGATCATAGAGCTGGATATAAGCAATGCACAAAATCTATTATTTTAATAGTGCCTGGTCCTCCACAAACTACTCAGTTTAATACCAAACTGCATGCTTTCATTTGTGTATTCATATTTTGAGTGAAATCAGGAAATCACATCTCTGAAAAACATGTAGTTCCTTAAGTCATCCATCAGCTAAAAGTCACATTATATCAAGGGAACCCTTAGGGTTATGGTGATGGCACATGGTCAAATTCTCCAAAAGGTTTTATCAGCCATGGGAGAAGTGCCTGACACTGCCATTTCCACATTCCTCATTCTCTTGAATGAGAAACCCACTGCAGCAGTGGCGCCCATATACCTAGGGTTCCCTTTCAGACTGGTTCATTAAAGTTCAGTTTGGCCATGTAAAAAAAGTGCTGGGAATTAGCTGATCCCAAAAGTGGAACCTGAAATAGGTGCATTATAAAATAAAAATCATGCTTGTTTAATGCAGAAGCCACCATAAAAGGCTACTTATTGCACTATGGATAGTTAACCTCTAAAAATCATGTTTTGCACTAAAATACTTCACAAACCCTAGTTCATAAATTTTCTTGGGGCACAAACATGTCATAGCTGTATATGACAGTCTACAGTTTCTGATTGGTTCTTACTGGCATCTGCTCTGGTGCAGTCAAGCAACAATGTTTACACATCAGCCCTACATTTTAACAGTTATTTCTCTGCATCTACAGAATCCGCAACCGTGACAGTTTGGGGGTGGTTTATGTAGATTTGACAGGCTATATTTGTTAGTATCTGACATCAGAGAGTGAAATACATAAGAAATGCACTTTTTCATTATAAAGGCATGAATTTCAAGTAGTTTATCGTGTATATATTTATACAGTACATCTGTGTGAGCTTGTGTGATTATCTACCATCAGCATCATATATTTTCCAGTGTAAACAAGTTTCCTTTATCTTGTCACATATTCTAACTACATGATATATTTTACGTCTTGCAAATATTTTTCTTTTTTTATATTCCTGGTAATATCACTGTTATTCTTTGTTGCCCAACTCCTTCACTGTGTATGGGAGGCTTAGCCAAATGGTTAGTTATAAGAGTGGAATAGTAGAAAGAGTACCCTCTTAACTTCAAAGGTGTCCTTTCCATAATTGGTACATTGGCTACTGTTCTTCTGCTGCAGGCTTTCTGGGACCTACTTGAAAAAATAGAATAATATATTCAAAGTAGATGCCTCCTAGAACAAGATGCACAATGTCCATCCAGACCATGTTTTCGAAGTAAATATCGTAATGCCTTTTTATGGCTATGAAATAAAAAAAGATTTTGTGGAACCCTACTCTTCTTGTCATTTGAGTGACACCTGCTAGGTTCAACACTGTAAGCCACTTGCTTTTCATTTATATCAGATGCAGTGGTTTTGGTTTAGACCTCTGCAAATACAGAGTACATATGCACTCAGGATCTGACAAAACTTTATTGGGCAGAATCATTTGCTCTTTTTAGTTTGGTTGTGTTGCTAGTGGCAGAAGTGTGGTGGGGGTTATCCAGGCATAATCATGTAGAGCATTTATCTCTTTTAATATAATATAGACAGATGCAACGCAACATTTTGGAGTAAAATATACCCAATAGATGAATCTTATGGGATCAAGAGGTAAAACTGGAACCTATAATAATAGTATATCATTATGACTTATTATAATAGTAGTACATGCTGGACCTGATGTATAGGCTTTACAATAGGTCGATAAAAGGTAACTGTCATGCAAATACACACAACTGTGTATAGCTATACACATAAATAGTTTACTCATACACACATATGTAAAAGTAACCAAAGTATAATATCATATTAGGATACAAGTAAAGCTGCTTTATCATAGGAAATATTCAAATTGTCTTTAAAAAGATGTTTAAGTGCAAGCCTTGTAGCAGATCTTTTTTTAAAAAAAAGGAAACGCTGGTCCATTTGAGCTTGTGCTTTTCAGTAGATATTCCTGGTTATTGAAAACCATTAAGGAATGTTGTTCATTACCTTCAATGCACCACTGAACAAGGTTCCACTGAGCCAGTCTCCCAAGAAGCACTCATGTTTCCAACATAAAACGAAATTAAATCCTTCACCACACGCCTGTATCACATCTCTCTGTATTGTGGTAAGATTGACTCCATTTTGTCATAACTACAGAACTGCACTTTCTTTTATCTCTCTGTTGGGCACAGGAAGCGGCATTCTTATTTCACAATATATTAATCACAAGCTGTTAAACACAAAGGCCAATTTCTCAGAACATGTTTCAAAAATGCATTCAGAAGGTAATACACGGTGAAAATCCTTTTACACACTTAGAAAGCAAAATCACTGAAGACCAAGGACAATTCGTTTTTTTTTGTACCTTCGCGGTCGGTCCCATATGTCGTAGTCGAAATAAAAGTTCCTGTTCAAATGCTGAAAGTCCCAGCTTGATATTTGTTTAAAAAAAAAGCCAGCAGGTATTGAAACAAAATGCAAAGTTCTCCAAGGTGTTGAATCACTCATGAAATGTATATTCTAATCAAGGATTTTTTTTCCAGAGTAACCACATACCCACTTAAAGCAATGATTCGTAGACTAGACCTTTTTTGTAATCTTTACTGCTCTGTCATGCATCAGGTCTGGGTGATTTTACATATCAATTTATATGCTTCTCCTGTATTGTTAAAGGGAAACTGTCATGGGAAAACGCATCAGTTAATAGTGCTGCGCCAGTAAACTTCTGCACTGAAATCCATTTTTCAAAAGAGTACACAGATTTTTTTTATATTTCATTTTTAAAATCTGACATGGGGCTAGACATTTTGTCAGTTTCCCAGCTGCCCTGGTCATGTACGCAGTGGGACATGAGTTTTACTATTGAGTGCTGTTCTTAGATCTACCAGGCAGCTGTTATCTTGTGTTAGGGAGCTGTTATCTGGTTATCTTCCCATTGTTCTGTTATTAGGCTGCTGGATGGGGGAAAGGGAGGGGATGATATCACTCCAACTTGCAGTACAGCAGTAAAGAGTGATTTAAGTTTATCAGAGTACAAGTCACATGACCAGGGGCAGCTGGGAAATTGACAACATGTCTAGCCCCATGTAAGATTTCAAAATGAAATATAAAAAATCTGTTTGCTCTTTTGAGAAATGGATTTCAATGCAGAATTCTTCTGGAAAAGCACTTTTAACTGATGCATTTTGAAAAAAAATGTTTTCCCCATGACAGGATCCCTTTAAGCAAATCTATTGAGAGCTTTTTTATAACACACTGTGCAAAACAGAATGCAGCTGCTATATATATATTTTTTTATTGTTAATTATTTATGTATATGTATATATATATATATATATATATATATATGTATAAAACTTGATCG
>CM044446.1:88020848-88063738 GCA_024363595.1 Xenopus borealis | reverse complement strand
GGTAGGTGCAGGTAACAGACAGATTTTATAATGTTAACTTGTTAAGCACTCTAATTACTTATATATTATATATATAATTCCGAATTGTGCTTGCTATTCAATTAAGACTCACATTCTCTGTCGCACTTTAGCAGTTGTTTAATTAAACATGCTGCTTGTTTATGATATAATGTTTCAGGAAAACTTGTCTGAGAAAGCAGATCAAGATTGATATCAAAAGTTTCAATCTGACAGCTAAATTACATTCTTGTAGCAGTGGTGAGACAGAAAGAGACTGGTTACAGAATATGCTTAAGCTGAGTGTTTGTGTGACGGAAATGAGCACTTGTTCTCTATCCTCAGAGTTCCAGTATTCATCGGGCCATGTATGTGACCTCTTTATAGATTACAGGGGGAGCTGCTTTGGCATGTATGGTGCTTTCTTTAATACTGGACAAATTTTGGCTTGAGATAAAAAATTAAAAATCTGTTTTTCGTATAAACTTGATATTGAAAAAAAATCATTGTTTTTTTTTCCTCAATTGCTAATATAGCTACCAAAAACTCACAGAAGCTCAATTGCTTTAAGTTGTGCAATGAAAACTGCATTGTTCCACTGACATTTCTTCATTCAGATCTTTCAGGTACTTTCGACTGATAAATCTGAGAAATTCAGAAAACACAAATTAAAAAAATTCCAGGTCAGTTATTTTTGCTACAGTTGAATTTTAAGCAGGAAGCTGATCAAACTCCTTTGATTAAAAGGAAGGTAAACCCAAAAAATATATATTTTCTGCCTAATAAAAGAAAATATCATTCTAAGCATCTTTGCCATACACATTTATTAAACATTTTCTATGGTTTTTAAGTTATTTTTACATGTATTGAAAGCCATGTTTGTCTGTCACTTTCTATTCTCTGCCCTGATGGCTTAGATTTTGAAACAATGTAAGACAAGCCAGATGATTAACAGAACTCTCTTTGCTGGAGAACTAAAGGTGGGCATGCACAGGCAGATTTAAATTGCCAATTCAGCATCTTATCTGCCCATTTATGGAGCCTTCCGACAGGCCTCCCCAACCGATATCTGGCCAAAAATAGGCCAGATATTGATTGGGCTGGTTTGATTTTTCAGAGCTTTCGAGGAACGCATTGGCTAGTTAATGTGGTCCTTGTTCCGTCAGTGCCTATTCCCATTTTAGTTATCAGATGTGTGGCCCTAGGGCTGAACGATCAGATTAGCCCAATCTCACCCTGCCTTTGTTGGGCTTTGGGAAAAGATCCGAAAGTTTAGTGACCTTGCCAAATGAGCATATCTTATAGTGTATAATCACTTTAAGACTTTCGCAACAATGCTGCTTTCAGTAGCAATAGTTTTTACAAATAACATCGAAAGCACTAAAAATGTTTAATGAAATATTCGAAAGTTGCTTAGAATTTTGTTTTCTTTTATTAGGCAAATGTTTAATTTGGGGTTGATTTCCTCTTTAAGTTTTACAGGTGCAAACGTTGGAACTTATTACCTTTCCCAAGTTAAAAAAAATAGTGACCTAAGTTTATTATAAGTATAGAAAACTATTTTTGGATGGGAAGCTTCAGATCTTGCCAGCATGTATTACTTGGAGTTCTCAGACATAAATATTATTTCATAGTGCCTTCAGATTACTCATTAATTACATTGTTGAATGTAAACAACATTTTGTGTTTCAAAGCATTCTTTGCAAGCTATTTAATTTGTTTGCATTCTATTTACAAAAGATAAGCTGAACAATACAAGCCTTTATGATGTTATTTTCTTATGTCTAAGCTTACCAGATATCAAACATTACCCCATGCAAAGTATGGTTTATGTTCCATTTGGTAACAGGGGACTCAGTACTTCACAGAGTGGGAGTTTGCACTTGCCAGTCCACAAGCAAAGTAAGTCCTGCCCCAGATGCATTACATAGCAAAGAGCACACTTGGCATGGAGAAGAGCTGTGGTGGGCTTGGGTTTTAGAAATGGATTGCTGCCAGAATTCTTTGAAGTATCAGGACTGCTTTAAGGAAGGCTTCATTCTGAACATTTCTCTGCACATTGATGCACCTGCACACGTTATTTCTTTTTTTTCACATTGAGGGTGTCACTTCTGCCCAGTAATATTATTTGCCTTATAAAATGCTGTATCTAGAGTTCATAGCATAAGCCATAAAACAAATATAGGTTTCTATTGCTTTATTTACTCACAATGAACATAGAAGTCAAACTAAAAGCAGAAAATACACAAAGGATTTTAATAGTTTAAGTTCAGACATAAAAAATATCCGTATGTTATAAATATATATATATATATACACACACACACTCATTTACTATTTACTATTAAATAAATCTTAAGGAAACTGATACAGGCTAAAGTTCTCAGTCCTTGTTATAACAAGCCCATAAAGCACTGCATAACAGGAGAAGCTTCATGGAGCTAAAGGAAAGGGTAGGAAAAGAAAATACTTCTTAAATATCAAGAATGAATGAATAAACAGAAACAGACCTTTCCTGGTTCACAAAGGACGGCTCAGAAATATTATACCAGTGCTTAATTTGCTTCTTATACATATAACCAAATTGGCTATTTACTGGATAGGGTGTAAATATTATTCCAAAGTTAACAAACCTGACTCCATGTTGGCTCTGAGACTGACAGAAACAATCAGGCATTGTAGCATTTTCTCTAATAATCATACCCTGAGGGTGATCCTCTCAGCCTGATGCAGTCCTAAAAGTATGTCATCATTTAAATGTTATAACAACTGCTGCAACCTAAGGATAAAAACAAAACAGACATTCTTGAACACTTATGTTATGTGGAGTCTGATAGACCACCAGAGATCCTTAAAGGTCCCTTTGAGGTTGGGAAGACAATTGAGACAACAAACTAATTTTCTGTCAACCCATCAGAGCCAAGTGGTTTTCACTATAATATAACAAATTATAAAGGAACTGTTACTCCATATTTTTATAGTTTTTTCAATATTTTGGCTGACAATGTTATACTTCTTGATTTTTGGAGATGTATATTTCAATAATTTGTTAACGTTTATGAGGTTGGGAAGACTATTGCGGCAACAAACTAGTTTTCTAACTGTCAATCTATCAGAGCCTGGAGGTTTTTCATATATTATAATAAATTATAAAGGAACTGTTACTCAATCATTTTATATATATTTTTTTTTTTGGCTGACAATGTTATACACTCAAATCATTGAAAACATAGTCATGTCATCTCGAGCTAGAAATATTGGCAGTGCAACGGATTATTATAACTTTCATTGTGGCATCATGATAGGATGTCACTTTGCAAGAACTAAAGGTGGCCATAGATGTTACAATTATGGTCTTTCCAAGAAAGATTGTTCATGTCAATACACACATGTAGAGTTGAATTGTCCAATATACAGGTAGAAACATCAGGATTCTAAATGTATCTAAAGATACAGCACGAACACTGGCAGATGTTTGGGTGCCTTCATATCCGCCCCGATCAGCCAGCCAGATCGAGGAGTTGACAGTGTGATGGTATGTCTATGGCCACCTTTAGTTTGTCAAATGTCTGCCCTGCTAAAACGTACCTGTTCAAGTATAAACCACAAAAACACCAGTTAATTCTCAAATTGATTGACCACCAAAAAACACAGAAAGGGACCAACGAGTGCTGAACCACGCAGTGAGCGCATTTGGATCACTCATTGACAAAGTCTGAGCTTGACAGATGTCAATAGAATGTTACTTGAGTGCATAAAGCCAACTATAAAGAGTGGACGAGGAGAAGGAAGACAATATTCTGGGACTCCCTTGATTGCACTGAAAGGACAAAAAATTTACTTATTACAGCATTGCAACAAAGATCAGAAAGTTTCCCATTTTCAAGACAATGGTACTTGTATATTTGCTCATACCATTCACACATAACAGATACAGAAAAAGCTTTTGATAATGTCTCATGTTGTTTATTTTAGAAAATAAATAATTAGAATGAGGCTAACGGGCTTCTTCATTTCCCCCATGCCTGCTTTGCAGTGTATACATTATTACCATTATTATCTTGTTATTGTATATAAAATAGTTTTTCTTCTCCCACTACTTGCTGAAAGTAGGCTATCCTACTGCTCTGGCAATATCACCACAATTAAGAATGATGTTTTAATTAATTGATTTAAAACCGTGACGTTGTTCCAGTTAAACAAGCTTGAGGATTTAATATTGCGAAATGGCGATACAGTGTAATAATTAATGATAGAGCTGCATATGCATAGGTAATCCTTCTTGACACTGTGACTAATAAGCTTATTAGTGCTGTACAGTTTTAATTGTCTTCGATGTGTATACAACAGCAAACGGGAGCATGGTGGCATAGTAGTTACCATGGTTGTGTCTCAGCCCTGAGGTTCAGGGTACGATTCCAGCCAGAGCATTATCTGTATAGCATTTCTGTATTCCTATCTCTGTTTGTGCATTCCTCTGGGTGGCCTTCTGTGAGACGGGCTGGGACGCTGGCAGACTAAGTGGTAGGGAAGCCCCTTTAATCGGTTTGCCTTACCCAAACTGGATTAGTTTCTTCCAATGACTTTTGTTCATGTTTGATCTCCTTGTTATTGACTCTGTTCCTGTTCCTGAAGCTGATTTTTGTATGCCTACCCTGCCTCCTTGCCTGTATTTGACCATGTTTCTGTTTAATCCTTGATTGTACCACAAGTTCAAATCAAATTCGGACATGCTTACATTCTTCCAGTCAGTCCACAACAGAAAGTTCTAGTGGCCCTAAAAGGGTGTTGGTGAAGAGCAGTATCAAAAGGGAGTGAAGAGCAGTACCAATGGGAGTGTTCTCCTGGCAGTCCCAAGGGTCTGCCTCACAGGCTGTGATACCTGCTTTGCTATCACAGTCTAAGGGGTAGATTTATCAAATTCGATTTTTTTCTACACTTCAGATCTTTCTAGTTTTTCTACTTATATTTTCAAAAAATATTGAATGTCTGTCATTTATTAAACAAAAAAAACTTGAACATTCAAATGTAAAAATCTGCCAGCTAAAAGCTGGTGAGGTCATGTAGAAGTTAATTGGAGTTTTCATGGGCAAAGTTCAAGTTTTTTTTAACCATAAACTTGATCAATTCAAGTTTTTGGGGCATTTACCCAAACAATTTGAGTGATTCAAGTTTTTTTGGGACATGAACTTGATCACTAGAGTGTTTTACCCTTCATTTTTCATTAGAGTTTTTGACCATCAGTACGAAAACATTCGAAATTTGAGTTTATCTGAGGTAGAAAACTCCTTACACAACTCACAATTTTGTCTATTGATAAATATTCCCTTAAATACATATAGGCATGCTCATTTGTCTCTTGACAAAATCAGCCTTAGGGATTTGGAAGGGAAATTAGAAGGTGAGCTCCATTGGGTAAAAAAGTGATGTAAGTGATTATGCATTCCTTTTAAAGGCTTATAGGTGAAGCCCTTGCAAGATAATAAAAGTCTAATATTATTGTATATGAACTTCATTCATTATAGAAAAACATAACATACTCATTGTGATTTGGAAGGAAGGGGTTAACTATATTTGATATCTCCATCCAATTAATATATTAGGTGAAACACTTTTATCCTGCCTTCAGAGACAGCATATTGTGCCGAGCTGCAGAGGAAAATGATGCTAGTTTATAGCTGCAATTACATACAATTTAGATAAACGACATGATCTGAATTATCCAAATACATAATCGTATATAGTATATGTACAGAACTTTGCAGGAAAACAGTTTTATGGCTTTCTCTGTTAACTAGTTCAGCAACAGAAAATACTGCAGAGATGATGGCTGAGTAGAAAAATTCTGACATGTTTTCCTGCCAGAAGAAACTCAATCAGATATAAAATGTAAAGAGGCTAGATCATTAATATATGATATATATGTTTTACCCATGGAGAACATGGATTACAATACAAATGTACTTGTAATCATCTCACAAACTGAACATTACCATTTGCTTTTTAGACAAGGTGTAATCTAACCAAGAAAACTTACATTCTGTATATACAGTACCACTATCACCCTAATGATCTTTTAGGGAAGTTACCCAAGTAAGCAAACTACTCTAGTTATTTTGGGCAACTCTTTAAATTCAGACCTGACTGGTATTAGATTTTGAAAAAACTTTGTGGACTGGAATAATAAAGCAGTGAATCAGCAGTTTGAGGTCTTTGCTCCAGATAGGCCAACTTCTTCCCTAACTTGTTTAGAAATGGCACGTGAAATGAATCCTTTCTACTTGCAATTCGACCCTCTTGTTAGTAACAGACCTGTTGGAGGGTGACACTTTAAAGGTCAGTTGTTGCTTTCAGGACCCACTTGACTATTTCACAATTTAAGTAGCTAATGTTGAATAAGTGTTTTGTCTGTGGCTGATACCTCTTAATGTATCTTGTGGTTAAAATGTCATCCAGATGTAAGAAAGAAGCCTTTTTTCAAGTCTTCACCATAAAATGCTATTTGTATTTTCCAAAGTAGGTCCGTTAAGTCATCAAACACCATGGGGGTTATTTGCTAAAATCGGAATTTATCTCATATTTTATTAAAAAATCAACAACCAAACTCCCATGCCTGATTTTAGATTATTTAATAATAAAATAACTCTATTTAATCAAATTGTGGAAAAACACGATAAAATAGAGTATAAAGAGAATTAGAGAATGGACTCCTAAGTCAAATCAACTGGACTTCCTTGAAAAATGCTTGAATTTTTCTGGATTTTTCCCAAATTTCTTGGAAATTTTTTGGGCTTCTTTTCCAAACTACTCTTTGGAAAGATGTATTTTCTCGCAAAACCCCCTGAAGACCGTTATAACTTCAATTTGAGATAGGTGACAATAAAACAAAAATTGCTTTGCGCTTAAGTCCCTGGTTAAATAAGCTGCACGAACGGTGTAAGGATCCACGTGTCCTTTGATACAAAAGTTAATTAATTCCAAGTGTCCGTGCGCTGGAAAGTACAAAGTGCCGATAGGAGTGATTTCTGTGAAGAAAAAATACGCTATATGGTGTAATAACGCCTTCCAATGTTAATTAGAAGTGGGTTTGTAGGTACTCACACATTGAATAGAAATATGCGGCTTTTCAATATAAGTAGCGATTTTGGATGGAATCCTTCCCGCTGTTAGGATATCTAAGGAGAGAGAACGAACATGGTGCAGACACCTCAAAGCTGATCGTGGGGCCCCACACGGGGATTGTACTTACCAGACGTTGTCTGGATACGATCCTTAAGGTACCGGTCTTATTTGTTGGTAGTTTCCCGTAGCGGGGGCAGATCCGGTAATCTCCACCTGTGTTTTCAGCTCCGGCGTCTGTCAGTAACCTGATCACGCTGGCTGCTCCGATTCTCCCACCTGTTGTTGCCGTGCGGCACCTTATTGATTCCGCAAATGGTTCCTTTCTTGCGTCTTCAGCCGATCGCTTGCACAGCAATATATTGAAAAAAATATTGAAAAGCCGCATATTTCTATTCAATGTGTGAGTACCTACAAACCCACTTCTAATTAACATTGGAAGGCGTTATTACACCATATATCGGCACTTTGTACTTTCCAGCGCACGGACACTTGGAATTAATTTGAGATAGGTGCCTCTCCTATTGACTTATACAGGACCTCAACAGGTCTGAGATGATTTTTGGATTTGAGCTTTTTGCAGCTTCAACAGTTAATAAATCTCAAAAAAAATTTAGTTTTTATTTCCTCTAAAAAATTTCCAAGTGAAAAACTTTAATTATTCAAGTTTTTTACATTTGGACTTCAAACAATAACCCCCCCCCCCATGTGTATGATGTGTATTTAGACAGGAGCCCTTTACTAAAAGTTACTATCCAGAACTGGCCAACAGATACCAGAAAGAAAACTCCCGATATGTTGCCTTTTCTAGCCTGCCCATATAACAGAAATGATAGTAAATAATTTGTAAAATGTCCTTATGTACCTCCATTTAGGAGAAAAGAGACAATTGTCATATACATAGTAGAGAGAGAGAGACCATTTACTTATAGTAAACCACTGGACACCACTGCTACAGGCTACAACAATTGGAGTGCTTTTCCTAGGGCTTTCCTGTACTAGCCATGTGAGGTGATTCTAAACCATCTGATGCCCACTAAGACTAGAACTTCAAGGACCCCCCTTAGTGAACTCAATGGCAATCATCCTGGCATCTTTCATACTGCCTCTCCTGCACTCTCCTTTACCTTCTCCTCATTAACTCTCCTCTTGATGGTCTCTATGATGAAGCCTGGTTCAGTGGGGCCCACTGAGTTTTTTCTTGGTGTCCAATCCGCTGGACTTTCTGTTTTTTTTTTGGGAGACATTTCACCATCCAACATCCATCATCCAACTGGACTTCTCAATTCAGAATTTCTTAAATAAGAACATAATTGCAGAGCAGAAGTGAGGTTTTTTTTAGTTTGTTGGACAAATATATTTTCCTAGTGTAGTGAGCTAGTGTTTGGGCATATTTTGTAAATTCTTGTAGGAACATAATGCAATCTAAAACTGCTGTACAAGCCAGATTAAACATTCTGTTTATAATGGCTGGCTATTTTCTAATTAGAATGAGGCACATACAGCTAACTATTCTACCCCACAGAAGTTGGACATTATTCTGAATTTCCTTCACTGCACTAGTAATAGCGCTAACAATGTTGTTGTACAAGTAGTGCTACTGACATCATGTCTGCTTCTCTAGGAAAATGTTGGTCTACAATTATAACACTTTTATAACATATAAAAAGAAAAGATGAACCTGGGTCACAATTGTGAGCATGTGAAGCCTTAAGTGGAAGCAGCTGAGATCTCCTGTGCTTGAATATTGAGCCATTCATATAATAATTATGTTGAAAAAGGAACCTGCCAAATCCAGATTGATTGCTTTTAGTTTATATACAATATATTGGGCCAGATAAAGACTTATCTCCTCATTCAGATGCAATTTAATGTGACTTGACTTATCTCACTGTTGATCACATGACAATTCACAAAATGAATTTACATGTCATAAACCTTTAAAAGAATGTTTTCTCACTGATTTGAATCTGGACCATTATATTTTTTATTACTAGTCAGGCCATTGAAATAAAATATTTAATCTATATAAATGGAATAAAGCAATTAAGCACAAGAACATCAGATGATATACTCATGGAAATAGTCATTATCTATAGATGTTAGGTGTTGATTTTAAAGGGATACTGTCATGGGAAAAAATGTTTTTTTCAAAACACATCAGTTAATAGTGCTGCTTCAGAAGAATTCTGCACTGAAATCCATTTCTCAAAAGAGCAAACAGATTTTTTTATATTTCATTTTGAAATCTGACATGGGGCTAGACATTTTGTCAATTTCCCAGCTTCCCCAAGTCATGTGATTTGTGCTCTGATAAACTTCAATCACTCTTTACTGCTGTACTGCAAGTTGGAGTGATATCACCCCCTCCCTTTCCCCCACCCAGCAGCCTAACAACAGAACAATGGGAAGGTAACCAGATAACAGCTCCCTAACACAAGATAACAGCTGCCTGGTAGATCTAAGAACAGCACTTAATAGTAAAACCCATGTCCCACTGCGTACTATTCAGTTACATTGAATAAGAAAAACAACAACCTGCCAGAAAGCAGTTCCCTCCTAATGTGCTGGCACAAGTCACATGACCAGGGCAGCTGGGAAATTGACAAAATGGCTAGTCCCATGTCAGATTTCAAAACTGAATATAAAAAATCTGTTTGCTCTTTTGAGAAATGGATTTCAGTGCAGAACTCTGCTGGAGCAGCACTTTTAACTGATGCATTTAAAAAAAAAAAAATGTTTTCCCATGACAGTTTCCCTTTAATCACTACTGATTTTTGTCCCACTTTTACATTGTTTGTCTTGAAGATCTCAATATAAATACCAATCTGTGTAGTAAAGATATGGTATCCATTATGCAGAACACCATTATCCAGAAAGCTCCAAATTACAGAAAGGCTGTCTCCCATAGACTCCATTTTATCTAAATAATCAAATTTTTTTTCCATTTCCATTATTTCCATTTTCTCTGTAATAACAAAAAAGTACCTTGCACTTGATCCAAACTAAGATAAAATTAATCGTTTCTGGACACAAAGCCAGCCTATTTGGTTAATTTAATGTTTACATGATATTCTAGTAGAATATGGAAAACCCAGGTCCTGGGCATTCTGCATATTAGGTCCCATACCTGTAATGTATTCTGCCCTGGTTCTACCACAAGAAAATAAGTAGTATAAAAATGAAAATGTGGCACATTTCAAGACAGATTTGGTGTACATTAAACTATCCCAAACAGACCTGGAGTCCTTACTCCAAATACTGTTAGCTTGCATTAAAGACATTGGCAAATGGGCCAAAGTTATATTTTCTTGATTATCAGATCTTGAAACTACTGGTATAACAACATTTAGGGGCATATTTATCAAGGCCCAAATTTCGAAAGTGAAAAAACTTTGAAATTCGAGCAACCAAATTGTTCTAATCAAATTCTATTCAAATTCAATTTGTATTTCAAGTATTTTCCGCAAAAAACTTTGACAAAGTCCACCAAAAGACTCCATATAGGTTATAGGAGGTCCCCCATAGGCTAAAACAGCAGTTCGGCAGGTTTAAGAAGGAAAAGTGTTTTAGTTGAAGTTTTCAAAGAAACAGTGCATAATACATTTCGATATTCGAACAGTCAAACTTTTTTTATTCGAATTTATTTGAAGCAAATTTCTTTTCAATTTGAATCAAATTTTTTGCTATTCGATAGTCGAAGTACCCAAAAATACTTCAAATTTATTTAAATTCAAATTTATTCGAATCTATTTGAATTTTCACTTCGATCCTTGATATATCTGCCCCTTAATCATTGCTAAAACAAGTGATATGTTTTAGGCTCAATATGTTTTAGGCTCAAAAATTTATTATTTCTAGCCAAAATAACTCAAAATTATTTTTGCGGGCAAAATAGTATTCAATGAAAAATACATGTATATGATATATTATATAATATTTATTCTACAAGTTCAACAAAATCTCAGTACTTTTAAATGGATTCTCCTTTTGTGCATGTGATACCTACAATTTAAGTGTGACGCTCTGCTGAAGTGTATTGTTAGAGATATCTCCCATAGACTCCATTTGGATAAAATAATTCAGATTTTTAAAAATGATAAAAAATCTTAAAATATGTAATATTAAAACAATAGCCTGTACTTGATCCAAACTAAGATAAAATGAATAAATTTCCTGTCCCAAACAACTGTGCAAGCGCTGAAAGTCATGAGAATTAAAAAATATTTTTTTTTTCTAGTGACTTTCTGGCCATTCTGTATAAAAGGTTCCTTATATACATATATTTCTATGCACACATATTTCTATTCTTAGACATACAGCTGAAATGACACTAGCTACAGTGCTATATTTCTCTCACACAACAGAACAGATCTCTAACTATCACCAAGAGCAACACATTTTTCCATAATAAGGCAAGCACATCAGTAAATACCAGAAGAAGCAGCACAGATGATCCCATAAAAAAGATGCAGTAAACTGTGATCTGAACAAGCTTTCTGTTATGTACCTAATTATCTGTGTTTAGGTTTGTTTATTTAGGTATGGAGTTGAAACGACTTTTTTTTTATTCTTTAATTTTTTTTTTTTTTACTTTAAGCCAGATGTGACATTCCAATTCTGTCACTTACTTATCTGGCAGAACTCAGCTCTGTTTTTCAAGTTCTCTTACTGCTTTTATCACATTGCTCCCCCCAAAATATCTCAATGTTTTCATGAGATGTCGCTCGTTGAGAAAACATGTCAAAATCAAAAGCACAAATCTTACTATGTAGAAGAGAACTAAACCCCTGTGAACAACTGTTTCTGATGGCAATTCATGGAAGCCAACCTACAGAAAATCTAATATGAAGAACATGGGAATCATAATAGAAATGTCATGACAATGATACAATATCTCATCTGGATTGAATATACAGTAGCTCCAAACATGTCTCAGTTTATGTTTCTGCATTTTGCTTTTTTTTTGTATCTTACAAATTTTTTTGAAATAAAAAAAGTTCAACCAAATTAGAATCAACAATGTGTCCTTATTTATAAATAAAAAAACTCAAAAATTTGGATCATTAAAAAACTGGACTTTCGGATTGTCGTATGAAAACACGGATTTTTTTACATTTGATGCCAGAAAACCACAGAAACTTCTAGTTTCTGTGGAAAAAGCAGCATCAAACCCCAAACACTCATAACATTTTAAGAAGTTTAAAATATCTTCAGTTATCTGCCATTGACTTTTACATGAATTCGGCAGGTTTTAGATGGAATGACTTTGGATTTGGGCTTTGAACAGCTTCAGGGCACAGTAAATCACAAAATAAAATCTGTTTTTACCATGACATTTTTGGGTTTTCAGCATCAAAAAGGATGCTGAAAAAAAATTGTGCCTTAATAAATAACCCCCTATAATATGAATTAAACTTCATAGGATTGCTTTGACTCCTAAAAAGGTTAATTATATCTTAGTTGGGATGAAGTACGTGGTACTAATTTATCATTACAAAGAAAAATTAAACCCAGGCTTTGTAGGCATAAACGGTCTATTTACTTGGAAACATTGGATGACAATAAAAAAAAAATGACTCCATAAATTTATGGTATCTATTACCTAAATTTAGGGCAATCCTATCTTAAATATTTTGATCGACTCTAAACCATTCACATTATATATATGTATATAAATACTAATAAATGGACTCATTGATCTCTCAATTGTTTTATCAGGCATAAAGATGATCTAAACAAAACAGGTTATTTGTTGGTTTTGTTATATTTACTGTTAACATAAAATGTGTATTTGCCTTTTTTTTGTGGACTTTGTGCAGAGGGAGCTTGGCCAGGTTGGCTCAGCATTAATATCACCCCCACCCCCCCCCCCCCCCCCCCCACCCCCAGCAACCTAACACAAGATAACAGCTGCCTGGTAGATCTAAGAATAGCACTCAGTAGTAAAAATCCATGTCCCACTGAGACACATTCAGTTACATTGAGAAGGAAAAACAACAGCCTGCCAGAAAGCAGTTCCATCATGCAGGCACAAGTCACATGACCAGGGGCAGCTGGGGAATTGACAAAATGTCTAGCCCCATGTCAGATTTCAAAATTGAATTTAAAAAATCTGTTTGTATTTTTGAGAAGTGGAATTCAGTGCAGACGTTTATTGAAACAGCACTATTAACTGATGTGTTTTGAAAAACAAAACATGTTTTCCCATGACAGAATCATAAGCAGTAGGAATAAGCAATACACAGGGGCAAAGAAACCTCTAGGCATTTTGTTTATTTAATACTGGGGTTACGAAGAGAGGGTCCCTATAAAATCTAGACCAGGTTCTTTTACTCCCCCACCTGCCAGAGATATTACGTTCTAGAGAGCTATCATAAACAGTGCAACCCAGTAATTCCACTTTCTTCTATGACATGCCCTGAGTTTACAGGACATAAACAGAGGAGTAAAATCATAGAATCCTGGCAAGAAATGGGTTATGTAGCCTTCCCAAGCAAAAAAATCACCCTAAGCCTATGAGTTCTACTGAAATGTTCTTTCTATTGATTGTTTTACTTTGCTGTTATTGTGTATGCTCTGTGATATTGAATATTGTGCAGGCTGATTTCACTCTAGAAAACTCACCCCACAAACTGCATATGAAGTTTCATAAAGTTTCCAAGTTAGTGATTTAAAAAAGTGAGAATTTTATTATATGACTGAATCCTGAACAACCAGTCCATTTTACATGACCTTTTAGCAAAAAGTTTGCCAGATATGTTATGCAGCAGTTAAAAGCTCCTCAAGTGCACTTAACTTGAAGGTCAAATAACCAACAGCTTAAGCTTAATAAGAAGGGTCCCTGTGTCTTTGAAGAAGAAACCTAGACTCTCTCTGGTATCGTTGCCTATTCTCTTGCTGTTACACTATATCTAGTACAGGAATAGTGATGGGCGAATCTCCCGAGATTCGAATCGGCGGAAAATTCGCGAATTTCCAGAGACGCTTTTGACGCGCGTCGCGTCGTTTCCGACGCATGTCGCGTAATTTTCGTCGCGTCATTTTCGTCGCGTCGTGTCATTTTCGGCGAGTCGCGTCACTTTCGGCGTGCGTCACGGCGAATAAATTCGCCCATCACTATACAGGAAGCCTAAAACCTGCACTGAAGGAATGCAAAGATGACTTTAAAGCACAAGTTCTCCAATTAGTTAAGTTTTAGCTTGTTATAGAATGTGCAACTTTTCAATTGTTTATTAATTATAGATTTTACAGTATTTTTGTCCGTGAGGCTTTAATTTTATTGTTATTGTTACTTTTTCATTACTTATTGCTCTATTTAGGTCCGCTCCTAATTATATCCAAAACTGAACTTGAAAATGTGCTGTAATAAACAAACTAACGAGGATGAAGTCCTTAGCAGTTTTTCTTAATTTTTTTTTAAAAACCTACAGGATTTTTTCCCGGTGAAACAAAATGCATGACAAAACTGTAATGATGATGCTGACATTAAGGAGCTATTTATTAAGGCCCAGAATCTAAATAAATAATAAATACTCCATCTAAAACTTGCCGAATTCATGTAAAAGTCAATGGCAGATGTCCCCTAAACTATTTGAATGTTTTAACCCTCATTAAATGTTCAGTTTTTTGGGCGTTTGACACTGTTTTTTCAGTGAAAACATGAAAATTTTGGATTTTTCACACAACAATGCAAAAAAGTTGTGTTTTTCCCTCCATTTGATTTTTTTATTAAGTAAGGCCAATTCTAGTTTGGTCTGACTTTTTTATGTAAAAAAATCAGAAAAAAACATATTTTTATAAATAACCCTCTTATGTATTTCTTTTCAGGTGCAAACATCCACAATATTTTTGTTGCTGGTGAAAAATAAAATTGAAGGCAAATTGTCTCAAAATAGGAGCGTCATACAAAAAGTTGATTTAAAGGTAAACTTCCCATTCAAAAAGACCAGCAATCCAGAGTGAGACTTGCTATTTTTAGTGGTGTGACTGAAATAAATGTAATCCTGTCAGGGCCCAGGCCAAGGGGTAGGCAGAGTAGTCACGTGCCTAGGGCGCTAAGCTGGGGGGACTCCAGGCATGTACCTCCTCTGTCTGCTACCCCCAGTCCGGTCCCTGCTCTGGCTGTCTCTCTGCACCTCTACAGTTTTTTTAGCTAAACTGGAGCCGCAACCACCAGGCTTGACTTGGGCAGCAGTGGAGCACGGCCTGGCTCTGAATCCAGTTTGCCTTTAGCTTTTGCTGAAGACCATAGATCTTGATCCCTCATGTTTACAGCTGCAATTATTTGCTTTGTTTTAGTACTGAAAAGAAGGCCCTCAATAGTAACATCATATTCCACCACTCCACAAGTCTGTTCTACTGTGAATTTGTGAAAAATGCAATGAATAATGATGAGCAAATCTGTCCTGTATTGCTTCGACAAAAAAACCCACAAAATGTGTTGAAGCCAACAGACATTTTTTTGAAGAGACTTTTTAACATTCTGTGGGCTTTTTTTTACAGTGACTTTTGTTCGTGCCCATGGATTATTGTTGCATTTTTTAACCCTGCTAAATTTTATAGTGGTATCAAAAAAATATTCACTGATGGCAAAAATTTGAAATATGTGGCTAATCCATACCTGGTGAGAATGATTACTACCAATGATTTTGAATTCAAACTACATTATAAACTATAACTGATGAGTGTGCAAATCCAATGGTTTCATAAATAAAAGTATTTAAATATTTTTAGCCCAACTGACAAATTAAGCAAGGAAATAACACTTTGATTTTTCCTGTTCAATTGCTTTCACAATAATAGAAAAGCATCCTGTTGATAGAATGACTTTTATTCTCTGTGTCTCTGGGGTGTTTTTGAGAGAAGAATGAACTGTATTAATTTTAGATTAGCGCTAATCCTGTCCTAGTCACAAAAGATCTGTCTTTAATGTTGTCTGATTACAATCAGTATGTTGTTTTCAACCAAGGGTAATTTTCCGCAGTTAGAAACGATACAAGTAGCCTTTCTCTCCTTCCTGGGAACTATTATTTGAAGACTCTAGATAACTTCTTTATCCATCAAACTCTAAAAGGGACATTTAGGGGTTATTTATTAAAGTCTGAATGCTAAAAACTCGAAAAAAAAATTGAGATTTTGGTTTTACTATAAAATTTAAAAAAACGAATTTTTCGAAATGTATTATTCCCCTGATGCTGCAAAAAGTCTGAATCTGAAAATCCATCATCTCAGACCTATCGAGGTTGTACATAAGTCACTTGTAGAGGTCCCTATCCTATTTGGAAGTTTCTATGATCTATGTTGGAATTAGTCTGAAAATGTGACTATTTTGTGTCAAAAATCTGAAAATTTTGACTTTTTTGGAACAAAGCCCAAAAAGATCAAGCAATTCAGGTACAAAATCCAAAGTAAGAATACTATTCAGGTTTTTGCTCCGTTATCAAGTTTTTCCCCCGATGCAATTTTTTATAATAAATAAGGTCAGTTGATTCTAGTGGATTCTAGTGGATTCTAGTTTGGTTGGACCTTTTTTTAATCAAATAATCAGGTAAATTTGGATAAATACATAACACTCCTACAGAAAATGAATATGAACATTGGTGAGAATATACTACATTTCTTCAGTGACATTAATTTATATGAAGCAATTAAAATATGTTAATTTTTGTAAGGAGTAGCCAACTAAGGAGGTTATTTATCAAACTCCAAATGCCGAAAATCTGAATTTTTCTTTTTTGTAAATAGGCCTTTTTCTAAATCACAATTTTTTCAGAATGTATTAAACCCTGTGGATGAAAAAGTCTGAATATTAAAATCCAGCATCTCAAACCTGCCGAGGTTGCATATAAGTCAATGGGAGAAGTCCCATTGATTTTTTGATGAGCACTGGGTTTTGTACAATACCGCAATGTTTTCTTTTGGTTGGAAATCCGAAAATAATAGTTTTTCGGATAAGTAATCTGAAAAAATTGTGGAAATCTGAATTTTTCCAGCAAATAACATTTTTGGGAAAATGTTATAATAAATAAGCCTAAGGAACCCTACCAGATCTGTTATCTGGAATGCTTTGAACCTGGGACAATGTATTTGGAGCTCCAAACTATATTTATATACATTTAAATATGCACATAAAATCAACATGATTTGGTGCTAGTGTAGATAACTTAAATTACAAGGCATTATCGACAGTCTTATTATTATTATAGAGGAACAGCACAGCAGGCAAGAATGAAATAAGGTTTCCTTCAACAATACAGGTATTCTTGAGACCTGGGGTTTTCCAGAAAAGGGGTCTTTCCGTAATTTGGCTCACCATACTTTGAGTCTACTACAAAATCAATTAAACATTAAGTAAGCCCAATAAGATTATTTTGCCTCCTGTATGGATTAATTACAGCTTAGTTGGGCTCAAATACAAGGTACTTGCTGGGGGACTTGATTTTAAATGCGTGCATACTTAGAATAGTAATGGATAGTGTAGGACTCACGTACAATGAGGGGCCTTGATACGGCACGTGAGCTTACATATTTTAGCCAAAGTGTGGTACTAACACCTCATTTTTCGTGATAATTATTTTTAAAGGCAATTCTTCTCTTTAAGTACAAGGTACTGTTTTATTATTACAAAGAAAATGGACATTTAAGAAAAGCGTTCAAATAACATAGCAATTCTATTCTTAGAACTTGAAAACTTTCAACCGCCTGGCCCTAGCTAGTTTTTCAGTAGAAACAATATCCCAAGAATTTTCTTATTAGAACAAGTACTGCCTTAAAGTATACTTGTCAAGTTCCAGATAAGGGATCGTGCCGTTTGTTTTCTCAAAATCATTTAAAAATTATTGGGGTTAGTTATCACTCTAACCAAATCTGCATGGACTTTTCCCCCGTTAATCAATACAATTTTCTGAAAATCTCTTGTGCCGGAAAAAAATCGATAAAATCATGAAAAAAATCAGAATCGTACCCATTTTTATGATTTGTGTCCGAAACCTGTGACTTCTTCGGATTATTGAATGAAACCCAGCGCAGATCAGGATATCAATGGGACATCTGCCGTTGACTTCTACATGAATTTGGCAGGTTTGAGTTGGAGTACTTTTATATTCTCACTTTTCTATGAAAAAATTGTGATTTTCCCCTTTAAAAGTCCAATCAGAAAAAATGGACTTTAATAACTAACCCCTTAAATAAGCCCAATAGGATTGCTTTGCAACCAATATGAATTCATGCAATAAAAAGGTACTGTTTTATTATGCAAAAAAAGGGGAATCCTTTGTGTCCTTTATCTACTATGGCATATTGTATGGTGGTTCAGTGGATAGCATTATTGCCTTATAGCAAATAGGTTTTAGATTTAATTCCAGGCAGGATGGTCTTGGCCAGAAGCTTGTTATGTTCTTCCAATACGTGAAGGTTTTCCGCCAGAAACATTTTAGGCTCCTAATTGGTTCCTGATAACTAGTGATGGGCAAATTTATTCGCCAGGCGCGAATTCGCAGCGAATTCCGGCAATTCGCAGCCGGCGAATAAATTTGCGAAACGCCAGCAAAAATTTGCCTGCCGAAAATTCGCTGGCGAAAAAAAAACAAGACCAAATTGACTCGACGCGACTCGTTTCCTGAATTTTTAGCAAATTCGCGAATTTCACTGGAAATTTTTCGGCGAAGCGAAACTGGATAGATTCGTCCATCACTACTGATAACAAATTACCAAAGCTGCAGTTTATCAAGCTATGGAACACAGTACAGTACAAGCAGGCCATCAGGGCAAGCAATGCATCAATGAGCAAAAGCGTTTCTCCCCACAAAGGGATTTTTAAGTCTGCTTGATTTTTGGACAGATATTGGTTGGGGAGAACCCTCAGAGGGCCCTTAGATTGTAAGTCCAGTGTGCAGGGACCGATGTAAACCATGTATAAACTCTGTAAAGTGTTAAGGCATTTGCTTTCAGTCTGCAAGTAAAAGGTCATAGTATGCTAGTTGCATAAACTCCTTCTCCAACATTCGTAACTTGAATCCTTTTAAAGCCTACCTTATTATTAGAATTTTTTCCTATTACCCTTCTACTAGAATTATTATCGGTGGGCACCTCTAACGTAGATAAGATTGCCGCCTTAACTACAAAGCAAAACACACGCCGACCCTCAAGAACCTCCAAATAACACTGAAATAGATATTTATGCATATTTAACGATAAAATAAAATATGCAAAGATATATATTTATCTGATACCAAGAACATATTTATTGTACACAAGCGCAGTTCTCACCTAATAGGAGCCAAAACAAAGTACAAATTTCCTGGACCACATTAGCAGCACTTACTCAAACGGCTGATTGCAGTTCACATTACACACAAGCTGCTTGTTCATCACATTTTCTTAATCTTGAGTTTGAGTAAATGCGAGAGGCACAGTAAAAACAGACATTCAGCACCTTGCGATACAAATCGTACTGACTCATGTCAGAGAACATGGCACCTTGGCAGACAATCAGAAACGAAGTTCTGCTGTTCTGACATAAGCACTTTGTTCATGTGCCCAATAAAAAAGCACAACATTACTACCTTTTTAAAGAAGGATATAATTGTTCATCTCATAATCTGTGCCTTTCATGTCAAGAGAGGATGCTTGCCGAAAGTTTAACCAATGCAATGCAATGGCAAGCTGACAATCTACACCAGGCTTAGCCATTGACTTTATGTGCTAAAAGAGTTAGTGACCTCACAGATTCGCTTTTGGTAAAAGTCCCTGAGTATTTGTCACTTTCTGTAAAGAAAAGTACTGGCAATAGTTCTATCTCTTCAGAACCAGCTTTAAAAACAATTAACGAGGTCTGGCAAGTTGAAAAAGCCTGGGATTATGTGGATGTAATAAGATCTGATTAAAGGGTGTACAAGCACTGAAGGGTGTTAGGGTGAAATGCTTTCCGCAAAGAGTATAATTAGTGTCTGATAAAAAGAAAACTCTTGATATGTGCGGCTTCAAATGCACTGAATACATTCTGTTTGACAGATTCGCTTAAGCCATTACCTTCCACTATCTGCAAATGAATTCAGTTACTGTAAATAATGTGTTTGTTTGTTTGTATGAGATGTTAGCTATCAGCTACATTAGCAGCCATGCAGCAAGGAGGAGAGATAAAGATCTAATGGATTGCATGGGACAATGACAATAAAGGGGGATATCATGATAGTGTCTTAAGGTGGCCATACACGGGTAGATTTTCTGTTGATTCTGGCCCTTTTGGCAGACACAGCAGCTTATCTGCCCATTTCTGGGGCCCTCAGAGGGGTCCACCTGACCTATATGATAACCAGATGTCAACAAGGGAAGTTTGATGTTCCTGGATCTTTATGCGGTCCTCACTCCGATGGCTCCTATTTCTGTCACTGTAATCTGATTGTTCGGATTAGCCCTATATTGTCCATCTTAAGTAGATATATATATATAGGGTTAGATCCACTTGTTTGGGACCTTGCCAAACTCTGTTTAGCAATAAACCTGGTTTTTATGCAACCTTCTTTCAAGCCCTTAATGCAGTGGTCCTCAAACTTGGCCCTCCAGCTGTTAAGGAACTACAAGTCCCACAATGCATTTGCCTGACTGTGGCTGTCAGACTCCTTCATTGCATTGTGGGACTTGTAGTTCCTTAACAGCTGGAGGGCCAAGTTTGAGGACCACTGCCTTAATGCAAGAATGGCCTCATTCACCTGATGAGGCCACTCGGAGCAACATCCAATGGGCTGATGTGCAACATGTTGCTCATGAGCCACTAGTTGGGGATCATTGCATAGAGCCCAGCTTGAAACCTTTGGTTCCTGAGGAAACGTCACGCCGCAAAGGATATAGGAGTAGGCACTAGGGGGGGACTCTGCCCATTGCCCAGTTAGTAGTAATAATAATAAAATAAGTCTATTTCATATCCATGTGGCCCAGGGAAGCCAAAAGGTTGGACATCCTTGGTCTAAAGCCTCCCTTCGCTGTGGGATCCAGAGTAGTGAGTGACTTGCCATTGTTGAATGCATTGACTGAAGTACTGAAATCTGAAGCAAGAGGTTTGGGACATCTATACCCGAACCAACCCAGTAATTGGGTGATCGTTAAAGGAAGTTGTGTCTGTACCATACAGTATATACAGAGTTACAGATTTCAATGTGTCTCTGTAAAAAATTGGGTTTTGAGCATGCACTATTTGATTTGCCTTGCTGAACCAAATCTGAATCCTTAAAATCTTGTAACTTTTCATCAAATGAACAAGGAAATTGCAATTTTCTTTACACACTGTATGTGCAGTTGCTGTCTTGTCAAAATTTGCAAATGTGGGTTCAAATGTTGTTTGGGATATGGTCAAATTCCAAGATTTGGTGCCTCCCTACTAAAAAAACATGTAGGCAGGTTAGCTGACTTCTGACTAAATAAACTCTAGTGCAAGTGAATGTCATGGGGACTTTACACTGTAGGCTCCAGAAGGGTAGAGACTGATGTGAATAATGAATAATGAACAATATTTGTATTTGATATCCAGAAAGCTCTGAAGTTCAGGAAGCCCATCTCCCATACAATCCATGAAAAGCAAATAACTCTCATTTTTAAATATGATTTCCTTTTTGCTCTTCAATAATAAAAAAGTAGAGTGTACATCGAGTAACTGTGTTGCATTATCCAAACTATACACCACAAACTATGTAGGTCTTTATAAAAATATTTTGGATAAAGCAACTGATATGTAAAACCCTCCTTCATGTAAATGAACCCTTTTCACAATAAATAACATTTACAATACAATATACAATTTTTTAGTATGTGTCATTGGGTAATTATAAATAGAAAATTGCCATTTTAAAAAATAAGGCCCCCCCCCCCGGGATTCTACAGTTCACATATTCGGAAAACACCAGATCCCAAGCATTCCAGATAATAGATCCTACAACTATATAAATAAAGGATAATAATAACAAATGTGCCCATAAGTTTCATTTAATCATCACTTAAAACACACTGCTATTCTCCCATAACTATTATGTTTAGGCCTTTGTAATAATTCTAGCCACAAGGGACCATTTTATACTTTTATACTGATGCAACACACCACTAAATGTATTTTCACTTTTTTTTCAAAGAAAGAATATAATTATATTTGGTTTCAGCTGGACAAATTTAGTTTTCAAATGTACAGCCTATTACTGAAATCCTACATAATATGGATAAATGAAAAAAAAAAACATTAAGGAACATCTCTGTATATAATAATGTAAGTTTAAAAGCTTTCCACTGTGGAGATGCTATCTCTTGATAAGCTATATGTCTGCCGGAATTAATATATATTCCCTAAAATATCTAAAGGAATAAATAAAGGAGACATCATCTCATGGAGAAATATTTATAAAACAAACACAAAGTAATACATGGCTCTGAAGATTTCTGCTACAAATATTCCATTATATTTCAAACACCAAGCTGGATAGAGGAAATATTTTTTATTATAGAGGTGCATTTCACATATATTTTTGGTCCTATAACCAGGACAATCTCAGAGGAAACGGTAATAGAAAAAAAGCATAAACTGCAGAAATACAGTTTAGGAAGAAGAGATATAGTATCCATCGAAATAAATGCTATGAATACAAACCTACTAGACATTTTTGCATTATCAGGCCACCAGTTAAGTTACAGTATACTCCATTCTTATGTCTGGTTGGCAGATGACAGTATCATAGGGCTATGGTTAATAAGAAAGATTATGGCTAGTAATTTATTTACCAGGCATGGATTTGCAGCAAAATTCAGCACTTCACCAGCTGCAAAATTTTTTCATCGAAAATTATAGCACAACAAAATTGTCTAAACAAAATAGTTGCCATAAGAAATAATGGCCATTGACTTTAATGCATTTGGACAAAAAAGTTGCAGAGACCAGACAGATTCGCTCATCACTAGTTGTGGCCTTTTTTTTTAAATTCCAATTTTTATAGTAAAAAGTTTTACATTTTTTTAGATTTCTTATGCTTTAAAGCTGTTAAAAATCCCCAAATACTCCAGCTAAAACCTGTCCAAGTCATGTAAAAGTCAGTGGCAAATGGTCCCTTTTACAATTGGAAAATGTTTTTTGCCTTCAGGATGTTTGAGGGTTTGATGCTGCGTTTTTTCGTGGAACAATTCAAAAATAGGTTGAGCTAGTCAAATTATCACATGATTTTATAGAGACTTTTCAGGCACGTACAATTTTTATTTGAACTTTTTTGTAAATTGAGCCAAATTGTGGTTGGGATTTAGGTTTAATTTTGATATGATTTTTTAAAAAAATGTAAGTTTTAATATCCCCCTTTTTTATCTTGAATCTTTGCTTATTTATTAATAAATCTGAATATAAAAAAAAAAATACTAGCCTAGCAAATAAAACTGGGGGGGGAGGGAAATAGGAATACCTACAATTCATAGTTTATACATCATTTGAATGGGTTGTCAAGCTACAAATTAAAAACTAAAAAAACTTGAACTTACCAAATAGTTTAGTTTTACATTTGCCTAGGACATATTTAATAAATTATCTTTGTCATTGCTGTGCCATAAAACAATTTTACCCACAAAAATGATTTTACAGTTTCAGTGCCACTGAATCATTTTGTTAACATATAAGACATAATTTATAATTTTTTGTTTAACTACAAATATTATGCAGCAAAAATATGTATCAGCTTTGTCATATGAGAATTACTGTAGCTGAATTAAACATCTGTACTAATAGAATGGGGAATCTAATGCTGACATGATTGTATCACTGCCAAATCTCTAATGACTATATGTTAGTTTTGTCGCCATATCCAAAGCCTTCATTTCCTTTTACCATATAAACTTTGCTATATTTACACCAAAAAACATGCCACTTAGCATTTATTGAGTAACCTCAAATGGTATAATTAAATATAGAAAAAAAAACAGTGGCTTTGAGCTGATTTGTAACTGGTGCTTATATGTATACTAAAAGAAGCAAACAAGGGCGAGAAAAATGAAACACAATGATAATTAAGAAGTGTCTTGCAACAACAAAAAACGTTTTGCAATGCATGAAACAGTGGCTGCCTAAATCTGACAATTTGGTTCAATGCAACCTGGAGATACTGCTCCTCTGGATCTAACTCTGTATTCTCAGTGGATTACCATACAGAGGTGATTACATTACGATTGCAGCTAACCACTTGCAACATACCAATTTTAGGCAAAAAAGGTTCCAAAAGACCATTTCATAGCTTGCATAGGCCATGAACGGAGCCTACACCCTAAAAGACTGTCCTCTGAGGTTCCTTGTCTTAAAAAAGTTCTAGAAGAATAAGTAGCGATGGAGAACACAGCCCGGAAAAGATGCAAAACTATTTCAAATTAATATTTGCCAAAGGTGCAATTCTTCTAAGGGCCCTTACACAAGGGCGTTTTGGACCTGCGCTCCCCTGCTTTGCGTTTGGCTGCGTTCAGCCACAGGGTCTAGGTCTAGACGCACCTCATTCTTTTCAATGAGGTTGTACCCACGAGACGCGTGAAAGCGCCGAACGCATGTTCAGACGCAACATGCTGCATTTTTCCTGCGTTTAGCGCCTACATGCGTTTGTGTGAGTACAGCCCCATTGAAAATAATTGAGTGCGTCTATACCTGCGCTCCCATGCACCTGAACGCAGCAAAACTGAATACAGGGGAGCGCAGGTAAAAATACCCGTGTGATACTAGGATCCACCTTCCCCTAAAAATCCATAAAGGGTGCCTGTGCAAAAATCTCTTTTGAATGTATAGATGTCATAAATTCATGGAGGCTTATTTATTAAAGGTCAAATTTAAGTGGTTTTAGAGTAAACCACAAATAAAAATTGATTATAAAAAGTTAAACTGAAAAAAAAGCACTGAAAATCCGAAAAAAATACCAGTTGCTCGAAAACCTATTAAAATTCCAGTTTTTCAGATAACTCAGAGCAGAAAAGTCTAAAAAACTTTTTTAAAATGGTCCAATCGGATCATTGACTTCTACAGCACCTTGACAGCTTTTACTTGGAGAAGTTTGACATTAAAGTCTTTTGTGGGTTTCACACAATAAATCTCACATTTTTAGAGCTTTTTATAAACATGAAAAATTAATAATTGTTTGTGATTTGGGGAAAATTTTTTAAATTTGATTAGTTAGAGGGGAGGAGTTAGCCAACTGTGTTCCCTAGGGCTCCTTGTAATGAGACATGCAAGTGTTTTAAGTCTCAGCTTTTTTGCAATGCTATGTATCCATAAGTTTTATTTATGCAGACACTGTAGTGGTCAGTTTTATTTCCTAATTAATTGTTATTTTCTGCTTTATTACTGGTAGGGATAATGGAACTCGTCTTCCGTTATAAGCTTGCAAACGATGATGAAATCTGTGGACCCATGCATTTTTAAACATCTCACTTTATGTATACTAAAATATTATCATACAAAATGCATGATAAAATTATCATTTTGATTGCATGAATGTCTTGTATCCATGACTAACAAACACTTTTTTTTATCTTTGACATCTCCCATAATTGGCGGAGTATGTACATAATGTTGATTCTATTTTCAGAAAATCAGGCAATTATTTCTCCAAAGTGACATGTGCATACTTATGTGTACTTATGTGTATTTAGCCAAGATGTATTTTAGATAAAACAGAGACCAAGCCACCTTTTCTGTATAGACAGCAGTAATACCGTACACTACCCTGGAAGTTTTTAACCTTTCTTCATTTAGTGCTCACATATTTATTATAGAAAATACCAAGGTATCAGCTATATTATTTTAAGATTTTAATTAGAGCTGACTGCACATACATTTTTAACTCAGAAAAACATCTGCAATCAACTGCAATCCTATATTTTAGAATAGAATTAATGTCTCTTGGATCCCCATTATAGGTCAATATTTTAAGTCACCACTAGATATTTTCAGTGCTCTCACTGGCTGAAAAAAAGCTAATCGCTGACTGGTTGCTATGGGTTACTGTCAGGGTGCAAATTTTCCCAGTATTTATAAATAAGCCACCATATCTTCTGCTATAAGTAAGCAATAAACATTTGTTAACATTATCTCCTCATAGCCTTTTTTAAAGGAAAACCAAATAATTATTAATATAAACCCCTACATGCTCCACCACCCCCCCAACCTAGGTGTAAACTTTGGTATTTGCCCCTAAGTCTTTACTTACTTCTCTTTGCAGATTTAGTGCAGTGGAGCTGTCTTCCAGCTCTTCAGTAATCTTCTTCCATCACTTTCGGCACATGCACAGTTATCAAAAACCCGGAAGACTGTTCCAACTGTCAGGGCCGGGCCAAGGTAGTTTGGCACCCTAGGCAAGGGGTTCAATAAGCCCCCACCCCCGTTACGTATGACCATTTCCCACCTATTCACTTTTTCTTAAATAAAGAAACCTTATAAGACATTAATGCAGCTCAAATATCGTCCACACTCTGTGCCTGTGCCAGCAGCACCCAAAATATTGCTCCTAATCTGTACCTGTGCCAGCAAGCCTAAATATTGCCCCAAGTCTGTAGCTCTGCCACCAGCCATTGCCTCCCAAGTCTGTACCTGTGCCACCAACCATTGCCCCCTAAGTCTGTACCTGTGCCATCAGCCATTGCCCCCCAAGTCTGTACCTGTGCCACCAGCCTTTGCCAGAGCAGCAGCAAAAATATTTCCCCAGATCTGTGCCAGGCAAAGGGCAAGTAAGAGGGAGGTGGGGACTGAAGTAAAGCAGAACGCTGCTGCTGGAGACAGGGGCGAAGTTAAAACATAAAAAAATATTATTTCCCTTCTAAAGTGCGCCCCCCCCCATGACTGCACCCTAGGCGGCCGCCTACTCTGCCTACCCCTAGTTCCGGCCCTGCCAACTGTGTATGGACTGACACAGCACTTACTTCACAAAGAAGACCGAAGAGAAGAAGATGGCTTCCGTGAGCTCTGCTGAGCTGAATCTGCAAAGAAAGGTAAGTAAAGACTTAGGAGCAATTACCAAAGTTTACAACTAGGCTGGGGGGAGCAGGGGTTCTATGCAGTGTAGGGGGATAGGGGTTTTTATTAATAAGGGCTTGGTTCTCCTTTAAACAGCTTAAAATCTATCTGAGTAGCCTGTCTATCCTCACACTCTACCCAGTGCTCTAGTCTATAGAAAACCTTTTGATGCCTAAACTTTTGAATAATGTTACATTCATTTTATATTGTTTCCATGTTAGAGTGATCTACCTCCCTCACAAATATCATTAATGAAGGAAATATAAAAAATTGGAAAGGAGCAAATTTTGTTAACTAATCCCTATTACAGAAATTATTATTTTGCCAATAGGAACAGCTTTAAACGTTGAAGTACCCGTTTAAAGCAATATAAATCTATGTACATCAGAAATGTTTGCAAACTCCGGTAAGATTATTTTGCAGTAATGTTTCTAATGGGGAAGGTATGATTGCTGGCCATGATAAGAGTTCCCAGTCTTGGGTAAACTGAGAACTGCTTTCTTAGAGGACCAGTCCCAATCACAGAAATCTTTAGTTTGTAGTGTATAAATATTATATTAAAATGGAATGGAATATAGGAACAAATACAGTGCTCTATAAATGATTAAAAGCCTAAATAGTGGAAAAGTATATGAGGTATTCCAAATTGGTTTGAGGCAGGAGAGGAATGCTGCAATATAAAATGAAAATGCATTTTAATAACAGGGATCAAAAGGTACAGCAATTATTTTCTGACATTTCTCTCAGTTCCATTTAGGTTTATATAATATAATAAGAAAACTGATACTTTAAACAAATATATTAACTTCAATGTAGACCTCAGAAGAATGTAATAAGTTACCTAGCAACACTCCAAGTATTTTGTATTTAATTACCTTTCTAAGCTCCATGAAAATGCAGCTATGAGTGTGCAGTCTTATCAGGAAATCTACTTCCAACTGTTACTTAACCAAGCTTGGATTGTAAGCTCACTGGGCATTACTTCCCTCTGCCTTAATATTTTGCAAGCATGGAGAACAATTGTCTTAAAATGAATTTAAAATGAATTTGCTTTCATACCTGGGTGATTATGATAACTTCCCATACAGACATTGGTAGTTCAGGGGAAACATAATTGGTTGTGTAAATACAGGTATGAGATTCATTATCCAAAAACCATTGAATTATGGACTCCGTTTTTTCGAAATAATCAAAATTTTTAAAAATGATCTCCTTTTCTCTGTAATAAACAGTACTTTTTTGTAAACAAAACCAGCATACTGGATTTATTTAACGTTTACATGATTTTCTAGTCGACTTAAGTAAAGATCTAAATTCAAAGATCTGTTAACCAGTAATCCCCAGGTCCTGAGCATCCTGGATAACAGGTCCTATACCTGTAATACCCTTCCCCATAGTGACAACTGAAATAATGACTTATTTGAATAATGTTAGAGTATCCTTGGACAGATTTGGACAAAAGTGCAGTTAACTAATTCTTTCTTCCCTTCACTTTTCTAGGTAGAGTGCAGACAAAGACAAGATGTCCTCTGTACTCAACCCATAATCAATATATTAAGGACATATTGAGACATATTAAGAATTCTCAATGTTCTTAATATATCAATTATAGGTCGAGTGCAGAGGACCTCTTGTCTTTGTCTGTATTTATTTTGTGGTCACATCCTCCTTGCACAAAAAACTAATGATTTAAAATTTAGTTGTGATCACATCTTTCCTTTTTTTTTTTTTTTGCTATAGTCATCCAGATAGAATCTTGGAAGGATTTCATTTCTTGTGACTCAATAGCTAAACCAGGTCTTGTGTTCTTCTGCCTGCAACAGTTTTGTATGACTTTGGTGCTGATTCACAGCTACTCATGGACTTTCTCAATAAAGTTCCCCAAGCTTCCAAAAGGTCAACAGATGTATTTGAACAAATTGTCCTGTACAGCTGCACCAGGCCCCATGAACTAAGGGACCCTGGGAAAGTTGTTTATCAAAAAAAAAATGAGGAACCTCTATTTCTTATTGAGATCAACCTGCATCATTTTAGCAAGTAAAAATGTTTCCTTATTCCTTGCTTTGTCGGAAACCATATGTGTGAAATTTTCTTGACATATTTGAAAATTAATCTCCCTTAACAAAAATGCACTATTTCATTTATTTATACATGAAGCATAACTAAACCATTTAGTTTAGCTGTTAGCTGTTAAAATGTATTTCTACTTGTCATTGTTGACAATAGATGCATTTCTCTATTCGTCTGCGCATTTTTTACTTATTGTTATAAAAACTAAAGTAGTCCTTGGCGGTTTTTACTCTGAATAAGCACTCTCCGGCAACCTTTTTATTGGCTTGTTTAAAAGTTTTGTTAAGTTTTAGGGTAGGGACAGACAGGGAGATACGGGGAGATTCTGTCGCCTGGCGTTTTTAGCAGGCGACAATCTCCCCGAATTTCCTTCTCCCTGTCTGCCGCTAGTAGAAGTGATAAAGCGCCAGCGCCTGTGCACACGCTGCGCGGCGATTTCCGGAATCGCCCGAAGTTTCCCCACAAAGTATCTTCGGGCGATTCCGGAAATCGCCGCGCAGCATGTGCACAGGCGCTGGCGCTTTATCACTTATACTAGCGGCAGACAGGGAGAAGGAAATTCGGGGAGATTGTCGCCTGCTAAAAACGCCAGGCGACAGAATCTCCCCGAATCTCCCTGTCTGTCCCTACCCTTAGATATAAATTGTTAGTTTGGTATTGTCTATGTGCTCGGTCACTGCCCAGATTCTCAGCACCATTAATCAGAATGTATTACAATCTTCAAGTGACACTAAACCTAATGAATTTCATGGATTCTCACATCAATTGCTTTGAGCTTTGTAGCTGGTAAGGATAACAACAAACATGGTGCAACTGATGATCTGCCCCTGTGCTTATTCATGATAAAGTTAAGGCATTTCATAAACCAAAGCATCTCACCTGATGTTTGGAAAGCCTGAGCTTAGTAGGGAAGGTTATCTGAGACTTGTCTGCTCCTTAGATCCTGATACGTTAAAGAACAGTATACTCTCTCTATTTTTTTTTGTATGCCTTCTTTGACTTTATTTGAGCTTATAACCCAGAGTTCTATTCATGCATTATATTAATTACCATTATATTTTATGACACACAGTGAGATTTAACACATTTTTAGAATTCTAAACAGAAATTGTAGTAGTACAAGAAATATAAATTACTTCATTTACGCCCGTGTGACCCAGTCAATTGAGAAACCCATGGTAACCAAGGCTGATGAAGAAAAACATATAACCATGTGTCACAAGGGAGTGGAAGAAAGTATAATAATGTTATGATTTCATGATGGGTGAGGTCATATTTGGAGAATGTACCTGAAGTCTTCACTTCAGTATACACTTTCTGCAACAGTGACATAATGGCAGATGCCACACCATTTATCAGGTCATTCTGCTGGTATCAGTGATCTTTTCCATGTACAGTTATCGGATCAGTTATCTAGAAACCCATACTCCGGAAAACTCAGAATTGCAGGAAGGCCATCTCAATAATTCAGATTTTAACATTAACAGAGAACCAATTACCCCACATCTGGAAAACCTCAAGTCCTGAGCATATTGAATAACAGGTCACATACCTGAACACTATTGCACTGAGGCCAACGTGTGTAAAACATACTTAAACAGTTATGTAATTTAAAGATATCATGAAGGCAAGTATTGTTTGGTCATTTTATTTGGCTACTTTATATGTATTAGTAGAGGTAACCCCAAAAGACTTTGCTTGAGAATATGGGAATCTTTTATTGTCTTCACAGGACCCTTCTTTCTAAAATCTGTTTGCCAAATAATTATTATTCACAGGAAGCTGGTTAATAGAATATAATTAGCTTGGATTAGATGAATTAATTCATGCCTCCTGCTTTTCAAACACAGAACAGTAGCAGGAAATATAATAAAACTGAAATACTGAGTAAAGCTTTTTTTTTGGCTTCCAGATAGATAATGGTAGTTTCCAACAAGATGGAAACTTTATCAACCTACCAATGTATTATGAGATTTTACGTAAACCTTAATTCAACGTAAGAGCAAAAATAACATTTATGTTGGTTTACTGAGGAAGGTTAAGATCTTCTTTAAAGCAGTGCACCACTGGCCATCAGCTAGGACTTTGAACAGTGCTGTAGAATAACAGATGCAGGAGTTGAAATATTGGCAAGCCAAAGTCTCACAAGGAAATGCAATTGTAGTCTTAGGGGTAGATTCATCAAAGAGTGAAGTGAAGAGTGAAGTTCTGCCACTAGAGGGAAATTCCACAGCTCTCAATTCATTTCTATGGGATTTGTAAAGGCGTATTCATCAAAGGGTGAACTTTCACTTCACCCATTGATGAATACACCTTGCAAAATCCCATAGAAATTAATTGAGAGCTGTGGAATTTCCCTCTAGTGGCGGAACTTCACTCTTTGATGAATCTACCCCTAAGGGCCGTTCCTTTAAGAGTTTTGGCTCAATTCCTTGCATCAGTACAACCCTAAGGTCCTACTAAGGGGTATCTTCTGAATTGTATGGACACATGAGAGTGTGTAGATGTTGCAATGCAGATACCCTGTATTGTCTTCTGACTTTGAATTAATGCCAGGTGAGTTCAAATAAGATCTAGAATTCCTTTTTCTTTTCCCATGGTATTTGCAAAGTGGAAACACTTTGGTGCAGAGATAAATGGGTTATGGGGCGAATAGGAGTTTCTCAAGAACAAGCACATGAACTGAAGTTTCCAAACCTTCCTGAGATTTCATTATGAATTTCTCCCTTTAATTTTGTATCATATTTTATGTCCTACATCTACCAGAGCGACTGTGTGCTTATGTAAAGGTGATCTTCTACAAGATTGGATTGGATAAACTGCCTATTGTGCAGAAGAGGCAGCATCACACTTGTGAATCCCTTCAGGAGCTGAAGTTATAGAGGAGACTCCGCAAAGAGAACACACTTAAAACTTGAGTCAGCCTTCATGCGTGATGTTAAAAATTCCTCTGTCTCTTCTGTGCCTTCTTATAAAACTTTGTTTACAGCTTGCTTTGTGCTCATCTGGTAGATAGCCATACTAAATATATATATATATTTTTTTTTTTTTTCATCAGGATGTATTTATGGAAGTATTATACAAAGCAGACATCTATAAGTAAGACATCTATAAGAAATACCATGCAGACAAACAAACTGTTGGAAAATATCTTTGCATCTATTTAACTCTGCAGGCCTTTACTGTATTTCATAGGTATATATGTATTTACATAAAACACAGACTCTGAATATATATACATCCAACACATGTGTTTTATATATGTAAATTGTAAAACAAAACACATACTCCTCCACAAGACATGAACCATATGCTCTCCCTAAGGGTCCTCTAATAGTAGGCCCATGGAAACTGCATGCGGCTCAATATACATTGATGTAACTGTGTTTAAGGACTGACAAACAAGTGAGTGCAAGACAAGAACTGTTCACAGCAGTATAATGCATGGAAAGCACTAAGAGAGCATGAGAATCTCCTCTGCACTATGTGTGGTTTGTTGTTTATATCTAATTACACTTTGAGATTAGCACAGGTTTGTTTAACCAGATACATGACAATCTAATGTATGATGGTTTTTCATCCAGCTGCTGAAAGTGGGCCCCAACCAAGAGAGAGAAGACACAGAATGGGTTAAATACTAGGAGTGTTGAAGGCTTAAATGTATGGAGGCACAGTGTGTGTGAATTGCCAGATTCCTGATGGTATCTTTCTCTCACCTGCCAGTCTGACAGAGAACAGCAAATCATCCACAAATAATGGAGCCTTACCTCTAACACTCCATCAATCTGAAAGCAGGGTCGGTGGCTGCTTGGGAAACATTAAAAAGAATAAAATGGAGATGGGAAAAAAATTGCATATTTTCATACTAAACAGGTTATATATTATTAGAAGATATCATCAATACTGAAAGCTATATGTCTGCTTTAATATATATAATGAGGAAAGGAAAAGGAGTTCATTGGTGTCTTGGTTTATCAGTTTTATTTTTTTTATTTTTATTTACTTTTCATTTTGTTATTAAGATTTGACTATATAATATCGCTTATGCTGTAACTTGATCTTAAAACATGAGCTTGACAATGTATATGAATCTGATCGCCATATGCATACATTTGCACAAACGCATGTGATTTCTTGAAATGCTCAACTGAAAATAAATTTTAAAAAAGAGAGAAGTTAAAAAAATTGGCGTATGTGTGATATACATGTTTAGACATAGAGAGAGGATGAGATGGAAGATCTTTAAATAGAATATAAATATATTTATATATATATACATATATATATATATATATAAATATATTTATATATATATATATATATAATACACACACATATAATTCATCGACATTTGGAATGCATCACAGAAACCATGTTCTCTTAATATAGACAAATAGATATATATCTCACATGTACATTCTGTGGACATGAATATAAATACACCTATTCAAATATGTAAGGCAATCTATGTACATAATCTATAGAAGATTATAAATAATGCCAAAAGTGTGTGTATGTCTCCCTGAGGAAGTCTAAGTAATTATCTGTTTATATACATGTAAATATACCTTCATATAGAAACCGAGTACATACACAATTTCCAAGCAACACCACATTGTTTATTCACCAGTTCTCATCTTATTTTCCTAAAATAAGGTAATTAAAATGATTCACTCCTGATCATCTTATGAGAAAAATAAGTGCGTGGGAGTCTAAATGTTTTGCCTCGGGTATGACAGTAAATAGAGCTTTTCCAGCATGTTTTTATTTTATTTTTTAATTTAGTCCTAATCTTCCACACTCAACTCGGCACGCTGTGATCCTTAAAAACCAACATTTTCTCCCTTGCTCAAATCTTATCTTTTATTGTCCTTGATTCACAAGAGAAAATAAATAACATATTGGTGTCAGTGGGATATTCGCTTTATATCACCAGTTAGAAGGGTAGTTTAGCACGCATATGTTGTTTATAAAGCTCTGACTATAAATGATATCTATTTTATAACTGCTTCTTAACCCTTTGGTGGTATGATTGATTTCCTTTATTTTTTTTAACCATTTAGTGGGATAGTATTTCAACTGCTAGAATGCTAACCAAGAGAATGATTTTTAAGGTGGGCAATAAGTTGTATTATTCAGGCAGGAATATGTTGAGTCTCTTTTTATTTCACTGGGAAAACTATAATTAAATAAAAATGTATACAGGTTTGGGACCTATTATCTTGAATACTCGGGCCTGGGGATTTCCAGATAACAGATCTTTCCACAATTTGGATCTCCATGCCTTAAAGGAGAACTAAACTCTTTCTTGAAAAAAACCCTACCACCCACCCTGGTTAGACCCCCTCCTTCCTCCCCCCCAGCCTAATTGTCCTCCCGGGCAAATGCCTCTAATTTTTAACTTACCCCTCCATGCAGATTTAGGCCTCGGGAGTTCACAGGCGCCATCTTCTTTTTTCGTCTTCCTCAGAATCAGACATTTTCAGCGCATGCGCAGTTGTAGTAATATTCTAGTGGTGAACGACAGTGAATGCACCAAAAGTCCTGAAAATTCCTGAAAATTTTTGGAAATTTTCTGGACTTTTGGCGCATGCATAATTGTTCAGGACCGGAAATTTACTACAACTGTGCATGCGCTGAAACGCCATACAGATTCCAAAGAAGACCGAAAAAAGAAGATTGCGTCTTTGAACTCCCAAGGCCCGAATCTGCATGGAGGAGTATGTAAAAAATTAGGGGCATTTGCTCATGAATACAATTAGGCTGGGGGGGGGGGGGGGGAGGAGGGGGGTCTACCCAGGGTATGTGGTAGGGTTTTTTTAAAGAATGTGTTTAGTTCTCCTTTAAGTCTGCTAACAATAAGTAACACATTGAGGGGGTTATTTATCAAAATGTGGAATTTTCTGATATTTTAAATAAAAAAGTCCCACCAAATTAGAATCCACAATTTACTTTTATATATCATTAAAAAAACAAGTTTTTCTGATTGTCTTACAAAAATCGTACTGTTTCGAATATGAAGCCCGAAAAATTTATCGTGAAATCAGAGGAGTCGGCAGAAAAGTCCAAAATATTCGGATTAATGTACAATATCCAGCTCAGACCATAATATTTTCAAATTGCAAATAGGACCTGTACCATTGACTTTTACACGACCTCGACAGGTTGAAGATGGAGTATTTTAGGATTTTCAGAGTTTTTTTTTCATTTGGAAATAACAATAAAACCACTATGCTGGTTTTGCCTCCAATAAGGATTAGTTATATTTTAGTTTGGTTACATAGCCTTATGCATTTCTTGCAAGCCTGTGATTAAATTCCCATTGGCATGAAACGCATAAGGATATGTAATTTCCTATTTTTATGGCCTAAATAAAGTTCTCAGTTTTTTTACAAGTCTGTTTGTGGGATCTGTGATTGCCTGCCATTTTTTTCTTTTGGCTGGACACATTACGAGATTGCATGCAAGCTTTTAACTTCCTGTAGCGATTAGCAGGTCAAATCATTTGTTAGGTTATTGTCTCTGGGGCGTTCCCTGACAACAGTTGCCTTACTAGGGTTTGCAACAGGCAGCTGCCACAATAGTAAATGGAGGAGATTTTTAGAGTTCCCCACTTTGCAGCCAAAAACTGCAACTCTGTGACCATTAGGGCTAATGTCACAATACTTTTCAGCCCAATCTATTTTTGAACTTCTGTTTGTTCCCCAATTATACACAGTGGTGTCATTGTTAGCATTGCTTCCTTGCAGTGGGCACACAGGGCTGTTTTATATTATATTCACAATTAATGAGTAGTAATTAACAGGGGTTTGCTTCCAGTTCATGTTCTGCTTCTGTTTGTGTGAGTTTCCTCCATGTACTCTGGTTTACTACCAATATCCAAAAACATATAGGCAGCTTAATGGGCTCCTGATTACAATGAACATAATGCATGTGAATGTGATAGAGACTTTATAATAATCCAACAACCAAGAATTGCAAAATAAAAATAGGATGGAATGGCCTTGCTCTCAAGAATATGTTGGCGCTATATAAATAAGGCACAACATTGGTATTGGAAGCATTATTGTTTTGAATGCTTGGAGATAAAAAATGACCAAGAGTGAGACCATCTCTGCTTACTTACCCATCACTTGTGTAACCCATTTTTGGCTGATTTAGACCAAACCAACTAGCGATAATAGAGCATGGGCTACATGCAACCCTCTTTCACCAGGTAGGGCTTTCAATAGGGGAAAATACACATGCTGAGGTAGTTGAACTATAACTCAATACGGCCATAAATGTGAAATAACAGTTGTTGGACGCCAGGGGTTCTTTGCAAACAGGTAGAACAGGCTTTATTTACATACAAAGCGCCAGAGGGTAAATCATACTCACACTTGAGGTAGATATATCATATGCCAGGTACATTGGTACATTCAGAGGTGTAGCCAGTTACAGCAAGGAAAGACACTGAGGTAGAAATAGCAAGTAGGAGTTGATAGGATCACCTTCCAGGATATCAGTACCTCATGTGGACCGGATCCCTACAGCAGACGTGGATCATGGTTAAGCACACTGCCTGAAGTCCCTTGTCAGTACTGTGGTCCCTTCACTACAGGCAAAGTAGAGACTGGGGGAGAGCTATTCCGTTCTATCCTCCTTGGTGGAGCTTGGGCTGCTCTTACTAGCTTTTCTCTCTGACTCACTTCCACTAGAAAGTGCTATAAAGAGATATAACCTATACACTGGCTTCACCTCGTTCACGGGGTGCCTGTATCCCCCGACTTTTCTAAAGGTGGTTGTCCCTTTAGGGCCTAACACTTCTGGGGCCTTGTTGACTCCAGGCTCAGTGGAACATCTGCCCAGGTCAACTGTGCAGCCAAGAGGAAGTGCCCCTCCCTGCAATCACTTTTGCTACAGCACTGCAGGGAGTGGTCACGACCTATAGCCAATAAAATGATACAAATATGTTACATGGGATTTAACCCAGCGACAGGGAAAAAGGAAGGCACTAGTAAGGGAATGAAGCCATAAGGGCCATGCTACTTATGGGTCCTTAAACTTGCTTTTTCTAGGTTTTTCCTAGTACTAAAAAACAGCTTCCTACTTAATTTGAGTTGCATGCTCTAATAGTGAGATATTTATTTTGTGCAAAATTAATAAGCAACACGTTCTTCCTGTTAAATGTTCAGTCTTTGGTAATTAAGGGTAAAATATGGATATTAGGAAAGAGTAAATATTGAAGGAATATGTACATAGTTTGAAAGGAAAATAACTTTTTTTATTAATTTTTAACAGTGGAACTGTTTCACACTGAGATATAGTGTGAAGGAATTAACAGTTAGAATTATAATTTATTTAGAGAAATTCTGAACTTATTTCAAAGCTGATTATTTTAGATTGAAGGATTCACTAATATGAAAGCAACATCCAGAATAGCTGATTTGCAGTCATCTTCTACACTGATAGCAAAGCAGCCGACCAACATGCACCAAAAATATTGATAGAAAGTAGAAAACTCTTGAGAGCAAGGCCATTCCATCCTATTTTTATTTTGCAATTCTCGGTTGTTGGATTTTTATAAAGTCTTGCTAACTTATATAACTTGTGATGATGAGTGTGGTTGTATTATATGCCTGGTATTAAGAAATGAGGTGGCACTTCACTTTATCAATCCATATGGAGATTATAATGTATATGGATCAACTGTAAATAAAAACCAGACATAGAAATATGGTTTTTCTTTATGTTTTCCTATTGATAAGTGTTCTTCTAATGATCATGCCTGGGTATTTGTCTGTATGGGCTATGTATTCCACTGGGCCAGATGAGTAGGCAACAAGGTACAAGTATGCATAATGCAGGGAAAATGCCATTGGATAGACAGTTAGGAACTATAGTGGATGCAGAGTCAGGCAACTGGTTTGGGTGATTGGGTTTGGAATGGATTACAAAATTAGAGCACAAAAGGGAAAGTGGAAATAACAAGAACCTGTAACATGAAGGGATCATGACTGGAGCCAGTGGGAGACAGAACATTGTTTGATGTTTACCATAATGGGCAGATTTACTATTGGTCGAATTCGAGGGTGAATTTACCCTCGAATTACCAATCGAATTTTGGTTGAATTGAAATTGATTTTACCGCAATTCATCAATCGATCGAATAGAAATAATTCTATTTTTTTGAAAATTAGATTGAATTTCGAATCATTCATGTGAATTTGATAAATCTGCCCCCATGTGGTGCAAAGTAGGTTACATACTTGCTAGAAACCCTACTAGGGGATTGTGGTGCTTTTGGATTATGATTTAACTTGCCAGAAAACCAAAAGTCAAGTCATGCTTTGCAATATTTAGGGTGATGGTCATTAAAACAGATTGCCATGAGGATTCAGGAAGAATATGTGGTCTGCATTAGGAAACCTTGCAAGATTAGTTATAAATATTAGTGTTGCCCTTTAGCTGGTTTGGGGTTGCCATTATCTGCATCAACATTGTTAATATCCAGTGAATTTTGGCAGTTTGAATTATTGGCTGTGTTATGTGAGACCTTTTCTAATTTGATTTGAGTGCTGACCTGATGTCTTTTAGTCCTGTTCCATGGGATCATTTCTAAAGAATACTCAGTTATTATATCACTAGTATTAAAACCCAGAAGCTTAAAGGGATACTATCAATGGAAAACATAACGTATCAGTTAATGGTGCTAAGAAATCCAATTCTCAAAAGAGCAAACACATTTTTATATATATTGAAATTAGGGTTGGGCGGCCTGGCCGGTAAAAATAATGCTTGATGCCAATGTTATTAATAGGAAAAAAAACGCAAAAATATAGGAAGGTCGGTATTTTTTGCAGAAAAGGTGGCAACCCTGATTGAAATCTGACATGGGGCCAGCCATATTGTCAGTTTCCCAACTGCCCCCAGTCATGTGACTTGTGCCAGCACTTTAGGGTGGAACTACTTTCTGGCAGGCTGTTATTTCTCCTACCTAATGAAACTGAATCAGTCTGAGTGGGAACCAGGGAGCTGTCATCTTTTGTCAGGGAGCTGCTATCTGGTTAACTTCCCATTGTTCTGTTGTTAGGCTGCTGGGCGGGGGGGGGAGGGAGTGGGGTGATAACACTCCAACTTGCAGTACAGCAGTCACATGACTGGGGGCAGGTGGGAAATTGACAATATGTCTAGCCCCATGTCAGAATTCGAAATTGAATATAAAAAAATCTGTTTGCTCTTTTGAAAATTGGATTTCAGTGCAGAATTCTGCTGAAGCAGCATTATTAACTGATTCATTTTGAAAAAAACATGTTTTCCCATGACAGTGTCCCTTTTATATGAGCCTACGGAGCTTTGGTTTTCCATCTTTTTCAGTCCTAACCCCTTCTTTTAGGTTGAACGTAGTTTGTAATAAGGTTACAAATCCAAATAAAAGTCTGTGCTGTATCAGCCATTTCTGTCTATGACAGGAAATATGTGATCATCCCAAATCTCACACTACCTGACCTTCAACATGGTCTTGCTTGAGTACCTAAAGTACCTGAAATAGCTTGAGAATAGATTTACAGTTAGGAATAAGTTGAAAAAATGGGTGATGTGAAAAAAGGCTGATTCCATGGATAAAATGCATTTCTTGGATATTGCACCTTTATAAAACATTTATTCTCCTTTTGTTTGAAAGGAAATTATATCTAGCTTAGGTTTTAGTTGCATTTTATTTGTCTGCAAAGTTAACAACACCTGCAATATTGGTATTAATTATATTAGCGCTTGAGATGCCCAAGATTCTTTTTAAAGGAAGTAAGAGCTATATACACTGAAACATATACACTAAAACCCAT
This sequence comes from Xenopus borealis, assembly GCA_024363595.1. Classification (NCBI taxonomy): domain Eukaryota; kingdom Metazoa; phylum Chordata; class Amphibia; order Anura; family Pipidae; genus Xenopus; species Xenopus borealis. The sequence goes on along the minus strand of CM044446.1, from coordinate 88,023,721 downwards.
ATGCTTATTTCTGTACAGGTATGGGATCCATTATCCAGAAACCCGTTATCCAGAAAGTTCTGAATTATGGAAAGGTCATGTCCCATTGACGTCATTTTCTCCAAATAATCCATTTTTTTAAATTATTTCCTTTTTCTCTGTAATACTAAAACAGTACCATGTACTTGATCCCAACTAAAATATAATTAATCCCAAACATTATGGATTACAGGTCCCATACCTGTATTAGCCCACAGAATATTACTGAAATGTATTTTTTATTTATTATTTGAAATTTTTATTTGTAATATTTGTTTGTTTTTTTTTTTACTGGTGCATGGTGGACTATGTAACTGGCAATCTTACCTGGATTAAAAAAATATGGATTGCTTCTTTTTTCTACACCCACACAGGTTTTTGTCTAAATTAGCCAACCTTTATTCCCGGTCTGAAGCCATGAAAATTGTGAGCTGCCAGCGTACAGCCCATCACAAGACTAATATAATGACATGTGACATTTGCGAGAGGTCAGCAACTAACAGGAAGCAGCAGTGTCTGCCCCACCATCACAATCCCTGTGTAATCCCATTGGATCTGTGCAATTTGGCTATCCAGATGTAGGGCTAAATCTGACATGATCTGATTTTCTGTGATGGACCAAGGGATCAAACTGCCCAGTAATTGCTCCACGGGGTTCCAGTTTTATAGTAAATAGTAGTTGAACAACGTTATCCCTTGTTGTAATAATTTAAGGCCTTTATAGTGTTTTAATTACACTACATTGCCATCATATTTTGTATCAGAAATATTCATTAGAGATTTTTCTAATGGAAAAAGAAAACATAGGCATGGTACATTGTTTAATCATTACGTTTTTAGCTTATACGCTAATGCCCACAGGCCAAATATCTATTTTATTTTATTTTTATTTCTTCTACCCAAGATCACCTTCTCCAGTACCTGTTTATTTTGCAATCCAAGCCATTTCAGCAGAGCTTTGCTGGCTGAATAAGAGTGAGCAATGCATGAAACATCTGTTTTCTGGCTGCTGTTTGTACAGTAAATGATACCCAGCACATCTCGGGGAGAAGGGATTCGTCAAATTACTAAGTGTGTCAGCGAATATAAATAGGTGGCTGAAGGGATTAACATGGATTGTTACAGATTTATTTTTTAGCTAAGCAGCCATAGAACGGCTTTGGATAAAGCTGGCAAATGTCATATTGATGTAAAACTGACAATGACTTTTGAATGAGCCTCATCCGCTGCATCATGAAGATGGGGAAACTTATTAATCAAAATTCAATAAAAGTGTTTCAATAAAAAAAAGTCAATAAAAAAAAGTCAGACCAAACTGGAATGTGACCTTATTTATTTTTAAAAAAAACAAAAACACTTTAATCGGATCAGGGAAAAACTCAATAAAATCAAATGAAAACCCGAATCGCTCTATTTTTTCAGACCTTTTTCTCGAAAAAGCATAATTTTTTTTTTCGAGTTTTTTTGCACAAAAAGTCCAAATTCCTGAAAATACTTTCGGTCTAATTCCAGTGCAAACCAGAAGAAACCACAGACCACAGAAATGTCCAAATAGGATAGGGACATCTGCCATTGACTTATATACAACCTAGGCAGGCCTGTGATACTGGATTTTCAGATTAAGACTTTTCCCATTCTCTGGGTATAATAAATACCAAAAATTTCCACTACAAATTCAGATATTATAGTAAAAAAAATTTAATTTTTCTAGTTTTTGGTATTTGGACTTTAATTAAATAACCCCCTCTGTCTTAAGTTATTTTTAAAAAAAATGAGAACAAGAACTTTGTTGGTGACAGGGGGCTTGGGGGATCTAGTTGAACGAGGGATTAGTGTATATGCCAGGAGCAGCATGTTGGGGAAGCAGTAATGTAACTAGAGGGGGCCAGGCCTGGGTGCAGGACGTGCAACTGGGTCTCCCCACCCCCGATTTTAAATGTGGCTTCAGTGGCATGCAAGATGCCTGGGGCCCTGAGGAGGTGCGAACCCTGGCCCAATTGCACTCTCTGCTCCCCTGGTAGTTCCTCCGCTGGTGGGAAGGAGGCAGCACAGAGAGGTGCCATAGCTATCTCTGTATAAGTAGTTTGACAGACAGAGACATACCAAAGAGCACTGGCACCTAAAACAAGAGTGTCAATATTTAGGTAAGATTTATCAAGAGCTGAAGTGAAAATTTTGAATTTTGAAATTGTAATTTTCATGTTTTTTTTTGTGAAATTCTACTAGTTTTTAAAAAAAAAATCTAATTCATTCTACTGGCCCTTTAGAATTCAGATTTGACTATTCGCCACTTTAAACCTGCAGAATTGCTGTTTTAGCCTATGGGGAAGTCATGGGATTAATTTGGAGTTGTTTGCAGCCTTCGTAAAAATTTAGTTTTTTTTTTTGGAGAAAATGTTCGAATCGAATTCAATATAAATTTGATTTGAGTTTGCTGGTCGATCCTATTCACCCAAATTCTAAAAATTCGATTTTTTTTTTCAATAAATTGCAGTTGGTCATGGGAGTTCATGGGAGTTTGAAATAACTCCCATGAACTCGCAATTTTACCCTTGATACAGTAAATCTGCCTCTTAATATATCACTACTAATAAGGACAGGATTGAACAGATAATTGCCCAGGTGAACACTAATAGCCATAATACAGCATTTTCTTCCCAGAATTCCAACATAATTGCTGGTACCCTATATTTTTAGAACAGATATGGCACTAATGATATCAGCATGTGATATTCTTGGTACAAGACAGTAGCAGATCTTGACACAAGTGTTGTCCAATATATATCTATATCTAAACAAATACAAGAGGTCCTCTGCACTCAACCCATTATCAATATATTTAAGACATGGAGACA
>CM044446.1:87979403-88011707 GCA_024363595.1 Xenopus borealis | reverse complement strand
GACACTGTGCTTGGTACCGGCACTCACAGGATTTGTGTAAAAAGTCAATCAGTCAATATGATGAAAACATAAAAAATTCTGGTTTATTCAGTCCAAATATATATGTATAAATGTATTCTTAATTATTTTAAGAACTGAGAGTGCTGACCTTCTTTTTGGTTTTTATATATATATATATGTATATATAGTCCATACAAAAACACCGCACTCCAAGGACTTATATTTAGTGCAAAAAATTGTGGTTTATTTTCGACGTTTCGGCTACCCTACTGGAGCCGTCATCAGGAGCAAAAAAGAATAATATAAATGTATATATATATATATATATATATATATAATTTCAGCAACTGCACTCTTAATGCTGGATTACATTCATGTTCATAAGTGCAGGGTCAAATCCCTCATTCCAAGTTGTAAATTAAATCATTTTTATGTGCATCTGTACATCCAACGTTTCGGCCCACATTAGGGCCTTTATCAAGGCCGGCGCTGCTAATGCACAGCACAGATCTAATTAGCTCTGTAAGAGATCTGCCAGGCAGTAGTAGACAAGGGATGTTTAAAGACCATTCCCTGGGATCTTTCTACCTTATTCCCAGGCTTATTCAGCCCGAGGGTCTCTCTCTCAAGCCGATGGGAAAAATCCCTGCTGAATGGGCACCCACTGGCTGCATAATCACTCCCTACAACTCTCGTCCCCTTACAGCCGGATTACAAGCGATTGTGTTTGTAACCCAAATGACTGCTTTGTACTAAAAACTATACAGCGCACCGGTGATCTGATTTACACTATGAATAACAAAGGAGTCAGATCAAGTCAGCACAAATAAACGGAGGGAAGGGGAAGTGAAAATGGGGGAACTGCTGCTAATCAGGAAGGTGGTTATTGGTTATTGGCTGTTGCTCAAAATGAGGGCATTTGTTGCATGTCTACCTTGTCTCAAATTCATCCTAACTCAGGGTTAACTACGCTCCCGCCTGGAAAGAAGGGGGCTGTGTAACCGGAATTAAAATGTTTCAGGATTATACACATGTATATAATTTTATCGCTATATTAATATTTATTAAGATGTTACAGTTCAGCTTACAGGAAGGTGTCTGGGAGATCTAGTGCACAAATAACTGGAGATCAGCATGTTGCATTTTATACCACGGGCCCCCACACAGAGTATTGGGGCCACACCAGCACTACGCACCCCCCACTGTGGATCTGGTGCCATTGACATAAGGCTGTTGCTGGCACCTATTCCTTGGGCCCCACAGTCTGTTCCCTCTACAACCCCCACATTGGCAGTTAGTCTCCAGTGTTGCCATTAGCGTTAGGTGTGCAGTTTCATGTGTGACATTGATGGGCTATAATTCCCCTTCATATTCAGCTCAAAGCACAAAGTCAGGGAAGTGAGCAGAAAAAGGAAAATTATGGTAATAACCAAGAGAAACACATATTCCAAACTATTCTTGCACATAGGATCCTTCAATGTATGTAAAGAGATTTAAAAAACATTCTGTGAGTCTGTGTATATATATATATATATATATATATATATATATACATATATATACACATAGATATTTGTAGGTAAGAAGAATAATTAATTTGTAGTCTAATATTACTTATAATAATAGTAATAATAATAATAGTAAGAATTAATATTACTGCAAATACCTGCAAATTGGAATTTGTTGTGCTTAAAATACAAATGTCAATTTTAAAAAAGCCTTTCCGAATTGCAGGCTAAATGGCTCGGCATGTAATGTTACAGAAATAAATATGCAGTTCTTTATTTTACCGTCAAATATAACACAAATGCTTGCAGGCCCAAATCACTCAAACATTTTGTACAAGTATGGGATCCGTTATCCAGAAACCCATTAACCAGAAACCTCCATTTTATCCAAATAATCCAAATTTTAAAAAGTTATTTCCTATAATAATAATAATAATAATAAAATAGTAGATTGTTTCTGATCTAAGCAAAGATATAAATAACCAGTCTATTGGGTTTATTTAATGTTTACATGATTTTCTAGTAGACTAACGGTATAAAGTTCCAAATTATGGAAAGATCCATTATCTGGAAAGCCCCAGGTCCCGAGCATTCTGGATAACAGGTTCCATCCCTGTATTGAATTTGCAGGTAATATCACACGCAGAGCTCTGGATCCGAAATCTGATCTAGAAATGATGCAAGTGCCTGTAATATTTAATCACAGTGCTAACTATGCACCATAAATGATGACATGATGGATAGATAGATAGATAGATAGATAGATAGATAGATAGATAGATAGATAGATAGATAGATAGATAGATAGATAGATAATAGATAGATAGATAGATGATAGATACTAGATAGATAGATAGATAGATAGATAGATAGATAGATAATAGATAGATAGATAATAGATAGATAGATAGATAGATAGATAGATAGATAGATAGATCTATAATATGGTGATAAAAATAAAGTTGTGAGGTTGATAGATAAAAGGTAGATGTAAACAAGATATAAATATCTATCTAAGAATCTAGAACTTTAGATACCAGTGGTAACTAAATTGAATATCTAGAGCAATCGCTGTTAAACACGTGTATTTTGTTGTGCATCAAGTGCAACAAGAATAAGAGAAAGAAGAGGAATGTATTGGGGCTAGAAGGGGAGAGGTGCGACTTTTATGCGTCAGCCACAGGCCCAGCATCCTGACACAGATCAGCGCCACAGGTCAGTCAATCCAACCCAAGTCGTTTGCCATTCATCGGTTCTTGTTTTGCAAAGTGTGTTTATGAAATGCATTTAGCGAAATGAGATGCTGGGAAAAGCAGCGCCCCACAGCAGCCAAATCAGATGTGTTTGGTGTGTAATTATTAGTAAACATCCGATTCAATTATACTGAAGATATAGACATGTTACACTTGGGCAGCCCTCCCCTTCCTTGGCATAAACAAACAAACACAGAAACTCGGGGCTGCTCAGCAGTAGCTTGAGATTAGTAGCAACTGCACATCCCTGCTGACATTTATGGCAGAACATTTGTGGGGGAAATGTCAGAGGTGCATTTGTCATTCTCTGCCTTTTAGCATCAGTTCTGTAAATTACATCTATTGTCATGATATACATCTGTTTATCCCAGCGATTTGCCTTGCCAATAGTATTACACTAATAGCACTGCAACAACTGACATCACTGATCAATCAATGTGTTATTCCAGCTATAAACACATGCAGAGCTCTCTCTCACCCTGATCACTGCTCAAACCCCTATCAAAGGCACCGATAGACAGCAGTAGGGTGGAACCATCCTGTGTAGGGACTGTAGCTCAGGTGTTTCTTTCTTTCTTCCTTTTTTCCTTCCTTCCATCTTTCTTGCCCTTCCTTCCATCTTTCTTGTCCTTCCTTCCTTCCATCTTTCTTGTTCTTCCTTCCTTCCATCTTTCTTGTTCTTCATTCCTTCCTTTCTCTTCCTTCCTTCCTTCCTTCTATCTTTCTTGTTCTTCCTTCCTTCCTTTCTCTTCCTTCCTTCCTTCCTTTCTTTTTTTCTTTCTTTCTTCGTTTTTTCTTCCTTCCTTCCTTCTTTCTTGTTCTCTATTATCTAGTCATCTATTCTACAGATCATCATATAATAATAATATCACACCTTGCAATTTATGTGTTGCCGGGTCTTGGCCTAAAAATACAGAGTATATATCTATATACACTGATGAAAGAGGGAGGTAAATATTTGTGGAGTGTGTGTGTGAGTGTATATGTATGTGAATATATATATATATGTGTGTGTGTGTGTATACTGGCCTTATACAAAAATTGCACTTCCGACTTCCGACCCCAGTTGGGTGTGTATCAGCCATGCCAGCAGCAGGTGGATAATAATGTTAGCTCACAGCTCTGATCTGTCCCTTCAGACAGAAGGACATTGCAATAAATGTATTTTTTAGTTCTCCTACAAAAAGCTGAGTCCCCCCTCCTTTTCCGTCTCACCTGCCATTCATTATTTCTTTCCATCTCCATTTTTTTAACAGAGAATAAAGTCAAGCCCCTCGTTCCTTGCTAATTACTTCTCCTTTCCTCCTATTTATCCCTCTCATTAATCCTGTCTACCTGATGCAGCAGCTCCCAGACCCTCTACCCCCCCCCCCATCCATTTATCTATTATGCCTTGCCTCTCCTAGTCTCCGGGCTTTTAGTCACACAAGGAGCCACTAGATGTGACTCTTGTTTCTTGGGCAGTGATCAGCAAAATCTTTTCAACCCGTGATAATGATCTCTCGTGTGCTTGCTACAGTGTAACCAAGCACATTGGCCCCAGCAACAGCTACACACTGTATAAGTCTTGTATCAAAGTTTATTTCCCTCACTCTTGGTAGAAAGAAAACATAATTATAAGCAACTTCACCATATACATTAATACAAATTGAATCCTTAGTTTAAAGCTGTTCATAGACGTGCAGATCTGCCTGCAGTATCGTCCGAACGATTGGACGTCCCAATCTCCCGACCTGCCACTAACCATTCAGATTAAATAAAGCAGTAAAAGAACAGATCAGCTGATGTTCTGCCCCTACAGCAATCGTACGAATGTTTATATCCGACAAAGCTGGTGACAGTCTCCCACTGAAAATCGTCAAATCAGCAATACATGCAGAGATATGATTTGCAGCCTGATCGACTGAACAACCTATTGCCATGGCAAGACAAATGTCTGGACAATCCACACATGATCCGAAAATCAATCGGATTTTTACATCTTTAAGCTATATGTCAATCTAATAAATATTTTATGTTATGTTCTATACACTAATAATTCTGAAAACTGAAATAATATAGCAACAGACAGCAGATTCATAGACTTGGAGAAGTGATTCCTGCTTCATTGTTGCAGGATTCAGAACTGGCAGTGCAGTTACAAGTAGCACTGTCAACCTCACTAACAATGCTTTGAAAATAAATGTCATCAATGTATTATGGAAAGTTGCTTTATTTTAGGGGTAGATGACTTTGAAACCACCATTAATATAAAACTAAAATGTGCACATGTTCAGCTTTATTTCTGTGTGAGTTGATATTTCTTATGATAATCATCTAGTTATGCTTCTGGTTTTGTAAAAAAAAAAAAAAACTCCCATCAATATAATTAAAAGTCATAGGGATTTTCATTCATCTGAGGCTCCCTGGCTGTTGGGAGTTGTAGTTGAGCAGATGAAGGGTGGTGTGTAGAAGTTCATAGGGTGGTAAGATGAGTCCTTTGTGAAACACATTTGTTGGGTTTTGTATACAAACATGATATTTGTACAATTTTCAGACACACAGATTGTACTTAATTAAGGTTCCTTATTTCTGATTGATGAGAAATGCATTGGCGCTGTGTGTTTTATTACAGGCAAATAATAATTCGAAAATCTGACTATTTCTTTAGACAAAAATACGAAAAAAATATGGCTTTTTGGGAAAACCGCTGTGTATCAGATTTAATTAAATTTAATTTTTTTTTGGATGGACTTTTTAAATTAAAGTACTCCCGAAATGTTCAGAGTTTCCAGGGTTTGACACTGATTTATCCACATAAACTCGAATTTTTCGCATCACATTCTGAAAAAAGTCATGTTTTTTCCTGTTTTTTTTTAAATTGATAAATCAGGGCAAATTGTGAATTTTAGTTTGGTCAGACTTTTTTTTATTTAAAAATCTGAAAAATTTGGATTTTGATAAATAACTCCTTAAATAAATCTTCTTTAAGAGGCATACCTTTCTAGTATTCACCTTGGCGAGTCCGGTGTATGTTCAAGCTATTGTGAGATCTCTAGAGTTGCTCCAGGAAAAAAAACGCAGAGTAAGCAAGAAGAACTCCCATAATTCAACTGTCCTGCACCAAGCTTAAGAACGGCACTTCTGTGCACTAGAACCAGGGGTGCTCCAACAATGAGGTGAGTTGAGGCACTCGCCTCAGGTGGCTGCGCCCCCCCCCCCACTAGTTACCAGGGGTGGCAAAAATGGCGCTCCTGGTAAATAAGAGCTGAATTTCCAGTTTTAAACCCGGAACTCTTCTAGTGCAGAGCGCTCACTTGTTGTGGACCCCCCCACCCCTGTCCGGCCCTTCTGTGGGGAAAGGGGGGCGGCAAATTGAAGGCCGCCTCAGGCGGCGAAATGGGCTGGATCTCCCTTAACTAGAACTATAAGAAGGCAGTGCATTAAAAATGGCTTGTGAGAGCATTTTAACTACATCTAGAACCAGCCCTTGAACCACACGCTTCCTCCTAAGCATCAGCTTACATGTTATTAATAATAATAATAATAATAATCAGCAGTGGAAGTAATAATTTAGACGCATGCGCATTTGAATTGCCCCGCCCCATTGATTATGTCATGAAATTGAAAATGTCTGCTCCGATTTAGAAGATATACCGTTAGCTTTAATGAGGCTGTACAGGACAGCAGAGCGGTTTATCAGAAAACAAGCGATCACGCAGACCGTGGGGCAATCTATTATATGAAATGGGCCCACGATCGGATCACCCCGATATCTCACACCTCAACGAACGAGCAGATCTCTCCATATTGGCCCTAGGGCCAACAATCACATCACAATAGAAGAGATACGGGAATTGTCTTGAATAAGAGACTGGAATATGAATAGGAGAGGACCTGAATAGAAGGATCAGTAATAAAAAGTAGCAATAACAATACATCTGTAGCCTTACCGAGCATTTGTTTTTAGATGGGAGTCAGCAACGCCCGTTTGAAAGCTGTAAAGAGTCAGAAGAAAAAAGCAAATAACTATAAAACTAAAAAAATAAATAAATAATGAAAACCAATTGAAAAGTTGCTTAGAATTGGTCATTCTATAACATACTAAAAGTTAACTTAAAGGTGAACCACCCCTTTAAAGACTATGAAGCTGTGTCTTCTGTTGATCCTAAAAATGTTCAGCCCTTTAGACTCGGTCTGTGATTACTGTTGAACTTCAACTCCCACCATCACAGCAACATTTTAGGGCCAGCAGGGCCACAGATCTCCAGGGGAAATTAACAGTATTGTGTACTGACTATGTAGCCACTTATGAAGATACTTAACTTCCTAAGTCACAAACAATTTCTCTTTTGGTGAACATTGTATTGTGCCCCTTTACTTTACAGTAGAGCCCCTTTACTTTATGGTGGAGCCCCTTTACTTCACAGCAGAGGCCCTTTACTTTACGGTGGAGCCCCTGTATTTTATGGTGGAGGCCCTTTTCTTTATGGTGAACTTGTCATATTTGTCAATCAATGTCAAATGACATTGCAGATATAGAAATAAAATCTTTGCTCTATCAAATAAGCAAATTTCCTTTAGCAAATATATGTAAGGGCACATTTACTAAGGGTCGAAGTGAAAATTCAAATTTACAAAATTTGAATTTCGAAGTAATTTTTGACTACTTCAGCTATTGAATAGCCCAAAATTTGATGCGAATTTAAAAAATTAGAATTTTCGAATTTTGATGTACTGTCTCTTTAAAAAATTAGAATTCAACACTTCTCCACCTTAGAGCTGCCAAATTGCTATTTTAGCCTTTGGAGGACCTCCTGGAACCTTTCAGGAGTGCTTCTGAAATTTTTGGAAATTCAAAGGATTTTTCGCCAAAATCGTTCGAATCGAACGATGCATTCGATTTTTTTATTCGATCGAAAACGGGCCTAATCTTTAAAGAGGTTGTTCACCTTTGAGTTAACTTTTAGTATAATCTAGAGAGTGATAATCTGAGACACTTTGCAATTGGTTTTCATTTTTTATTGTTTGTGGTTTTATATTTATTTAGCTTTTTATTCAGCAGCTCTCTAGTTTGCAGTGTCAGCAATTTGGTTTCTAGGGTACAAATTACCCTAGCAACCCTGCATTGATTCGAATAAGACTGGAATATGAATAGGAGATGGACTGAATAGAATAAGTAATAAAAAGTGGCAATAACAATACATTTATAGCCTTACAGAGCATTTGTCAATGTCAATGGGATGGGCACCTTTACTGTTTGAAAGTATCTGTGATCTGTGCTGGAATTAGCTAGAAAAGCTGACTATTTTGGGCAAAAAATCTGAAAATTCAGAATTTTTGGTAAAAAGCCTGAAAAAATTGTACGATTTGGGAAAAAACTCTGTTTATCACTCGATTGTATCGAATTATTCCCCGATCAGATTAATTTGGTTAATTCAAGCTTTTTTTAATAATAGATAACGTCAATTAGTGGATTCTAGTTTGGTCGGAAAAATTCCAATTTTCATAAATAACCCCCTTAATGTAATTGAAATAAAATCACAGTTTTTTTTATTACATTCCTTATTATAAAGACTGTGTATTTGTCAACAATACACAGTATACACATTTATTTAGGACTTGGGTGCAGCCAGACTTGGGCAGGATGAAACAACTCATCAATCCTGAATTCAAATGTTTCATCGCAATGTATTTCTCTCTTCCAGGAATTCTCTCCTTCCAATTTTCTTACTTCCCTCCCTCAGTCCTGCACATGTTCTATGTTATTAATGCAGACTCTGGCAAAAATACAATTACAGAAAGCTCTTTTTATCATAAACGTCTGACAAGCAAGATAACACAGTATATTAGTGCTTGGTTAATAGGCGGGAGACAGTAGAATATTTAGAATTTTTAACAACAAAAGAAAACTCTAGTTTCCTAGCACCTAGGCAGGTTCACCAGTGAATGCAGGGTACTTTTATACTAATAATCTGTATTAACTGCTGAAACAGATTTGTTTAAGGAATTTTTATGAAACCCCACAAAAAATCAAATTTAACTATTTCCTATGTTTAGCCAATTAAATATGATCTTTTGGCAAAACTGGGTTAAAATTGGTCTATTTTATTCTTTATTATGATTATGAATGTATGTAACATTTTTTTACTATTATTAGTGCTGGAAGTCGTAGCAGTAAAATTAGTAGTAGTAGAAGTAGCGGTAGAAGTAGTAGTAGTTTATTTATTTAGAAAACACAAGCTCTGAAATCTGCATCTTGAATTCATAACTGGAAAAACAACCTGGAAATTTGAAAGTCATTTGTAAAATAAAGTGACTTTAGGGTAGGGACAGACAGGGAGATTCGGGGAGATTTTGTCGCCTGGCGTTTTTAGCAGGCGACAATCTCCCCGAATTTCCTTCTCCCTGTCTGCCGCTAGTATAATGACAAAGCGCCAGCGCCTGTGCAGACGCAGCGTGGCGATTTCCGGAATCGCCCGAAGATACTTCGTGAGTAAACACTTTTTTTCAATTTAGTTGGTTTAAGATTTTTTTACCAGAAATTAAGACTTTTTCCAACCATTTTCTATTTCTAATACTGAAGTGTAAAGTTTCATTTGTCCCCCTTCTCAAGCAGCTCTGGGAGGGGGTGTCGCCAACTGTTCTAAATCGATACATTTAGTTGATACAGTTTGTAGCACTGAGTATCTTGTCAGCGCTGAATAAATAAATAAATGATGATGATACAGTTTGTATCTTTCTCCCTGCTGAGCAGAATCCCTGAATTTCATTACAGGCATCTGTTAGAATTGATACAATAGTAGCTAATATTCCACAGACACTGCTGAGAAATGTATCAACTAAATGTATAAATTAAATGGAGCAAATTGTAACAGTTTGGAATCTGCTCTGGGATCACTGAACTGCCAGACTAAATTTTGGGAAAATGGTAAAAAAAAATTAAAAAAGCAACTGAATAGAGTCAATCTGAATACAACTCAATTGAAAAAAAAGAGTTTAATAGTTGTACTGAAATAATATTAGCATATTAAAGGGGAAATAACCCCTCCCACATACCGGTTTAGCACAGGTATATATATATATATATATATATATATAACAAACAAGAAAAAGTTGTGCTCACCACTAATTTTTAAAACCATTAGGTGGGGGTGCAATGAGGCTGTGACTACAAAATACATATAGACAACTGCAAGAGGTCCTCTGCACTCAACCCATTAACAGGGATTGTTTGTCCATATATTGCAATATATTTAAGCTGGCCAACTACATCAATATATGGACAAACAATCCCTGTTGTTTAAAGGGTAAGGCATTTTTTAGTAGCTGTATGCACAGAATGTCTCAATGTCTTAAATATATTGATAATGGGTTGAGTGCAGAGGACCTCTTGTATTTGTCTATTTGTATTTTGTGGTCACAGCCTCATTGTACCTCCGCCTAATGGTTTTAAAAATTAGTGGTGAGCACAACTTTTCCTTGTGTGTTGTAGTTATACTGGAGCAGTGACCAGCTCTCTGTTGTAGCCCCCACCCTTCCCAGCTATAGTCAGGTGATCCCACTGGTGTCTAATAAAAGGGCATCCATGATTGGGAGTTTTACTTTGAAAGCAGCAAGTAAGTTGCAGGTAAAACTTAGTCCCTTTGTAAAATGTTTAATGAAGTAGTGGAATTCTTAATGAATCAGATGAAAATTGAGCGTAGGACTGGCCAGATATGGGATGACTTTGATGTAGTTGGCCATCTTAAATATATTGCAATATATGGACAAACAATCTCTGTTGTTTAAAGGGTAAGGCATTTTTTAGTAGCTGTATGCACAGAATGTCTCAATGTCTTAAATATATTGATAATGGGTTGAGTGCAGAGGACCTCTTGTATTTGTCTATATATATATAGTGTTCGGTGTGTTGTGCTCAGAAAGTAACAATTCAATTAGGTACTGGGGTTAACTTACGATAAAAAATGGGGGATCCGGGTGCACAAAACCCCAACATTTCCAGCTCAAAAACATGATGTAGCAACTTCGGGTTTGTGCCAGCCCAGCACCATTTAGTAGTTGTTAGCTAATTGCCAGTATTAGGAGTGTGCAAAAAAATTTTTGCTTATGTTTTTTTTCAACTGTTTACCAGATTCATTATTCCTATGGTTAACTTTATGAGCATGAAAAAAATGGAAAAACATTCGCAATAGAAAAATGCATGCCTTTATGCCAAGGGTCCCCAACCTTTTTCACCCATGAGCCACATTTAAATGTAAAATGAGTTCGGGAGCAAGCATTAAAAAAAGTTCCTGGGGGTGCCAAATAAGGACTGTGACTGGCTGTTTGGTAGCCCCTATGTGGACTGACAGACTAAAGGAGGCTCTGTTTGGCAGTACACTTGGTTTTTATACAATAAAAATGTGCCTCCAAGCCTGGAATTCAAAAATAAGCACCTGCTTTGAGGCCACTGAGAGCAACATCCAAGGGGTTGAAGGGCAACATGTTACTCACAAGCTACTGGTTGGGGATCACTGCTTTATTCAAACGAATTTGCATTTGCCCGGCAAACCCTGTTTAACAACCACTTAACACTGGGCAAATTTGCACAGGGGCAATAACCCATAGCAACCATTCAGTAATGGTTGTAATTGTCTTTTTTTCCTGCCAACATATAATAAAGGTCTCACTGAAAAAGCAATTTTTGCTCCAGCATTCAGGCATGTGCAATTACATTTTGCAATGCGATAACAATAGTTTACATGGTGACATTTTTATTCTTATTTGTGCAAAAAATGTAGGTTTCAAACTACACAAGGGCAGTTGCTATTAGCAACCAGCAGCGATGCAATGTCCATAGGGCTGATTTACACATATAGGTGCTGTATTGCACAAGTGCAGTTACCAAACACAACCGCTCGGATCTTTGCTTTCATTTTCCAAGTGGTAGTTGTTTCAGACGTATTGCCTACTGCAATTTCGCTTCTATGTATTTAAATCAGCTTTTATCCATACTATGGCTTGGGGGGGAAAGTTAATGTTCTACACTTTTTGAGCCCGGCAAAATTGTTTATCACTGGATTAGATTGGGTGATGTAAACATTGTTAATTACTATAATTATTTGTTCTATTTAAAGTATGGCAGCTTCAAGAATGAAACCATCTTACATTTCTAGCACTGATTTGACTATTTCTATGCCTGTTGTCTTCTTTAATTTCAAATACGGGGGAGGGCAATGGTTAAGTCGTTAAATGGGGCACAAAATTGCAATCAAATTTTAGTTTAGCACAGGTATTGAATCTGTTATCCAGAAAGCTCCGAATTAGAGAAAGGTCATCTCCCATAAACTCAATTTTACCCAAATAATCTAAATTTTGAAAAATGATTTCCTTTGTCTCTGTAGCAATGCAAGCATTAAAAAAGTTCCTGGGGTGCCAAATAAGGACTGTGATTGGCTATTTGGATAACGAATCCTTATTGGAAGCAAAACCTGCCTATTTGGTTTATTTAATGTTTACATGATTTTGTAGTAGACTTAAGGTGTGAGGATACACATTACAGAAAAACCTGTTATCCCAGAAGCCCCAGGTCCCAAGCATTCTGGATGATAGGTCCCATACCTGTAACTAGAACTTTTATGAACGATTGCCTCTGTAATAAAACAGTAGCTTGTACTTGATCCCAGCTAAGATATAATTAATCCTTATTGGAAGCAAAACCAGCCTATTGGATTTATTTAATGTTGCTATGATTTTCTAGTAGACTTAAGGCATAAAGATCCAAATCAAAGATAGTGCATTTATCCAAATAAAGTCCCGAGGATTCTGCATAACAGGTACCATACCTGTACCCATAGCATCATGGTATTTCCAATTCCTTTGGAGCACTTGTTTAAAATAAGCCCCAGAATATAATGACAGTGATGCACGTGTTTTTTTTTTTTACTTAAATTTTACTCTGGAGGAAAATACGTAGGGATGAAAAATAATAGTGACATATACTATCTTGAAAAAAACCACTTAATTCCCATTTATATGCTAATTGCACACAACTGAAATTAATGAGGTCATATTTTTCCCCTTCTATATTAACTCCCACAATCCAATCTGGCTGTGAGTTATTAATGCATGTTCTACCATAAGTGATGAATGTTCAGTTTCCATAGAAAATACTTTTATTGTGTGTGTTTATGAAAATTAAGTAGATGTTAAAGGAACATTGATTCAGTTCTTTTTTCAGGTCATCAAATTGCCCTAAAAAGCCTCTGGATATTTGTGAGAATATTCATTGTGTGAGCCCACCTGAGATAATGTTGTTGGAATACATCCCTATTTCATAAGCTTGGACCAGGCCCGGACTGGCAATCTGTGGGTTAGGGCAAATGCCAGATGGGCTGCTATAAGGTGCCATAGAAAGTCAGTATTCAGTGGGCTGGTGGGGACTGTTTGGAACTCTATGTGGGCTGATTGGGCCTCTGTGTACCTGAAATGCCAGGGCCTATTTTGATTCTCAGTCCAGTCCTGGCTTGGACCCCCGAATTTTACTTGACTACAACTTCCAGAATTAAATAACCCTTAATTAAAATAGTGAGGACTACTAAACTGTTTAATTAATAAGAATATATGAAGGCTAGTTCTATGGTGAACCAGGAAGGGAATATTTCCCAGTTATGTTTCCTCTAAGGTAACACATTTTGAGATCAGCACACACAACAAATTGTGGTGGGCACAAATAATTTTGTGTGAAAACACAAAGGGGGTTATTTTTCAAAATCCAAATATTCACGATTTTTTTCATTAAAAAAGTCCAACCAAACTAGAAACCACCATTTGCCCGTATCAATAAAAAAAACTCGAAAAAAACGCATCTTTTTCAGAAAAAGCAGAATTTTTCTGAAAACCACAAAAAAATTGGGTTTTCTTGGAAAAACCAGCATCAAAATTTTCGTAAGGGTTGAAACATCTTCACTTTAGGATGGAACTACTTTCTGGCAGACATATCTCCCCAAACCGCTTCCCCCTGCCTTCCAGTGTCTTTAAAGGGAAACTGTCATGGGAATATGTTTGTTTTTTTTTAAATGCATCAGTTAGTGCTGCTCCAATAGACTTCTGCACTGAAATCCATTTCTCAAAAGAGTAAACAGATTTTTTTATATTCAGTTTTGAAATCTGACATGGGGCTAGCCATTTTGTCAATTTCCCAGCTGCCCCAGTCATGTGACTTGTGCCAGCACTTCAGGAGGGAACTGCTTTCTGGCAGGCTGTTGATTTTCTTTCTCAATGTAACTGAATAGTACGCAGTGGGACATGGGTTTTACTATTGAGTGCTGTTCTTAGATGTACCAGGCAGCTGTTATCTTGTGTTAGGGAGCTGTTATCTGTTTACCTTCCCATTGTTTTTTTGTTAGGCTGCTGGGTGGGGGAAAGGGAGGGGGTGATTTCACTCCAACTTGCAGTACAGCAGTAAAGACTGATTGAAGTTTATCAGAGCACAAGTCACATGACTTGGGGCAGCTGGGAAATTGACAATATATCTAGCCCCATGTCAGATTTCAAAATGAAATATAAAAAAATCTGTTTGCTCTTTTGAGAAATGGATTTCAATGCAGAATTCTTCTGGAACAGCACTATTAACTGATACATTTTGAAAAAAATGTTTTTTCCATGACAGGATCCCTTTAATGAATAATCTCCTGTGCCTATTCACACGCGGCACTGAGCTTTCCCTAAATTACTCGAAATTGCCTAAGGAGGCAACTTGGAGCGACTTTGGAAAGTGGGGAAAGTGGTTCGGGGAGATTTGTCGCCCCAAAGAAGAGGCGATTAGTCGCCAGGCGACAAATGTTTTCAAATCTTCCCCGTCTGGCCTTACCCTAAAGAGTCACATGACTGGGGGCAGCTGGGAAACTGACAATGTGTCTAGCACCATGTCAGATTTCAAAATTAAATATTAAAAGATCTGTTTTCTCTTTTAAAGAAATGGATTTCAGTGCAGAAATCTGCTGGAGCAGCACTATTAACTGACGCATTTTTAAAAAACATGTTTTCCCATCCCTTTAAAGTGACATCTGCCACTGACTTTTACATGAATTCGGCAGGTATTAGATGGAGCATTTTCAGATTCAGACTTCAGAATTGCTTCTTTTTATAAACACAACTTTTTCGGGTTTTTGCAGTCAAAATGGAGGCCGTGAAAAAATTGGACCTTAATAAATAACCCCCAAAATTTTGTATTCATTCTGCACACAGTTTTTAAAAATTGTGCACACAAGTTAAGAATAATTAAATTTTTGCTGAGCCAAGAAGGAATTGGCAGGAATATTGTTCTCCTTTCCCCCTGGAATCACAGGGATAGCTATAAGGATATACAGTATATATATATATATATATATATATATACATATATATATATATATATATATAGTTTTATATTTTCATGATGGGAGTCCTTTAGCTGGTACTTAATTTTATGGTGGCCACAGACTAAGATTTTCCTTAGACTCCACTTTAGTTAAATCATTTACATGTTTTCACATGTTTTCCTTTTTCTCTGTAATAACAAAACAGCAGCTTGTGCTTGACCCTTACTAAGATATAATTAGTCCTTATTGAAAGCAAAACAATCCTATTGGGTTTATTAATGTTTAAATGCTTTTGTTAGTAGACTTATGGGGGAATATAATAAAATTGTTAACTGATTAAAGTATTTGCAATGCAAAAAGGTATGCCTTTGCACAAACAAATTTTCCTTTGCACGACTTTAAATTAGCTTTTACGAACCTGGAAACTCTTTGGCGACTTCTTCCGACAGAGGAAAAAGGTTTGAGAATTTCATTGTTTGCCCCAGTGTGTGTAATAAAACGTCTTACTGAAAATGTTATGTTTAAGGAAGAATATTACATTGCAAAATGCAAAACCTTTCTTCTTAGTTGTACAAATTGTTTCTCCCTTTTCAACTTTTATTACATTACCCCTTTTAAGTATGGAGATCTAAATCACAGATATATCTGTTATCCGGAAAACCCTAGGTCCCTGGTATTCTGGATAACAGATCCCATACCTGTTACTGTATGTATAGCTTTTCCTGCAGAGCAAAACAAAGGCAATATATAGTTCAAATATTATTGCTTTGTAGTCACCACGTAAGGATGCTTGGCGTTATATTTCTACTATGCTAGGAAAGGGAAGTTTTGTGGCAGTTCACAGATAACAGAAAAGGCAGTAGATCCAGGGTGGGAATACATTAAGGCTCAGACAGGAAGATTCGGGGAAATTCGTCGCCTGGTGACTAATCTCCTGGCGACAAATCTCCCCAAATCGCTTCCCTCTGCCTTCCAGCGACTTAAATGAATAATCGCCTGCGCCTATTCACATGCCACCCTGTGCTTTCCCGGAATCGCTCGAAATTGCCTAAGGAGGCTACTTCGAGCGACTTCGGAAAAGCCAGCGCCGCATGTCAATAGGCGCAAGGCGATTATTCATTAAAGACGCTGGAAGGCAGGGGAAGCAGTTCAGGGAGATTTGTCGCCCCAAAGAAGAGGCGATTAGTCGCCAGGCGACAAAGCTCCTTGAATCTTCCCATCTGGCCTTACCTTAAGAATCTTATATATTTTTGTTTGTGTCCATTATAAATAGTCATATTACTAACAACAAATATGCAGCTCTTTCAGGCTGCAAAATAAGCACCCTCCAAATACATCATGATCTTTTATTAAAACAGGGCATTTTACTATTAGATTTAAATGCATGCTGCTGTAACTCAGTGAGATTGGGAGTTCTGTATGTAGGGGGAAATTAAATTGACAGTCACAGAGGGTGGTGACAGCCAATGAGGTTGCAAGTCAGGCAGCCAATCAGGTCAACAGTATAAAACACCCAGTCTTAGACTGGTTTCACACACTACTTGCTTAATAACCCCCCTCCCTCCCTGAAACAGAAATAATAATATGCTATTTTTAACAATGACCAAAAAAATAGATTACTTTGCCTATAAAGTAAATTGTGCATGTGTTTGGTTCAGCAGGTAGTCCAGCTGTACAGAAACAAACAGAACTGGCACATTTACATGACTGTAGGCTAAAGAGTATTCCCATTTAGAGAAGGAGGGAATTCCACAGATCTAGTGGATACAACAGCATGGAATTAGCAGAAAAAGAATGAAAAAAACTGTGGAGAAAAAAAAGGTTAAAAGGGGGCAAAAGGGAGCAATTAGGGTTAAGGAGAGGATTAAGGAGGGAAGGATCTTGACCGTAAGAGCAGATCAAACTCACATTTGAAAATATTGTTATTTTTTCCTAATGGGGAAACAGTGGATACCCTTCTGTTTGATCTATAGGTTTTAGAAAGAGACGGGAAATTGAACTGACACCACTTTGCACTTAAACAATGGGATTTGCTCTCAGTACAAGTTGTTTGTTTAACCCCACAGATCCGAATACCCCGTCGCACGCTTTACGCACTCATTAAAATGATTATTCACGAGCTGTCGAGTGTTTTCTGCTTCATTCACAAAGATCAGGCTTAGGCCCCTGTGAGCTGAGCCCTTGGTAACCAGAGCAGACTGGGGCAAGAGGGGAGTCTGGGTAATGTTCTCATCATGCACCCAAGCTTTTTCCACAGGTTACAAGGCAACTGCCCCTCGCTCCCTATCACTTTGGTTTACTCCAACTGCACACAGAGTCCTGCCCAGTGATTGCATTGCCATAGTTCTGTTAGCTTCCAGCATGCTTGGTTTGCTTGCCCCATTGAACAATGAGTAGATTGCCTGGTTAAAACAGAACCTCAACCATGACAATGAAAACCTGTTCAGACTTATTAGACTGAGAAATGAGCTGGCTCTGTGTACACAATGAGCAGTAACATGGAGGGCAGGAGCAAGGGATATTAGTGTCTGAAATAATAAAACAGGAACAGCGCAAGACTGAATACAGGCCTTAAAATAAAGTTTAAAAAAATTATAAAAACTCTAGAAATGGGTAAAATGTTTAAAAGTCCTTTCTAGAGATGAACTGACAGAGCCATATTTGGGGGGGATAATAGTCTCTGTGAAGGGAGTGTGACTGTGGGATAGCAGGTATAGTAGGGAAAGGCGGTGCCTATAGTAACAGTGTATAATAGTCTCTGGGAAAGGGAGTGTGACTGTGGGATAGCAGGTATAGTAGGGAGAGATGGTGCCTATAGTAACAGTGGATAATAGTCTCTGGGAAGGGATTCTGAGTGTGGGATAGCAGGTACGGTAGGGAGAGATGGTGCCTATAGTAACAGTGGATAATAGTCTCTGGGAAGGGAGTGTAACTGTGGGATAGCAGGTATAGTAGGGAGAGATGGTGCCTATAGTAACAGTGGATAATAGTCTCTGGGAAGGGAGTGTAACTGTGGGATAGCAGGTATAGTAGGGAGAGATAGTGTCTATAGTAACAGTGGATAATAGTCTCTGGGAAGGGAGTGTAACTGTGGGATAGCAGGTATAGTAGGGAGAGATGGTGCCTATAGTAACAGTGAGATAATAGTCTCTGGGAAGGGAGTTTGACTGTGGGATAACAAATGCAAATGTTACCCTAGTCCTGTTAACTGTCTATAGCAACCAATCTGCAGTTTGTTTTACAGTAGTTATAATGCAGTTAGAATAATGAGAACAAACATTTGACTAGTTACCATAGATTATATTTGTTGCCCCTATTTGAGGATCACTTCACTAATGCTATTGCCTTGTTACAGTGTGTCAAGGAAGATTATTCATAAATCTAATGTAATTAAATTTTTCAGAGAGTTTGTACATGGGGCTTGATTCACTAAGAGAGCTGAAAATCACTGCCGCCCTTTTGCTGCCATTATTGCTCTGAGAGGTAGAATTAATGCTTTCCCTTACAAAAAGTGGTATACCTCCCTAAGTCTAAATTTCTGGTTTGCAAATGATATTAACACCAAACATAATGTCAGGTCAGCATTAAGAGGTGATCAGCCTATTGTTTTGCATGTTCACATTAGTGATGGACAAATTTATTTGCCAGGGGCAAATTTCCGTGTTTCGCCACCTGCGTATAAATTGGCTAATCACCTGTGAAAATTGGAAATGAAAGTTTCATTGCCGCCATTGAAAATTGACACCAGTGTCAAAATTTGCCCATCACTTCGCCTATCATCATCAGAAATTCTCCCATCACTAGCTCACATATCAATATCTGTATATGCCTTACATTTATATAACCATTGTTATTTATTAGCTACTTTTGTACTGTTATATTATGACACATGAATACCCAAAATGTATTTTCTTGCCACTGGTACAGGCACCTGTCCTTTTAAATATAAATTGTAACAATAATAGGTAATGTGGAATTATCAAAATATCTGAAAAAGATAGTCAATAATTCCTTAGAGAAATATGTCCTTACTTTTAAAGAAAAAGTAAATGTTTTTCTTTTTCTTTCTGTAAATTTGCTCTAAACAGCCCCCCAGATTAATGTACCTTAGTCCCTGCTGCAAGTCTGCTCTGGTTTCTGTGTTATCAGCAGCTTGTTTCCCCTAAGCTAAGGGGCAGGGCTTCACTCTGCACCAGGAAGAAGGGGAAACAAGCTGCTGATAACACAGAAACCAGAGCAGACTTGCAACAGGGACTAAGGTACATTAATTTGAGAGGCTGTTTAGAGCAAATTTAGAGATAGAAAAAAAAAACGTTTACTTGTTCTTTAAAGAAGCTATGTAAGGACTGTTTAAGGTGGTGACATACTCTAAGCTCCCCATAGACGCAAAGATCTTTCTCTGCCAACGACCAATCTTAGGGAAGTCCGACCAATCTGTCAAATTATCGTGCGGTTAGTCGGATACAAATGATTGTACATCTTACGATTTTTTGTCCGACATCGGTCTGAAGATTGATCGGCCAGGTTAGAAAATCTTTATCGGTCGCCATGCAATCTACCTATAGTTTGCAGGACAAGCAGGCTGGGATCCTTCAGTTTGCTGGCAATATCGCCTGAAATGGTCTTATTAGTTGATGGGCACATCGGACATTTAAATGATCGTTTTGAGACGATCGTGGTCTCACGATAACAATTGGATCTTTCAAAAATCTTCACGTCAATGGCCATCTTTAGATTCAGGGAAATTTAGTCACCCAGCGATAAATCACTTCTTCTTCTGTGACTAATCTCCCTGAAAAGGCTTCTCGTTAGCTAGAATCAAAATCACCAGCGGGATGGCACTCAGAGCTCTTATTTTCCGAATTCTCCCAAAATTTCCTCGTGAGGCAACTTTTGGCGACTTTGGAAAATAAAGTGCTCCAATGCCATCTCACCTAGATTCTAGCTGGCGGGAGAAGTAGAGGAAGAAGAAGCGATTTTTCGCCGGGAAATTAAATCTCCCAAATTTTTAATGTGCGTCACCACCGTTATAGTTATGCATGTTTATAGTTATCTCTTCCCTGCTGCATTTCCTTCTTATAACAGTGTTTTAAGGGGAATGCTCTCCCATCAGTCTCTTCCCCAGGGACAGGGATTCCAAACCTTTTTTTACCAGTGAACCACATTCAATTGTAAAAAAAAAAAAGAGTTGGGCAACACTAGTATGAAAAAAGTTCCTGGGGTGCCAAATAAGGGTTCTTATTGCCTGTTTGGTAGTCTCTATGTGGACAGGCAGTCTTAAAGAAGACCTATTTTTTAGTTCATCTGGTTATATGCAACCAAAATTACCTGCAAGTCAGGAATTCAAAACAGAGTGCCTGCTTTAATGGCCACTGGAAGCAACATCAAAGGGGTTGGTGAGAAACATGTTGCTTGTGAGTCACTGGTTGGGGACCTGTGACTTACTATACTATAGCCACACAGAAGTATGAAAGTGCATATGTGTATTATGCATTTTAGAAAAGGTCATATTAGATTCAAACAAATTATATTCCTTTAACCCCCCAAAAGTGCTAAACAAGAGTGGCATGTTTCCAGGGAATTGGGATGGGCCTTACTAGTGATGGAATAAAGGTATTGTCTTGTGCTCATGGAGAGGTCTTTAAAAATGCATACACCTTATCAAAAGATATAGTTCAAACCTGATTTCCGAGCTTTGCAAAGAAGCAATACCACCCTGCCTGCCTGTGTCGGGATGTACTGTTTGGCACTAGCAGATAAGGGCAGTGGCCAACAGGGAGATTTGTCGTACAACTGAAAAAAATGTGTCACCGCTGAAAATAACTGAAATTGCTGGCAGAAAAAAACCCATTGTTCCGAAGTTGCCTTGGAAGGAAATGTCGGGCAACTTCACAATTTGTAGGTCTTACCACTGGCATTTATTTCCAATGGAGATGCATTTTCAGGAGATCTGTCTCCTGCGGTCATGCATAGATAATTTTAGGAGGGAATAAATCACCTCCTCGGCCATTGTGAGCTGCTCCACAATGAGAAAGGACCCTCTGCTGTTCTGTATTGTAAAAATGTGCAATGCTGTACAGGTCTGGACTGGGATTTAAAATAGGCCTTGGCATTTCAGGTACACAGAGGTCCAAACAGCCCCCTCCAGGCCACTAAATATTGACTGTCTTTGGTAACTTAAAGTAGCCCCTATGGCATGTGCCAGACCCCCCAGATTGCCAGTCCAGGCCTGAATGCTGTACATCTTACTAGTGCTATATGAATACAGATAAAAACACTATTGTGTAACTATAGAGGAAGAAGCCCCATGGTCCCAGAAGGCCCAGGAAATACGGGACCGAGCCAAGGGGTAGGCACGTGCCTAGGGCGCAAAGCTGGGGGGCGGCAGGCACGTACCTCCTCTGTCGTCTACCCCCAGTCCGGTGCCTGACTCTGTGTTTTTTTTTGTCTTCTTGTGATCCAGTTTGCGCCAATTTGCACATGTGCTGGAGCACAAAAAGAAGTAAAAAACACATATTTCTTGGGCATGCACAAGCAAGCGCCACCTTGCACACTCGGGCTAAACCGGTTCCGCATCTGCCGGCTTGCCTTGGGCACCTGTGCGGTGCGGCCCTGATAGGGCTTACTGGACTGTGGGGTCTACTTCCTCTATAACATGAAAACCTCTGGCGTTAGAAAGGGGATGCAGTTAGAGAAGAGCTACCCTAACTTTTTATTTTGTATTTATATTTATTCATTGCAATGTTTCTCCTCCCTGTTTGTACTTTCATTTTATTTATTGTAACAGTACATTGGTGTTGAGAATAAAATTAGCTCGATATATAAATACATACATTATTTTAAAGGAATTGTTCAGTATAAAAATAAAAAGTGGGTAAATAGACAGGCTGTGCAAAATAAAAAATGTTTCTAATATAGTTAGTTAGCAAAAATTTAATGTCTAAAGGCTGGAGTTGCTGGATGTCTAACATAATAGCCAGAATACAACTTCCTGCTTTTTCAGCTCTCTTGGACTGGTTACCCGGGTGACCAGGCAGTAACCAATCAGTGACTTGAGGGAGGGCCACATGGACCATAACTGTTGCTTTTGAATCTGAGCTGAAAGCTGAGGAGCAATTGCAGATTCACTGAAGAGTTATGTCCCATGTGGCCCCCCTTCAAGTCGCTGACTAACTCAGAGTTAATTCAGGGAGCTGAAAAGCAGGAAGTTGGATTCTGGCTATTATATTAGACATCCAGTCACTCCAGCCTTTATCGTTTGCATTTTTCCCTGACTAACTATATTAGAAATATTTTTTATTTTGCACAGCCTATCTGTTTACCCAGTTTTTATTTTTACACTGAACTATTCCTTTAAAAAAGAATACAAAGAGTCGAAAAGCTTCTCCCCCCATACAAGCCTCACAATCCATGGTGTATATCTGTTACATTGTGGAAAAAAATTTCCGTTTACGCTGTCAAATACCTTTTCACCTAAGAGAAATGAATTATTTTCTTTCTTTTTTTTTTGGGCCTGGCTGCCGCCTGTAACGCAAAGGAATATTAAAATAATTGATTAGCTGAGCTGAGAATCAACACAGGGAGGAAATTCTCATTCTTGCTTTGTGTTCAAATAGCTGAGCTAATGGCTTTTCGATGAGGGAACAGGTAATTTCATATATGTACAGCCAAGTGACACTTCTGTGCCGTTTCTGCCATAATAAACTAGGTAGGTGTAGTCAAACAACTGCACTGTATTTACTGCAACGGGGCCACAATGACTACTGCTGATTTTCAATTTTTTGTTCACTGGCCTCAGATTATTTTTTTTCCTGACAGGCAGTATGAAATATGGTAAATTAGACATTATGAGCGAATGACGCTCCACTACATCTTCTTTAATAGGGCATGCTTCCCAGGCAAACTCACCTGCTAACCGTTCCAGCAGACAGTTTAATAAGCATAATAAAAAAAAAAACCCACAGACAAAAAGAGCTCAGCCATAATAAGAGCTTGGTGAGCGGGGCCCTGGAGTGGGAAGCCAAGAACTGGGACGAGGGAAGAGCTTGCAATTTTTTCTGACTAAATTTAGACAAATCAGATTTTCCTAAAAATTTCTGCAAAAGTGTTTCCACATGTCTGCTTTGCCTTTCTTTTTCAAGCAATACCCTCAATTTGATTGTTTCACTTGCAGAATTGGTCTACTTCATGTTATGTAGGTTCACTTGAAAACAGAAATAGAATTATAAACCAGTCACCCAGAATTAGGCCTCTCTTTTATTATCATTATTATTTATTTTATTAGCATGCATTTATAAAGTGCCAACATATTTTGCAGCGCTGTAACAATAAATGGGTGTATACAACTGAACATACAGATTACATGCACAAACATACAACCAATAACCCATACAAGAGATAAAGAGGGTCCTGATCAAAAGAGCTTGCAATCGCCTGTGTGTAGGAAACATTTGAGAAACATTCACTAAGCAGTGGTAAAAAACTGCATAAGTAAAACAGGTAAATTGTGTTATAATCTCTGGAATATGAACGTCAATTGCACTGAACTTTTTTGTGTTACTATCAGTTGAGTGGGAAATTGCAACTAAATGTGATATTATTACACTATTCACTAAGCTTAAACCACTGTTTTTAAGCAAAATGTATAGAAAAAAATAACACCAGTCCAGTCCTGGTTGTACACGAGAATGTATCTATCTGTCTTTCTACCTATCTATCTTTCTGTCTGTCTTTCTTTCTGTCTAGCTATCCATTTTCTATCGATCTGTCTAACAATCTATCTGTATATCTTAGCATTCATTCAGGGCCCCCTTTGCTCATAATAAGGTTACTATATCACTTATAGAATCCCTTTGCTCATAATAAGGTTACTATATCACTTATAGAATCCCTTTGCTCATAATAAGGTTACTATATCACTTATAGAATCCCTTTGCTCATAATAAGGTTACTATATCACTTATAGAATCCCTTTGCTCATAATAAGGTTACTATATCACTTATAGAATATCGGTGAGAGCAAATGTGTTCACCCCATATCTCACCTTAACTGACCTTGATGCTAGACTCCCCCTCAAAAGCCACCTCTTCAGATCCTCTCAAGGGCAGCCAACACTGCAGTTTAAGCAAAAACACCCCAAAAACCTTTTCTGTTGAGTTTTTTAAGGGCTCCTACTGTTTCTTGTAAAAAAAAAAAAGCAGCCTATATTTATTGATTCACTAATGTTTCATCAATATTATTTGTAGGCTAATGGCTTCTGATACAACCAGTGATAATAATGTCTACAACAAGCCAGTATCTACAATGCATTATGGGAGCGTTCAGTTAATACAAATTTTTGGAAAGTGCTGCATAACCTGCTTGCCCCTAAAAGACATAAAGGATGAAGATGAAAACAGTGCATTGTGAGTACTAAAATTTAAAGGATAGTATATAATTTTTTTTGCAAAGAAGCTAATAAAGACATAAGCAAATAAAACAAATAAATACATGAAAAACATATAAATGACATTGTTTTTTATACATTTTATCTATGCAAACTCAGATAACGGATGCTCCCTAATGTCTACAGCATGTGTTTATTTTCAAAAGTCAGATGAAGACCTGAAAATTCTTTTGTTCTAAAGCAAAGTTTATTTGTACAAATACAAGGCAAGTGCAGGATCCCTGCTGCATAGACTAGGATGGGCAATTGGGCATCATTATAAAGAGGAAGGTATTTATTCCAGAGAAAGCCTTTTCTACAGAAAGGCAGAATGGCAGGGAATGATTTACTACATTATCATTAATTCATTTTACATAAGAAATATTGCTAAATGAACATTGATCCTTCCTGCCCTAGCATTTTATATGGTGTAATGCGATTTCATGGAGAATGTTTTTTATATTTTGCATTAAAACAATAGAGAGATTATTTAGAGATATCAATTATTGCAGAGATATCAGTTATACATTTCTCTTTAGATACAATACCAATGGCCAGAATGAAAATAGGCCCTGGCATTTCAGGTACACAGAGGCCCAATCAGCTCCCACCAGCTCACTAAGTACTGACTTTCTATTGGACCTTATAGCAGCCCCTCTGGCATTTGCCAGAACCCACAGCTTGCCAGTCTGGGCCTGCCCATGGCTTTGTTCTGTTGCAGGAGAAATATCTCTATGGGAGAGAGAGAGAGTGTTACCAAATACTTGCTATAGCTGCCTGTGACCAAATCATTATTGGGTCCCTTAAAGCTAATATTTAATTTTGTATGGCATGGCAGAATGCCCCCAAATTCTACTCGGCTCGGTTTTCTAGACTGCAAAACAAATATGATCTGGAATCCTGGTTAAAGAGTAATTTCCCCAATGTCATATCTCAGTAGCCTACTGTGTGCTTTCTGGTTTCTACAGGGGAGTAAATAAATTAATTGGAAAATGCCATCAAAAAACAATCATTCAAAATTATGATTATACACAATTTGTAGCTGCAATATTCATAAAGAGCCAACAAATAGGAAAAAAGTCAATATTTGCGACAGACAAAACAGGCAATCGCTCTTGTAAACAAATGCAACAATTTGACCTAGGAAACAAGGAGAAGTAAAGTGAATAAATCAAGGCACAAGATTTGTTATTATCAGAGTATCAGCGGGCCTACTAGGTGGCTAAATATTTCGGTAGCACTTGCATTTTATTTTCTTCTAGCAAATAAAAGAAGAGTAGCCAATGAAGTCTGCAGCACTGATCCTTAGCCAGCCCTGCTAAATGCATTTTTAATATGTGCCCTCTGTGATCTTTCTGTACACTGGGAACCTGCCCAGCAGGGGTGATAGGAGCTGTAGGTCCACAACAACAAATCACAAGTCCCTGTTGTACATAGTAGCTGCAGCTGAGAAAAGATTATCTGTCCACCCAATTCAACCCTATGCTTGAATTATTCCTAGCTTCACATATAAAAATTTAATTACTGTATCTTGCCAATTCACTTATATGTATACACGTATATATATATATATATATATATATACATACAGGTATGGGATGCATTATCCAGAATACTTGTGACCTGGGGTTTTCTGGATAAGGGATTTTTCTGTAATTTGGATCTCTATATCTTAAACCTACTAAAAAATCATATAAAAATCATATAAACCCAATAGGCTGGTTTTGCTTCCAATAAAGATGAATTATATCTTAGTTTGGATCTCAAGTACAAGGCACTGTTTTATTATTACAGAGAAAATGGGAATCACTTTTAAAAATCTGAATTGTTTGATTTTAATGGAGTCTATGGGAGACAACCATCCGTTAACTGGGAACTTTCTGTAGAGCAGGTTTCCGTATAATGGATCTCATAAATATATATATTTGTAGCTGACAACTTTGCACATATTGAAAGGAGTTTTTATGTTTACATTTGCTCCAACATACTGTATATTTCAGCCAGTGATAGTATGTCTCTGCTTTGGGAATGGACGTTTGTATCTTTTCTACAGAACCACCATGGAATTATGTGGGTTTAATTAACCACAAGGAGACTTTTCATTAACACTTAATGCATTTTCCATGTTAGCGGAAAGACCAAGAAGCAGGAACCAAGCACAAATATTTAATTGGTGTCAAAATAATTTTCTGAATGTAAAAATATAAACCAACTCCTAAATGTATTTGTAAGTGGAAAGTGCAGCACTGGAGGAACACTGTGTATTGACAGCCAAAACAACACACACACAAAAATGCTTCTTGGAGGTCTATAAACATTTGATTTATGACGAATATTCGTAAATAATTATGCTCTCAAGAAGGACAAACACAACCCTCCTTCTCGAATGACTTGGGAGAAGGGAAGGCAAGGGGGGATATATTCGTTATAAAAGAACATCTTTTGAAATATTCCCTCCCTATGGTGATTCTGTTATAATCGCACCCTGGGGCTCAGCCCTTTTCTCATGGGAATGTCACTGCAACAGGAATTATTTTACAAATAAGCAGTGTATTTTAAAATGTATATTTTGTTAAAAATGCTTGTATCAATTACCTTATAAATTCTTGCTTTGCAGGCACTTTCTATTGTTATTGTAAGTTTATGTTATTGTCGTAACTATCTATTAATAAAAAATAAATAAATGAATGAATAAATAAATAAAATAAGCAGTGTATTTTCTATTGTTTGGTACGAGGGGCAACAGACTGGCGCCAAATAGCCAGCTCTGGAATCCCTTGTTTTGTTTAGGCAATTATATATACTGTGTAATTATTTCTGGTGACATCATCATCATATTCCTTACTTTATTGTTAACGAATTTGCTGCCATGTCAGGGGCAATTTTCTTTTAATTTTTAGTTTCACACATGAATAAATTCACATAGAAATGTATTAGAAAAGATCTAACTGCTGACAGAAAATTACAAATATCTAACCAAAGTAGTTCAGGTCATGCAATAATAAAATCTGCATTTCTGGGACCATGGAACAAGCAGGCCATTACAGATAATATATTTATTTTTAATTGCAATTTTATTGAATCTACTATTTTATATCTATTTTTTAATTCCAAATCTGTATATATAAATTGTGTCGTAAGTTACCCTCCCATTTAGACTGTAAGCCCCAAGGGGTAGGGTTCTCCTTTTGTATCCTCGACACTGTGTAATTATATTTTATATTTATGTGAACTGTATTTATAATAATGCACTTATTGTTACTTATTAATGCAGTGATCCCTTGTTTGTTACTACTAAATTATTGTTGCTGTACAGTGCTTTGCCCTCAAGGAGCGCTATACAAATACAAATATACATATATATATATATATATATATATATATATATATATATATATATATATATATATATATATATATATATATATATAAGCAATCAGATCTCAGGGTCGCACTCACAGGTCTTAGCAAAAATAGAATATTTATTTAAAAAGAGCAAACTAAAGCAATTAGACTTCATATATCTATATTTTTTTGCACTTAACTATGAAATCCCATATTAAACATGTACTATATAAACTCCTTGCCAACAGAATATATATAAAAAATTGTAAAAAAAAAACTTTTGTGCCTTCTTCTTTTTTACAAAAAAAAAAAATATATATATATATATATATATATATATATATATATATATACACACACACACACACATAAAAAAACTAAATGTGTGCCTATGTTCATTACTTCTGTATCTATCCATCTATCTATCATCTATCATCGATGTCTGATCATGATAGATAGATTGATGAAGTGATATTGGGGTAATTGCTGTTTGCTGATCTGCATAGAGATTACAGCAAACCTCTAAAACTTGGTACAAGTAAACATACAGATCGATAAAGGCAGGCATTTTTTTATTGATGAAAAAGCAATCGATTGACCTCCTTGCAATGTAATCAGAAATCTGCTAATTTAAATAGCAGCTCCTCAGTTCCCAATTAAAGGATAACTAGCTACTGCCAGAAAACAACTCCCCAAGCCTGATAAAGATTAAAATATATTTGTACTTGCTGATGTATTTGCATTGAGAAATAAGATATGAATCAATGTAAAAAAAGAATGCAGCATATTTCATATCTTTGCTGTCATATCATTCAGGCATCTACTACTAAACTGCAGAGGGCAGTGTGAGAATTCTTAATTATTCCTCAAAAAAAAATCTTTCTTTAATGACACCCCTGTAATTAACAATAAAACCTATAAGCATCTCTAGCGCTAATTAATACAAGGCATCGTGAACTGTTTAGGGGGTTTTTCTCCGTTATTTTACAATATCAATTCTTTTTTTCAAAAAGAATATTCCTCAAGGGATCTATACCTCCAGCAACCAGAGACTATACTAAAAGAGTCAGAATTATATACTAATAGACTAAATAAATATATATGTGTATATAATTTATAAATATTATATATAAATAGTACACATATATATATATAAATAGTACACATATATATATATAAATAGTTTATATATTATATATATATATATATATATATATATATATATATATTTATATATATTACACTAATATACAATACTAATGGAGTTAGAGTTAGCAACTCTTTGTTACACTATGAAAAATAACTGGAAACATGGTGATAAAAAAACAAGTACCTAGGTAGTGATTTGTGTTGATATTAAAATTTCCAAGATATTTATATATGAGTTATCTATTTGTCTATCCAACCATCTCCGTTCAGCGCATAACACTTTTCTTTGTTACACACGCACATACATATCTATGCAATTCACACACAACTCTATAAACATTACCTATGGCAAATGGATTCATTTTAGCAGTGTAATTTGATTAATACATTTTATAAATATCAATTCAAAGAGTAAAAAAAAAAAACTCTCCTTTCAAGCACCATCAATTTATTATTATTTAAAATCATTTTACACCATCTGGCGCAAAGCGTTAACGTTTTGTTTCTATAGGATACCGTACATCATAAATATATATTTCACCCATAATTATTATAATGACCCAACTTGTAGAAGAATACTTTATATCCTCTAACATTCACAACAGTCTGTATTCCAACTTTCATTTATATGCAGCTAACGTTGTCTCACTATTAATTCCCATGTCTGAATTAGAACACAATGTACCACACGAGAAGAGATAAATATGGCAAAGAAATAAAGCACATGTACCTTCGCATAAAGAACCAAATAAAGAATCCACTTTGTAACAATCATCTTGCTCAAGGGCTTTTTTTCCCCCTGCTGCCCTGAACAACTACATCTGCAAACTAGAAAATGTAAATTGTATTTACTTGCCACCGAGCGCCCTCTTCTGTCTATTCTCACAATAAAGTCCAAGAGGAAATCGCACAGATCTATAAAAACATTTTTTAAAAAAAGTATTAGCACACAATCGAAATTGTTGCAATATTACTACTTATTAAAAAATTTAAATATAGACAGATTAATGCTATTTTATTTGCTATATATATATATATATGTGTGTGTGTGTGTGTTTAAAAGGGGCGGTCACCTTCACTTTTTTCAGTTCAGTTGGTTTCAGATAGTTTACCAAAAGTAAAGACATTTTCAAATGACTTTCTATTTTCTATTTGTATAATTTCTATAAATGTTTCTATAAAGTTTCATTTTTCACCTTCTAAAGCAGCTCTGGGGAGGGGCACAGGTCGCCCCCTCTTTAACTGTTCTAAATTGATGCATTTAGTTGATACATTTATTTTTCATTAAAGGCATCTGTTAGAAATGATACAATAGTTGCCAATATTCCACAGATACTGCTGAGGAATGTATCAACTAATTGTAAATAGTTTCAAACAAATGTAGCAAATTGTTTCAGTTCAGATGCGCATGGATCACTGAGCTGCCAGACTGAAACATTCAGCTTTAAAATTCAGTTTTGGGAAAACAGCAAAAAGTAAAAGATGAAAGGTAATGGAAAAAATGTCTTTGTTTATGGTGAACAATCTGAAAACAACCGAATTGAAAAATAAAAGTGTTTGGAAGGTGGGCAACACCGGTAAATAAATAAATATAATTATATTTGTTTAAATATAAAACCACATAAATATATATATATAATAGTATTTGTATATGCAGAATTATAATTCTAGCACAAATGAAACAATATTTTATATTTATGTTTTTTTCTTCGTATTAGCAGAGTCCACCAACAAACAAATAAATGGAAGTCAATATATTTTTCATTACAGAATTATAATTTGTACTCTTGAGATATATGTAGGCATACCCCTGTACAATTGCATACATGGATTACATACATGCATAAGCTAAGGCTTTCATTATCTGGGGTTTTAAAAGCACATTGAATACATTAATATTTTTAGGACTTTGCTCCAAGTCAGCTCCAAGCATCCCAATTTCAAAAAGGTTACAGTTCTGGTTGTAGAACTCATATAGGCAAGCATGAGATAATACCCAAGGGTGACAAATTATAGTGCAGCAAAGTCCAGTGACATTGGCCTTTTCCTCAGCAAAAAAAAAAAAAAAAGACATAGCAGGGTCCCATATAATTTCAGTCTGGATTGAGGGTACCATTTACTAGGACAAGCACACTCCCCACATGACACAGAGTGACACAATGTCCCATTGTTGTATTTTAAGGCACACGATTTGCATTTAATAAGACACTGGATGCGACTTACAGGCTGCAGAGGGAGATGCTGCTGCTTCTTGGAAGCGAGAGGCTCCAAACTCCATCGCAGATCTGAACAGAAACAGCAGAGAGAAAAATTAGGATGTGAGAATAAGTTGCAAAAGCGCCTGGCAGCTCCATTATGAAGAGCCCCTCACCTACTTGGATTCTACTGAAGGCATGCATGAAACCCCAGCACCCCTTGCTATTTGTTATTAACCCCTCAGTGCCCTGCCAAGGTGTTCAACTTACCTGCAGCGGGAGTTGTTGGCAGATTTCTTGGTGAAGGTCCCATCTGTTTGAGGGATGCCGTGTTTCTGAGGTTGCGGCGTCGGAGAGGGAAGGTCCTCGCTGGAGGTATGTTCGGGGGCTCCGCCCTCTAGGGCAAGTCTGTCAAGCCCAGTCCTAAACCTCATTGCCCTGCACCTTCACCTCTCCAAACCTATTTCCACTGGATACCAAGGACCCGTGCGCCAATATCTGCTCCAGACCAGGCTACCTATAAACTAGGCTAGGCCTGATCCACATGGCATATATTCACTGGTCTCTTCTTATTTTGATTTTTTTGGAGAGAAGAAGGTTGATGCTCCCTTCTGTCCATTGATGCCCCTCATTCAACAAAAAAGGTTGACTTCAAATATAAATAATAAAGGTTTTATACATATATTAAAGGGTCTGCTTTGGGTATCACATACAACCTACAAAGAGAATGTGCCCAAAATCAGAAACCAGAAATCTTGCTTCCCAGTAACAAAACAGATCTATCTGGAAACCCACTTAGAGTACACCGCTTTCCTCAGTAAATCAATTTCCAAACACACAAATATATTTAAATTGCTTGGTATACTCCCTTATATTGTCAGCAATGAAAGGAAATTGATTCTATATCTCTTTCTCATATGTTCTATTCACACATCATCAATATATCCTCTATCTCTAAATGTTTAAATACTGACTAAACGATTGATATTGTATTCTATATTGTATATATAAATATGTATATATTATACACACACTATATACAGGGTATACAGGCAATATCAATATTGTGTATATATATATATATATATATATATATATATATATAT
>CM044446.1:87950405-87968189 GCA_024363595.1 Xenopus borealis | reverse complement strand
GATGTGTGAAATAATCTGAGAGTCCTCCTGAGAGTCCAGTTGTGAAGCTTGGCAAGGCAGGTCTGAGGGACTCACAGGGGAGAGTGGAGGGAGCCTGGGGGGAGGTGGAGGATGAAGCCGCCCTGGCTGCCATAGAAGTGCTGCTTTGAGAGGTGATAGAGGGGTGAGGTACATGGGGGAAAAAGTAGCCCGTTTGTCCAGCGAGAAGGTTCACAGAGCAAGGGTTTAAGGAGTAGGCGCCTGAGCAAGGCACGGGGAGGCCGCATGGCACGGAG
Source organism: Xenopus borealis (assembly GCA_024363595.1). Lineage (NCBI taxonomy): Eukaryota > Metazoa > Chordata > Amphibia > Anura > Pipidae > Xenopus > Xenopus borealis. The sequence goes on along the minus strand of CM044446.1, from coordinate 87,967,914 downwards.
GCAGCCAGAGCGGCTGCAGTGAGATGGTGAGTGGCATAGGGGATGTCCCCGTTGACCAGTCTGTCTACACTCAGGCCATTGGACGTGGAAAAAGAATGGTTGTTGCCCAGGGAGTTTTGAGTCAAGACTGAGCTGTAGGGCATAGGGTGGCTGGGGTAGGCTGAGGTGGTCCCATTGTAGCTGAGGGTGCTGCTGGCCCTAGGGTGGTGCAAGGAGAGGAAAGGGGACATAGGCCAGTACAGCGAGCCCGCTCTATCCATAAAGGTTAGTCCGGTGGAGGTGAGCCTGGCTCCTCGTTTAAACGCCAGCTTAGCCCTGGAGGTGGTGGATCTCCTGCGCAATTTCCCGGTGGTGCCGCCAATGAACACATCGTCGCTGCTCGGGTCCAGCATCCAGTAGTTGCCCTTGCCGGGGTCATCGTAATGCCGGGGCACCTTGACGAAGCACTTGTTGAGGCTTAGGTTGTGCCTGATGGAGTTCTGCCAGCCCTGCTTGTTCTCCCGGTAGTAGGGGAAATTCTTCATGATGAACTCGTAGATGCCATTGAGGGTCAGGCGCTTCTCCGGGCTCTGGCGGATGGCCATCATGATCAGTGCATTGTAAGAGAAGGGGGGTTTCTCGTACTTGCCGTTCTTCTTGTCCCCCCCTTCTTTGCCATTTTCTCCATCTTTACCACCACCACCACCATCAACCTTCTTGTCCTCGCTCTTCTCCTTATCTTCCCCAGGCAGCTCGGAGGAGGCTGGGTCCACCTTGCCCGGGGGTAGGTTCTCCGTCTTTGCTTCCAAGAGGCTCTTGTCCAGCTCGTCCTCTTCCTGGAGGGGTCGGTGATGTGGCTGGAGGTGGTGAGCCTGCTGGGGCAGCTGGAGATGATGGTGTTGCTGCTGCTGGTGATGATGATGATGGTGAGGCTGGGGATGGTTGTCATTTTGCACGGCTTCAGGCACAAGGCTGTTGATACTGAACGACGACTTGGGGATCATTTTAACTTCCTTCCTATCCCCCATGTCCAACATATCACAAGGATTGCAGCAGGACCCTCGCGTCAAGTCGCGGCAGCAGGAAGCAGAAGCAGCAGCTCTGTCGCACCGCTGTCTCCAAACACTTGTAAGTCATGAAGCAAAAAAAAAAAAAAAAAAAAAAAAAAAAAACAAAACGCACCTAATATTGGCGTCAATTATAGGCGCTGTGGATGCAGATAAATATAATCTGGGAGAGGGGAAAAAATGCGGCAAATCTATTTCATGTCCCTGCAAAATAAACACAACAAGCGTCCCCTCTGTGCATCTAGAGTAGACAGCTATAGCTACAATTAATTCCAGACCCAGAGACACACCAGCCTGGGGGAAAAAAAATAAGACTTTGCTTTAACCTTTGCATCTTGCAACCAATGAGAAAGCTCAGAGTGCAGAAACCTTCCTTACTCCTCCAGCCAATCACGGGCCATATACTTCCAAGGGGCCCTCCCTCTTTCTCACTCTCCCTCCTCCCAACTCCTTTTGCCTTGCGGAGGGATATGGGAGGGAATCTTTTCCCTCCCCCCTTTCTCCTTCTTTCCCTAACAAATATCTACCATTGCTTTCATTCCACTGTATTGGACCATCTCACTTTGATATGTCAATATTTTCTCTTATTGAGGATTGTTCACCTTCATACACTTTTTTTTTCAGTTCAGTTGATTTCAGATTGTTCACCAGAAACAAAGACTTTTTCAAGTGACTTTCTATTTTCTATCTGTGACTATTTTTCCAGTATTGAAGTGTAAAGTTTAATTTTTCACCTTCTAAAGTAGTTCTGGGAGGGAGGGGGGGGGGTGTCGACTCTTCAACAGTTTTAAATGAATACATTTTTCTTTGTCCCTGCTGAGCAGAATCCTTGTGTTTCCTTAAAGGCAGCAATTCGAATTGATACAATAGTTGCTAATATTGCACAGATACTGCTGAGAAATGTATCAACTAAATGTTGCAAAATTGTAACAGTTCAGATGCTCCTTGATCACTGAACTGCCAGACTGAAACACTGAGACATAAATGTTTAACTTTATATTTCAGTTTTGGGGAAAACAGTAAAAAATAAAAGCAATTGAACAAAGTCTTTGTTTATGGTGAGCAATCTGAAAACAAATCAACTGGAAACAAAAAGTGTTTGGAAGGTGAACAACCCTTTTAAAATGTCTTCATACCTTTTGTTTTTTAGGGAGAAAACCATGGAGGGAAGAAAGTGGAAGAACCAAGGGACTATTTTGCCAACCTAGGGGAAACTGAGATTCTTTCCGGCAGATTGTAGTGATTTGACTTTGTAACATTGTAATGTAACAATTTTGTGTCTCTTGCCTGGGGGAATATTTCAGGAGTAGGGGATCAGTCTATCTCTCTGTGTAGGGCTTGACTGAGTACAGGCCACCTTCAGGGAGGGGGCATTTAACGTGCACATGGTACAAAGGAATGGAAATATGTTTTACTTTAATTGTGCAAATGTCTCAATAAGGATAACCGAGGGTTTTCACTGTTACGTGAACCAGCTACACCTCCAGGGGCTTTTCTAAGAACAGGCGGGGGTGGACGTTCTTTTGCCTTATTCTCATTGTTTTTTTGTTTTTTTCCAGATTCCAAGCTATGATTAAACTAATTCTGCAGAACGGTTAATATCATCAGGCATTGAAATCAGCCATCATAATTGTACAACTACGTTACTTTCCCAACCAGGAATACCCCCATCCACCCATTTTGACTGTCAGATGGGCCAGCTGCACCTTCTAGCAATAAGGAGATGGGAGGTGGCTTTTTTTTTTGCTTTATTTTTGAGTGTTTTCTCAGATTCCGAGCTATGATTATACCAACTCTGTTGAATGGTTAATATTATAAATTCATGAGTCTGAATTCTCCAATCTTGCCTTGATTATGGCTCCTTGTATGGAATGATTAATATTATGTATGCATGATACACACCAGTAGCCTTGATTATTTAGATAGGAAAAAATCATCTGCAGAATGTGCCACTCATCTATGCGCTTAGATAGATAGATAGATAGATAGATAGATAGATTAGATAGATAGATAGATAGATAGATGCCCATGGTACGGGCACCATGACACAAAAAGATAATTTTGCAAATGAAGAACATGAAAAACAAGGTTTATTTAATTATATATACAGATATATATATATATATATATATATATATATATATATATATATATATAGATGTATATATAATTTAATATATATATATATTGCAGTGTTCGGCCCTATTGACGTACTCAGCGTTTCTTAGCGTTTTCATCAGGTTGTTGTGGGATTCCAAATGAATGACTTTGTGTCGTGACAGTGGGTGACTGCCTTATATGTAGAGTATTTGTGTACTATTCACTGCTCACTCCAAACTAACTAGTGCCAATAAAACCGAATCCATAGCCGCAGGGGCATTTCTGGTTTGAGAAGAGTGTTACTGTTAGCTGCACCCCCAAATATTCAGCTGTGTGGCAGCACCCTTACTTATTTGCTCATGCTGGGAAATAAAGGTAGGGGGGATCAAAACAGCAGCCTTGCACAGACCATTAGTAATGAAAGGCCTTTCACAATGCACTAGCTCTGGCCTTCCTTAACCCTATGTGACCCTTCTTGGGTCTGATTTCTTAAGTTGTTCTTCTTGGCTGACTTTTCTAATTTCAACTATTTTTTTTTATTTTTAATCCACCATCACTACCTTGTGTGTCTGCAGTACAAATATGGTCTTCTGTTAATGTATATATATGTATATATAGTTTGAAGAAAGGATCAGCACTCACTGTGTATTGCGTGAAAAAAATTTTGTGTTCTCTTTATTCTCAGTACGATTGCATCTCAATCATATATCTATTATCAATCAATAAATCAATCTACTATCTATCTATCTATCTATCTATCTATCTATCTATCTATTTCTCTATCGTTTTTACATTATCAGTCTATCCCCACATCATCAATATATCTGTCTATAGCTATATGTCTAAATGCAGGCAAACGATAGAAAGATATATTTATATATAAGTATATAAATAATATATATGCACATACAACGTCTTATACTATTATTGTTTCTGTTTCTGTGTGTGATAGTGCGTGTGTGTGATTGTGTGTGTAAACAAAGCTACATGAACGCATCTGTGCTAGAATAAACAGACAGGGGGTGTTAGAGCCACGTAGTTTGACCATTGCAGCCCATATACCTGCACACACCTCCCTACCTGGGGTATATATCAGGACCCTACTAAGCTCCCATTCTTGCCTGACAAGATTTTAGTGTAACTGGATTCTTTTCGCGAGTACAGGTTAGATAAACAGTGAGTGATGTGGAGCAACTGCACTCTTTGTGTTCTGCTGTGCAGCGAGCAACGTGCTGATTAACACAGAAGGGGGAGAGAAAGCGAAATGAGCTGATTGCATGCTCATAAGAGCAAGCTGTCATTGAACTGCTTTTAAAATAGACACAGCTGGGTGTTTATGTTGAGAAATCTTTCGTGTTTTTGCTAATAGTGAAATAAGCATGATTTTGTATACCAAACATTTTCAGATCATTAAAATTTGTAATATGCGCTGGTTTTGTGACACAAAGAAAAAAGAGATTCTTCTCTGAGTGAAATTCGCTGATATGATATTAACTCAATCAAGTTTGCACAAAATGAGCTCTGAGCTGTCTCACAGTCAGTGCACCAGGTTATTATGCAGTATGGCAGCCACGACTGCAGAGCTGACTCTCAATTAATACCTCCCCTCTAGCAGGAATCCTATTTTATGTGCAGTTGTGCTATGTATTTATGGATTGTTATACATCTTCTCTCTCTCTCTGATTTCCCAACACACACCTTATGTCCCTTTAATTGGATTACAGAGGTACTTTATCAAACAGCAATTGGTCTTCAGATTACTAGTTTTTTTTTTGGGATATTTGCTTTAGCCTGAAACCTAAAATGTTCCCTTATTATCAGGGCCCCAAACTCCCGCAACTAGAATTTAGATTATACTGGAGTCTGGTTTTAGATTATGCATATTTTCTAAATTATATTTTAAAATAAAAATCCCCATCAATGCAAATTGGTTTAGCATGCCATCATACTAATAAATATCCCATCCTCCCTATAAAGATCTTCCAGCCTGTAAATCAGACACCGGTTGCTATGATAGGAGGGACCATATTAGCAACCATGTAACAGCTGACAATCTCAAGTGAAGCGCTCTGAAACTCTAAACATTTTTTAAAAAACTCAAATATTGTAAAAATAAAGACCAAATGCAAATTGGTTTAGCATCACACTAATAAATATCCCATCCTCCCTATAAAGATCTTCCAGCATGTAAATCAAAGGCACTGTTTGCTAGGATAGGAGGGACCATAGCAACCATGTAACAGTTGAAAAGTCCAAGTGAAGAGCTCTGAAACGCTAAAAAAAAATATGGAAAAATAAAGACCAAATGCAAATTGGTTTAACCGACCATTCTCTGCAAAAATAAACTTTTTTCACAAACTGTTGATTTTTCTGGCAGTTATATATTGTGTCTTAAAATTTAAAGGGATGGTTCACATTTAATTTAACTTTCAGTATGTTATAGAATGACCAATTCTAAGCAACTTTACAATTAGTCTTTATTATTTTTTTATATAGTTTTTCACTTATTTGATTTTTTCTTCTGAATCTTTCCAGTTTTCAAATAGGGGTCACTGACCCTCCATCTGAAGATAAATGCTCTGTAAGACTATAAATGTATTGTTATTGCTTTTTTTTTTTTTTTTTTTTTTTTTTTTTTTTACCTGATATTTCTGTTCAGTTTCTCTCCTATTTGTATTGCAGTCTCTTATTTAAATCAAGGCATGGACCCTATCAACCAGACTGCTGAAATTGCATACTCAGCTGCTGAATTCAACCACAAATAATAAAAAAAAATTGCCAATTATCTCAGAATATCACTCTCTACGTCATAATCATCATAGTTTATTTAAAGGTGAACAATCCCTTGGGGAGAGGATTGTGGGGAATATAACTACTTAATTTGAATATGGAAGACTCTCTGCCCAGCTCACACATCATGGTTTTGGTAAATGGTTCTGTGCAAGCACAGGCCAGTAAGGCAATTTAAAAGACGCAGGGCCTGTAGCACAAGCGCAAACTGGGTGGGGTGGGTTCTGGGGTAGGAGTGCAGGCTTAGCTTAAAGACGACCAATGGGTTGGAGTGCAGACAAAGCCTATACTGGCCTCTGTTAGGCCCATCCTATCAAGAAAACCATGTGATTGAAGTGCAGGCGCAATCTGAATGAACCCTGGGGCCAGAGCACTTGCACCACAGATACTTGTACCTGTCAGCAGTTTTCCATAAAACCTGAAGCAGGAGCACATGATATGGTTCCCTCCTTTGTTTGGTGTCAGTTACCTGTAACTGCAAGATAAGGCCTGAAGTATTTGCAAACAGAAATTAAATTCCCACCACCCCCTACAGCCCTTTCTCATTCTGGCAACTCCCAGGAAAGTGCTTGGTGCTAAAATTCTCGCAGCTCAGGATCTGGATCTGCTCTGCAGCTTTGGCTTCTGGAACAGGACTGGGGTTTTATCATATCATAGTAATATTACCTCTAAGGTATTTGCAGGAGGGCAGTCATTGGGGCTAATCTAGGGGCCACAGATCAATGTGAGATTAAAGAGGAGTCATTCTGAGATTCTTGAGTGAAACACTTTATGACTTCCCAATCCATAAGAAAACTTTTTATTTCTATGGAGAGTCCAGGGATCCTTTTTAATTGATCTATTGGTCTGGTTATGAACCAATAAGAGTTCTCTTGCTTGTAAGGAGTTGCACTGAGTTGAGAGAGGCATGCTCACTTGTTTTTACTGAACTGCAAATCCCAATAACCCCAGAAATATAGTTTTATTAGTCAAGGCCACATCATTGGGTCTGCCCTACCAGGGCTTAGTTCACCTTCTAAACACTTTTTTTCACTTGAGTTATTTTCAGATTGTTCACCATTAATAAAATCTTTTTTTCAATTGCTTTCTATTTTTAATGTTTTACTGTTTTTCTGAAATGTAAGTTTAATGTTGAATGTGGCAGCTCCGTGATCCAGAAGCATCTGAACTGTTTTAAATTTACTCCATTTAGTTGATACAATTAGTTGATCCATTTCTCAGCAGTATCTGGGCTGTGGAATATTATCAACTATTGTATCAATTCTAACAGCTGCCTTTAATGAAGATCAGGGATTCTGCTCAGCAGGGACAAAGATAAAAAAACTGTATCAACTAAATGTATCAATTCTGAACAGTCGGCGACCCCACTCCCAAAGCTGCTTTAGAAGGGGAAAAATAAAAAAAATTACACTTCAGTAGTGAAAAAAGATCACAAACAGAAAGTGTTTGCAAAAGGTATTTACTTCTGGTGAACTATCTTATAACTACTATACCCCCCCTTCTTTGTCTGGTACAACAATTCACTCACTCACTAACACACACACATTCTTTCTCTGTCTTTCTTTATTATTCTCTCTCTCTGCCTTTCTTATTTATCCTCATTCTCTCTCCCCTTCACACACACATACACCCTTATTTTCTCATTACACACAGTAACCACCCCCACCACCAACCCATACACACTTTCTATCTAAGTACACACTGTATCATACACTGATATGCACAATCACACACGTAATCTGATACATTTCTATAGAGAAAGACACACACTTGCACACACGTTCACTCTCATTCACACAATTTCACTCACACACACAAAGACTTCATGCAAGCACATAAATGCACATAAATACACATTCCTATAATTATTTACACACTCATAGTTGCAAGCAACCTTTACACAAATACATAAAACAACAGGGGCCACATGCACAGGTGCATGAAACTAAGGTTTAATGATTGTTTAACCCTGCGACAATATATTAATATCTTTAGAACATTCTATGAATTAATCACAAAAGTAGACTCTTACACACATTTAAACACACACACACACACACTGCAAGTGGACATACAACTGGTACAATTCGCATGTACAGTCATTTCTTTACTCATTCCACCCACAAGGGCACCTACACAAATACACAACACAGACACACAACACAGACACACACTAAACACACACAGAGGCACAAATCTGAACTTGGGAGCTGATGATTCAGACAAGCTTGTTGCTGGCCTGTCATTTCCCCAACATCCCATCATAACATTATGGCACAGGGAGACTTGCCTGCAAACCAGGGAAGGAATGATAAGTGGGAGGAAATCAGGGGACCCAAATAAAGAGAGAGAGAGAGAGAGAGAGAGAGAAGTATATAGAGAGTGAGAGGAACACAGACAGGCAGATATGAAGAGATAGTTGGGGTGGGGGCATTGCGCACAAATTAGCACCAACACCTCACTGAGTCGGAGGCTCACCTTGTGCACTTTAGCGCAGCGCAAAGCCCATTAGCGCCTTGCCAGAGTGTAGTAGAGTAACTCCCCCCCTCAGTCAGTGCCCAACTCTAGCAGCCAGCAGCTGCCCCCGGGACAATCCATAAGTTAATGTGTATTTAGTGGAGAATTTGTATTTGTGGGAGCTGCCCGCTGTTTAATTTGTACTTGCAGCAGCTGAAGGAAATCTATGGGATGGAGGCGAGTAATGCAAGTGGGAGATTGACTGATTTAATATCTTTTTGGAACACTCTTATGTACATGGGCGAGTTTTCTTTCATTCACACAAACGTCAGTTTCACTCCAGCAGAAATACATATAATTGACTCCTCCATACCCAAAGTAGTTCAATTACAGGACAGAAAGTGCTGAAGGTGAAACCGTAAAAGGAAAAAGAAAAGGAGATGAATGGGAAATTTAAACTGGGGCGCTTATTAGGGGATTCCCAGTCTGCTGCATTGTAATGCCCCAGTCTGCCCCAATATAGTGGGGGTCAGCATAACATTTCCTACTTATGGGGTGGGGGGGGGATTGTGACAATCTGAAGTCAAAGCGGGCACACTCGTGAATTAACCCATTCAATGGATGACATTTTAACTCTTTCAGATCCTCATTGCTCTTCTAAAGCCCCAGTTAAAATATATTCTTAGAGCACAGGTAACACCAAAAAATGAAAGTGCCTTAAAGTAATGCAGTGTTGCCCTGCACTGGTAAAACTGACCAGTTTGCTTCAGAAACACTACTATAGTTCATATAAACAAGTTGCTGTGTAGCAATAGCTGAAATTGAAAAAAAAAGGCTAAATGGCACAGGATAAAGAGTGGATAACAGATAACACCATTATATTCTACAGAGCTTATCTGCTGTGTAACCTGAGAGCCCTTTTTTATTTGAATGGCTGCCCCCATTGCTACACAGCAGTTTGTTTATATAAACAATAGTAGTGTTTCTGAAGCAAACACAGCAGTTTTACCAGTGCATGGCAACACTGCATTATATTTTATTAAAACACTTACATTTTTTTTATGTTACTGTTCCTTTAATACATACACAGTAGCACTGGTGGGGGTAGAGCTTACAGTATACTGCTCCATATAATGGGTAGAGTTACAGAGCTCACCATAAACCTTGGCAATGCTTACTTTATAGTTACTAAATGCATTAGCTAATCCCTATTTTCTATAGTCAGTTTTTTTTATTAAATGTAGGTTATTTGGGTATTACCCTATGCAGGGGTACACTATACAAAAGTTGGGAATTCCCTTGCTTTCGTGAATAGCAGAATCGAAGCAACAGGAATAACACATTTGGAGCTTTCCATTATAGCAGCTAAGGTAAATATTGGGGGAATGGAGTTCACAGGAGGCGTGAAACCGTTTGGAGCTCACCTTCAACAGCGGACATATGCCAACTGGCTCTAACAAGGGCACAGACTGGAAGCGTTCATGTATATAATTAGCAAAATCGCACAGCATAAGAAAGCTGCATTTTATGGAAGCTCCTATACAGAGGGAACATCTTGGAGCGCACACATGGCCACAATAGTTATGGCTTTTGAGGCACTGACTTACATTTTCATGTTTACCATAAAGTGAAGCAAAATTACACCATAAGGAATGTTGGCGAACCTACGTCTCTCCCTAAATCCCCAACGTTTTATACCTGTAAAACACATTCAAAAGTAAAAAGAGTTGGGGAGCAACACATTCATGAAAACATTCATGTGGTCGGTTATTTGGTAGCCCTTATGTGGAACTTCAGCCTTACAGGAGAGTATGTTTGGCAGTACACTTGGTTTTTATACATCCAAAACTTGGCTCCAAATCAGGAAATAAAAAAATAAACATCTTATTTTAGATCACTGGAAGTAACACCCAAGAGGTTGGTGAGCTACATGTTGCTCAAGTGCAGCTGGTTGGGGATCACTGCCCTAACCCAACACCAAAAACTTTCCTACAAACTCAGATTTAATCATGGAAAAGTCACTTGTCATGTATTTTGGGTGGTTGACATAAAACTGGAAACGTATTTACCCTAGCATGTGTTCTTGGGTATACGAAACAATTTGGCGCTATAGAAATGCATGTTAATAATTATATATGGAATTTACCCTGTATTTACAGTGCCTTGTGTTATACATACAGGGTATTCTACAAGAAATTGCTACTATTCCTAGTATTAGGAATAAAATAGGAGCTGTGTCTTGTCATGTGCTCTGGCATAGTAACATGAAATTGTCACTGCATTTATTCTGCCAGATGTTCTGGGGTATTATGCACGGAAGTGCCACTGCAAAAATTGGACCATGTGTTCTGGGGTATTATATATATAATTGCACCTGCTTTCATTGTACCATGTGTTCTGTGGTATTATGTATAGAATTGCCACTGAATTTCTTCTACTATATGTTCTGGGGATATTATGCATAGATTTACCACTGCATTTATTGTACCATGTGTTCTGGGGTATAATGCATATAATTGCCTCTGCATTTATTGTACCATGTGTTCTAGGGTATTATGCATATAACTGTCACTGCATTGATTGTACCATGTGTTCTGGAGTATTATTCTTAGAATTGCCCCTGATTTCATTGTACCAAGTCTTCTGGGGTATTAAGTATAGAATTACCACTGCATTATTGTACCATGTGTCCTGGGGTATTATGCATATAATTGCCACTGCATGTATTGTACCATGTGTTCTGGGGTATTATGCATATAATTGCCACTGTATTTATTGTACCGTGTGTTCTGGGGTATTATGCACAAAATTGCTACTGCATTTATTGTACCATGTGTTCTGGGGTAGTATGTGTAGAATTACCACTGCATTTATTTTACCATGTGTTCTGGGGTAGTATGCATATAATTGCTCCTGTATTTATTATACCATGTGCTCTGGGGTATTATGCATAGAATTGTCCTGATTTTGTTGTACCATGTGTTCTAGGGTATTATGCATAGAATTACCACTGCATTTATTGTACCATTTGTTCTGGGGTATTATGCATAGAATTGTCCTGATTTTGTTGTACCATGTGTTCTAGGGTATTGTGCATAGAATTACCACTGCATTTATTGTACCATTTGTTCTGGGGTATTATGCATATAATTGCTCCTGTATTTATTGTACCATGTGCTCTGGGGTATTATGCATAGAATTGTCCTTGATTTTGTTGTACCATGTGTTCTGGGGTATTATGCATAGAATTGCCTCTGCATTTATTGTACCATGTGTTCTGGGGTATTATGCATAGAATTGCCTCTGCATTTATTGTACCATGTGTTCTGGGGTAGTATGCATAGAATTGCCCCTGATTTCATTGTACCATATGTTCTGTTGACCCTGAGATATTAATGTACAACATTATTAATTTGCCTCATCCTGCACAACAATTACTCTCTGCCAATAAATGCTTAGGTTAGCAATACTACATTTTGTATTTTACTGTGTTCAGTAGCATTGACAATTGTAGAACTTAACTATAAACTGTAGCAGCGTGAAAGTTTACAAATAACCAACATGCTTGCAACTATTTTTTGAGCTTTCCATAACAGCAGCAAAGTTGCCTATGGTATGGAGAATACCAATCAGTAATTTTTTGGAGCTTACCATGCACCAATAACAGTCTATTTTGAAAACAGTAATAAGGATATATTTTGGAAAGTATCACACACAGCATTTAACTTGTTTTATATAAACAAGTGCTACATCTGGAGCTTACCAGGCACAGCAGAAGATGAACCTGTTCAGATTTCTTTACAACTTAATAAACAGATGAGTTTACATTTTGAAGATGATCATGTGCAATGAAAGTGATGCATTCTGGACAGGTTCACCATAAAGAGAGGTGGTTACGTTTTGGAGTTTACCAAATAGATTAGAGCTTGGTAAAAGGGCAGGAATTTGAGTTGAAGAATGAATGGCCCTGCAGTGGGAAAGCAAAGACCTGTGAGTGGGTGGCTGGGAGTATTTCTCAGACTGGGGGTTATCTGATCACTGCCTGTGTTTAGGAAACAATAATCTAGGGTCCCCACTACAGGGGAGTTATTACATTAAATTGAGTTGGATTACATTAAAACCACTTCCAGGTTGGTGCCAGAGCAGGGCACATGTAGGAAATGTTAAGGTGCACTATAAACCTATCCTGATCCATTTCTCAGTCAGTGGGGATTTGTCTGCTGCTTCTAGTGTTGCTGGAATATTGTCCCAGTCTGACCACTGCGTATTACAGCAATGAGGTTTATTCCAGGCGTTACGTTTCTTTTTTTTCCTAGAGACTAGTGATTAAAATGATCATAGCCACTGAGACTCAATAGGAATTCTACTGAAAATAAATGTCGGCGGGTGAGCTCCAGGCAAGGATTAGTGGGGCCGTTTTCTACAATACAATGAGATATGGGCAGATTTAACCCCCATCGATTGTCTCATTCGATAGGAAAACGTCGCCTTATTAACAAGGAGCCGAATAGACACTTATAAAGAAGGGAGGGGGTGATAGGGATCGATCATGCCCCAGTTACTTTCTGATAAATAAAAACTGAAACAAAATTAAAATTGATTCTTATTATTTGATGCCACTCATTGCCTGACTGGGAGCTATAGTTTATTTATATTAGAGATTGTGAAAGATAAAGTGAGATCTACCCTAGACACTGAGACATTACACCCCCGACGCTTCGCATTGTCCTCACTCCTGAAATCTAATATCAGGGTCCGGGTGTGGACTGTGGACATCTGAGCACCTTATAATATACTAGACATTAAGCCCGTTAAATTAACGGGCGCTAGAACATATGTAGTCAAACATTTATAAAAACAGAATTGTTCTAGGCGAATTTTCACCTGCACTACGCAAATTCACTAACGTGCGAATTTACAATCTGGTCGGGGAATGGTAACGTATTTACGTTTTTCCCTCTGCTTGTCTCCTCCCTGGCTCTCCCTCTGTTTGTGCTGCTTGTCTCCTCCCTGGTTCTCCCTCTGTTTGTGCTGCTTGTCTCTCTCCTCCCTGTTTCTCCCTCTGTTTGTGCTGCTTGTCTCCTCCCTGGTTCTCCGAATGTTTGTGCAGCTTTACTCCTCCCTGTACCGACCTCCCTCCTTATCTACCAGTTCCCTGCCCGATACCTTTGTGCTGCACTTCCGCCGCCCTCCCTTCAGCCTGCGCAGTGACTGACTCACTCCTGCGCCGGTTAATGTCCAGTTATTCGCGGACTTGCGTCATGTGACCACTGCAGCACATGCGCAGTAGCAAATTCCACGGACACACGGAATCTGGACGCAGAGACAAATGGATTTTATTATATAGGATTTCTAATTATTATAATAACAGATCTCCTGCCCCCAGCACACATAGATGGAACTGGGGTATAAACCTCTCCCTTCCTTATGTGCTTCTATTTATTATTTATCGCATTGCTTTGCATGCACTTTCTGTTGTTATTGTATGTTCTTGTTGCAACTACTTATTCATACAATTATTAAAACAGATAAAAAAAAAAATTATGCCTTTCCTTAATTATTGCGCCTCGCATTATTTCTTGCATTGCTTTGCATGCACTTTCTGTTGTTATTGTTATGTTATTGTAGCTACTTATTCATAACATTATAAAAACAGATGTACAAAAATAAATTGCGCCTCCGGTTTGCTTCTGCTTCTGGTGAACACTGGATGGACACATAGACAGAACACACAGACCGACACTATGGAAATAAGTAATAATAGACAGAATAAAGAGTGCGATATCAGAAATACGTGATAAATAGAGAGATAGATAGATAGATAGATAGATAGATAGATAATAGATAGATAGATAGATAGATAGATAGATAGATAGATGGATAGATAGATAGATTGATAGATAGATAATAGATAGATAGATAGATAATAGATAGATAGATAGATAGATAGATAGATAGATAGATAGATATAATATATAAGATAGATAGATAATAGATGGATAGATGGATAGATGGATAGATGGATAGATAGATAATAGATAGATAGATAGATAGATATAATATATAAGATAGATAGATAGATAGATAGATAGATAGATAGATAGATAGATAGATAATAGATAGATAGATAATAGATGGATAGATGGATAGATAGATATAATATATTAGATAGATAGATAGATAGATAGATAGATAGATAGATAGATAGACACAGACAGATAGATAGATAGATAGATTATATATATATATATATATATATATATATATATATATACATACATACATACATACATATAAATATCTGGTATAAAACGATAGATTCAAATGATAGAGAGAGATGAATAGACTTTCGCTTGCAGGGGGCCACAGAGAGATAGGTGCTAGTAATTCATGTAGATAGTTATGCTAGATAGAGGCAGAGAGATAACTATTCAGACAGAGAAGGACTAGGTACTGTTTAGTTTTAAACACAGATAAGTTTGTTGCAGCAAGTGTCCAGAGTGTGGTTGTCACTCCCTCCAAGTTCTTCCCCCATTCCCCGCTATTCTCGGGAAACTGTGCTTTTAAGATATTTCCCCCCCTAATAACAAAGAGCGTGTTTGATGTCTTAACGAGGCATAAACAGCCATTAGTCATTATAATAATTGCACAGCCTCACCAGAAAATTAAAACTTATTCCAAAATAAATCGCTTTTATTTGTTTTGATTTCCTTTTGCTACCCTCCTTTTGAGATAGGGGCGCATAAAAAATAAAATGGGTCTATTTATATCTCGACGCAGAATCGCACAGACATGACATCAGCCGCTGTGCAACTACTGGGAGACTCCCTACCAATCAAGACAATTTGCGTTTTTCTATCTATCTATCTATCTATCTATCTATCTATCTATCTATCTATCTATCTATCTATCTATCTATCTCTCTCACTATCTAACTATCTCTCTCACTATCTATCTATCTATCTATCTATCTATCTATCTATCTATCTATCTATCTAATATGATGCCATTGCTATAACCCAAGGAAAATAATTTCTTTACCATATAGTTCAGTGCATGAAAACACAATAGTAATATAGTAATTTATATTTACAATTCAAGAATAATGGGGGCAGGAAAATGACATTTGTTTCATACTGGATGGAAAGTCTTAAAATAATCTCTTAAAATAATCTCCCTTAACTACATTGTATGTTCATAAACACAGCCTGCAATAGTTTAATACAAGGCAGACCTCAGGCGAGGTTATTACACCTCAGGTAAAGGGAACACAAGAACAGTATATAGATAATTGCCCTAATTACTAGGAGGACTGTTATTGGCTTTTTGTATGTATATTTTCCCCCTTTTTTTCTGTTGCTCTGTGTCTAAACCCAACATCCCTTGATAAATATTATAACTGAACAACCTGTCTCTACATGTCCCTTTGTTTTGCAACGTATTATCCACAACAAAACCATTACATTAACAGGTATAATAACATCCCAGAGCACGTTCAATACACACACACACAAATATCGCAGCTTGGACAACATTAATCCGGGACCAGCAGAAAATTCGAGGAAATTCGTTTTACATCCATGGGAAATAAAGAAAGATTTGGGCCTAGAATAAACGAAATAAAACAGATAGTTGAGAAATAAATATCAGGAAAATCATTTTAAAATGATTATGAATTGAAAAAAAAAATGAAAATAAATATATATATGAGCTAAAAGGTGGTCTGCAATCAAATCCCTGGGCAGGGGAGGGGCAGAATCCTATTATGCCAAGTCATATTAAAAGACAGGCGAATTTCCTGTAAAAGAGGGAAGAGTGCTGAATGTATAATTGGGAGTAATCATGTTACTGTTTGAATAAAAATGACACAGGGTGTTTAACACTGACAACAACATGTTTAGAAATAAGCTATTTATTCAAACAGTGTGTGTGTTTTTTTTTAATTCACAAGCATGTGGAGATGAAACACATTTTCAGTTTACGAATTTGAGTTTTCTTGTAAATGAAGAGAATTAAATAGATAGAGAAATACTATTTTGCTTTAACCATTCAAACCCTGATCATTTTTCTTTTTTTATATCCAACACAAAGATTTCTGAAAGTGCCGGAATGGCGCCACCTATTGGGCTATTGTGGTCTGACATTCACTTGCCAACTTCATTCTTACAAAGAGTAAAAAGCAAAAGGCTCTTTCTTGCACTTATAGGAAATTATTATTTTTCTGGTCGGGACTTTTTTTGGTTCTTGTTTTTTGAATACTAACGAGTTTTCGAGCAGACTTTTCTCTAAACCTTTCCACAAAAGAACAATTGCTTTGGAATATTTTATATGGCCTAAATTATTCCACATATGAAAGCGCAAACTGGAGCAGAAACAAATAATCATTAAAGTCATTTAATTGCGGGAATTAATAAGAAAATACAAGGCTTACAATTGTGGATTCGTCTAAAGCTTACAATGCGATTTTTTTATTTATTTGTTTTACGAAGGATCAAAATAAGTCTTTATTACATTATATACATCATATGAATTGAAATACGAAATATATAACAGTGATGTGCTTAGCAAATCATTTACTCCTTGTTGTCAAAGGATCTTTAATCCTGAATTAGGTGATTATTAACTCACCACGTTGGTTTTTTTAATTATTTTTTTTATTTTCGATTGTGTTTGATCATAAAACTCTAAAAACGGCGTTTTCCTGTGAATGGATTACCCAGATCTACACCAATGGCAGAAACGCAAGAAATCTGAAGGTTTAACATCTTGACATTTTTTTTATTTCTGTATTTGGGTTCATAAAGTGACATTTTGCCCGAATGCGCAAAAACGCAAATGTTAAATCGTAGTATTCTCTTGTAAAATGCCAAATGTTTTTTTTTCTTCCTTGTTCCAAATGCCCACAATCACCATTCATCCATATATGGCATGACTTGAGTTTTAATCTTCCCCTGGAATTAATGGGCACCCTGACAGAAACAAGGGTTAACTAAGGACCAGAGATGGGCACCCGGGCTTTAACCCAATTAGCCAGAGAAATTTCTCTCCATTCTTTATAAACGATGATTTACTAAAAAAAAAAAAAAATGTTTTTTTAATGGTCGCCCACTAATCTC
>CM044446.1:87807710-87948425 GCA_024363595.1 Xenopus borealis | reverse complement strand
GCAGGCTGCAGCCTTCAAAATATAACACACAGACACACACACACACACACACACACACACACTTATACACACAATAAGATGACAGAAGGCACATACTAATGCAATTACATAGCCAGACCACAACAGTGCTGAGGCATAAAATAACATTTAAAATGCAGTCACACACACACACACACACACACAAAATTTGGCTAATTCTGTATCTGCCTGATTAACTGATCCGTTAGACGCTTAACCTAAATTCACTACTTTCCAATGAGCAAGCTGGTCATTTTGGGCAGGTAACCCCTCATTTGAACAGCACGCGCGCCCTCTAGCGCCCAACCGTAGGCAAAGCGCATTCACGCTACTAAGCCTGCTTTGCTCCTTCCAGGGATAAACCTATATATATATATTTCAATCAATAACGTATTCTGTTCGTTAGAAAAGCGTCTGTCTATCTATCTTCTCTCTCTCTCTCTCTCTCTCTCTCTCTCTCTCTATCTATCAATTTTCTTTCTTGCTCTTTATCTATCCATCTATCCACCCATCCATCCATTATCTATCTATCTATCTATCTATCTATCTATCTATCTGTCTGTCTGTCTGTCTGTCTGTCCGTCCGTCCGTCCGTCTATCTATCTTCTCTCTCTCTCTCTCTCTCTCTCTCTCTCTCTCTCTCTATCTATCCATTTTCTTTCTTGCTCTTTATCTATCTATCTATCTATCCATCCATCCATCCATTATCTATCTATCTATCTATCTATCTATCTATCTATCTATCTATCTATCTATCATCTATCTATCTCTATCATCATCTATTTTATCTCTCTCTCTCTCTATTTTTAATTCTTGCTCTTTATCTATCGATCGATCTATTTAATTGCCTATCCATTCCTCTATCTCTTGCAGAACTATGTCTGTTATCTCTCATGCTATCTAATTATCTAGCAACATCTATGTGTATAATTATATTTATTGATTTGAAAATATAAATGTCTGCGTGTGTGTTTTTGTATCTGACCACAATAAAAGTACGTTTCTTTCGTGTTATTAAATTGTACCGTATAATATAATTCTACTATTGTAAATATTTATTTGGAATATAGATATATAAGAATAGAATGCGGAGACCTACCTCTCAGTTCATAGTAAATAATTTGTATTTATTTGTATACTAAAATTGAATCCTAAATGATTATTTGTTCCAGTGTAATTAGTAGTTGTGTGCAGGTAGATATATTCGTTGATTGGCTGTGTGCTTGGGAACAAATCATTACACAGAGCCAGAAGGAGACTAGAAGGTGAGTGTATTTCTAGTGACAGAGAATTTGGGGAGGGGGGTGCACACAGACCCAATAGTAAAGAACAGAAGGCTAATTGCTATTATATCCACTGTATCCAGCGTCCCAGCAGACAAAATAGAGACTGATCTCAGCAAGAAAGATGTGGCATATTATTTGTAACAGTTCCCTTAGCCTGATTACGAGATGCTTGCTATGTAGGTGCTAATTATTTCACTAGGACACAGCCAGACCCTTATCTCATTCTCCGGAGACATCCAGTCTTATGTTGCGTCAGAATCTGTTTATAGCCGGATTTAGGAACGATTTTTATTATTTAATTATTAATACAACTGAAATGGAAATTAAGTCTCAATCTGTAATGGGAATATATATATATATATATATATATATATATATATATATATATATATATATATTCTTATTTATATCTATATATTCATTATATTGTATTTTATATTAATTTCTTCCTTTCCACCAAGCACAAATGATTTGAGTCATTCAGCAAGGAGAGCAGTAAATGATTTATCAGTTGTGTTATTAACAGATCCAAGCCAGTAACAGATCACACGTGCCCGCAGACTTTCCATTTATAATTATATTTCATTACCAACATAAGATCCATTTACGACAAATAAAGCGATTGCTCGGATTAGCGGAATTAAGTCCATTTACTTTGAGCATTTTCCAGCCCCTGGGATGGCTGGGCATTTTATTAGTCAGACTTAATACAAACTGGAGGCGCAATCGTTCTCTCTTCTCTGACAAATCAGCGTGGAAGGATTTAAACGATTAATTACATTTCAAGATTGACACAAGCTCCCAGAATGGCAGAACATACGAATCTGGCAAACCGTGTCCTGTGTGCACAGAAGCAAAATTACACCGATTAGCGTGTGGCTTAATTACCCTGCATATACTGTATAAATAGGCCTTATTACATTAAATATTGCGCCATGCTAGTACAAATTACTTTATCCCCCCCCCCACAAGCACACACTGAAATGTTACACATTTTACACGCACACTTTATGCCACTCAAACACTCTCACACCCAAGAGAATATTTACCAGCATGAATTTATATGAAATGAAGAGCATAGATGGAAATTAAATGGCTGCCCTTTAACCCTCCCTATAGATTTAATAATAGTGAGTGTGTGTATTCTATTATCAGATAATATACTCAGTATGTAGAAAGGTACTAGTTAGTATGCTGCACATTTAAAACACAATTTAAACACTATCTCAGTATCCCATTGTTTTTCTCTGCTTTATATATATATATATATATATATATATATATATATATATATCCAGAAGAATCCGCACTCACAGGTCTTACTAATTAAAATTTAAGTTTTTATACATATATATTATATATATATATATGCAAAGCTTGGAAGAGCCATGTGCACAGGTGTTACAGAGCCAACACAGTATTACATATACAAAACTGAAAAAAATGCTGTTGCACACAGGGACTTTTAAATGGAGAAAACATTTTTTTATTGCATGATTATGATTATGCACTAAACCTTTTTTTTTTATTATTAATAAACCTACTTCACTTTATTTTTAACTTTTTGGTGTCATTGTGTAAATCCTGCGAGTGCTATCATTTTGGACAGTTTATTATTTGTTTTTTTTTTTTGCATAACCACCCAGGACTCTACTGCTTCAATGTGTGCACTATATATATATATATATATATATATATATATCTGTAGAAGGACTCGCACTCCAAATATTCCTGAAAAATAGCGAAGTTTATTCTTTTAACGCATATCCAACGTTTCGGCCCACACCTGGGCCTTTCTACAAATATAACTAAGATATTGACCCACGCACCCGCATCTTATGAAGCCCAGTAAGAGTGCACACACTGGATAAAGTTTATATATATATACTGTATATATATATATATATATATATATATATATATATATGTATTTTGTACATACAATATCATGTAAAGCAAGGCACTCGCAGGACTTAAAATAGGGTGAAACAGAGAAACAGTTTATTTCTTATTCCAACGTTCAAGGTCTCAAGGCAGACCCAAACGTTGGAATGACAAATTGACTTTTTCTCTTTTTCACCATATTTTAAGTCCTGTGAGTGCCCTTGCTTTACGTGATATTCTATAAGACTTTTCTGCTGTGTGCACCCAGGATTTTTCTCCAGTAAGTGAGCGCAGCTATTTTTCCTATAAGGATAATGTGCACTAAACAGGAAACAGTTAAATAGCCCACCCCCATAAGTGAATAATGGCGCCAAAGTGACGTCAACACGTACCTCTGCATAACTAAAACGAAATGTAGTTAATTGTGAATTGTTGGCTTTTGTTACATTCGGAGCAGTAGCCCTGCTAGTGTAAATGGCAATGCACTTCCACCCTGTTGGTTACAATAACCTTACACACTACTAGTAGTGCACTCCTCCGTTGTAGAGGGGGGCCTTGAAATACAGGGGTGCACACGGCCGTCTGTATATGCTGCTGTGCAGGTTTGTATAAGACGCTAAACAGAGGAACATATTTAATACGGTGGCGCAATCATAGCGCTTAGCTCCTTTAGGACGTGTAGGGAAGTGTAGTTAATCAGTCAATAACAAGATCTCCTTCCTGGGTTATCCCTAATGCCGTATACTTTCTGCTTTAATATTTACATTGAAAATTTTGGTTAAAACAAATAATTGCGGGTGGCATTTATATTTTGCTTTATTCTAAATATTCTCTTAGTGACGTCAAGTGTTTTATAAAGGGAAAGTAACAAGCTAAAGATACTCCTCCGAATGTATTTTATAGTGTATTCATTTTCCTGCTGCTGCTAAGTGCAAGTGAGTGACAGCTCAGCAAGGGAATATTAGGGAGTTCTTTATATTTGTCTAGGTGGAATAAGGTGGCAGATTATTATTGCTTCTTCCTTCAGTCGTTGGTCATCAATTCACTAAACAGCTATACCAATTCCTGGTTATTGAGCTCTCAGAATAATGAGTCCTTTCCTATCTGAAATAATAATTCCCCATTGGCTGGACCTCTTCGTTATCAATATACTTGGGGAGCAAATGACCTCTGGATTGCTTGACTTCTATTCCATGAAGCCATTGATACAATTTGCAATTATTTTTCATTATTATTTTTATTTTTTTGTAGTCTGACTCTTAAATTGTAGTTTTAAGTTTTAAGCTATCGTTTCCAGTTTGCTATCTGGTTGCTTGTGTCTTGTTTGCCTTAGCAACCAGGCAGCGGTTTCAATGAGACTAGGGGATATTGACAGGAGAGGGACTGAACAGAAAGATTAGGAATAAAAAGTAACAGGCAATTATAATAAGATTGTAGCCTCACAGAGCAATAGTTTTTGTTGTTGCAAAGGAAGAGGAAGGCAAATCATAAAAAAAACGACGAATTGCAAAGTTGCTAGAAATAAGACATTCTATAACATACTAAAAAATGTACTTAAAGGGGTTATTCACTTTCAAAAACGTTTTTCAGTTCATTTGGTTTCAGATTGTTCACCAGAAATAAAGACTATTGTTCAATTACTTTCTATTGTCTATTTGTGACTGTTTTTCTAATATTGAAGCGTAAAGTTAAAAGTTATAAAGCAGCTGGGGGGGTTCTAAATTAATTGATACACTTGGAGATTTGTGGAGATTAGTCGCCCAGCGACAAATTGCCTCTTCTTCGGGCAACTAATCTCCCCGAACTGCCTACCCGAGTCTAGGGTAGTGACACACGGGGAGATTCGGGGAGATTTAGGGCAGATTTACTATTGGGAATAGTGGGTGAAGTAAAATCCTTGAAATTCGAATATCGAATTCGAAAGGATTTTACCCCAATTCGATCAATCGAATAAAAAAAAAATTTGATTGATCAATCGTTCAAATCGATCGATTCAAACGATTTAATCGATCGATCGAATTTTTTTATTCAATCTAAAATAATGATTCCCAATTCGGTAGCTTGGTTCTGGCGAAGTAGGTGGTCGAATAAAAATTTAAAGGGGAAGCTATTCGACCATCGAATATTAGAATAAAATTTTATTCGAATATTTGAATCATTCTAATTCGAATATTCGATGGTCGAATTTGCCTAATTTGCATATTCTAAGATTCAAATTCGAATTTAATTAAAATTCGATCAAACTTCGAATTCTTCATGTGAATTTTGTAAATCTGCCCCATAGTCGCCTGGTGACTAATCGCCTCTTCTTCTGGCCGTCAATCTCCCCGAACTTCCTTTGTGTGTCTTCCCTTCCTGTTTTCCAAAGTCACGGAAGTTGCCTCACGAGGAAACTTCGGAAAACAAAGTGGTGTGTGTGTATTGCAGCAGGCATTTTTATTTTTAGCCACCGCAAGACAGGGGGAAGCGGTTCGGGGAGATTAGTTGCCCAAAAGAAGAGGCGATTTGTTGTTGGGGCGACTAATCTCTCCGAATCTACTCCTGTAGACCTTCTGTAAAGGAAGCTGTTAGAATTGATACAATAGTTGCTAATATGCCACAGATACTGTTAAGAAATATATCAACTAATTGTAGCAACTAAATGTAGCAAATTGTAACAGTTCAGATGCTCCTGGATCACTGAGCTGCCAGACTGAGAACACTAGAGAGATGACCATTAAACTTTAAATTTCAATTTTGGGAAAATAGTAAAAAATAAAAGATGGAAAGCAATTGAAAAAAGTCTTTGTTTCTGGGGAACAATCTGAAAACAACTGAGCTAAAAAAAATTGTTTCGACATTTAACACTTTTAAAGGTCAATAACTCATTTAAGACCTACTTTGTAGGTGATATCACCAAAATTTAAAGCTAGGTAAGACCCGGCTGGGATTATACTGGAAAAAAAAGGCACTCACATCTATTCTTAGTCTTATACCCACAATGCACCTGTCAATTCAAATTCCAGTGCTGTTACAATAAGTATTAGCACTGGACCTAAGGACAAATAAAAGCTGCCCATTTTTCTTAATGGATATTTCTGTATTTAAATTAAAACCCCTTAAATACCTACACAATAAGTAACACACAAAATCTCGATGTGAGCAAACTCCTAGGGTTCTTGCAAAGTTTTGTGTGGATTTGGCACTTTTTCTTAAATATATATTTCTATGCAATTCATCCATTTCAGGCAACTAAACTTTGCTCAGATTTAATGTTAATGCCTCTCACACTCATAAAGGGAACCTCACCCCAGTGGAAGAGTAGTTGTTTCCTTCATTAAAAAACTGTATCACCCACTACAGGCAATGCAGTTGTATCAGCTTTCCAACAAGTTGCACAAAGTTCACAAGTGTGAGAGATCTGTGAGTCAGAAGCCGCATGTGTTTGTATGGAAGGAAGCTTTTCTCATAAAGCTCCTGTGAATAAATACTCAGCATCACTGCACAAATGCACAGCCTCTCCCTCTGACCCACACACATTGCTTTGCACTGAATCCTGTCTTCCCAAAGAAATGCTGTTTCAAAGGGGAAATGTCATGGACTATACTTGTTAAATGGGAACTGTCATCAAAATGATAAAATGATAAAGGGTTTGCTTGAACCTGAAATCAGTTATGAAAAGTAAGAGAGGGTTGGCCTACATTATTTACTTTCCCTTTATAGCATTATATAGTTGTTCTGGCGAGAAAGGAAGGAAGAATGAACAAAAGACAGAAATGAAGGAAGGAATAAAAAAACACCTGTTTTTATGAACAGCTAATTTAATTTAAAAGAGTTGGCCTACAATTATTTGACTTCACTTTATATTATTCTATAGTTTTGTAGTGGAGAAAGAAAGAAAGAAAGAATGAAAGAAAGAAAGGAAGGAAGAAAGAAAGAAAGGAAGAAAGGAAGAAAGGAAGAAAAGAAGAAAAGAAGGAAGGCAGGATGGCATGAGTCACATATAACATTTAAGGAGTTCAGTGGGATCATTGCTACACAGTAGGGTTTTGCGTAACACATTTTAAGATGGCCATACACGGTGATATCCGATCGGTTGGCGATATCACCAAACTAGCAGATCTCTCACAGATATGCCCACCTTAAGGTGGGCAATATCAGGCTGATCAGATTGTGGGCCCTAGGGCCCAACGATCGGATCATAATGGAGGCTATATGGGCGGTCGGATCGCGGCACCGCATCAATGAACAGATGCGTCCGAGATCTGATGGGATTTTTACTTCTGTCCGATTGACATTTGGATGATTTTTGGGCAAGTATTAATCGGGGAAGCCCGTCGGAGGGCCCCATACATGGGCCAATAAGCTACCGAATCTATCTGTCGTATCGGATCAGCCCGGTATCACCTCAAGGTGGGCATATCAGGGAGAGCTCCACTCATTTCGCGATGTCACCAAACGAGTGGATCTCTCCGCGATATGCCCACCTTGAGGTGGGCGATATTGGGCTGATCCGATGGTTTGACCTAGGGCCCAATGATCGGAAACAGGTGGTTGGATCACGGGACCGCATCAATGAACAGATGCGGCCACGATCCAATGGGATTTTTAGCCCCGTCCGATCGACATCTGCCCCGACTTTCGGCCAGATATCGATCGTGGAAGCCCATTGGAGGGCTCCAAACACAGGCAAATAATCGGCCCGTGTATGGCCACTTTTATTCCCTGTGGGAGACGTCTTCTACAATTTGCAAATCCATATAATTTCCCCAATAGGAAATTCAAACAATACTCAAGTTCCCTAAAGAAGTGCAAATACAGTAGATGGGTTCAGAAATGGCAGAGACTCTATATATTCCTAAAGAACAGTTTAAGGGTCACAGGATACATTTGTAGTGGAATTATTTTTAGTTTGGGGTCCCCAAACTATTTTACCCATAAGCCACACTCAAATGCAAAATGAGTTGTGGAGCAACACAAGCATGACAAAAGACCCTGAGTGTGCCAAATAAGGACTGTGATTGACTATTTTGTAGCCTCCTTGAGGAATGAAAGCCTACAGGAGGTTATGTTTGGCAGTACCCTTGGTTTTTATAAACCAAAACTTGCCTCTAATTTGAGTCTGCAATTAAAAATAAAGCTTTGAGACCACTGGGAGCAACATCCAAGGGGTTGGGGAGCAACATGTTGCTTTCGAGCCACTGATTAGAGACCACTAGTTTAAAGTTTGTGCTTCTAGATCAACTACAAATACAGTAATGAGAAAATGCCCAGAGCCCAGGGGTTGATGCTTTGTACTTGGTGTCCATGTCCTTTTTTTCTATGTGATATCCATATATCATCATATATAGACTAGCACACCCTAGACCACATCAAGCTCTTCTTCCCCTGGCTCCGTGAGGTATCTGTGGGAATACGGAGAAGACTGTAACTAGTAAACATATATACTATGCTGGCCACAAATTAAGACATTAAACTGTATCCTACCATACCTTGCACATGATTGGTCAAGATGGTATCTGTTATATCCGGGTCATCATCAACTTAGGAATAGATAGACCTGAATCTCTGGATGTAAATGGGCCAATCAGTCTAATCTGGACAAATACACTTGACAACCCAGGGTATCAGGGGTACAGTATACGCACCCATGGAGACCGATGTGGGAATGCTCTCAGGTCCCCTATCATATAATTCTCTAAGGAGAACTGCGCTTTTCCCTATTAACATGGCTAATATCTATACTTCTATGGGAAACTTCAATGTATTTGAGGGCTACAGTCCCACCAGGTGATTGCACCCCTTGTACTTTCACCCCAGTTTTCTTGCATTCATACATTTCATAGGTTATGGGTTAGAGTGTTATGAATGTTAGAGTTCCACTGACATCAGAAGAAAAGAAATAGCTTTATGCTTATGGTAAACATTCGTTCTGGATATAAATAGTAAAAGGTGATGTAAAGCCTCCATAGTTACATAGTTACATTGGGTTGAAAAAAGACAACGTTCATCAAGCCCTCCACATTAAAACCCAGCACACACACACACACACACACACACACACACACACACACACACACACACACTCTTTCACACAAACCATATATGCCCATAGCTATACTAACTGTAAAGTTTAGTATCAAAATAGCCTTTGATATTATGTCTGTCCAAAAAATCATCCAAGCCCCTCTTAAAAGCATCAACAGAATCGGCATCACAACATCACCCGGCAGTGCATTCCACAACCTCACTGTCCTCACTGTGAAGAACTACCTACACTGCTTCAAATGAAAGTCCTTTTCTTCTAGTCTGAAGGGGTGGCCTCTGGTGATCCTCTTTATGGGTAAAAAGGTCCCCTGATATTTGTCTATAATGTCCTCTAATGTATTTGTAAAGTGTAATCATGTCCCCTCGCAAGCGCCTTTTTTCCAGAGAAAACGACCCCAACCTGGACAGTCTCCCCTCATAATATAAGTCTTCCATCCCCCTAACCAGTTTAGTTGCACTTAGTCTCTGCACTCTCTCCAGCTCATTTACATCCCTCCTAAGGACTGGAGTCCAAAACTGCACTGCATACTCCAGATGAGGCCTTACTAGGGATCTATAAAGAGGTATAATTATGTTTTCACCCCTTGAGTTTATGCCCTTTTTTATGCAAGACAGAACTTTATTTGCTTCAGTAGCTACAGAATGACACTGCCCAGAATTAGACAACTTGTTATCCTTCTCACAGTCCCAACACACTGCCATTTAGTGTATAACTTGCATTTATATTATTTTTGCCAAAGTGCATAACCTTGCATTTATCAACATTGAACCTCATTTTCCAGTTTGCGGCCCAGTTTCCCAACTCAAATCACTCTGCAGAGTGGCAGCATCCTGCATGGGGTGTAGTTCTCCATATAACAGAGCATTCAGTTTCAAGGGTTTGGGATCTCAGACCAACTGAGCTGGGTCTATTTATGGCTTTTATTCTCTACACATTTCATAGCTATGAAATCCTCTCATACCAGACTGTCTGGATTTCAGATGTTGGAACAAGGATCCGTGGGAGGGATATAATGGAATTTTATCACATAGCTTTCCTTCTCTGATTTGCTTTGCTGTAATTCCTACCATGCCTATAGCAGATAGATATATTGTGATTTTTGATGTTAGTGGTGCCTCTATGAGTTTCTTCCTATTTCGGGGCAGCATATTATTTTAGCTGAGCCTATTGAACACTTCTCATCTTTTGTGGTGTCTTATATTTATTTAGAGTTTGTGCATAAAAATTCTCTTTGGCCATGTATATGGTCCCCTTCAACACCCCAGCTGTTGCACAACCATGGAGTGTGTGATAGATGGGATTCACTGCCATAGCTTGTTTTGTGTTTAAACAACTGTGTGTCTCCGGTGGGAGTTGTTTGTTCTACAGCAGCTGGAGCCTTGACAGTATCCTCCCCTTCCACTAGGGGGACGTGCACAAATTTGGTTATTTTTGTGCCCACTGAGCTAAGTGCATATTTATGTAAAATTTTGGCCTCCATATGACAATATCCCCTTACATTACATTTCCATAAGGAAATCCTGAATGTTATCCTGAATGCTCAGGACCTGAGGTTTTCTGTAATTTGGATCTTCATTTAATGGATCAAGTACAAAGTTTGCTGGCTTGCAAAGTTGTCTATCCTTGTATTTTACATTGGATGAGTGCAATAGAAACTGAGAATCTGCAGAACCCCATATAACCCCATATAAGAACAAGTTTGTAGAGCCCTTGTGCAATTTTCCCATTCTGAAAAATCTTCGGTGCACTGGTTAGAACTACTTTTTTGCAGTACTGGGGTTTGTTTTCAGCTGTCGGTATGTTCTCCCTGCGTCTGTGTGGATTTCATGCAGTTACTTCAGTTTCCTCCCACTCCCCAAAAAATATACAGACACGGTTGATTGATTGACAATATGTATTGACCATAGTATGTGCATGAATGTGATAGGGACCCTAGAATGTAAGCTCAAATGGTGTAATGTGAATGATGTATAATCTCTGTATAAAACTGGGGGAAATATATATGGGAATCTTATAGAGAACAATGTGATTTGTTAAGAACTGTAACTAACAACATGCTTATAATGAGTCTAAACTTACATACCATACATACCATACCATTAACATGTCGTTTGTGTATATTGGGAACCACCCCAAACGGAAAGTCACCTATGTATACAATCAAACATGCCACAAGACTTCTGTCCAAAACATCCGAGGCAGGTGCTAAAAGAGAACCTAGCATTAAGGAAAGCCTTAAAATATGAACTTTATCAATATGGGTGATTTCTATTATTTTTGGCTGTTGCAATGAGTGGGACTTGCTCATGAGCTTGAATATCACTCAACAATGTGAGCCACATTCCATGGGTTCAGAGAAATAAATACAGACTTTGGGGACTAAGGACTTATGACTAATGACACAGTAGAACAGACATTGGGGAGGAAGAGAAATTGAAACATGGTGAAAGAAGTATATGAGCGAAGATATGAAAAAATTGATGTAATGATTAGTGATGGGGAATTTATTCGCCAGGTGCAAATTTGCGGCGAATTCCCACTTAAAAAAAAAAAAAGTGACGCAACTCATTTTGCGAATTTTTCGGCAAAACGGGATAGATTTGCCCATCACTAATAATGATTCATAAATTAAGGTGACTACAGACCACAAACCAGGAGTATGGCTTTTAAGGAATACTTAACACTGGTCTCTTCATTCCTCTATCCAAGATGGCAGCACCCTGTCCTCCCACATGGCATGTCCTGACATCGGAGCATCAGACGTGCGCTGTGAGTCACTAGCACCATGTCGCACATGTCAGAAAGGATGCCAGCGTCAGAACGGACGCCAGTGTTAGAACACCGGTGTCAGGCTGCCAGCATCATGACATCATCATGCCCATTTTGGTGCCAGAGGAGGCATATTTAAGGAGCCTAGACACAGCAAACATTGCCCAATTATAGGTTCCTGGGAGTGATAGATATACTTTACTATTGGATTCTTGTGTATTGACTTCGGCCTGTTTATCGTATTCAACCTTTTCTTTTTGGATTGACCCTTTTGCCTGGACTTGTTTACCCTTTTGCCTGACCCCTCTTGGATACCTCGAACTGTTCTGGACTTTGCTTCCTCCTTGGTCCGCAAATCCTTTTTGGAGCCTTCGGGCCCTGACAGTAAGATAAGCGATTGCATCAGTTTACTGAGTGATAAAAAGCATGAAGTAAACTCTAAATCCTGGTGGCATGTTGACTGTGAGCTGATGAACATGAAACAAACACATCTAACTGAGCTCAACGTTGCATTCCAATCCCATCATTTCACTGGCAGTCAGATACAGATGCTATTTACAAGTAATTATCCAGCATGGAGATTCAAAATAATTATTCATTTTGTTTCTAAGATAGAGTGTAAATGTCCCTCTTGATGATATATAGTGAACCCCAGGGGTCACTGATGCTTGGGAAAAAAAAAAATTATGAGGATGCTGCCACCAAACCACAACATGGAAACATTATTCAGTGATATATGGCAAAGGGTACCTGGCACGTATTACAGCAACCAATCAAATCCTATACCCTTAGAAAAAGAAATGCTACTTGTATCTCAGTCTGTAAAATTAAATCAAAAAAGAGTCCTTGAAGAAACAAAGGTTCCCCTTACAAAAGTCCACCAACAAAATTCAGGTTCTCCTCTTCCTGTGTAAAGTTTCTCCAAATTGCAGATGAATTGCTGGTTGCCTCAAAAGGCAGGATTTTGGGGGGAAACAAAAAGTGACAAAACGTTTCTCTGATAGTGTAATATTTCTATATAAATGTTTCGTATTATATTAATACTCCAGTGTACTTCTATATTAAAAAGTGACCCAAAAATTTTTTTACTGGGATAATTGTAAATTACACCTTGTGTTCTGTGCTAGAATATATAACCGTGAAGTGGTAAGTGGCAATAGCCGTTTATTCTACAGTTGTCTTATTAACACCGTGCTGTTACTTAGGAAAAGACTTTCTTTTAAGCGACAATTATTCCCAATTTTAAAAGCTTCACACCCACTATTTGGTTATTTAAAGTGCGCTTTATTCCTAGTGCCTCCAGTGGTATATTGAACTCACCGGACGTGAGTTTAACCAGGCAAAAGGGTTAAACTTGCTTCCTTCTCCGATGATGTAATTGCTTCAGCTTAGAGATGGAGAGAAAATGCAGGGGACACCCATGTGTAGACTTTTTGACAATCCAGTTTAATAAATAATTAAAACAAACTCACAAACAGATTCCCCCGAAGTCCCGTAAAAAAAAGTCTCTGTGATGCGGCTTCCAGTACTTTTAGTAGGCTCCGTGGCGTCCCTTCCAGAGTCCACTAGTTTCTTCTTTTCTCTTTTCCCGAAGCAAGAAGGAAGAATTACCCTGAGGCTGCTGGGCCAGAGTTCCAGTCTGCAGAGTTAGCTGTATCTCAGTCTGTTTAAAGGGGAAGGAAAGTATAAAATAGAATAAGGCTAGAAATGCTGTATTTTGTATACTAAACATAAACATGAACTTACTGCACCACAAGCCTAATCAAACAAATGATTTATGCTTTCAAAGTTGGCCACAGGGGGCTGTCATCTTGTAACTTTGTTATACATCTTTGCAAGACTAGACTACATACACATGCTCAGTGTGATCTGGGCTTCTTAGGGATCGTCATAAATGATCAAAAAACAAAGCTGCTTGAGTTCTTCATGGCTGGCAAGTAAGGCAGGGGCTCCCCCTGCTGTTCATAAGTATGATTGTTTCCCTGTCAGAATTTAGGGGCTGTCTAACAATTCCTATTTTTTTCCTAATTTCACTGCATACAGTCAGGTTTCTTATAAAAACGGTACACATTTTTTAATGAAAGTATAATGGAGATATATTTATTTTTCATTAAAGAAAAGTAAAAATGGGATTTTATTTCTTTGCCTTTCTTTGCCCTTTAATGAAAAAAAAAACAAGAAAATAATGCTGAGGGATGTCCAGTGTGTGGACTGAGCCATGAACCCCAGGGGATGTAAGGATGGAAGCAGGTTGTATAATTAGCAATTTTCCTACAGCATTCTCTTGTGGGGGACAGATGTTATGATGATTCCAACATGAACATATTGACTATTGGACCAGGACTGTTCAACTTTGACCCACTGCCTGGATTAAGCCCCCCTTAGCCATTTTTTTGTGTGGACAGATCTGATGATTCCAACATTAATATATTGGGGGGAACTCTTTTGCACAACATTTCAAACATGATTTTACCCCACATTTCTTCTGAATTTGTCTTTGGCTCTTCCTAAACCTGTCCGTCTGTCAT
Source organism: Xenopus borealis (assembly GCA_024363595.1). Classification (NCBI taxonomy): domain Eukaryota; kingdom Metazoa; phylum Chordata; class Amphibia; order Anura; family Pipidae; genus Xenopus; species Xenopus borealis. Next base: position 87,933,912 of record CM044446.1, on the reverse strand, counting down.
CAGGTGCCTCTCAGCTGTACATTTGCCTATATACTAATGACTGTGCCCTTTAGAGAAGTGATTCCCTGCCACTTTCAATATCTGTAAATTATTCACTCATACCAAACCCTTTTGCCCTTCAGTAAAATAGACATGTGAGTCATATGGCTTAGAGATACTTCATTATGAAGTACATTTTATTCTATAGGTGATTGTGCATGAACAATCTATTCTATCATCCCAGTTTTGGACGTCAAATGTTTATTTTAGATTGTATGTTACATTTTTTTGTCTAAAAATAAATATAAACAAGTAAAATCCCATTGCTATGGGGGAATTATATATCCCTGTTAAATATAAGTTCAAAGTTCGAAAGCTTCCTCACATTGTACAACAGGGGGTACATTATTTCTTATAATGCATAGGATTTCATGAGTCATGACACAAGTGGCATCACTAAGCTCTTGTAACAGATGACATCACACCATTAAAGGGATTCTGTCATGATTTTATGATGTACTTTGTATTTCTAATTTACACTGTTTACATGGAAAATAATTCACTCTACAATATAAAGTTTAATTCCTGAACCAGCAAGTGTATTTTACTATTGAGTGCTGCTCTTAAATCTAACAGCCTGCTGTTATCTTGTGTTAGGGAGCTGCTATCTCATTACCTTCCCATTGTTTTGTTGTTAGGCTGCTGGGTGCGGGAAAGGGAGGGGGATGATATCACTCCAACTTGCAGTACAGCAGTAAAGAGTGATTGAAGTTTAGCAGAGCACAAGTCACATGACTTGAGGCAGCTGGGAAACTGACAATATATCTAGCCTCATGTCAGAATTTAAAATTAAATATATAAAAAAAAATCTGTTTGCTATTTTGAGAAACGGATTTCAGTGCAGAATTTTGCTGGAGCAGCGCTATTAACTGATTTTTTTTATTTATTTTTTTGCCATGGCAATATCCCTTTAATAAAGACATATTTTACTGTTACTGGTTTTCATGGTTCTTGAGTGTTATACACATAATACACACATTGTCTTAATACCATAAGTTGTGGGCACATTAACTGCTGAGCCACCTTACAAAATAAAGTCAGAAGTTCCAGGGACAAATAAACTTGACCTGAAAGCTGATAAGGGTTATAGTTTCCAGGCAATACTTTGCTCTCCAAGCCTGATTGCCCTTGCTGTTCCTGATTTCAACTGTGCTTGGTACTGGATGTCAATCACTGTCAGAAAGCTAGGGAAAGTACATCAAGTGACCAGGCAGTGTTGGACAGTGGAGGTGGTGGGCATCGTGAGGGTTCATCCGATATATAGATGACTTTCCATGTCCTTTGAAATCTGAGATTTTAGTAAACAATTAGATTCAAGCTGAGTTCCTATGTATGATTAAAGTATATTTGCCGCAAATCAGTCATGCATTTACTGAATAAAGCTCTAAATGTTTTATTAGCATATTTTACGCATGTGGAAATTGGAAAGGAACTTTCAGATTTTAAACACATAGACTGGACAGATTTCTAATGGCTCATTACCTTTCTATGGGATGTGTGACATTAGCAGAAAACTCTACACCCAGCCATCTATCAGCATGTACTAAATGAACCTTTGCTCGCTGTGTGTATCAGCAAATTCCCTGAAGGGCCAGTGGTTTTCAAGGGGAACAGGTATATTGGTTTCAAGTAAAACAAAGTATATACACACAGTCGGAATCCTGCAAGAGATAAATTGCTTGGTGACAGACCTGAGGAGCAGCTTAGCACTTGGACAGGATTACCAGTTACTTCACTTTTCTCCTCTGCGTCATTTTCATGGTGTGGGGCATTCTCTTAAAGTGGACCCATCACCCAGACACAAAAATCTGTTTAATAAAAGTCCTTTTCAAACTAAACATGAAATCCAATTTAAAATTTTTATTAAGGCATTCATAGCTGTTTTAAGCTCATTTAAAAATCTCAGCTGTCAATCAAATATTGTCTGCCACTCCTCTATGCCTTAGGCAGATAATTACTTTCACTTTCCATTCAGCACTTCCTAGATGTCACTGCTCCCCACACATTCCCCCAGTTCTCTTAACCATTTAATTGTGTAGCCAGGACATGGGGATAGGCATCGGGTCCCTCATTCTGGTGCACAAACAACATTCTGAGATGATGCAAGTCTTGCCTTAATAACAATGTCCACAAAATGGCTCCTGCCTGCTTGCTATAATTATGAATTCCCAGACTAAAATCAAGATTAAAATCATTTATATAGTGTAACTAATGTTTATTTTGCTTAACTAATGTGATAAAATATGATTTTGAATATTTTTTTGGGGTGACGGGTCCACTTTAAAGGACTCCATAGGCTCTTCATGTGTCTCCTGGGAACTCCTGGATAGACAGTTCAAAGCAATCTCTGTGAGAGTGTCATACCACATTGCAGAGCAAGGTGCACATACTGTTTACCTGTTTTCACACTGTTTGCAAAATAGTGTGTACCAAAATTGCACCAGATTTCCAAATATGCATTAAAGGAGAACTAAACCCACCCAATAAGAAAAGCCCCATCTACAACCCTAGATAGTCCCCTCCCTGCTTCCTACCCACATGGTGTATTATTACAGAAAGTGTCCCTGGACAGCATGCTCACTTATTTATGCAGCAGCACAGCAGATCTTTGGGGTCTTCTTCATATCCTCTTCTTCACAGAACTTTTCCACTGCGCAGAGCCAAATATGGCGTCCTCTCACAGAAGAAGACCTTAGACCATGAACTTCGCTGCGCTACTCTGCATAAATAAGTGAGCATGCTGTCCAGGGATTCTTTCTGGAATAATGTACTATGAGGGTAGGAAGCAGAAAGGTGGTACTATCTAGGGTAGTAGATGGAGCTTTTCTTATTGGAGAGGCTTTAGCAGTGGTGTAACTACCAGGGGTGTAGGGGGTGCAATTGCACCACCGTCCCCATCCCCTTGGGGCCCTTCGGAGCCACAAAAATGGTTATGGTAGTCAGTTATATAGGGGGAGATTATACATCATAGTTCTCCTTTCAGACACAAATTTATTAATTTTGTGCCTACTATTCCAATTATTTTTAATGGAATAATGTGCTATGTGGGTAGGAAGCAGGAAGGGGGGACTATCTAGTGTAGTAGATGGAGCTTTTCGTATTGTAGAGGCTTTAGCTTGAGCTCACCTTTAAGCCACTAATTTAATCGCTTTGTGCCTATTATTCCCATTATTTTTATAGGGAATGTAAACCTAAAAAAATGAATTGATATAAATGAACATGGTGCTACTATGAGAACTTTTGCAATTTACATTCATTACGTGTCTTTGTTTTTTCTCAGATAGCAGGTTTAGAATTTAAGGTATAGAGTGTCTGTGACTGTTGGCTAGCCCAGGGAGATTACTATACAGTGTATATTTAACAATATTTCCCTTTAATGAAAAATCATGAAGGCAGACATGGTGCTATTAAGGGTTCCAGTATTAAAAATATAGATAACAATACAGTAATTAGAGACAAATAACACTCTTGAAAGCTAGAGTTCAGTTTCTGTACTGTACTGTAGAGGCATGGCACTCTGGAACAAGTGCATTAATATGAAAGGTTCAGAAATGAAGGAAGGTGCTAATTGTCATACAATATGGTACCACAATCAGGCCATTATTGGACTCTAGTAAATTATTTGTTAGAGGCTGGATCAGTTGAGGGTACTTCATATCTTGACTACAGAACCCAGCCAGCATTGTTTAATATTTCATAAAATGTTTGGGAATATATAAAGATTTGTAGACCACAGCAACACTGTTATGGAAGGAGAGGGGGCAATTCATTTGCTTTGGATCCCTGGAGGCAAATGCCCGCTATCATCATCATCATCTTTGTATTTACATCTTAGAAACTTATTTCTGTAACTGCTGACTTTCATACAGTTTAGCACCCTCATTCATAAATCACCCCCCAGATCTATAGGCATGTAGCTGAATCATTAAATCATGAATTGATACATGTTAATAAAATAGTAAACTTGGATAAAACTGGCCGTCTGTGGTACATGGGTGTAAATGATAGGGAGTTTAGATTGTAAGCACCATGGGAATGATGTATAATCTCTGAAATGTGCTGCAGAGTTAGTTGTCGCTATATACCATATCAATAAAGGATAATAATAAGTTTCAAACTCATCCCCCACACAAGTCTTACTGCTGGGTGTGATTGTAGTTGTGCTTGTAACAGAAACTCCTGCTTCTTAGGAAAACAAGTCTAAAAAAGGTCACATAAAGGAGTAAATGAGAATAGCACAGCTCCACCTCAAAGCTGGTTTTCCAACCAGTCCCTTTGCCTCGCACACACACCCTCGTTCTTTTGTATTTGTATAAAAATCAGTACTAAATACCTTGCTAATCCATGCTATGTATATGAAAGCTGCAAATGATGCTTGCAAAATAAGGAAAAAGAAATCTTCAATGATCAATCATTTAGGTGGCAGACATAACAAAACAGTAGCCTGGAAATAAGATAAAGTTGATTTCAGATTCACATTTTAACTAAACATTTCATATATTAACCAAACATGGCTTTGATGGGATTCCTATCAGTGATGGTGCCGGGGGAATAGGGTGGATGTTATAAAATATTTACTTTTCCCAAAGCAGAGCTGACGTTTAAAGGCTATTGTTCCACATAGCGCTTCTCCGATGGTGGAAAGGCGCCAATAGAGAGGCGCCAGTGACAGCTTCCAGCAGCTCTGTAAAGTCATTGGGAACAGTGCAGAAGTAAAGGATAGAGTGCTTTCCCCAGGGTCGGAACTAGGGGTCCGCAAAAGAGGCTCGTGTCCAGGGCACAATAGGACAATAGGACCCAAGGGGAACACCTCATCCACCTTCTGTAACTCTGGCGTGTGCATTAGCCCAACAAGGCATCAGGGGTAGTGATGAGTAGGAGGTTAGGTATGATCAGATAATAGCAGGGGGTTGCCTGGGTGCCTTTACCTATTGACTTGACACTGGATTTTCCCCCAGTAAAAATGCTCAACAGCACATTATCAGGTGGTTGGAAAAGACACCAAAGCAGACTTCCTCATATCTCTCATCGAAGTAAGTCAAAGCCATTATAAAACCTTCCATCAGAACATACAACAAGGCAGTGTCTTTCCCCTGTCTGCTTACCTCATGCCAGCCACTCCCTCCTGACATGTTTCCCACCACTGGGTGCTTCATCAGATGTTGAATCTGATAAAGCACCCAATGGTGCGAAACGCATCAGGACGGAATGGCGGAAAGGGGTAAGATATTGCCTTGTGTTATGTTATGATATGTTTTGATAAAGTTAGTGTTTAGCTCCGCACTCACCTAACTTAATAAGTTGACCCGGTGCTCAGAATCAAGGGTCCGGCAATCCCCCAAGGTATAGAATACTTTAGAAAAGAAACTGACACTCAAGGTACTTCCAAGCAGGGTTACCCCTTGCAGTTTAATGTGAACGGACGTGCAATGTTTCAGGGCGTGCTTGACAAAGGGGCACGCCCCGAAACGTTGCACGTCCGTTCACATTAAACTGCAAGGGGTAACCCTGCTTGGAAGTACCTTGAGTGCCAGTTTCTTTTCTAAAATGATATGTTTTGATACTGATTTTTACACTTTTAAATTTTAAGAGAGTCACTTTTTTTTTATTGATTGCTATGGCATTTTGGAATCTTGTAAAGTGGTTACATATAGATGTTATATATCTACATGAAAGGTTAATTTAAACACTTAAGAAATAATTTACAATTAAAAAAATAATGTTAAGAGTTCAGTACTAATAATAATAATCACACATTGTATTAAATTAGAAATAAAACTGCCACCCTGGGAATTAGAAGAAATTATTACAATAAGCCAAACCAATAGTTCACTAGGACCATCAGTTCAATTATATACCATAGTTCTTTAATATACTGATCAATAAAGTGGAAAACATCTGACTCAATAAGGTGTAGTTGGTGAAAGGCAAAGTTCTGCAGACGGTTGGCTTACAGTAGAACAGACAGCTGTGACAGGAATTAGATGACTTGTATGTATGTATATATATTTTTATTTGTATAGCGCTCCTTGAGGGCAAAGCACTGTGCAGCAATAATAATTTAGTAGTAACAAACAATCACTGCATTAATAAGTAACAATAAGTGCATTATTATAAATACAGTTTGCATAAATATAAAATATAATTACACAGTGTTGAGGAGACAAGATGATGGAGGACCCTACCCCTTGGGGCTTACAGTCTAAATGGGAGGGTAACTTACGGACACAATTTGGAAGGGTAATAAAGTGCTTTTACAGTGGGTGAAACTGTCGTTTAAGTGCCAGTTCCCAGTTCAGGTGTTATCCAGGTGCTACCAGAGGTAGCGGAGGTTTCGGCCAGGAACATATAGACAAACAAGAGATGAGATGTAGTTAGGTGTAAAGGAATGAAGGGCTTTGAAGGCTACGAAGAGAAGTTTATAATTTATTCTTTGTTTAATAAGAAGCCATGATAATGACTTCAACAGGGGAGGGGCCTGTACCCTTTTGGATGAGAGGAGGATAACTCTGGCAGCAGAATTTAATACAGACTGTAGTGGGGAGAGATGGGAGTTAGGCAGGCCGTTAGTAGAAGGTTACAGTAATCTAGTCGGGATAGGATGAGAGCATGCATGAGTGTCTTGGCTGTAGCAGGTAAAAGGAAGGGACGGATTTTTGCAATATTATGTAAGAAAAAGTGACAGGTTTTGACAATGGCGCTAATATGATCAGAGAAGGAGAGAGAGGAGTCAAATATCTTGTGTCCTTTATTCTAATAGTACAAAACTCTATACTAACTGTACCAAGTAGGCCACTGATATGATTAAGTAACTTGGTTAATTTTGACCATGAGTATGTGTACTGGAACCTTGAGAATTAATATTGGCAGGCTGTCCTGTGACCCTATTGGACAGGAAAAATCTAGTTTGGCAAGGCATCAGTTGACCAGATCAGACCTCCAATCAACTTTCATTTTGGAGCTGATTGATTGCATAACCACCACCTATTGAACAGCTGATATTTCAACCCACTAAAATCTGTTAATTCTTTTTTATATTACTACTTCATGTTCATGTTGTTTTAAGGTGGGTTTTTAATCAATAACCTATTCATTTATCGTCTCAGTATGTCTTGTACACAATCATTCAGTACAGTCTTTTTGTTTACAATACAGTGCTGCAGATGAAAATGATCTTGAATGAATTCATGCTAATGCTCCTTGTTGTTCCTTTTTTGGCTCAGGGCTTATGATACACAGATACTTAGAAAAAGTAGGATAATTAATGTGCAGCTGATATGGATGATGCATTGGACACCACTGCCTGCACTCCATGTGTCTCCTCACATCTTCCATTTCCTTGTCATTTGGCACACTAAATCGTGCCTGTGTGGGAGGGCTTATCCTGTCAAGTTGGATGTGTTGGATAGAAATCTGAACAAGCGAAGCATACAGTCACAAATCAAACACGGAACCTGCCGGCTGTTCTGTTGAAAGAGTAAAACGGCCACTGACTTGATTGTTGGGATGGGGGTTTCATACCTTTGTACCTTGTTCCCCTGCCAACAGTAGGAAAGTATTATGGCTGATGTGTGGTTTGTTCCTGACAGACAAATGTGACCATTTGTTTATCTAACAAAGTTATTTATCCAATATTTAATTCAGAGATCTGACCTAAAGTGTTTTGCAGGTACCTTTACATCCATCAACAAAGTATGCTTGAAGGGATGTAACCTCTCCACAGCGATGAAAGTAAAAGCTCACAAAGTGTGGTGGTAAAACAGTCATTACAGGGCTTCACAGTAATCATTTAAAGCTGTCCAAACTAAAACAAAAAAAAAGCCTATTTTGCATCAAATATTACCCCTTCTCATCAGTACGGGATTCACTAGGCCCCTCTGCCCTCCCAGATCTTTCTGCTTCAATTATTCTCACATCCTTGATGAATTGCTGTCCTAAGAGCTACTGAAGTTATAATAGGACAACCTTTTTTTATATCCCTCTACTCATATATTATGAGCCTTGGCCAAGACTATTGCAAATGCAAATAATACTTGCAAAGGACTCTAAACTTACACAAAATGTTTTTAAAGAGAAACCTTCATCTTTATAAAGCCTTATAATGTTATATATAAACATGGAGCCAAGTATTCTTGTGTAAAAAGGAGGTTTTAGTTCTACTGAATTAGTTTTTTTTTACTATTATGGGTTTCATCAAGTGAAGTGGGGTAAAATAATAGCATAACCGAAGACAATATTCTTGAGAAACGGCTAATGCCCGAAACATGTCGTGTGATTTGTAGTCAATAAAAAACATTTTTCTAGCAGCAATTGCTATTTGAGTGCTTTCCTCTAAATTGCTGATTTCTGAATATTCTCGTGTAAACAAATATACACACCTTTATAACTATGCCAATTTGATCTTTGTAATGGATGAATTCCAGTCATTCAAGCAGCGTGACAGCATGCTTTAATACCTTCCCTCCCCCAAGGTCCATAATAACCCTCCTCGGGTTCCTGCCTGATAACACTGTCATTGTTGAAGCACGTTTTTTTTCTGTCCCACTCAGGAAGCTGTAGAAAAATAAAAAAAATGTTTTGGGGGTTCCTATATATGGGGGGATTCAGGATCAGGATGAGTGGGACTTAGTATCAGTGAGGCTGAGGGTTGAAGAATTGGAATATATCACATATGTTTCAAAGAATGTATTGTCATTGTAGGGGGCTATGAACATAAATGTAAGTGATGAGCTCACCTTGTCTTTTATTGATATTTTATATCAGTGATGCCCTACCAGTAGCTCATAAGCAACATGTTGCTCTCCAACTCCTTGGATGTTGCTCCCAGTGGCCTCAAAGCAGGAGCTTATTTTTGAATTCCTGGCTTGGAGGCAAGTTTTGTTTGTATAAAAACCAGTTGTGCTGCCAAACAGAGCCTCAATGGGGGTCATTTATCAACACTGGGCAAATTTGCCCATGGGCAGTAACCAGTAGCAACCAATCAAATTGCTGCTTTCATTGTTCTACTTGTAGCTGGCTTTACATTCACTGATTGGTTGCTATAGGTAACTGCCCATGGGCAAATTTGCCCCGTGTTGATAATTGAGCCCCAATGTAGGCTGACAATCCACATAGGTGCTACTAAATGGCAAATCACAGCATTTATTTGGCCCCCCAGGAACATTTTTCATGCTTGTGTTGCTCCCCAACTCCTTCTACTTCCGAATGTAGCTCACAGGTTCAAAAGGTTGGGGATCCCTGTTCTATAGGATATAGGATTAGAAGCATCCAAGGAGTACTGTATTTTTAAATCAACCCCAAACCATTATAGATTATTATTATTTTAGCCCTTTCTGTTGCAAGATTTATAGGTGTTAAATTTGCTCTTATCTTGATTGGCCCCAATGCTTGATCATTAATGCTGCGCAGTACTGGACTGAGAATCAAAATAGGCCCTGGCATTTCAGGTACACAGAGGCCCAATCAGCCCACATAGAGGCCCAAACAGTCCCCACCAGCCCACTAAATACTGACTTTCTATGGGACCTTATAGCAGCCCATCTGGCCTTTGCCCTAACCCACAGATTGCCAGTCCGGGCCTGATGCTGCGTACTTGTACTGCCATATTTATCGTAAAGGTTTCCAATTATTTTTAAATCACAACTTTTAGCAGTTGACTGATGGAATTTTAGAATTTTGGAAGTGGCATAATTGATACCAACATACGGGATATTTGTGGGACAGGACTTGCCACTGTGCCTGCTTACTGGATGGAATTATTCAAGCATGGCAAAGAAAAAGGCAGCTCAATTCTGTGTAGCTGTATCTGCCAATTAACCATGAACTTAAAAAAATCTTTGAGGCTATGGCATTGTGTACCTTTAAATATAGCACTGGAGGTATGTTATTGTTACCCTTATGATCTGGAAAATCTGAAATATAAAAATTGTTCAGTTTGTTGATTTCTGAACCTTAAGGTGGCAATAGACATTACAATTACAATTTTTCCAATGGACCAAAGATCGTTTGTTTACAATACTAAGGGGCAGATTTACAAAATTAACATGAAAGATTCGAAGTATGAACGAATTTCAAAAAGATTCAAATTCGAATTTTTGAATATGCAAATGAGGTAAATTTGACCATCGAATTTTGAATATTTGATCGATTCGAATATTCGAATTTAATTGAATATTCTAATTTAATTGTATTCGAATATTCGATGGTCAAATTACTTCCCCTTTAAAAAATCATTCGATAGGCCAGTTTGCCAGATTGAACTTACCGAATTGCTTTAAAACCCTATGGGAAGCTCCCATAGGTGTTTTAAAGTTGTTTGTGATCGAATAGGAAAAATTCAATGGAAGGGTTAAAATCGTTCGAATTGTTCAATCCTATTCGATCGTACGAATATTCCAATAGCGGCAAAATCCTTCGAATTCGATATTCGAATTCGAAGGATTTCACTTCCCTAACTATTCACATGGTCAAATTTCGATTTTTTTTCCATTCAAAATTCGACCAATGATAAATCTGCCCCTAACTGTTAGAGCTGAATTGTCAAATATACAGGTAGAAACAAATGAATTCTACCCTTATCTCACAGTGGCTTATGCTCCGGTGCTTTCTGCACACCATTAGCTACATAGCATCATATTGTGTAACACTGTAAAATAAAGTTCAATTTTGTTCAGCTCAATGTCAGTAGGGTACCGGTTAAGCTGTAGAATTGCACTTTGTATTTGTAATTATCGTTTTTCCGCATATGACTATAATTTCTCAGTTTCACTTTTCTTCTATAGGAAGCTGCAGATGGAAATAGGACAGCCAATGTGACTGTAGGAAAAAAAAGATCTCATCATGAGCATAAAAAGATTGCACTATTATAAGGACAGGCTTGATCTGTAGTTTCCCACTGAAACAGGTGGCAATGAAGGATTTGTTGTTGAATCTTAGGGGCATATTTACTAATGGTTCGAACTTCGAAATTAGACCATCAATTCGATTGAAAATTTACTTATTTCAATCGAATAGGTCGCATCGTTCCATTTGAACGATTTTTAGAAAAAACTTTTCCAGGATTTTCCAGGACTACTGAAATTATTTCGGTAAAGCTTCCAGGAGGTCCCTCATAGGCTACAATGGCAATCTGGCAGCTTTAAGGTGGTGAATAGTTTAATTCGAAGGATTTTAAAGAGACAGTACTTCAAAAATTTGAATTTTTTAATTTTTTCAATTGAAATTGAATTTTGGGCTATTTGAAGTCGAAGTAACCCAAAATTACTTCAAAATAAAAATTTTTAAAATGATAATTTTATTCGAATTTTCACTTTGACCCTTAGTAAATGTGCCCCTTAACGTTCATAAAAAACTGTGGGAAAAGTGGAATCCCATTCTGGATCAGCAACAAGGTAATGAAGAAAAACTTATTTAAGCTACACTTTATAATTACAATTTACCACAAGGATTTTGATATGCAATGATACAGCATGTTTCAAATTATAGAAATGTTTTTTTTTTGTAATGATAGCTAATATTACTAATACTAAAGGGATAGTGAATAGAGAGAAATCCTTGTTTAATTAATAGAAATTATTTTAAGACAATAGATTCAAGCAGAGGTCTGACCTAGGTCAGAACAATTGGAGTTGTTCTGACCTTTTTACCCCACTTAAACTTTTACAGAATAAAGGAGTCAATTCACATCTCTTTCTCCTCTAATAGTCAATAAAGACCTTATTTGGGAAATCAAATATTACAATGACACTTAGGGGCAAATGTACTATTATTCCCTAAAAATCCTACGAATTTATTCGAAATTCGATAAGCATTTCGACTATCGAATGCTTATCGAATAGTTTTAGGCTATCATTTTGCTCGATATACGATTTCTCGATGAATTCGCACGATCGGATACCGATCGTTCGATTTCACGAAAGAATCGTGAAATTTCCTTCGAGTTTTTATGATTCAAACGATCGAATCCTTCGATCATACGAATGGTATTCGAGCAGGTCAAAGAAGCCTATGGGGGGCTTCCCATAGGCTTCTATTGCAATTCGGTAGGTTCAATCTGGCGAAGTAGGCATTCGAAGCTTTTTAAAATTTTGATTCCTTCGATCATCGAATGATCGAATGACCGAATATCCGATCATTCAATCTATTCGATCGATTCGATAATTCGGTATACAATGGTCGAAGAGGCCAAATTAGAATATTCGAATATCCGATTAAATCGTACGATTGTCATTCGATCATATTCAATTGAACTTAGATCTATTCATGTGAATTTTGTAAATTTGCCCCTTATTAAATTATAAAGTGTAGCTTAAATCATTTTTTCTTCATGACCTTGTTGCTGATCCAGAAAGGGATTCCACTTTTCCCACAGTTTTTTCGCACAGTTTTTCTCATTTTGGACATGGGCGTCTATTTTTTCGACGCAGGCGTCCATTTTTCGTTTAGCAAAATTTTCAGCAAAGCAAAACGCCCCACATTCGCCCATCACTACTTAGATGAACTGGTTCAGCAGCACTATAGGTTCATAATTGAGTTATCTTATGTCTTATCCTATATATATTGTGGGAATTCGCCGTGAATTTGACCCAAACCAATAAATTCGCCCATCACTACACCTAATAATGAATCAATTAAATACTTCTATAAATAATGATCAACTTAGATTTCCAAATTCATTCTAATAAATAGAGGAGTCAATAATAATAAAATCTTCGATTAGTTAATAAAGTTCAAAAACTAGTTGGATATATTCCTAGTGGAAAAGGGCATGTTTGATTTATGAAAGAATCATGTATACAGTGAGCAATCCCCTTGTTTTAGGGGTAAGGAAGTGGTTTCCCCCTTACTGTCACGCCAAACTGGCAGCAGTGTTAAACTTGCTCAGTTTTTAAAGCTTATCTTACTATTCTATTAATAAATGTAACTGAAAGGGGATGTTTTATAAAAATAAAACAGTTTTGTTTTGGTCTATGGTTATGTTAAATTGAGTCTGGGTGTTCTTTACATGTTTCTAATTAAAGTAGTGTGAAGGTGGGGGGAAGTATTTAACTTTTTAAGGTCTAGATATTTCCCAGGCCTCATGGAATGTGTGGTTGATTCCTTCAAATATAAAACATGCCAAGGCCGGCTTAATGTAGACCCTCGAAAAAAGAATGATCAAATGCCCTTTTCTCCTAGATGATTGTGACAAAAATAGACATATGACAGAGCTGAGAGTAAACGGATAAAAAGCCTGGCCCTTGTGTGCAGAACAATGGAGGAGCCACATCATAATATCAGTTCCCTAATCAAGTTTGAACAGGTTCCTGCTGTCATGGTTAAGGTTGTTGTAAAATCTGAGCAGTCTATTGAGTTCTTTATAGGCTTAGCAAATGGAGCGTGCACAAAGAGCTGCAAAACTAAAATAAATAAATACAGATTTCTCTCAGCAGCTATAGCCACCACTGTTTTATTTATTCTTTCACAAATTATTGATAGTCAATTATCCATATCAGAATGTAACACATGTGCAGAGATTTTCCAAAGCTTCATTACGGCACAGGGGACTTTCTACCCTCCGCCTTAAGAAAATTCTGGAACTTCCCTCAAAATACTTTAACCAACTGAAAGCAAAGATGAAATCAACACAAAAGCTCCAGTCAGTGATTCTCTGCTCCCAGTTGGTTCGTTGCCTCTGTGGATCATTTTGGTTCTCAGGTTGTTGATAAGTTTCTCTGAGTTGTATAAGAGATATACGGCTTGGCAAGTTTCACTACAGCTTTGTCACGCAGCAAAAAAACTGATGCAGATGATTAATGATATATAACAGCTATACTTATAGAAGCAACTTTAAATGTAGACTGTTATCAAGTGATATCTCTCTCAACACCCGTTTGTATGAACACAAAGGCACTGGCGCAATGATGTCTCACAGCATGCAGTTGTACGAACATGGAGACAGTGAGATAATGGTGGAAGTCTTCGAATATCTTTGAAACACTAAACATTTGTTACTTGTATTATCCAACAACATTAGAGGGAGTGTAAAGCCAGGCTGTGTCATAGGGTTCTTTTATCTACATTTTTCCTATTCTAGTAAATATATAGATAGTTGACAGCATGTCTGCACTGAGTATATATATACTATAAATATTAAGTACACAAAGACTGAAACAGACCAATGTAGAACAAATATAACCCTTTCCCATATTACCAGCCTGAGCCAAGGTAATGCCATCTCCATAAAAATATTCATACACCTCCATTATAATTGGGTTTTTAACACCACCCCTGTCAAGTACTTAGGCATAATCATTTCCCAATGCCTAGAACACTAGGCTTATACGCAAACCTGTACTTGGTTTACTAAATATAGGAGCAGCAGACTCCATGGCTCTTGGGTCCAACTATTTAGAGACCCAATGAGGTGCTGAAAGATGGGAAAATGTAGCATATATATGTGTGTGTATGTGCGTGTGAAAAAGACACAATTTCCCCAAAGATGGGTGAGAACCTTAAACCTTTTGCTCTGAGATCCAGTAGGCGTTGGTTTCACTATCATAGTCTGTTATGGGCAGTTTTTGAGTGAAATCGACAACAGCCGATGCAGTCAATACTTTCCTCCTTAAAATAAGATAATCAGATTAATGTCACTGTGCCATGACCCAAATAAAGAATATTGTATAAACATAAATAATGCTCTTAACTCCCTCAGCCTTGGGTGTATGACATTTAGGTCAAAGGCTTTATCCATTAGTATTTACATTTCCTATTTTCTAAGTCTAGGAAAGTTTGTGATGTACGTTTAAGCATCAGTAAGGGGGTTCCCAATATTTGTGTCCTCCTTGTAAATGAAGAAGATATGAATGTTTCTAAAATATCACCATTTTCCTTTTATCCTTATTTATTCCTTTTTATTTTTTTTTGGTAGGATTTATCATATACTTTACTATACAAGGTTTGGGTATGTTTCTTACTTTCTTTAGCAATCGTCTCCACTATTTTCTTACAATGGTAATTTCATTTTCAGTTGTATTAGCTTCTTTGTAGTTACCTAATGGTTCCCAAAATTTAAAGTAATTTAATCATTTTAGATTGCTAGGTAAAATAAGCAGGACCCTATTTGAATCATGCCAATATTTTATGTAATTAGTATATTTGATGTATACACATTTAATTTATCTTCTATTAAAAAAACATTTTATATATTGTTATTATTATATTATTGTTAGATCTTACAGTCTTAACTATCATATCAGTTTTGTCTGCCCTTTCCTTTAAGAGTAAGCTGTCCATTTTTAAAAAGCTTTAAAAAGCCATTCTCACTGCCTTTAAATAATTACAAATTGATAACCAAGTCATGCCATGGACGGAGAAGGACAAAGGCTTTGTACTAAAGACGTTGAGGTATCACAACATTTTGGGTGCATTGAATTCACCTGCCATATTTCCCAATAACAGCTACTGGAATAATCCAGAGCACAAATGAAGTCCTGATTAACATAGTGCAGTGAGTCACAAGGAAGCTTGTTACCGTTGACAATCTATTTTTCTGAAGAGGTGACAAAGAAATCTGCCACTGTTTGATTCAATGGAACCATGAAAATAATTTGATAGTTGTGTTATTCAGCCCATCTCAGTACAAAGCAAAATGGGATTATTTTCCAGAGATGGCATTGTTGAAATCCATTCATACAAGGACCTGAAGACTGAGTGGAAAAGCTTGGGCATTATATATTTCTTGCAATACATTCACTATATAATTATAGTATACTCTCCCTCTTTTGGCAGCCACTCATAAACAAATGAATTTGACATGGAAAGAAATAACTCTATTTTCCTCCCATTTGATTGGCAGCCGACAAATAGGAGCTTCTGTGCCTCTCGGCTATTCAGAGCACTATGCCAATTAGCAAAGACAATAATTAAATAAGTAAGTCCCCAGATGTTCATTATCAATGAGGAGATCTGTCAAAGAAAAGTGGAATTGGTGCAAGCTTCACTCACTGAGAAATCTTGTGGTCCGGCTCTACTTTATTAACGAAAAGTTAAACATTTCATCGCTGGCTTCTTGTTAAATCTGGATGGCTGAAAGACTTGCTTGAAGTTTCACTGTTTCAGCTTAGCTCTTGAGTGAAAGCTTTATTTGACACGTGTAGAATTCTCAAACCATCAATGCCAAAACATTTCCCAACTTCATGGACTCTTGAGAACATTGCAGCAGCTTATCCCCATCTCTTTTGTTTGAAGGCAAAGAACAAAGGCTGGAAATATGGGATTCACAAGAGGAATTAAGGACAGGGAAGGAATGTCCAGCACTTTATAATATTAAACCCAAACAAATAGTAAAATAATATTCTAAGAACTCATCATGAAACATCCAAAGATGTGGCCTCTCAATAATACTGTTATTGATTCCAAACAAACTCTCACATGCAGTATGGTAATCCAGTTTATTTGAAATTAGTTTGTACATTATGTTGATTTGCAAAATTAATATTTTAATGCTAGACAAATATTGTGTCACCAATCTTTTTCTCTAAAAGTTTACATTCAATTTTTACTGACATGTTAATTTGTGTGCACATTATGAAATTATTATTATTATACTTGACAAAAATATTTTAAAGTTAGACAAATATTGGGTCACCAATCTTTTTCTCTAAAAGTTTACATTAAAATATTATGAAATTATTATTATTTACAAAAATAATATTTTAATGTTACACCAATATTGGGTCATCAATCGTTTTCTCTAAAAGTTTACACTCAATTTTGAATTGAAATTTAAATTTGTTCGCACGTTATGAAATTACTATAATTATTATTCACAAAAAAAAATCTTTTAATGTTACACACATTTTGGGTCACCAATCTTTTTCTCTAAAAGTTGTTAATGAATTTTCTAATATTCCTAATTTATTTATATCCAATACAGTATGGTATTCTGTTGGGAGGCACTGAATTCAGGATCTGCTTTGGGATTAAGCCAACTCCCAACATTCTCCAAAATCTGGATCTATCTGTATCTTTTACCCCAACTGAATTTTAATAATTATGGAGTAATGCAATGGAAGATGCAGAGTTTCATGAAGGGCAAATAATCTATAACAACCAATCAGGGAGAGGTATTGACTAGTTAGATATTTGGAAACAAACATCAGATTGGTTGCTATGGGTTACTAGACCTGGACACATTATTATATCCGATAATTTACTGAATGATTGTGCTTATTACAAAGGAATATATATGCCAGATTTTTATGGTATTTTTTCTGTACAGGCTAAAAAAAATGTAATTATTATTGCAACTAATGCTACAATTAGTGATGGGCGAATCTCCCGAGATTCGCTTCGCCGAAAAATTCGCGAAACGAGTCGCGGGACGATTTTGTCGCGCGTCGCGTCAATTTTGTCGCGCATCTGTCACGCGTCGCGTCAACTTTGACGCGTCGCGTCATTTTTGGCGCGTCGCGTCGTTTTCGGCGCGCGTCGCGTCGTTTTCAGCGAATTTTCGTCAAGCAAAATTTCGCTGGTGATTCGCGAATTTATTCGCCAGCGGCGAATCGCGGGAATTCGCCGCGAATTCGACCTAGGCGAATAAATTCGCCCATCACTAGCTACAATTAGAATGTAATATTAGTCATGTCCCCAGACTACAAGGCCAATATGCCATCCTAATAAAACTATATGATGTCATAGAGTAGGTTAGTGAAAAATGAGGTTTGAACAAGACTGAAACTGCGATTTTTTTAACCAAATAAAAATGATGGTATATTGCTCTTTTATTTATTTAAATCACTACGTGGGGCCAACAGATGGAACAACGACTGGCCATTGAACCATCAACTCGTCTTATCCAATAACTACTTTTCTAGCATCACTCATTATAGATACATCAAATGTTTTTAATAGGGAAGGCTTATATAAATTCAATGTGCTTCTATGTAAAATCTAAGTGGCGTTGGTGCATTCCATATGCATTAATGAAAGATCTGTTTGTAATAGTGTGCCCCACATTATTCTAGTAAGGGTTCCCAGATCTCTATTTTCTGCCCCATCGGAAGGAAATTGGGTGCAAAATAATACAGGCATAACAGAAACAATAAGGAGAAACATATGAATATTTTTATGTAAGAAAATGATCCGTCAAGGATTGTGGACATGTCACATAATATGTTTATATAATAAACATATTTTGAAGAAATCATGTTTGCGCTAACTTTTCTCTTCAACAGCTTATCTCCAACTATGAATTAACAAGGGTGACTATAAGTTCCTCAGGACATTTGTTTTGTGGGTTTTGCATCGTCACATAGAGGAGGAATCTAGGGTTGCCACCTGTTCCGTTTTTAACCCAAACAATTTTTCTAAGGGCTGTTTGGGTATCAACTTTCTGCTCAGTTTACAGCGTTGTGAAACCCAAACAATAATCTGGACAATAAATAAAAAACATTTAAAAAATATTCACCTTAACATGGTTTAGTTATTATCAAGCAAAGCTAATTTCTTATTATTACAGAAACAAGTAAATAGAAGCAAATCAATTAAAAATGTTTCTAAATTAGCGTTGCTGTATTTCAGAGTTTACTCATCAGGCAGAATAAAGGTAGAGATGGGGTTGCCACCTGTGTGATTTTGAATTGGACATTTCTGTTTTTCAAAGGGCTGTCCATTCAAACATTCTGTCCGGTTTAAAACATTGAAAAAACAGGATAGAAATCCAGCCAGTTACATCTAAGTGATGCAGTAACCAGCCCATTTTCATAACTCCACTGACACATATTTGTGCCCCCTTCTAATGTTATTATGCCCATGTCAACATCTCTACCCCACCCCCTTTGTTCGGGTTTAGACGCCAGCAAATGTGGCAACTCTAGTGGAAGTACCCACTCTGGTTAAAGTTAATATTGTTAATGCAGCTGTTTCTAAAGAGTAAATATGTTGCCTGTAGCATTATTCTAGACAAAACGTTAAGCTATACTTACCGCCTATAACAAAAACCTGTACATACAAGCTGAAAATAAAAAGCTTTGAAATACTGGCACAAAGATTGGTTTTGTCCTTGTTTTACTTGTATTACCTTCCCACACATCTACTCAAAAGCTACAGCAGAAAGGCAAAGTAAAGTTAAGTTATTTTTACAAATACTTATAGGATTCTAGAACTGTAACTGCTTCTGAAAAACAATGGTGTAGGATTTTACATACCATTCCTATGTAGTTATTCTGTTGCTGCAGTCCTGCACCTTGTCCTTGTCAAACCTATTGCAGCTATGCACCAATTCAAGAGTAATTACTGGTCCATACTGTCACACATGTAATAATGTTTTGGAAATATAGAATACATTTGATCAAATAAATTATGACATGCAAGTTTGTTTTGTGCTCTGTACTTTGAGACTGAGGCCTGTACTTCTTGGCAGTGGAGCAGTCATAAATATTGGCTTTAAATTTCATGTATAGAGATCAATGTTGCATGGGACAATACTGTCTCCTTCCCCCACAGAGGAACATCCGCCCCTGTACCAATGGTTTGCCTTTCACCCAACTCCCCCTGCTCCATCACTCTCCACACTCTACAGAGAAAAAAACTGAGACTTGATTGGTGGGTTATTCAAACACCTGTTAAAACTCCTACCCACCCAGTGCAGGTATTTTACTTCAACCATATGTCGAAAGAAGTCACTAGAAGTTATGATTCAAATATTTTTTTACTACAATTTCATGATACAATAATTCAGTGACTATATTTTTGTTAGGTGCCCAATATGAAATTAAGCTGTAAATTATTGATCAGTAAGTCTGATCTATTTATTGTAGCCAAACTCTCTGAAGGTATAGCCAAAACTACGAGACAAAACAAATGGAATCCTGGGAATGAATTCCAAACAAGCTCCAAGAGAATCCCATTTACATGGGTTTATCCTATAGGACAGTGATCCCCAACCAGTAGCTCGCAAGCAACATGTTGCTCTCCAAACCCTTGGATGTTGCTCCCAGTGGCCTCAAAGCAGGTGCTTATTTTTGAATTCCAGGCTTGGAGGCAAGTTTTGGTTGTATAAAAACCAGGTGTACTGTCAAATAAGGTCTCTTTGAGGTGGCTGCCAATCCATATAGAAGTCATCAAATAGCCAATTGCAGTCCTTATTTGGCACCCCATAAAGTTTTTGCATGCCTGTGTTGCTCCCCAACTCTTTTTATTTCTGAATGTGGCTCACGGGTAAAAACGGTTGGGGACCCCTGCTATAGGCTAAAGCTCAACCAATGGGTTTTCAAGCAAAAGCCAGGATAATGGCTGATCAGATTCCCAACTACAGACCAGTTTCACCTTTCATGAGGCTCATCAGTGTAGTGCAGGGTTATCTGATCAGCTTAGATAGAGCCACTGTGTGGTTGCGCATAAAAGGGACAGGGGTTGAGGAGACTGCCTCATACAGACTTAAATAAACAAAAGGAATCCTGGGAATGAATTCCAAACAAGCTCGAAGAAAATCCCATTTACATGGGTTTATCCTATAGGCTAAAGCTCACCCACTGGGTTTTCAAGCAAAAGCCAGGATAATAGCGGACTTAAATTTAAGTCTGTATGAGGCAGTCTCCTCAACCTGTGTCACTTGTATGCGAAACCACATACACTGATGATCCTCAAGAAAAGCGAAACCAGTCTGATCAGCTATTATCCTGGCTTTAAGTCTGTATGCGACAGTCTCCTCAACCTTTGTCACTTCTATGTAAGACAAAAAAAAAAGGTTCAGTCAATCTCATCTCACAGATTCTTATGAAGTACAAATACTGTATGTTGTAGAGATACAAATAGGCTGCAATACTTAAGACCTGTCTATAGTGATGGGGGAATTTATTCGCCAGGGGCGAATTCGCGAATCACCAGCGAAATTCCGCTTAGCGAAAATTTGCTAAAAAAAAGAGTCGCGCGTTGTTTTTGACGCGATGCGCCGAAAATGACGCGACGCGCGCCAAGAAAGTCCCGCGACTCGTTTCGCAATTTTTTTGCCAATTTGCGAATTTCTCGGGAAATTCGCAAATTTTTCGGCGAAGCGAATCTCGGGAGATTCGCCCATCACTACTTGTCTACAGTTGGGCGCACACTGGCCTGAAACCACATGGGATGATCACTGGACAACCTGGTAACACACATCACATGGGGGGTCATACTGGCCAGTACAGACTATCTTTTATGATAATAATATGGCCTATTTCAGCATTTCAGGGCCTGGTGAGAAGCTGGATAGTGAAATATTGACCATAGGTTCATAATGAAACAATAAATGAAACATTATCTGGCAAGTGTATCCAGTGATGTTTTTTAATCATCACATTTGTCAGTATCACAAACTGAGAAGTCTTGCCTTAGTCTACACTGAGGTGGGCCATTGGTGCTGAGAGTGGTCTGGTATTGAGCCTTAGAATTAGGAATCTTGATATACCAACAAATTAGACATGTTACACACGCTGAATAAATGAAAAAAGAGGCATTTCTCTAGGTTTTTTTTCAGTTTTGAAATTTAAAAAGCTTGCAAAAAATTCTTTGCCTCACCTGTGTGCAACCTTACTCTGGTTTGTTACACAACAACAACAACTTGGCCTTGTTCTGTTAATGGTGAGAAACTTTACAAACAAAAATTTCATCCTAAATCTGAAGTCTGAACTTGTCATCAAAACAGAGCAAGAAATTCTCCATTCTGTAGCATCACTGTGTGTGGTTTTTCCTTTCCACAGAGTAGAGTGTGGGTGAAATGGGCCACCCCACTGAAAGCCTTAAGATCACTTTTTCCTGCTCTATACCTGTATGCAGACTCTTTTGTTCTAAAATTAATTCTGTGTTTGTCTGACATTTACTCAAGTCTCCAGAAAAACACAGGAGAATTTAAGAAGATGAATAAATCCATTCCTTTGCAACATTTTATCATGGATAGACTGTGTGCATCGTTTTAAGTTCAGGTTTCAAAAAAGGTTTTATTTCGCCGACTGAGGTTCATGTTTATTTTTTTGGTATGTTCATGAACATCTATATATGCACAAAATAAGTTATTTGCCAGTGTTGGAGAATCTAACCAGGTTAAATCTTGGTTAAATCTTGGTTTTCAAGGCAACCTGGGTAAATCCAAATTGATGTCAGTAGTTTATGATCAGTTGTGTTAGTAATTTAGATGTAGGGCATGTTCTGGCCTTCTTTGGAACTAAAAAGGTAATTTACAAATGGGGGCAAGGTTAGAAGTGCAATGAACCAGGGTCGGACTGGGGGTCCGGGGCCCACCGGTATTGCATCCCAGTGTCCCGCCGGGCCAATCCAACACTGCAAAGAACAGATGCAAAGCTCCAAATTTTTACCTTCAATATAGGGGGAATTCTCAGTGGAGAAGTTAGGACCATTTTCACATTTTGAAGGAATACTAAGGGGCAGAGTTATCAAAATGTGTGTTTAGAGTTTATTAAAGAAACTAACCCATGTTCTATTTATTCCTATGGGATTAATATAACTATATTTAGCAAATGGTGAGTTCTAACTTTCACCCATTGATAAAAAAAACTAATTTGAAACTTCCCATAGGAATGAATTGAATGTGGGCAAGTTTGTAATTATTAAGCTATATATGAGAAATGACATACGAAGCATATGATATAAGAATTTAATATATGCAATGCAAAGGGACTAGCTCCCGAAACATGTCGTTATGTATATGCACCAATAAAGGGTGATTGCAGATTGAATGCTGCCGGCTCCTGGTCTGTTTCAAAATCTCTTTGCATTGAATTTATCACACTTGGATGGTGTGTGTTGAAACAGCAGGCTTAAAGCAACCTGATTTGATCCACTCAATCCTCTCCAATTTAATATATGCAAAAGAGCCTTTGCTCTGTTTTTGTATTCTCTAAGATAAAAGTTGGTGGTTAGAGAGTTACATCAACCTCAAAGATGCTGTATTTCTAAGGGCGCAGGGTAGTGTGCAATCCCTGAAGTGAAGACATTTAGTTATGGAACACTAAGGGCTGGACACACATGACTAATCTACAAAGGAACTGTCACTATGTGCCCTGCTGAGTCATGAGGTTGCAGTTTAAAAAAGTCAATCACTTTTCTAGATTTTCTCTGGAGTCAGTAACAAAATTATTGTACACAGTCCAGGTAGTCAGAGCAGCAGAAATGACAGCTTGAAAGGATAATTACCACTCTCACTAGGCAATATACCTTCTGGATGAACAAAACACAAGGGTTAGAGTTTTGGGCCTGGGGTCTTGTATCTTGGCACCTGATTTGGTCCTCACCTCACCCAATGTATTCAGCCTGGGGTCTTGGTACCTTGATCTGGTCCTCAACTCAATCACTGTAGTCCCTGATCTAGTGGTTTACACACCACTGGGTCCTAACCCCACTACTTCTCCTCGTTGGAGCAGAAGTTGCTTACTAGCTACCCTGTACTTACTCTCTGTCAGCGTCCAGCGCTAATTCGCACTGAAGTCCCCACACTAGCGCCTAGTTCCCATACCACGCGTGCGAATACTCGCGCGCGCACTTTGTCGCGCGCGTGCGCATCGTCGCGTGCGCACGCATCGTCGCGCGCACGTTTTGACGCAAATGCGCTGGCGTCTTAAGGAACGCTCAGGCCTAGGTTCTTTGCAAAGTGATCTTTACCAGACACAGAGCTTCGTTTGTTTGTGAACTGCTTAATACCTTTCTGAAGAGATATTCCTGTGTATGACCCGGCTTGCTCCTGACTACGTTTCCTGAATACTCCCTGGCTTGTCTCACTACTGATTCCTGTGTATGACCCGGCTTGCTCCTGATTACGTTTCCTGATTACTCCCTGGCTTGTCTCATTACTACTGATTCCTGTGTATGACCCGGCTTACTTTCTGACTCCGCTACTCTGCACTGGGTGCCGAATTTGTATCATCCATCTCCTGCCGTTCCTGCAGTGAATTATCGGCACCCCTGATATTCCTAAACTGGAAACACTCTGTTTCATCTCCAGGGTGTCATTCAGTGGGAAGCGTGGGAGAGGCTAATTACTTCGGACTCACCGTGATCCTGACACTCTCACTGCTAATTTCCCACCAGCAAACCTGGACCTGTAATGTCTCCCAGTGAGGCAAGGTCCCAGGATAGACCCTGAGCTTATGGGGCTAAACCCTTTTATACTTTAAACTACTGCCACCTAGTGGATAATCCCTAACTAACTAACATGGACCCAGGAAAAGGGACATAGCTGCTTGAGTTAACTAAATGACCCTTAGGTGTCCTGTACCAAGGGGGAACTGCCTGAGTAAACTATACAGTTCCTTCACTTACATTTTAAACTGTGGAGATGTATAACCAGACATTAAATCTTCAAAAACCACAAAAATAAAAAACTAGCTAAAAATATCGTAAAGGAATTCTGTCATGATTTTTATGGTTTAATTTTCACTGCTAAATTACACTGTTTACATTGCACCTAATTTAGCAGTAATACTGATGTGGAGGCAGAACTGTATTTAGGTCTGATGCTGCCCTTGGCATCAGACCTAAATAGGCCCCTACTTCAACACTCCGGAAGTGACGTCACACGCTGCTCTTAAGTGACGTCACTTCCACAAAAAGCTGGCCCCCCTGCCCCTCACCCCCTCAGCGCTTCTATCGGATTTCCTATGGAAATCCATGGAAGTCGCTAGGCCATTTGTTTGTTTTTTTTTTTAAATTACAAATACATCTATAGGCAACCGAGGGCCGCCCCCCAAAACCTGCCAGCCTAGACACAGGCCTTGGGTGCCTTAAAGGAAAACTATACCCCCAAAATGAATACTTGAGCAACAGTGTTAAAGCAAAAGACACAACTCTGTCTTTTAATTGGCTCATGTGACCTAACTTTATAATTTGTTTGGTATGTTTGTGTGCACCGTTGAATCCTAGGATCCCAGGAGGATTCAAACAAACAGAGGTGTCAGGTTGTTCTGTTTATAGGCTGCTGATGGGCTGCTGGGGAAAGAAGGAAGGGTTGTAATATCACTCCAACATGCAGTGTAGCAGTAAGGAGTGACCGAGAGTTTATCAAAGCACAAGTCACATGACTGGGGGCACCTGGGAAACTGACAATATATCTAGCCCAAAGCCAAATTTCTAAATAAAATCTAAAAAAATCTGTTTGCTCTTTTAAAAAATGCCTTTTGAAAAAAACAGGGTTTCCAGTGACAGTTTACCTTTAAAATCATAACTCACAACCAACTAAAAGTTCATAAATTTTTTGCCTCAACACCAGCCCCCAAACAAAAAAAAAGTTTGGGGACCCCTGCCCTATATAATAGAGGATTAGAAATATTACTAATTGTTCCCTTTGCAAAGGCAAATTCTATTCATGATAAAATACATTTCACCTAAAAATTAAATTTTTCTACTGCAGTTTGAATCTCAGCTGTCAGTTGGTTGCAAGGCAAGGCTCACATGAATAGAATAAATGAATAAATAACATTTTTATTGCATTTTATTCTTCCGCCAAATGCATTGGAGACAATGGAAATTTTTTCTTGCTTTTTATTCCTGGAAAACACAATCTTTTTGTGTCGAAACAAAACACATGGCGACATTCTAGCACTGATTCAAGAACATTTTCACCACAAATCTGTTCTGTTCAGGTCACCCTTTCATTGTAATGTTATTCTCTATCTTTCATTGAACTCTCCCTCTATGGTAAGTGATATTCAGCTGTTTTTTGGAACATCTAAACAATGCTTTCCTCAGATCGGAATGCACATGCCATATCCTAAGCCAAGAGAAAGAAAATTGTGGTCTGTCTGCAGCTTTTATCAGCCGTGTATGGCCATGTTAAGTCTGTAGCAATTGTTCTTATTTTGTCCAGTTGCAGGTCAGAAGTTGCTAGAACATGTACCTGGTTGTATTCTTTTTATTGTCTGTATTGGAGGAAATGTATCTGTGTGGCAGTGAATGTGATTGTGAATCACTGTAGGGTCATATCTCTGATTCAAGGAAATCCTTTTTAGGGTATTGAAATGTAAGTTACAGTCTGAAATATCACAGAAAATGCAACAGTACTTGAGTTTATGATATGTTTGGGATGAAACTTGTCACTTCTGCTGTATGTTGGGCTATTATATTCCTATGTATAAAAGGAAGTCTGCATTACTTTGAATGATATTGTCCAAGAGATTGTGAGATTGATATTGGGTGAGAACTGGTGGTATTCTACTTGGACCACTTTTGAAGGCAACAGGTCCTAGAAGCAAACTTAGGTAGTTCCTTAGTTTTTCCATGAATAAATTTTCATGCTGTTGCGTCATTTCACCTTGCATATCAGTCCCTGTTTACTGTAGCATATGTCACTAACTGTGAGAAGTGAGTTGTAATATAGATTCTGTAGGTACAATATGATGCTAGTGTCAAAAAACTCCTTTCTAGCTTTTAGTCCATCCCAGTGTTGAATAGTCAAGGCCATATGGTTTTGTAAGTAGAAGTAAGGACTAAGGAGGAACTTTAATACTGGACAATAACTGGACCAAAGTTAAAATAATGGTATGCAAAAGGGTAAAGAACAGGCAAAAGGGTCAAGAAAGAGTCAACAAGTGACAAGTAATATAAAGCGAACTCACAGGAAGAAAATCAGACATTGAACCTAGGTCATTGGCTTCCTTTTATATTGAATCTAGTGCCAAACTGCAGTTTGATGAAACCATGCCATGTGCCATGTTGTGACATTATATCCCATGTGTGCTGCCATCTTAGTTCACACCAGCCAGAATTAATGTTAGGGATCTTAGAATATAGATTACACACTATAGTGGCTAGAATTGTATTTCTGCTAATTGTCCCACTTTGTTCAATAGGTCTCTTGTATCCTTCAAGGGAGAAGGAAAGCCACTAAGGCAATTTATTGCCAATATATTATCCACAACAGTGCAAGCTAGAATGCCCTTTTATTTTTTAGAATGCTTTTCCATACTTGAGTAAATAACTCTAGACATTGTCTCTGTTTGTTTAGGATAGCTGCTGCCATATTAGCTTGCGGTGACATCACTTCCTGTCTGAGTCTCTCCCTGCTTGTTCATAGCTCTGAGCTCAGATTACAACAGGAAAGGGTGGAGGGAGAGAGGAGCAAACTGAGCATGCTCAAGCCCTGGTGGTTTAAGCTGAAAACAGGAAGTCTGATACAGAAGCCCATGTGTACACAATTGACAGAGGACTCAGAGCAGCATTACTTTGAGGGTTTACTGGTGTATTCATATAGACTTTAATGATAAGGCTTACTTTGTTTTAACCTTTCCTTCGCCTTTAAGCAGTTGGCTATGTTTTTTTGGGATTTTGCTATAATTGGTTCTACTGGCAGAACATGTGCTCTGCCACCGAGGGACAGAGGAGCCAAACATTAATGTATAAGGATTATCTAGAGCAGGGATCCCCAACCTTTTCTACCCACGAGCCACATTCAAATGTAAAAAGAGTTGGGGAGCAACACAAGCATGAAAAGGTCCCTTGGGGTGCCAAATAAGGGCTGTGATTGGCTATTTGGTAGCCCTATGTGGACTGGCAGCCTACAGGAGGCTCTGCTTGGTACTATACCTCGTTTTTATGCAATTAAAACTTGCTTCCTAGCCTGGAGTACAAAAATAAGCACCTGCTTTGAGGCCACTGGGAGCAACATCCAAGGGGTTGGAGAGCAACATGTTGCTTGCGAGCTACTGTTTGGGGATCACTGATCTAGAGCCTACTTGTCACAGGAAATGATTCCGATTTTATTTTGTTTAGCAGCAGAATAACAAGGCCTTGAAGTGTTTTCTGTAGAACACTCTTTGGATGCAAATAGAGAGCTTAGAATGAAAGGCTATGTAAATTGCCTGTGAAAAGTTTCCTAACTGCATTTTTACACAGTTATTTTAAATTTCTATTTTTAATGTAAGAAATCCTTTTGACGGCACAAGCATACATACCTATTCTAATGATGGAAACTGTGAAGATGTCACAATCTAACAGATGCCATGAAAAATGCTAATGAACGGAATAAAGGCGCCTTCAGAGGTTTTTTTTTTTTTTCAATGACAAAACATTTGAATGTTGAAGTTTCCAGCGGATGACTGTGATCTATAGAACTGCTCATATTTCCCCAGTGATATTGACAATCAGTTGAACGGCAGTGGGGAAGGGGGGGGATAAACTCCTCTAATTAGGATTCCCATTGTATTCTACAGGATATGTTGCTCTTACACCCTACAACTGTCACTCAAACGCCACTGGAATTTTTTCTTCTTATTTGTTTAGCGCCATTTGCTCTTCTAGTCAGGCTTGTTTGCAATTCACACATTTGCTGTAAGGACAAAAGCAAACACAAACATTTTGAAGTTTTGAACCACTACTTGTTCAGGTCAGATTTTTTAAAATGGTTTCATATATATATAAGACGATCAAAGGACATTGGAAAAATGCATCTAAGAATAAAATAACACATTTATTCACGAGAAAGAATTGGAGTGCGAGTCCTTTGATCGTCTTATCGGAACAGTATTGACCCAGGCACCAAAAATTGTTTGAAAAATCTGGTGCATACACTGGATGGACTTGTGTATATATATATATATATATATAATACACAAAAGCCGTAAATATCTTGTAAATTATATCCTTATAAACGGTGAGTTCTGATGTCATTTCTGTCACATGACTCCCTGAAACTTGTGTATTATAATAGTTGCAAAATATGAGGATATTAGAAGTTACCTCGGCGTTCCATGACCTGTATAAAAACACTCCTTGGTAACTTATAATATCCTTATATTTTACAAGAGGGGGTACTTTTTTCACTATATATATACAAATATCCAATAACCGCACTCCAGGAACTTTATAACTGACAAAAAAATAAGGTGATTTATTTCAACATTTCGGCTCCTCTACTAGGGCCGTCTTCAGGATGAATATATATATATATTATATGTATACATA
Organism: Xenopus borealis; assembly: GCA_024363595.1. Classification (NCBI taxonomy): domain Eukaryota; kingdom Metazoa; phylum Chordata; class Amphibia; order Anura; family Pipidae; genus Xenopus; species Xenopus borealis. The sequence continues at coordinate 87,904,950 of CM044446.1, read as the reverse complement.
TATACAGTGTTTGGGGGAAACAGGCAGTTTTAAACTGGATATCTCAGGTAAAGAATGCACTGTGCAATTTCAAAACTGGACAGGTGGGAATCCGACTGAGTGGCTTTCAGATTTCTTATGTTTGAGTCTTCATTTATGCACCTGGGTCTTCTCCAACCTTATAATATTACAGATATTCCAATGATCATCCTTTTGTCATTTTCGGAGTATCTTTGACAGTACTTATGCCATGACCCCAAAGGTTCACCTTTACCATAACTTTTAGGATGTTATAACTCTAAGCAACTTTTCAATTGGTCTTCATTGTTTATTTTTTTCATACATTTTTAATTATTTCCCTTCTTCTTCTGAGTTTTCCCATGTCTCAGATGTTGTTCAGATGATTCCATCTGAAAAACGATTGCTCTGTAAGGTTAAAAATGTTTATTTATACATTCATCTTCAGGCCCTGTCCTATTCCAGTCGTATTCCACTCCATATTCCAGTCTCTTCTTCATATCAATGGTTGTTAGGGTAATTCGGCAAGCAGAAATTGCAAACTGGAGAGCTACTGTATAAAAAGCCCAAAAGAAACACAAATGATAAAACAATGAAAACCAATTGTGAATTGTCTCAGAATATTACTCTCTACTTTTTGTTAGAAGTCAACTTAAAGGTGAACAGCCCCTTTAATCTGTCCTATTTTATCTACTGATTTGGGACACCCACATACAGTACTAGCTATCAGAGAGGCAATCAGATAGTAAGTTGTAATTGGGACACCAAGATACTGGTTTATAGTTTTAGAACCTATAATGTTATGCACAAAGCTGTAGTAAAGTATTACACTAGTAGATGTAGTTCAGTGTCTACAAACTTGAAACCCCCCCACACCCGACCTGAGCCAGCCTACACCAGCCTTCTGCCCTTATAGACCCCCACCCCCCGATGTGCCTATAAAGCCATAAGCCACGGGCAGTGGGCCAACCTGCACATCACTACTGTGTATCACACCTTCCCAGTTATGTCTTGTCTTGCATGTTATCCCCCAGTTCCACTCATATTTGAGGGTCATTACATCCTGGTATGAAGGTGTCATTAGCAGTGACGGACTGAGGGGCCCAGGGCCCACAGGGGCTGCTGAGTTTCATTAAAGGCAGCTGTTAAAATTGATATAATTGTTGCTGATATTTCTCTGCTGAGAAATCAACTGATTGTATCAACTAAATGTAGAAAATTGTAACAGTTCAGAGGCTCCTGGCTCACTGAGCTGCCAGACTGAAACACCACAGACAGAAACATTAAACTTAAAGCGTCAGTTAATAGTGCTGCTCCAGCAGAATTCTGCACGGAAATCCATTTTTCAAAAGAGCAAACACATTTTTTTATATTCAGTTTTGAAATCTAACATGGGGCTAGACATATTGTCAATTTCCCAGGGGCCCCAAGATCTACCAGGCAGCTGTTATCTTGTGTTAGGGAGCTGTTATCTGGTTACCTTCCCATTGTTCTTTTGTTAGGCTGCTGGGTGAGGGAAAGGGAGGGGGTGATATCACTCCAACTTGCAGTGCAGCAGTAAAGAGTGACTGAAGTTTATCAGAGCACAAGTCACATGACCAGGGGCAGCTGGGAAACTGACAATACGTCCAGCCCCATGTCAGATTTCAAAATTAAATATAAAAAAAATCTGTTTGCGCTTTTGAGAAATGGATTTCAGTGCAGCACTATTAACTGATGCATTTAAAAAAAAAAAAACATTTTTCCCATGACAGTATCCCTTTAATTTCATCACAACTCAACTTTCCACCTACACAGCATTTCAGAATACTTTAGCAGCTATGCCTCTTGCTTATTCCACACTTTCTTCGTGGCTGTTTGTCAGCCTTATTCATCTTCTTCTGATCAAATATTTATGCACAGCTATCAGTAGCTTGCCGTTAGCTAAAAAATGCCCCCTCCCACCTCCCGCCTGCTGAATATACAAAGCACTATGTACAATATAATATGCAAACCAATCTTGAGCCAATCAGAATTAATAAATAAAAATCACTTACTGTATACATTCAATTTACCCTTCTCATTGTCACGTTGGCATGGAACATTGCACACGCTCCCTTCCTGTAGTCTGCCAGTTCTCATAGAGGCAACCAATAGCCAATCACAGCCCATATTTGGCCCCCAGTGAGCTTTTTGCCTGTATATGTTGCTCTCCAACTTGTGGTTCACAGGTAAAATAGGTTGGGGACACCTGCTCTAAGTAGTGATGGGCGAATTTATTCGCGGCGAATTCCTGCGATTCGCCGCTGGCGAATAAATTCGCGAAAGGCCAGTGAAAATTCGACAAAAAAAAAAATTACGCGACGCGCCGAAAACGACGCAACGCGACTCGTTTCACGAATTTTTTCGCCAATTTGCGAATTTCGCTGGGAATTCGCGAATTTTTCAGGGAAGCGAAACGGGTAAGATTCGCCCATCACTAGCTCTAAGTGTTATGAGAAGTGAGCAAGGTGGTTGTGCTAACTGAGTGCAGGGACATTAGAAATGGAATCCTTTATGGATTTACTCAACACACAGGCATTTTCTGTAAATCTTAACTGAAGGAGTACTTTTTTACACTAGCAGGTTCATTTCATTTAAGGGCTATAAAAGCTGTGCCCCTGAGGCCAGTGGCATGGCACGTCCCACACAGATTTTACAATGCATGTATGTAGAACATATACCCTCCATTTTTTTTCTTTCTTTAAATCCTAACTAGTTTAGCAAAGGTTGAGATTGTGTTTGAAAATGTATTTGTAACAGTATTGTGGTTTTAAGAAATACCTAGGACTTCAGTTACACATTCACAGCAAGTGAGCGGCTGAATAAAAAGCTAAATAACTATAAAACCACAAACAATAAAAAATGAAAACCAATTGCAAATTGTCTCAGAATATCACTCTCTACATTATACTAAAAGTTAACTCAAAGGTGAACAAACGTTTAAGGTTTAAAGTTAAATGAGAACTAAACCCCATCTCCTAAAGAGAGTCCCCATCTCATAACCCCCATTCACCCCCTCCCTGCTTCCTCCCTTCCTCCCTGTGTATTCCAATGTCTAAAAGTGTTGCAGAAAGTTGCACAGACCTCTCAATGTAGAGTAACACAGCAGGGCTCGCAGGCGCCATCTTCGGGATCTTCTGATACGTTTGCTAAAGAATCGCCATTTTCACACATGCACAGATGGAGCTGCTTGCTATATGCGTCTACTGCGCATACTGTGCTCCCTCTGTAAATAGCTGAAAGCAAGAAGAGGGTCGGAGGATACAGAAGATGGCGCCTGTCAGCTCCACTGCGCTACTCTACATGGACACTTTTTAAAATAGTGAACTGTGCAGGGAAGAAGCAGGGAGGGGTGAATGGGGGCTAATAGATGGGGCTTTCTTTAGGAGGGGGGTTAGTTCTTCTTGATGAAAATTTTCATCCGACAGTTGCGTTGCATCAACCCTGTGACACGATCCGACTTTACTATTACTTACCTTGTTCCTGTTGCATCAGACTCGGCACATCCATTTTCGTTTGTAGTCCTACCCTATGGGTTGAATAGTATTTAGTTCAGCTCCAATGCCATATGGTGGCCTGGAAACCAGTAAGATGTGCATTTGAAATAATAAGTAACTAGCCATTTAATCAGAATTTTAAAGTTGCCCCATTTAAAAGGCATGTAGTTAAAACACTTCCTTATAAGCAGTTCAAATTCAGTGTGGTGACTTCTTTCTAAGTAGTAAATTGTGGAAAAAATCTTTCTCCTCACATTTCCCTGACATAAACTTCTGTCCCTTGCTCTATGACTGCCAGAAATGGCCACCTTATTTCCTGTTCCTGTTTGCTTTATTCACCTTTCACTACCAACAACTTTATAACAACTTCACTAATGATGGGCAAATTTGAAAAATTAGCGAGACAGGACTTTTGACGCCAGCGACAATTTTGATGCCAGCGACAATTTACTGCACGTCTATTTTGTCCAGTTGCATTGGTCAATGGGCTTAAGTTTCATCGCAAATTCGGGACTGACAAATAAATTAGCCCATCACTGTACTTCACAGTTTAACTTACGACTGCCACCTTGTGGTCAAAGTAATTGAACAGTAGCCATTAATTTGACAATTCACATTTTGCCTCCTTAAAGGTCTACGCTTCAAGCCTTCTGGGAGATTCAACTCCTACAATGATGGAGCCCAGAAAAAAGCACATGTTTACTTCTTCCCTCCCCTTTTTTATATACTAGGGGACCAGGGACTAATGTAAAACCTTTGGTAAAATAGGGAATAGTGATGGGCGAATAAATTCGCCGTAGGCGAAGCGCTCACAAAAATTTGCTGCGTGTATTGTTTCGCTGCATGTCTCGTTTCGTCGCGCGTCGAGTTCGTCTCAAAACAGCACAATCTGTGTTTTATCTATTTTTAAAAATAAATGAATATATATTAAAATATGCCTTTTTAATTTTTCACTATTTTAAATAATAATCACAGATGTTTTTAAGAAGCTGGCAAAATGGGAGGCCTTTTTTTCTTTTGAAAAGATAAGAGTCCAGTAACAATGCAGGGCATATGTGTAACTAAGTGAAACACACGTGTAAATTGCTCTTCTCATTGACTCCAATGCTATTCAGCACATTCACACACAAAGCAAAAGATGCCATTTTTTCCAATTTTTTTTTCACATTTCCATCCCTCCCAACATTTTGGAAGTAAAAAGAGGGACAGAATTTTTTTTTTCCATACGTAGCGCTGCAACATTTTGACCACACCCACTAATTAACATGTTTGTTTTACCAAATTTGGCAGGTTATGAAAGTTTGAAAATATTTCTCCTTATCTAAACTGTTACAAATACAATCAATTACTTATTTTATTATATCAAAATTGTTAAAAAGCATCTTTTTTGCACCTGTTAGCTGTTCTTCTAGGCTCTGCCAAAAGCCAATTAAGTTAGAAACTTCTTTCTTTTTCTGGCTATTCCGTGCATTTCCAATACAAATGAAATGAGGGACTGCAGGTTGCGCTGTCAAAAGAGGGAATGTCCCTCCAAAAAAAGGGACCGTTGGGGGTATGCATTTCACCTGGCAGTTTTATTACATTGCACTGTGCGTCAAAACTATTCTGACGCACGTCAAAATAAGTGCGCGTCAACTTGGGCGCGTGACAAAACGTCAGCGCGACTCGTTTCGCGAACTTTTCGAATTTTTAGGCGAAGTGAAACGCCACAGATTCGCCCATCACTAGTAGGGAATACTTAAATCCCACAGAAAATACTCTACGGACTGGGACTTCTTTAGCTCTTGGGCCCCCCAAAATATGTATAACTACATTACAACCAAAGACAATATAAATATTGATTTTACCCTTTGCATACAAGGCCATATTCCCCAGTCTGGATAGTGGCCATATTTATGGCAATGTGCAGAAGACACAAAGCAGGAATGGAAGCCCAAGGTGCTTTCTCTCCATCAATGTAGATTGGTGTCTGGAACTTTTTGGTTAATTAGTCAATACATCTAATGCAAATGATTATAATTGGGAGATGACTAATAAATATGTTATAATTCAATGTTATTTCTCATTTGGGGAATTAAAACTTACTGCTACAGTAATTATGTTAATTAATAAGTAAAGTAAAATTTACCATATGATGTGTTAATGAATATTTTACAACTTCCAACAAAATTAATTCTTTGGAAACTATTTTAATTCCGGTGTCGTGATAAAGCAAGATGCTCAGAGAAGTCAAACAAGAACAGTGACACACAGGGGCAGATTTACTATTGGTCGAATTCGAGGATTGAATTTTAACCCCGCAAATGATCAAAATATAGAATTTGAAAGGTTTTAGCAAAATTCGAGCAAATTTTTTTTTATTCGATCTAAAAATGCTGAAATAACCCTATAGGAGCTTCCCATAGGGTTATACAGCAATTTGGTAGGTTTAATCTGGCGAACTAGGGATTCGAATAAATATTTAAAGGGCAAGTAATTCGACCATCGAATGGTCGTATGATCGAATAGATTTGATTTGAATCATTTGAATCGATTGAATTTTTTGAATTCGATGGTTGACGTGCCCAAAAAAGGTATTCAGAAATCCGAATTCGAATCTTTTTGAAAATTCGATCAAATTTCAAATCCTTCACATAAATTTAGTAAATCCGCCCCACAGATTACAAATCTGCACTTTCCCATTATTCATTGTGATAAGGGAAAATTGTATCATACTTACCGTGATTTTCCTTTCCTGGACATACTCCATATCAGAACTCACCGGGATATCCCCGCCCCCATGCCCCATCAGAAGGACCCTCCCCAAAGCTTTAAAAGCCACCCCCACCCCCACTATGGTGCCTTTGTTACTAGCTTTAAGACAATCATTGTAGAAGGGATGGGAACGTGTTGATATGGAGTATGTCCAGGAAAGGAAAATCACGGTAAGTATGATACAATTTTCCCTGGACATACTCCATATCAGAACTCACCGGGACATAGCAAGCTTAATGCCCAGTTGGGAGGGAACTAGGCTCTAACAGACTCCTGGATAATATTGCAATACTTACAGTTGTGAAGTACAGCACTTGTCATACTATCAGCTCCAGGTGCAAAACCTAGTAATGTACAGGAGACATCTTATAGAATTAGCTGATCTCAACTCCAATCCTAGAGGAAGAGAGCAATAAACAATTATACTCTAACCTTCCACCTCCCTCGCCAATCTGCAAAAATGCAGGGGGTGCAGGGCCAAACACCATTGCCACTGGATTCTTTTTGGCGCCCAGGAGGGCGGGGGACAGGCACTTGCCTCTGGATGCCATACAGACAGCCAGGAAGGCACATAGGGTTGCCACATTTTCTTTGAAAAAATACCGTCTTTCCTGTATATTTATATTTTTTTCCTATGAATAACATAACGATCAACCCTCAAAAATACCGGCCAGGCCGGTAAAATACCGGCCAGGTGGCAACCCTAAAGGCACATGGGATCAAGAACAATGAACTTTGTCTTACCTTTCCCAGCTGAACAGCGCTGAAGTTCCCAAATATGAGGTAATGTGCAGGGGAAAAGATCATGGATCAAAAAACCCTCGTCCCTAGATGCCATTTACGGTCACCTAATGCTTTCCCAAGGAAAAAAAAATTGAGCAAGGAAAGCAGAAGGAAAAAAAGACACCATAGAGGGGGTGGGGGTGACTTTTAACACTTTGGGGAGGGTCCTTCTGATGGGGCATGGGGGTGGGGATATCCCGGTGAGTTCTGATATGGAGTATGTCCAGGGAAATAGGGAGGCTCAACGTAGCGTCTTCCTTAAGTGTCACATTGGTGTCCTGTGGCCTACAAGACAGGCAAGACACCAGTTTCCCTTTAACACTCAATAAGCAGGATTCTTAGTAGAGTTTAGCAAAATCTGCTGGTTCTAGTCTAACTTTCATCTCTAGCTTGTAGGGGTTTTAATGAGTTTATATGGTAATTGCTGATATGTACTGTATATACAGTCTAGTGAATATACAGGGAATACGGGCCTCAATTTTCTTTGTCAGTTGTTCAGAATAACATATCAATACCATATCATGATAGCAGTCAAAAGTGAATTGGAAGATTGATCGGATGCTTTATGGGGTGTTGGAGCTAAGCAACAGTGCTGAACTCTAACACCCCGTTGATTCATTTATCTCCCTGAAAATTGCAAGCAGAGCTCACAGATTTAGGCAATTTTTCATTCAATGCTGAAAGTATATAAATGCCTGATTTTTTAAAATGATTTTTAGGACTTATTAGAAAATATTGGGGAGTGGAAAATCTACCATGACTGGTCAATTCCATAACAGAGAGTCATGAGGTCATGAGCTGACGAATTCTAAGTGATACATTTGCACTGTCAGGAGGCTCTGACTCCACTGAAGCCTTCAGCACCTCTCCTAGGCCAACAGCTGTGTGCTAATCCCTTGCCTATGTTGGGAAACTGGTCAGCTTCATGTCCAAACACATGAGCCTGAAGAAGGGCCTTTAGCTTTCAATTGATCCCTATTGTTAGTAACATATGAACTGAGATATTTACCATAAGGGCACATGTATTTTTAGCCCTGGAAGAGTGAAGATAAGGTCTGTGCTCAATACACACACACACACACACAACATCAACACACTACCCCCTACTGTGCGGTTAAAGTTCTAGTAAAGGAATAAAAAAAATGTATCATGTACTTTCTTGTCTGCGCTTGCAAAAGTGTCCTCATTGAAAGGCATGATAGGTCTTGATATCATCATTAAAAATACCTTCTCAGCAGCAATGGAGAGTGACATGCAGCCTTCAAAGTAACTACTGGCATGCAGTTGAGAATACAGGCAGTTTACATGTCAACTTAGTAATTTATTCATGGTTCTGCAATAAATAGTATGAACATTTGTAGTAGCCCCATGGTATGGTTTAAATAGTAAAATGATCATTAAACCCTGGAATATGTAAGGGGATAAAATTGCATGTATATAAGCGGTGAGACCTAAGACAGCCACACCTCCACTGATAAAGCACCCAATGGTGCGAAATGCGTCAGGAGGAATTGGCTGGCATGAGGTAGGCAGATTGGGTGGAAGACACTGCCTTCTGGTGTGTTACGATGTAATGTTTTGATATTGACTTATACACTTTGAAACTATTTGCTGTGGTGATTCTGCACAAGAAAATGTTTTAAGTGAGTCACTTTGAATTTTTTTTTGTTGATGGATTGCCTGTTTATAATCAATTAGGTTTTAGGGCCACGTCAGCCACAAGGAAACACTGTCATACAAAATATCCCTTCTGATAGGTAATTGTATGAAGCCTTTCAAAGTTTTATTGTTATTGGATCTTCACTTTCAATTTCAATAGCTGATCTTGCTCATTAACTGAAGCACCCCAAAATTGCCACATGGTGGCAGCAGATGATTCTTGGACAATCGATGCCTGCTTACTGGGCCTTAAGATCCTCCCCAGTTCACTGAATGCATTTTTCCATTATTCAGGAATGTATTCTGCTGTAATTGTTCATATAAAGTGGAATGTGGGAATGCACTGTAGTTTAAATGATAAGGAAGAGCACAGAGCTCACAATTACTATAGGAGCATTAAATGCTGTATGCAATATACTTGCACCTACTTGTGCTTCTTCAGTACAAAAGGCATCATACACAATGTGCACTGGTGTAAGGGAGCCCTGTATCTAACATCTTCTAAACTAATTACAGGTGTTAAATATAGTGCTCCCTTTGCATGCTGCAAACCAATAGGGTGCCATGGTCATGCCACTTGAGTAATTGAGGACATGCAAATGTCCCCCTCGTTTGACACCCATTTCCATGCAGGCACAATCCTTGCCAATTTGCAAGCAATATATTAATCTAACCTTTGCAGTAGAATCCTGCACAGGTCCATTTTTTGGAACCCATACACTACCCCTACCCGCAAGCTGCAACACACTATCCGACCCACAAGTACCTTCTCCTCAACCCGCTGACCATCAAGAATCAGGAAGTGCTGTAATTGTGACATCATCGGAAGTAGGCGTGATCAGAAAAAAATATTAAAAATCGCTATTGAGAAGACCCGCTGCCCAACCCACAAACGCGCAGAACTGCCGACCCCTTCTATACCTGCACTTGGAACTTCTACCCGCAACCCGCAGGGTAACACAGGTACCCGACCCCCTGCAGGACTCTACTTTGCAGCGCTGGTATCCACCATGAGATTTTGTGTCTGATTTAGCTCATCAGGAAGCTTATTGGGGCTAAAGTTTTAAAGTTGCAAAGGCCTGTTCTTGAACTGGAACTCTCTTTGATTAGTTGATACAGCAACCCTTTCACATCTGTAACCTTGTTATGGGATAAAGGGAGCCCTGACCAAAGACTGGGCGCAAAAGGAGGGCATGAACCAAAATAATCTGAGTTAGGACTTACTATAATCAAACAACTTAGTAGCAATTCTCATATATAGAATAAATATAAATTGCTGTACAACATGAGGTCCCAGGAAGAGGGACACCTTGAAACCAACATATATTGCAAGAGGATGGAACATGAAGTCTCTGCTCAGCACTATAGGATACTGGGAAGAGCTGTTATACTGGGTTAATGGCAGGATTCAAATAAAAACTATCTGTAATAAAAACATGAACTAAATATTATTTAGAGCTCAGCATGTCTATCTATCTACATATCTACCTATCTGTCTATCTATCTATCTATCTATCTATCTATCTATCTATCTATCTATTATCTATCTATCTATCTATCTATCTATTATCTATCTATCCATCTAACTATCTATCTATCTATCTATCTATCTATCTATCTATCTATCTATCTATCTACTGTCTGTCTGTCTGTCTGTCTGTCTATCTATCTATCTATCTATCTATCTATCTATCTATCTATTCACACATAAACATATAGATATATAGATTTCCACAAGGTGGCAGTCAAATGCAAGGCAAAGACATACAGTACACTTGATTGCTACAAACGTTCCACAAGGTAGGCAAGGATTCAAATGGTTTTGTTCTCTGGCTGTGCTAAACTAAGGCAAAACGGAGCAATCAAAAGTAAATGTGCATATATTATAAGTCCTATTGAAGTTATTATAGTCATTTCCTTTAGACATCCTGTGCAACTGTTTTGACCCCAAAATAATTAGCTGCTTTCCCTTACAAAAGCCCACGTATTTTCAGGATGTTATCAAGCACTGTTATTTTACTTTTTTAGGCCCATGCAGTCCTGAAATGCTACTATACTATTGTCCTAGACCCAGGTGGTTACTGGCTGCTCTTACCCTGTTGTTACAGACTCGGGGGCTTATGGATTGTGCTAACCCTGTTGTTATAGATGCAGGATCTTAATGAATTCTGATACCCTGTTGTTACAGATGCTTTTGCCCTGTTGTTACAGACCGTAGATGAAGGAATGCTTTTGCCCTGTTGTTTACAGACCCAAGTGTTTAGTGAATTCTGTTACAGACCCGAGTTCTAATCAATCGATGTTATTTTGTTGCTGCAGACCTAAGAGGTTCCGGAATCCTTTTACCTTGTGGTTATAGAACCAAGGCTTTCTGATTTATCTTAGAACTTCACTGTGACTTTAAAATTTCTAATGAAGCTCTTGAGAAATAAAGCCTCGGATCCATTCATCTCCTGTGTCCCATGGAAATGGATTTCTTTCTGCCAGATATAAAAAAAATCACAGCCGACAAATAGCCCTACTTATAAAAGTGCCCTATAATAAAACTACTGAAGTAGCAGCAGCAGCACTGACCATCAAACTGCTTATAATTAGTAGATTTATACCAGCAGTGTCCTCAAAATGCATTCCCATATAATAAACTGAAACGTGCAGCAGGGAAAGCTCTGCAGCGCAGACCATTTCATTTCTGACAGGAGTATAAACAACCTGCACAAAATGGCAGGGAAATCCATACTGGGGCCCATTTGTTCACAAAGAGCTAAGCTGCAACATTAATTTTTCCTCTGATCAAGTCATTAAAGGTCATTACTGTTTGGCTACAGGAAACTGTGTACATGTGAATATTTTGTAGCTGCCATGTTAATCATTGCACAGGGCCCTACCTTGCAGCAGACCCATAGACTTTATGGCAGAATATGTCCATAGAATTTACAGTATAAGTATATTGCACAAACTCTTCACTGAGTCAGTTTCTGATGGCATGGTGGATTGCACAAAAATCAATAAGTGGCCCACTGTAGCCCCACAGAAAATGATATCCATTGAGTTGAGTTGAGATACTTTGTTGAGGTCAAAGGAATTAAAGAGTATTCTGGGACTTGTATGTCACTTATGACCAGCACTGCTATCATGCTGAACTGCAGTTCTACAGATCATTTTTAGATCCTGCCAACAATGACTTTAGTGCCGCTGTATGTTCCTCATTGCTGCTACTTAGTCATCCCTGCTCCCATCTGTTTATAGAGACCCTGAGGTTTATATGTGTTCCCTTGTATTTGGCCACCTAAAGTGGTTCTTTGATTCACTCTAGGCAGTTATTTCCCTTTTCTGGGGTTAACCGTAATGTGATCTAGTTCAAAGTTTTCTCAGTAGATGGCAGTATATTTTTGTATAAAAGGGAGAGCATACATGCACTCAGGGTTTTTTTCCTGGATCCCAGCTAGTGGGGAGATCAGTATAAGATTGGGTCTGAGCTGGTGTCAGGACTGTGTTGGGACAGTTTTTGTTTAGTGACAGAAGTATGGTTTGCTCTAGAGTTGCTCTAGGAGTGAAAGTTAGATGTAGTGTATTTAATGAGCATCTTTCTGGCTCCAACGAGGAGAGTAGTTGAGAGTTAGCACCCTTGCGGTGATCAGGCTACCAGAGAGGGGCATGAGTGGATGAGCTCAGGAGCAGGGAAAGTGCCAGTGGGACCCCTATTGCTGGGGAGAAATCACCAAGATGGACTGTTCTATCCTCTTAAGAGCGGCTGATCTGACTTAATTTCAAGTGTGAATAATTTCCAATGGATATCTTGAATGAACTTCTGGTCTGTGAAGCAGCAAGGTAACATTGAACCTCATTGGGAGTTGCAGGAAGTTACCCATAGCCTAAAGGTACCTGGGGTACACTGTCAGTCATATACCCAATTTAATTCCAATTCACACAGCAAGTTCAATCATATAAATCATACCTACTTATTTCATTTCTACTGTAGCCATGTGACAAAACTAACATTTTTATGATGTTAGTGAATGCAAGGCACAGCAACATACTTGTATTGTGCTTCTATAGGTAGAATAGTGGTGGGTGGGAGTCAAGTAGTCCCACTTTTTGTGATCTCAGATACTGTAAATATGGGCAATCAGATCTGTAAATATGGATGAAAGTCTCATTGAGAATATGCAACCCCCCCACTACAGTATATAAAAGGTAGAGGTGTATCGATTATTGTTCTCTTGTATCCCTCTTCATAGAGAAGGTGGAGTATAGTTAGAGCCCAGGCTAGGGAGACTTCAATAGAGTCAGGGAATGTGACGCTACTGAGTATTGGCTTACTTTGGAGGTCTCACTTTCTCTCATAATATTTGCCCAACAGGAACAGATGGGAAAGTAGGTCTTCTCTTGATCAAATATATAATCAAGTTATTCTTCTCCCCACTGTCCTTTTAGTTCACTTTGAGTCAGATGCTTTCCAGATCTTCCAACCTCTGCAAGCAAGGCAACTCTGACCTACACACAAACTCTTGTTACTCCAGACCAAGGAGACAGCTTGCTAGGGACAAACAGGTTGAACTGTGATGTTCCTGAGAACCTCTGCACAGATGCATCTGGATTAGGTTCTGCTGTACAGTTTGGAAAACATTTATATTACTCTATCTAGTAACCAGCATGAGAATAGAGTCTTGGAGAGATTTTTACAGGCAAAATCATGCTGGCAAACTCCATTCAACAGCTGCAGTAAAACAAGAAGAACAGAAGAAAGAGTAGGGTAGAATCGTGGCACATATTTTACCAACCTAACCTGTGAAAATAATACGTGATCATAAGGTTATTCATCAGGAGGAAGGATAAAGAGGTAGGAAGATTGGTTGACAGCTGCACTCATGAAGGGTAAGTGGAAAACTGTGTCATCAATCCCTATTTCAAAGCTAGGAACAATTGACTCCATTCACTCCCTTCAAAAAAGTCTGCATGGGTTACTGTTCTTCTGATGGTCTGATTGTGCCTCCAATTTCCACAATGACTGGGATGGTAGTGAGCCACAGGCTAGAGTGTGGCAAGAAGGGGTTGGTACACTATTGTTGTGAGTCAGCTCAAAAACTTAGGGAAAGGATGTATGGACAAATGGATTAAGAGGTATTTGCCTTGGGTGTGAAGCCCAACTCTATAAATAAGAAACTATAAATAAGAAAAATAAAAACCAACTGAAAAGTGGAGAAGAACACAACATTCATTAACATGCTAATAGGTATCATAACGGTGAACTACCCTTTAAAGGCCATGGCAATCCACGCTCATTTTGCTTCTAGGTAATGGTTAACCCATTTGTTCAGGTCAGGCCAACATTTTACAATGTTTGTGCTGTTAGAAAATGGTATTCTTCCTCAGTTATGGAGAATCTGTAGCGCTGCAGTATCCCCGGGTTGCTCATTTTAGTCATTATCCAGCTGGGCATATGGTAGTTCTGTCTGTAAGCCCCAAAACCGAATAGGTTACCTCCCCAAAACACTGTGCCCTCATTCTTTGTTTAACCTACAGCTATTCATTACTGGATATTTCACTTGCTCCTTTCCTCTGTGGAAATAAGTATCTTAATATTGTAGTAGCAGCTAAGCAATAATTTATCATCTATTATGGCCATGAGGAAACCAATCTCTAAAAGCTTGGATCACACTTGCGCATTGCCTTTGTGCCTCCCAGCTCAGGGGGGAACAGCACAACTATATTTTGTGCACCTGTCTCTGTCTCCTCCTTATCATGGAAACGGGAAGCTTCTATTTAACTTATGTGTTCCCTTGATGTACCACCTTGCGCTGGCAGAGATAAGTGAAACCAAGTGTGGGCAAAAGCATTTTAGTGCTGCAATTGGAAAAACCATCTCAGTTCAGCAAAGGCTCCAGTTATTTTGGCAGAAATAATTATCACACTCTATTGCACTTTATTAAATGGGCCCCCTAGTCAATGGCACTGGGAAGGGCAGAATGAGCTACTGTGGTGAAGACTGTGCCACGCTCACACTGTCAGCTTCTGGTCAAGACATATCGATTGGCTGATACAGCTGTCTCTGTGGTAAATGGGAGTTGTGCTAAAAGGTCACAAACGAGAGTTGACCTTTAAAGAGCTGATAAGGTATTGGCAGAATGTCCGCCCACCCCACATGTCAAACGGGCAGTGGGCTCAAGCTAGAAATAAGCAATTGCAAGTATTCAGTGCTGCAGGGACAGATGGCTCCACTAGAATTATGGCAGGGAAGGGAGAAGGCTTTTCCTCTGTGTGTCAAGCAGAAGGTGAAATGAGATAAATGACAAGCGAGGGAAACAGGGTATTTGAAGAATCAGCAATGCAACCACTTACCCTCCAACAATCAAGAGAAATTTCACCTTCCTCAAAGCACACAGTCATCCAATTAACCTGCACATTTCCATGACCTTCCTCAGGCCACTTAACAATTTAGCAACCAAAAACCGAAGCAAATACACATCATAGTAAAGTAGTTAGTGGAAGTAGTCACTCTTAGTGGAAGATTAAAGCTTAAAATGGGTCTGAAATGGAAAATTAATCAACATTCCTTTTTTTTTTTAAACAATTAAGTTATTAGGTAAATTTGGACAAGGACACCATTGCACAAAGTTGATATCATGATGCCAATTTGTCCTATGAGAATACAGTGGTATAACTATAAGCATAGGGGCCCTGGTGCAAAATTTGTTATGGGCCACCTTGTGGTTTACTGCCATGATATTTCTGCAGAAACAACGATTCCAAAGAACTCAAACTCCCAAAGAACAACCAGATGATGGTGTCAGGTGCTGTACTGGAGAGCCCACGCCTGCTATGGGGCCATAAATATATAACAAAATGAATTACCAGCAGCACACTGAATAAATTGCAAAAGTGCAAAAATTGATTTTTTGACCCCAATATCATACAAAAGGGGCAATGTAAACATTTCTGCAGAGGTCTGGTAAACCCCAATGGTGATGGGGAGCCAATGTAGCTGCACAGACCCAGGACCACTGAAGATGCATATTTTGGATCCTCATAGACATACCTAGAAGGTGATTGACAGTACCCTCTATTTTTGTTCCTCTCAGTTGGCTATGAACATTGTTACAAATCCTTCCACTAATTCTACTTGTACATCTCCTCTCTGCCCAATTATTTCCTCCCCATATGCTGCCATTTCGGGCTATTTTATTTGCATCTCCACTGTGGCTTTACAAAGCCACAGAGCAACAAAAATGTCAGAACAGTAATAAATGAAATACAAACAAATGCACCGGAATCAATATGAGCAAATATCATCTTCCCTAAATTAATTAAGGAGGTGACAAGTGAACAAATGATAATAGAAGACATTAGAAAAAATATGGACATAAAAATAAAACATCAATATTCATTAGTGCCACGCAGTGCACTGCAGACGCCTTTAACTCATTGAGTTATGAAAGTGCTTACACCCTTGTATTTACAGCACTTGGGCTAGACTGCTTACCCAACATTATGCTAGTACTAGCTTGTAATACCCTGGATTAGCCATAAAAAATGGTGTACCATCATCATCAATCATTTATTTATATAGTGTTGGCATGTTATGTTACACTACGGGAAACAGCTGACATATAAAAATGTTACTTCTGACCAATCATGGTGCATTCACTGTGTTTCTTTAAAGAGTTGGGCATTTAGGGAGCATTTCAGGGTTTGGAGGAAGTTCCAGGGACAAACAGAGAATTCTTGCAGTTGGGAATGAGATTAAGAGATGAGAAGAGAAGCCAAGATCAGAAGAAGAGAAGAAGAGGGGGAACAAGTGTATTTTGAGCTGAGAGTTGAGATGAAGGTAGGGGCTTCATTTTTTAGGCCTAGATCAACTTGTACTATGAGCTATCTTCCAGAACCCTGTATCCCTCAGTTCAACCCTTTA
Source organism: Xenopus borealis (assembly GCA_024363595.1). Taxonomy (NCBI): domain Eukaryota; kingdom Metazoa; phylum Chordata; class Amphibia; order Anura; family Pipidae; genus Xenopus; species Xenopus borealis. Next base: position 87,888,330 of record CM044446.1, on the reverse strand, counting down.
TTAAAGCTATCTAATGAATCAGCCTGTACAATTGATTCAGGGAGAGAATTCCACATTGTCACAGCTCTCACTGTAAAAAAAAAACCCTTCTGAACATTTAGCCAGAACCACCTTTCATCTAATTGGAATGGGTGCCCATGTGTCAGCTGGAAAGACCTGGTAAATAACGCATTAGCGAAATTATAACTGTACACAATATTCCAGATGGCGCCTTGCCAGCACTAGCAGTGGAAGAAAACAACTCCTATGCCCCTATTAATACAGCTCAAGACCTTATTTGCTCTTGAAACTGCTGACTGGCATTGTTTGCTACAGCCAAGTTTATGATCTGCAAGGACTCAAAGGACTTTTTCATTATGGATTTGCCTAGTGCAGTCCTATTAAGGGTATAAGTGGCTTGGATATATTTACATCTCAGGTGTATGACTTTACATTTATCAAAATTGAATCTCATCTGCTACCAAGACTGCCAGTTTGTCGAGATCCTGCTGCAAGGATGCCACATCCAGGATGGAATTAACTGGGCTGCATAGTTTTTTTGTCATCTCAAACACTGATAATTTACTTGCAATACCCTGCCCTAAGTAATTAATGAACAAGTTAAATAACAGTGGACCAAATACAGAGCCCTGAAGGACCCCACTAAGAACTTTACTCCAAGTAAAAATTGTACAATTAACAACAGCCCATGGTACCCAATCCTCCAGTCCAGGTATTTCATCAGCTTTTCTCCAGTCCATAGGTGCCTTAATTTTCTAAGATAACGTGTTTTGATGATCAGAGCATAACAGTGCTTTATTAGCAGGTTCATGCAGCCATTGCACAACGGTAACATAAACTCTAGCACCTTATGCAGTATAGAAGGTACAGAGTATGCACAGTATAACTCCTGTGCACAGTGACATTTACAGGCCACTTGTATAAACACCACATATTCCCCCTATAGTCAGAAAGCATTTGAGCAAATGCAATAAACATCAACAATGCAACTAAAAGCAATATTATGCATTCTTCACATGACATAGTCCTTGGTCCATGCAGGTAGTTTTCTGATTCTCTCAGTATGCCTTATAGGTTCACTTTCTTCTGCCCTATTGCAGTTGGCATCAGGAGTAGGAAATGTCCTTCATTAAATGAAGCTTCCCCAAAGTTATATCTAGCAGGCGCAAGACTACTTGCATTCCATATGCATCCATCAGATAGTTCATATGTGTATGGTCCTTGCTGGCATCTCACTTCAAGTGGGGTAGTACATTTAGATCGTCCTTGTTTCATTAGTCCCGGTTTCTTAATTCTGACTAAAGATCCAGGCTGAAAGTGCACTTCTCTTGCACCATGTTTTCTGTCAGCATAAGCCTTGCATTTGGCTTGTTGATGTTTGACAATGTCTGTAGTAGATGATTTTGTAGGAACAGTATTTAGTGGAAGTTTGATGTCTGCAACATGTAACTTAGTGCACATCTGTCTGCCATGTAATAATTCAGCTGGAGATACTTGAGGTGTTGCATGGCACATTGCTCTGTAGTTATGTAGGAAATTGTAAATACTTTCCAAGATTTCCCAATAAGATTTGTTGTCTGTAGTGCTTCTTTTGCACTTCTGTTGAATCGCTTGATTTCTCCATTTGCTTGTGGGTAATACACTGAAGATTTCCTATGCACAATATTCCTCTCTCTCAGAAAGAATCCAAACTCAGATGAGACAAACTGTGGTCCGTTGTCTGATATTAACTCCTTTGGATTTCATTCTCTGCTGAAGACTGTCGACAGAAATTGTATTACTGGACCTGATGTTAAATGGGAAACATACAATTTCTGGCCATTTACTGTAATAGTTTATCAAGGTTATAGCAAATCTGCAGTCTATAGGAGCATCTGCAAAAGGACCCACAGTATCAATAGCAAGTGTTTCCCATGCTGTATCAGGAAATGGTACTGGCTGAAGTGGTGGTGTATGTGTGATAGCTGTTTTGTCATGATTCTGACAAGTAACACAAGAAAGAACTGCAGTCACCACATCGGCATCCATTGCTGGCCACCAGTATAGTTCTCGTAGTCTTTGTTTTGTACATGCAATTCCTTGATGACTCTCATGTGCAAGTTGTATGAGCTTTTCTCTCCATGTCTCTGGTACCAGTAAGCGGTGAGCTCCACAGACAATACAGCCATCTACTAAGGACAGTTTGTGTCTAATCCTGTAGTAAGGTTGAAGATCAGGACTGAGTTTCTTTTCAGCATTTGGCCATTTGCTTTGTAAGATGTCCCATAGTTTTTCTTGGATTGGACGTGTGAGGCAAGCTTGCTTAAAATCAGCAGCTGTAACTGTAGATGATAGTAAATCAGTCAATGCTACAACTTCTATGTCCTCATCCAGTGTTTCAGAAGCTGCTGGTAAAGGTAAACGTGACAAACAATCAGCAGTAACATTTTTCAAACCTGGTTTGTATTGCATTTTGTAGTTGAAATTCAGTAGCCTTGCTGACCATGTAGCTATACACATTCCAGCTCTTCCTAGTCCCTTTGTTGTAAGCAGTGTAGTTAAAGGGCTATGATCTGTGCATAAGGTACCTGTCAGGATCGCCCCGCCCGGAGGCTTACCTTAGCTCCGGGCGGCACGTCCTTCCTGCTCCGCGTCCTATCCAAAATGGCGGCGCCCATAGCCGCCACGTGGATATGCGGCGCCGGATAGTGAAGTCATCGCGTTGCGCCTGACGCGATGACGTCACCGCGCTCGTTTTGGCGCAAAATTCGAATATTTAAAGGGCCATTATGGCGCCCAATTATAGGACCACATTGCCTTGATCCTGGGTATTGTATTTTGTTCCTGATATTGCTTTTGATCCTGTTCTTGTACCTTTTTGACCTTGTTCCTGTATTTTTGACCACTGCTTGGACTTTTGTTTATTTTGTTCCTGTGAATACACTTTTGCCTGGACCTGTCTGACTCCTGCTTGATCCTTGCTGTGCTACGTTATTGAACCCCTAAAGCTTCCTCCTTGGTCCACTTCCTCCCCTGGGCGCCTAACGAAGGCCAACCCGTGACCGTACCTTCTTTACCCCATACGTAGGTTTTCCATTTTTCAGTTGCCCAAACACATTCTAGAGCTTCTTTTTCAACAGTTTCCCTATGCAAATGCAACAGTTTTCGCTGAATGATCAGCATGGATCTGTGTGAGAACTGCACCAACACTTTGGGGCAAATTCACTAAGATCCGAAAATTCGGCGGCAAATTCACTAAAGTAGGAATTTACGCTTAGGTCGGCGAACGGTAGCGTAGTTGCGCTAGTGTTACTTCGCTAGGCAGAGCGCAGTTATGCTCGCGAAGCCTAATTTGCATACGGTGGGAACTTTAACGTTTAATAGAAGTATATGTGGGCTGGGCTTGTGTAGTGGAATGTAGTGGCTGTAATACATTCCACTACACAAGCCCAGGAAACCTTAAATAAATTAAATAAAGTTGTCCTATTGCCCTACATGTGCCCCCTATATAGTTGCGTTGCCATATGTTAGGAAATGTAAGGAGGGTAACCCCCCCCCAAAATAAATCTTTTGACGTTTTTTTTTTTTCAACCTCCTATCTATTATATTGAACTTCGCCTGGTCTGACCAGGCGAAGTAAAGTCTAGCGTAAGTGGTAACATTCAGGAAAATGTTCATCTTAGTGAATTTGCAAAATTACGATCCTTTGTCAGAGCGCAACTTCCCCTGGCGTAAGGGTGCGAAGTTGCAGAAGTCTATTTACTTTGCTAGCGAAAATTCGCCAGAGCCAGTGTTAGTGAATTTCTGAAGTTACGAATTGACGTCATGCTGGCAAATTAGCGAAAGCGTTCAATGCTTTGCGCTTTAAGGATTTTGGGCCAAAGTCTAAAGCATCTGTAGTAACCATAGTGGGTAGTGCAGGATCAAATAAAGCTAGTGCTGGACTGTTCACAATGAACTGTTTCACTGTTTCAAAGCTATGCTGAGCAGTCTCTGACCAAACCACATAGTAGTGCTCTAAGTAGCTCCACAACTGAAGCATAGATGGGAATAAATTTAAGATTTCATGAAGTAAGACCTAAGGTTGGAGTAGGTGCTTGTGTGTCAGCGATGACATGGGGATGTTCACACTGGAGAAGAGGCGCTTAATGGGTGATATGATAACTATGTATAAATATATAAGGGGATCATATAATAATCTCTCTAATGCTTTACTTTCCAGTAGGTCTTTCCAGCTGACACAAGGTCACCAATTCCAATTCGAAGAAAAGAGGTTCCACCTAAATAATCGGAAGGGTTTTTTACAGTGAGAGCTGTGAAGATGTGGAATTCTCTCCCTGAATCAGTGTAACAGGCTGATACATTAGATAACTTTAAGAAGGGGTTGGATGGCTTTTTCGCTAGTGAGTCAATACAGGGCTATGGAAGATAGCTCATAGTTCAACTTGATCCAGGGACTAGTCTGACTGCCTTTTGAAGTCAGGAAGAATTTTTGTTGCCCCTCTGAGGCTAATTGGAGAGGCTTCAGATGGGGTTTTTTGCCTTCCTCTGTATCAACTAGCAGTTAGGCAATTTAAAAAGTTAAAAGTTTGAACTTGATGCACGTGTCTTTTTTCAACCTAACTTAATATGTTACTATGTTACTATGGTCAGGGTCAGGCAGTAATCCCTCTTGTGAAATGACATGACCCAGAAAAGACAGATGAGTTTGTCGGAAGTGGCATTTGGAAAGTTTCAGTTTCAGTCCCGTAGAATCAATGCGTACTGCTACGACTGAAATATACTTTTTGATGTTTCTTCAATACATTTTCTAAAGTATATTATTTCACAGAAGGGCTTAGAGTAGTCAGCCAATGTTCAAGCCATTTCAGACAACTCGTTACTTTGCAAGCCATTCAAAGATTCTTAGGGTTCGCTAACTATTAAAGGCAATTTGTTAAAAACTTTTACACTCTGGTGGCTCCAATCACTGCCCTTACATGGAAAGATTCAGATCTAAGTATATGGTCTAAAGAGGTTGTGACTGCCTTTGAACAATTGAAGGAAGCACCCTGTTACCAGTAAAATCTATCCTTCTGCTTAATATTCAAGGAAGTAGTGATGGGCAAATCTGGGCCACTTTACCGCAAAATTTGTGAAACAGCGAAACATTTGTGAAACATATTAAAATCAATGGGTGTCAAAATAATTTTGATGCATGACAATTTTGATGCAAGTGACAATTTTTATATATGCAACTATTTTGTCTAAATGCATTAAAGTCAATAGTCATCCAAATCATTTTGACGCAAGACAATTTTATGTGCGTGAATTTCTGATGCGTACACAAAAGGTTCAAAACTCATTATCTTCTACAATTGCTACCTAAAAGAGAGCCTCTGATAAACATCATAAAGTGTCACCTAAGTATCAGGTTAGCAATAGGATCTGACTATCTACCAAGAATATTCCATTGAAAGTTCCTTCTGCCAAGTTAGGACCCAAATTTATTGGTCCATTTTCTGTGTCAGAAAATTTTAATCCCAGCACTGTCCGGTTAGAACTTCCTCCTGAACTCAAAATTTCTAATTATTTACGTTTCCTTTTTAAAGCATGCAAGAGCTGTTTGACAGAATTCTCCTCCTCCTCCAATTTCAATTGAAGGTCAGCCTGAATTTTTGGTACAGAGTTTAGTGGATTCTCGCCTTTCCAGAGGTAAATTGCAATATCTGGTACACTGGAAAGGTTATGCTCAGAAGGAGAGATCTTGGGTCCCTGCCTCAGTTGTTTGGGATGAATTTCTTGTACACCAATTTCATGCTAAATTTCCTGATAAGCCTAAGGGTAGGTCACCCACTCTAGAGGGGGAGTAGTGTAATGTAACCTCGGGGGGGGGGAGGCAGACGTCCCTCCTGCCCTTTGACTGGGGACCCTGTAGACTTCAGTTTTCACCTCTACACATAGAGAAAATTGTTGAGATACTGACAGCCAACAGGAAATCAATAGAGAATTTGTATTTAAAGGTATAATTCAGACCCAGGGTGCTTTAATGAAATGCAGAGAAAGTACCCCACGTTTTTACACCTAGCAACTCTTCTGAGCCAATGTTCAGGGCAAACACATAATGGCAAAAGGCCAGGAAAAGCTTCAAGCAGAAATGTATTAGGAATCAGGCTGAGGTCAAACAGAAAGAAGTAAGAAATACACCCACCAAGCTGGCACTTGGCTTATACAAATAATTGCAAAAAGTTCCCAGGGGCAAGGAGAGTTCAATGACGTACGTGTATCATATCATTTCATATATTTCATATATTTCCCTTTAGAAATAAAATAATTCCACTTAATTTTCTTGCTTTTCCAGGTAGGCTGGTGCTGTTCTATTTGACTTTCTTTTTATAGTACCCTTAATTTCTTTTTTTTTTTTTAAATATCTTCTCTTTTTTAAAAAACAATTCTGTTAAGGGACAGGATGAACATGCAGTGGTCCATGTAATTGTTCATGTGTGACCACTTGACCACAAATATACAACACCCCCTCCTGATAAAAAATAAATATCGGAAAACCAGTGGTGCAGTAGTTGGCATTACTGCTGTGCCTAGGTTTCATTCCAGCCAGGATACTATCTGCAACCATTTTGTCCTATTTGTGTTTGTGTGGGTTCTGTCCCACACTCCAAACCATACAGGAAGGTTAATTGTCTCCTTAAAATAATTCCTATGTCAGTTACATCATATCCTATCTGCCGGAAATGAATTAAAGTTGTAAAAGCACTGTAGACTTGTTTTTAAGCGGGATTACCTGCAACAGTCCTAACAAACTTTTTTTTGTTAATATTTTTTCCCAGACATTTGAGGGCTAGTGATGGGCGAATCTAGGCAGATTCGCTTCACCGAAAAATTCCCTAATTGGAGAAAAATTCGCAAACGATGGCTCGTTTTTGATGCGCGTCGTTTCTGACGCGTGTCGCATCATTCTCGTTTTTTTTTGTCAGCCGAATTTTCGCCAGGTGAATTTTTGTGGGTGTCTCACGAATTTATTCGCTGGTGGCGAATCGCGGGAATTTGCAACGAATTCGCGGCTGGCGAATAAAATCACCCATCCCTGTTGAGGGCCTTGGAATAATAATTTTACATTGGGCTCATGTGTAGGATCTCTTTTGTCTTTAGTAAGATTCCTTGGACATTTGGAATAAAAAGTCTCCACTTTAAGCATTTGCACCAACATCTCTAATAAAGACGTCCCCACATCTTTAATGCACGCGCCCTATTCAAATTGACCTAAGTGTAAAATCACTAGCGACTTTTTACTAGACATCAATAAACGCTAGCAAATCCTCGCTATGAAATGCTCGCACTGAAGTACTATCTTAATCAAAAATTCGCCAGCATTCGGCACCCAGAATACAACTTCGCATTTTAGTGAATTAGAGTAGAGGTAACAAATTTGCGCCTGGCAAAGTGATGCAAAGTGTGCCAAGCGGTCGCTGGCGACGATTACATCATACATACAACCAATGTGAAAATGTATAGTGTATGTCATTTTTGTACTATTATTAAACTATTTTTGTGCATTTGATTGCTAAGAAGTAGTGATCTACCCCTTCGCCGAAAAATTTGCGAATTTCCAGCGAAATTCGCGAAACGGGTTGCGGCATTTCTTGACGCGCGTTGCGTTGTTTTTGTCTCGTCGCGTCAAAAACGACGCGTGACTCGTTTTTTTTTAGTGAATTTTTGCCAGGCGAAATTCGCAGCGAATTCGCCCCTGGCAAAAAAATTCGCCCATCACTACTAAGAAGCAGTTGAATGTGTATTTATATACAGTAGAGAGTTGTCTTTGTGTATTTCTAATCTCAATTCATGCTATTTCATATGCAATACATGACCTGATGCCTTGCAGAGGAGAAATAGATAGAGTGGAGGTTATTGACAACATTAGAAGCAGAAAATCCCTAATCAGTCTCATGCAGCAACTGCTCATACACCCGGGATATCTCTGCATCGGTTGTCAGGGGATCATGGAAAGCACGTATTTCAGCACCAAGGGAAGAAAATAAGTGCAGGGAGCTATATTTACATTCCTATCTATCTTTGCAGATCACTCCCAGATAGAGATAATATAGAATACAATATAAACTTGTCATTTGAAAGAATGGATTAATATGGTGCTTGGGGGATTTTTTTCTTAAGGACATTAGATTTATTATATGATCATAGACATCAACAGGACTGTACTGTTAACCCAATGGCTACAAAAGAGGCAGTAGAAGGGTTAATTTGTTTAATTTGTTTTCTTTTGATAACATGTTTTTTTTTTACAGATTTTATTGGGGCGCTGTCGGTAGGAACCAATTTGCTTTTACAGATGTCTATTTCAGTCTCCTTTTCAGAATGTGTTCATAAGACTTAATGGAATAAAGGGAATCCCCCCCCTCCTCCCAAAGTGCCGACTTCAGGCCCGCGCTGTGCACACTGGGAGGGCTCTGATGGTATCTCAGGCGAGTGCGTCATCTCTGCGGTCTGGGCGGAGCTGCGGGCGGCTCATTGAAATTCTGCAGGAGCCGCCTGCTCTGTGGAAGCCGCTGCTTGCTGAATGACAGCACTGTGCAGAGAAGATAAATACACTGGAAAATGAGATGCCTCTGCAGAGAGAGGAATAAATTACTTGTCTGTTGGAGAAGGGGAGGAAATGTCCCCTGGAGTAGCAGCTACTTTAACCCTTACACCTGTGACAAACTGCACCACTTCCAGCCTTGGCACAGATATCTTTAGCAATGGAAGGCAGATAACCCATCACTTTCCTTGAGGGGAACCTCAATTATCAGTGCTGGGATAATTGAATATACTACAAATGCTTTGACCAGAGAGGGGTTGAAACTGAGGCAGATGTGGTGGGACTTGGACATTGCACACTTGGAACCTAATGGCAGGGAAACAGCTAATGAAAATCTCTGACAATTCTTATACAGTATAATGCATCTTTTGAGGTTCTTTACTTGGGGGGAGCCATAAATTTTTTTTAAATCTTCCCAGGTCAAAATGCAAATAGATCTGCAGCACCTTTTTTAAGAACAGAGTCTGCCAGAAGGTTGGCATTGGGAAGCACCAATGCAGGTGGTCTGCACAGCAAGGTCATTGCTTATAGGAGACACATTCATGATGCTTGTGGGTCTCTGGCACCAAACAGGTGATGGTGCCGCATGCACGTATCCCCCCATCTCTAATGTCACGTTTTTTCACTTCCCCTACCACAGAAGGTGTATAAGAATCCTCTGCAAATATGCAGACAATGAAATATGTGCACTCCCGGCTTTATTTTATAGCTGTTTTTATCATCTGCTGAGAATGTTTGCCAAGTCCGCTTCCCCGCAGCTTGCCAGCCCAATTTAAATTCAGATTGTATGCTGCATCCCCCAGCGACAGTACTGCATATAGATGAAGGTAAAACATAGCAAGCTTCTAGTGACATATAAAATGTATTGCTGTGACCTTGTCTGTCAGGAAGGAAGCAGGAGTCAGCTCTTCCGCAGTCGCCAAGCTCCTTCTCCATTATTGTGAATTCTTTATGGATGGGATACCTGAAGGTATAAGGTTATTGGCATCACCTGGGGTTGCCTGGGTGAAGGAGAGCTATAAAAGGGAGAGCAACGATCCAGCTCTTGCAGCTAATGTATATTATTTCATTGAGAGTCAGAGATTTTACAGCTCAGCACTAGGAAATATACTTTATATGTATATTCTTCACCTCAGGTCTTTATGGTCTTGGCTGATAAATAAAGCTTTTGCTGAGGATTAAGAAAGATATTGTAATTCTTGCCCAGGGAAAGAAGATGCGTGAATTTAAATAGAATGTGTACAAAGTAAACACTTTTGCAAGATATCCTAATTTTTTTTTTTGGAGGCTAGGAGAAAAAGACAGCTGACAGCTCCTGCAACCATCGAGGAGAGCTGGAGGGATGGAGGCACAGGGGTTAATTACCTTTGGTGGAGGCATCACCAATCAAAAGTCTCTTGACAGGGCAGTTCCCACTGTATCTTCTGTTAACACAACATGAAAAAGAATAAGGGAATTGGGGGAAGAACAAGAACTACACTTAAAGCGATGCTGTCATGGGAAATTACATTGTATGCCATTATCTGCTGATTATTTGTTGACCTCACTGGATTGGGGCCCGTTTTTACATATTATTTTATAACCTAGCTGCAACTTTATGGCTCTGGCCGTTGAAATACCTCCATATTTGCTGACAAAATTGCCCTGTTTTGCTAGGTTAAAGGGATACTGTCACGGTTAAACATGTTTTGTTTTCCAAAAAGCATCAGTTAATAGTGCTGCTCCAGCAGACTTCCGCACTGAAATCCATTTCTCAATAAGCAAACAGATTTTTTTTATATTCAGTTTTGAAATCTGACTTGGGGCTAGACATTCTGTCAATTTCCCAGCTGCCCATGGTCACGTGACTTGTGCCAGCACTTTAGGAGGGAACTGCTTTCTGGCAGGCTGTTGTTTTTCCTACTCAATGTAGCTGAAGGAGTCACAGTGGCACATGGGATTTTACTACATTCTTAGATCTACCAGGTAGCTTGTGTTAGGAAGCTGTTATCTGGTTACCTTCCCATTGTTCTGTTGTTAGGCTGCTGGGGGGAGGGGAGGAGGATGGGGGTAAGATCACTCCAACTTGCAGTACACCAGTAAAGAGTGACTGAAACTTATCAGAGCACAAGTCACATTACATGGGGCAGCTAGAAAATTGACAATATGTCTAGCCCCATGTCGGATTTCAAAATGAAATATAAAAAAAATCTGTTTGCTCTTTTTGAGAAATGGATTTCAGTGCAGAATTCTGCTGGAGCAGCACTATTCACTGATGTATTTTTTAAAAAACATTTTTTATTATGACATTATCCCTTTAAGTGAAGGTAGACAAGAGCAGAGTACTTAGTGCTTCTGAAATTAATGGAACCTAAGGCTTGTTATATTGTTATAGTGTTCTATGTGTATGGAAATTATAAGGGAACACAAGGGAAATTCCATCTCATGGGTCAATTGGATAAGTCCCTGGTTTAATAAATAATTTACATAGATTAGGAGCAGTTGAGGTTCAATCTATCAAGTTGGAGCTTTGTTGCTAATAAATACTGACCCAAATTCTAGATGTTGCTGATTATAAATTGTTCTACATCAGAACCCCCATTTTATGTTTTTCAGGGGACCAGAAAAAAATTATGTCAAATCCAGGGAAATGTAAAATCAGGTAAATGTGTTATGCATAATATATACATGGGACCACAGAACAACTATGTAAAATGAGGGAAAACTTAAAATCAGGGGATACAAGATGGGGATTCAACTGTATTTATTATTCATTACGCTTTTAATCCCCCCTTATTCACCCATCCTAAACTCTTCTGGTAGGGAATTTTTAGACCAGCTGCCCTTACAGGCAGCAACCTCTTTCTATGCTGATGGCAAGACCCCTTTTCTTTCCCACTATAGCTCTAATAAGAACCATCATACATGAGATAAAGTATCCTTTGGCCAATTACCCATTTACATAATTTCAAATATGTGCTTTAAAGGAACAGTAACACCAAAAAATGAAAGTGTTTTAAAATAAAGAAAATATCATGTAGTGTTGACCTGCGCTGTTAAAATTGATGTGTTTGCTTCAGAAACACTACTATAGTTCATATAAACAAGCTGAGTAAGTAGCAATGGCGGAAATTGAAAAACAGTTATAAAGCACAGGATAAGTAATGGATAACAGATAACATTATGTTCTACAGAGCTTATCTGCTATCTGCTGTGTAACTTGAGCCTTTTCTCCTTTGAATGGCTGCCCCTATTGCTACACAGCAGCTTATTTATATAAACAATAGTAGAGTTTCTGAAGCAAACACCGCAGTTTTACCAGTGCAGGGCAACACTGCATTATATTTTTATTACTTTAAAACAATTTCATTTTTTGATGTTACTGGTCCTTTAATTATGTCGTATGCCATTATCCGCGGATTATTTGTTGACCTCACTGGATTGGGACCAGTGTTTACAAATTATTTTATATCCTAGCAGCAACTATATGGCTCTGGCCATTGAATTACCTTCATATTTGCTGACAAAATTGCCCTGTTTTGCTAGTGTTAAAGGGATACTGTCACGGGTAAATATGTTTTTTTACAAAATACATCAGTTAATAATGCTACTCCAGCAGAATTCTGCACTGCATTTCACAAAAGAGCAAACAGATTTTTTTGTATTCAATGTTGAGATCTGACATGGGACTAGACATATTGTCTGTTTCCCAGCTGCCCCAAGTTATGTGACTTGTGCTCAGATAAACAACTAGTACTTCAAGTTGGAGTGATATTAACCCCCTCCATTTACCTCCCAGCAGCCTAAAAAAAGAACAATGGGAAGGTAACCAGATAACAGCTCCCTAACACAAGATAACAGCTGCCTGGTAGATCTAAAAACAGCACTCAATAGTAAAAACCCATCTCCCACTGAAACACATTCAGTTGGAGAAACAACAGACTGCCAGAAAGCAGGCTGGCTCTTCCTGGAAGCACATGGCACGGGCACAATGACCTGAGATGGCTGCCTACACACCAATACTATAAATTTAAAAACATACACTTGCTGGTTCAGGAATGAAATTTGACATTGTAGAATGCATTATTTGCAGTGTAATTTAAAAAGAAAAACAACACCATAAAAATCATGACAGAAACCCTTTAAGCTCTACAGAGCAAGGAACCTCCTGTTTCAGTCACCTGTGAGCTTAAAACAATGAATATATTGTTCCAATTTATATAAACAGTTTTGCTTATGCACCTTATGTTCCAAAAGTGCTATACACATTATTAGTGTTGTACAAATAAAAACATATGTAAACACATACAAACAAATATGTTCCCAAAATGCTACGTGTTAATCTCTTGGGAAAAGAAAATCATCTCTGCTTCTAAATAACAAATATATGACTGGTTTAATTTTGAATACATAATATGTAGTAAATAGTGATGAAGAATTGTTTTGCCGTGTATGGTTTTGCAGAGTTTCGCGGCCAGCCAAAATTTTTCCGGAATGGCGCCAAAAATTTGCCATGTATTAAGTTTTCTGTGCTAGAAAAATGACTTGCAACAAACAAAAATGTCATAGTAGACAAAAAAATCATCTACAGCCTCTAATATATTTTGACAAAAAAAGTTGCAAAGACAGAAATGTTGCTGCAGCAAAAATGTCACCTGTAGGCTTTAATGTGTTTTGCAAATTTTCTCGTAATTTTGCGCATGTGTCTTTAGTGGGACAGATAAGCTCATCACTAATTGTAAACTGATAAAAGTGAAAACTGGTGTAGGAAGTTAATAGTGCTTTTCTATAAATAAAGTATATTGATACCAATTAGAGGGGTAACTTATATATTGTTTAAAGGGATTTTGTCATGGGAAAAAAGTTTTTTCAAAATGCATCAGTTAATAGTGCCGCTTCAGCAGAATTCTGCACTGAAATCCATTTCTCAAAAGAGCAAACTAATTTTTTTATATTTCATTTTGATATCTGACATGGGGCTAGACATATTGTCAATTTCCCAACTGCCCCAAGTCATGTGACGTGTGCTCTGATAAATTTTAATCACTATTTACTGCTGTAACGCAAGTTGGAGTGATATTACCCCCTCCCTTTCCCCCACCCAGCAGCCTAACAAAAGAACAATGGGAAGGTAACCAGATAACAGCTCCCTAACACAAGATAACAGCTGCCTGGTAGATCTAAGAACAACACTCAATAGTAAAAGCCACGTCCCACTGCGTTACATTGAGAAGAAAAAACAACAGTCTGCAAGAAAGCAGTTCCCTCCTAAAGTGCTGGCACAAGTCACATGACCAGGAGCAACTGTGAAATTTACAAAATGTCTAGCCCCATGTCAGATTTCTAAACTGAAAAAAATCTGTTTGTGCTTTGGGGAAATGGATTTCAGTGCAGAAGCCTACTGAAGCAGCACAATAAACTGATGTGTTTTGAATAAACTGCAGCTTGTATTTTATGTTTATAGGTGCAGTCTCTTATAATGTCTTTTTCTCTTGACTACAGGGAGCTGGGGGTTCTCACTGAGAGTCAGTCTCTGGGGTAGATTCATCAAAGAGTGAAGTTAAGAGTGAAGTTCTGCCACTAGAGGGAAATTCCACAGCTCTTAATTCATTTCTATGGGATTTTTAAAGGCGTATTCATCAAAGGGTGAACTTTCACTTCACCCATTGATGAATACACCTTGCCAAATCCCATAGAAATGAATTGAGAGCTGTGGAATTTCCCTCTAGTGGCGGAATTTCACTCTTTGATGAATCTACCCCTCTGTTGGGAAACTTGCTTTGTAGCTGTGGCTGCCACTCCATAGAAAGGATTAGAATGATTTGTAATGTGCTCCACCAAAGAGCCAGTTAATTGAACCAACCCATATGGTGGGTTTAAAGGAGAACTAAACCATAAAAATGAATAGGGCTAAAAATGCCATATGGTACTTATTGTACCAGCATAAAGTTTCAGCTTGTCAATAGCAGCAATGATCCAGGACCATCTTGGAAAGTGTCTGTGACACTCACATGCTCAGTCGGCTCTGAGCAGCTGTTGAGAAGCTAAGCTTAGGGGTCGTCACTAATTATCCAGCAGAAAATAAAGTTGGTCTGTAATATAAGCTGATGCTACAGGGCTGATTATTAAATTCTGATGCTAATTGCACTGGTTTCTGTGCTGCCATGTAGTAATTATCTGTATTAATGACTAATCAACCTTATATTGTGACTATATTTTTATTACACTATTGTGAGTGGGTCCCTAAGCTCAGTAAGTGACAGCAGCACAGAGCATGTGAATCAGTGAATCAGAAAAGAAGATGGGGAGCTACTGGGGCATCTACTGGGGAGACACAGATCTTTACTGCTAAAGGGCTGTGGTTGCCTTGGGCTGGTACACAAGCACAAAACATCATGTACAACATTTCTAGCTACTTATTTAGTTTAACTTTCCTTGTCCTTTAACTGCATTAATCTAGTCATATTTTTAGTAGGCTGGTATCTCCTTGCTTGCCTGCATTATATATTATATATGTCTTCTTTTGTAGGGGTGAGATCTCCAAGACCACTTTTCTGATTTTTAACTGCACTACTACCATAACGTTGTACTTTGTAACATCATGGTGCTGCCATCAGGACATTACCGATGAGAGTAGGGTATTATTATGGGAGGGCTGTTCAGGTGCAGGTGAATCCATGGGTCCAAGGGTGCAGTAGTAGACATTTCATAATGGCTAATTGTAGTTATAATAACACATCAATGAATCACAACAAATACTAGAAATTTGCAAATTTTGCACCTCCCCTCCGTTACCAAAATAGCTACAACATAGGAAGGTTTCTCTGCTGCCTACCTATAAGTACTTGGGTGGGGGGTTGAATTTAACCCCAAACTATAGTGTAAAGGGACTGGTGTGGACAAAAATGTGTGCTACATTAGAAATATGTTTTAGTAGAGTTTTGTCCTCATTTCGAATGCCATAGTATAAAATATTAGTTCACCAATGACAACATTTAGCATAGCTGTATTATTTTCTTTCCTCCAAGATGGGTTAGAATTGCAATGAAAATGCCTTGAAGGCAAAATGCAGCGAGATCCGAGGCTACAACACGACGTACAATTGCCTGATAAATAATTAAAACTGCTAACCTCCACAAAGCATTAGAAAGAAATGGATCAAATTTGACATAAAAATTACATATCCCGAATCTCAGGTTTAGAGAGGAATTGATTTCTGAAAAATAATTTTCAAATGCAGCCCCGTGTGGGATCAGCGACAGTGTGCATGGGGTGGGGGTATGGTTAATTAAATATTGAATCTTAGGTTCACTTGTTTAGGACTCTTGGGGATTCAATCCCTGCATGGTAATCAAACGGTGAACTTCTTTTGTGTTGAGCCACCAGAGGCTTTTGGCGCTTAATGCTGATAATTGTCAAAGTAACCAGACTATCTCTCTGTTATTTTCTCATTCTCCACCTCTAATCTTGTTAAGGCCAGGTGCTAACAATCTTGCCATTGAGGCTATGGACACATATGCTGTTTTAGGTGCGGAAACTCGACATCCGCATAAATACACTAACCTAGTGTGCCATTGCCTAAGCTTAAAAGAGTAGAACCGCATGTGTGTCTGGGCCCTCATGTTTGTTTTTTATCCTTTGTACCCAAGTTCCTGATTGACTTGCTCCAGATTTGCCTTCTTGTTCCTGCTTGTCCCTCGGTCCTGTTAATTCCAGCTACCTAGCCTTTATTCTGATCTCCTGATTTTAACCCCTGGCCTGTTCCACAGACTTGTATTGCCTGCCACCTTCCAAAGTCCTCATGCCTGTTTACACGGACTTGCCTATTCAGGGTCAGACTGGGCTGGGGGCCCACCGGGAGTCCTGTCCAGGGCCACCTTCCGGACCTCCTACCATGCATATGTGCAAAAAGTACTGTGCGCCTGTGCAAAAAAATCGTGTGTCTGCGCAAAAGGAGTCATGTGCTTGTGTGAGCGGCACAGCAAATTGTTTTTTAAAATTTTTTGTAGGGTCGGGAGAGGGGGTCTGGCCTGGTGGGGGTCCATGAGGGCCGGGGACACCGGATTTTTTCCCAACGTCCCGCTGGGCCAGTCCGACCCTGTGCCTATTGCCTGCCACCCTCCAGAGACCTCTTGCCTGTTTACATGGACTTGCCTCAGCTTGCAACCTGCCCCCAACCTCTGGCTTGTTACAGATTTATCTTCAGGTTATATTTTCATCATTGTCATCTGTTTAAGTTCCTTATTAAATCTAGTTCTGAGTTCATTACGTTTTTCTGGTTCTTCTAACATTAAACCTATAGATATCATATTACCAAGCACCTAGGCTTCTTACTGCCAGCCATTCACCTGTAGCCATGCCTGACACAAGAACTTACATTTTGGTGCTTCTGCCCTTCTAACCATTGACCTGGACATAGGAAACAACACTATTTGCTGAATAGTTGACCAAATTTCTCAATATATGACAGTTGAACCCATGGGCCAGTTAGTTGGATAACTATGTCTAAGACAGAAACACAAGAATATGTACAGTCTTGCAGTGGGTCAGATATTAACATTGATAGTTGCATTCTATATCATTCTAGCGATCGGGCTAGTGTCCCCAATGAATAGACCAGAATGGAAATGGGAAGGACCTGTGGCTGCGCTCATTAATGGACTTACTGATGACTCATTAATGAACACAGAAGCAGAATTAGAACAGATCTTCAGCATAAGCTGACACATTGTTCAACAAAGCCATTGAAAGACAAAACATCCAGTCTGTTTGATGGGGAACACATAAACGCACAGATTAAACATATAACTGCATCTGCGGTCACCTACAGATTAGAGACAAACTGGTAGGGTTGTGCAGTATTGGTCGAAACTGGGCAAAGTGCTTAACCAGATCATGGCTGGCCAAATTTACATATCATAATACACATCGCAAATTTCCATTTGTCACAAACATTGGTGGCAAATAATGAAGATTTCTGTAGGCTAAGCCTCACCACACAGAGGCCAGCTGCTGTATATTCATACACTGTATATAATTATAAGTTGTCAATGGAAAGCCTTATCAACCTCCTCTCCTGTCCCCATTATATCACTAAGACTAACCTCAGGAAAAGATTAAGGTAATGGCAGATGAGAAATGTCATTGCCTTCATTTAATATTTTCCAACGTGTTTAAAAAACCTTCCAAAGTTACCTTCCTCCTGCCATGTTTATCTCTGGTGGCAAAACATACTGGAGGTCCCACTAGGAGATGTCAGGAAAGGTGCTGCACCTATGTAATAAGCAGAACCAATAACAACTCTATGACTCCACAGATGTGTTAAAATCATATTTAAACCTTCAAACTGAATGTCTAGTCTATGGGCGAGGAGAGCAAACTGGTCTGAAGTTCTAGGCCTGCTCAGATCCATTTGTGAAAGCTATAATACTTTGGTTTTAGTATTATATTGGTAGTCAACAGAGTTTAATTTCATAATGCCTTAAATGGAAAAAATGCTAAAAAATACAATTATGTTTAAATTACTCTTTATGTGGCTATACATCCGCAGACTTACCTCAGGGCTGTGTTTGGTTGAATACATTGATCCACCTTCACAAGTTGGCAAGCAGGCCAAAGGAGTGAACATTCCTAACATGAATATTTTGAATTTCAGACATTTGTTTCATGTATAATTTTCACCAGTAATATTCTTTGGCGAATGGCCAAATATCTTTTCTGCCCCTCCATAAAACAAGCATGGTCTTTGTCAGTAGAAGACGTATAGCACATTCCACCCAAATAAAGCATTGGAAAGGTGCAGAGATCGTCCATATACTGTACACTAGTTATAGCTTATATATTTTTTCCCATTCTGGTGGTTTGCACAAAAGACTAGTGTGCTAAACGATAAAACACTATCTTTGGTATTTGGTTTTGCCTCATCCTTGAATTAAACATATTAGACATTTGGTTCAGGTTTGGATACTTTATATCCCACTGCCGCAGTTCTGGAATAATTGCTGAAATCTATAATGAGACTATAAGTGGTACTCTGCATATATTTAAATATAGCCAGCCATATATAACTGCAGTAAACATGTAATCAGTTAGCTGCTGCTGATTTGCATAATAATGTGCAATATTATTGGTATATCTGCCATGCCATGAAACTTAATATTATGGCCTTACAGGGCAGATATTATTTAGGAAAATTAACAACACACATTATCTGCTAAAACCACATTACATAGCTGATGTTTTTGATGACTTTAAGCAGAAGTGTGTGCACCTTAAAGGGGAAAAATATTCTGGTTCAGTTTCATAACTAACAATACAACATAACATGAGGGGGGGTTGCTGAGTTCATGTTCATGCCGGGTCCCCTCAGAAATCTTTTTTGCAGGAGGCCAGGAGTGCCTAAGTTACATTGCTGCTCTGGTTATAAGGTTTCCTTTATCTTTGTTTGTTGATATGTATTTATATATCTTGTTATAAGATGCCAGTAGATGATATCACAATGGGGTCATTCATAAATGTCACTGCATATTTACGTGCATATGGTTCTTTTAACCATGTTTACGCCAAAGCGCTTGAAAATTGTGTTGCTCGTACCATCTTTCTTTTTTTTTTTTTTGCAAATTACGCACAAATATTTGCAAATGAGATGTGTTTTAGTGTAAGCATGAGCATGTCCACTGTGCTTGGCCATTGTGCATTAATATAGCATTAATGGTAATTTTGCAGCTATATATTCTAAATTTAGAAAACCGTAAAGCAAATTATTTTTCCACCACCAAGAAAACAAGTGGCGCAACACAAATGCAGAGAGTGAGCATATTATGTCATATTTAAAAAACTCTTAAGGAGAAGAAAAGTCTTCTTCCACTTGGGGATGCCAAATGTTAGGCACCCCAAGTGATTGTATTTATTGACTTACCTGAAACCCCTGCTCCTATCAGCAGAAAACTGCACTGATCCAGGGTTCTTCCAGAGAGCACAATGGAGCGATCCTCTTCCTGCTTCTTCTTTCTTCACGTGGGTGTGCATGCGAGAGAAAAAAGCCAAACTTTAACTAAAAAGTCAGCTATTTCTTTCTACTGTGCATGTGGCTGCCCTAGGAAATTTTAAGAAAGAAACCAGAAGAGGAATGCTCCGTGGTGCTCACAGTTTTCTGCTGATAGAAACACCAGCCCAGAGTTTCAGGTAAGTAAATACAATCTTTTGGGGGTGTCTAACATTTGGCACTCCCAAGAGGAAGATTTTCCTTCTCCTTTAAGGGTCAATTGCAGTGAGAATATTTATGTTTGCACATTAAATAACCAGTCTTGCCCAGCTTTATAGCATGCTGCACCATGCAAAGTTTGTAAATGACCCCCAATAAAAGTCTATGCACAATCACACAACGTTCAGCCAACTCATTTTGTACTGTTTGAAAATAACAAGAAGCCAATACAAAAATGTATATAATGCAAACACAGTCAGGTATAGTAGGTAACTTAGTAAAAAGAGAAGTGGATTAGAATCAGTAGAGAATCTGCAGCTGCTTTACAATCCCAAGCAATGACTGTGTGAATGTCAAGCTTACCTGTGTGCTCAGTCTCAAGAATGAGAGTCATTAAGCCTCACAGACACACAAGATCCATTTAATTAGCATTGATTTTATGTAATCATTTAGTCTCAACTTCTGCTACTTCAAGTAACATCTTAAGGTTTTCCCAGAGCACAGCCTGGCCATGCATGCTTAGAGTTGAACCATAGTGCACTACCATCTTGGCAGGTATTCCAGCTTTGAAAGACCTGTTGGATTGCAAATATTGTTACATAGTTACATAGTTAAATTGGGTTGAAAAAAGACAAAGTCGATCAAGTTCCACCCCTCCAAATTAAAACCCAGCATACACACACACACCCCTCCACTCTTTCACACAAACCATAAATGCCCTTAGCTATACTAACTGTAGGGTTTAGTATCAAAATAGCCTTTGATATTATGTCTGTCCAAAAAATCATCCAAGCATCAACAGAATCAGCCATCACAACATCACCCAGCAGTGCATTCCACAACCTCACTGTCGTCACTGTGAAGAACCACCTACGCTGCTTCAAATGATGGTGCGGTGATCCTCTTTATGGGTAAAAAGGTCCCCTGATATTTCTCTATAATATCCTCTAATGTATTTGTAAAGTGTAATCATGTCCCCTCACAAGTGCCTTTTTTCCAGAGAAAACAACCCCAACTTCGACAGTCTCCCCTCATAATTTAAGTCTTCCATCCCTCTAACCAGTTTAGTTGAATGTCTCTGCACTCTCTCCAGCTCATTTACATCCCTCCTAAGGACTGGAGTCCAAAACTGCACTGCATATTCCAGATGAGGCCTTACTAGGGATCTATAAAGAGGTATAATTATGTTTTCATCCCTTGAGTTTATGCCCTTTTTTTTTATGTGTCCTGTTTGAAAACTTCTTCTGCAAAATACTGGCTCAATGAACCCTAGTAAGAAAACATCCTCAAGGCAGTTATTTCCAGAGTTATCTTGCTTTGAGGCACCATTTACTTTGCACTTGCATGTATTTAATCAGAGCAGGTGCATTGACACCAAATACAAGATGTATGGAGCATGTGTGGGTGAAAAATGCATTTAGGAATTGCATCCAGTTCCAATTTTAACACTTTGCCATGTAGGCTGTGTTAATATTTACTTCCATGACTATTGTCTTTAATTGAGTTTACCATGCATGCTCGCTCACTGTCTGGTTTTGTTAGTATATACTGTACAGTCAGTGCAGACATTCATTGCTTGAGAACTAAATTATGAAATGTCTCTTCAATTGGATTGCGGGTAGACATCCTACATTTCTCTTAACTGTGCACTGATAGCACACCACAGCCACCTCTATCCCATTGGGGTTTGTACCTCCAGAGAAAGGCCGGATAGTATATTGTTGGGGAGGTGTACTGGAACATGTGACTTCTCATAAGTCAAGGACCATCAGGAGTTCCTAAAATATATTTATTCAGATATCCTTTTTATAAGAAGAGTTATGGCTCACAGGATCATATACAGGTGGAAATAAAGATATAACATATCCATGGCAGGGATACATAGCCAGATGTGGTATTTGTTGGAAGCATGTTTAGATGCCCTAATACTAAGCAGAAGCCAAAAAACATCTTATTTCAAAAATACGCAAAGGGACTTGTGAGAGCAAATATAAGTAAAGTACAGGTATGGGATCCGTTATGGGGAAACACATTTTGCAGAAAGCTCCAAATTACAGAAAGGCAGTCTCCCATAGACTCAATTTTATCCAAATAATCCATATTTTTAAAAACAATTTCCTTTTTCTGTAATAATAAAACAGTACCTTGTACTTGATCCCAACTAAGATATAAAATCCTTATTGGAAGCTAAACCAGCCTATTGGGTTTATTTCAGTTTACATGATTTTCTAGTAGACATAACATATGAAGATACAAATTACAGAAAGATCCATAATCTGGAAAAACCCAGGCTCCAAGCATTCTGTATAAAGAGTTACATATTTGTACAATAAAAATCCCCACCCACTTTTTCTATTTCTGTACTTCAGCAGACTCAGAGTTATTCTGTAGGAAGAATGAGCAAATTCTATGTGGGTGCCTTTAAAAATGGGTGTTGGTCTTGAAAATCTCTTCTTCATTTAAAATATGACTGGACGTAAATAGAGACTACTGTATGGGATTTACCTTGATATTTGATGTGCCTTGGCAATTTTTTGATCATAACCTTGTAACAAAAAACAGTGTTTTTGAAAATACATGCACTTGATTAGATTAAATCTTTAACACTGTGAATTACTCATTAGTAAGAAACTTTTGATTACATTAACATCCAATACAGAACCTCGGCAAGAAGCAATATAATCAAAGAGTGGAACAATTGTCTCTTTAAGACAATAATTTAAAGCAGAGACACCATAAAGTACCAATTGACTCAACAAAATCATCTCATTGTTTGGCCTACCCAGCCACTGGAATAATGTTGTGCTGCTACCCTCATCCAAGTGAACTTGAATATAATGGCAGGTCACAAAGAAATGGTCCCTGCTAACTGAAGTAGATGTGAGCCAACAACCATGGCAGCGAATAATAACAAAATGGGAAGACCACAAGAAAAAAAACATCTCTACTGAGGATACCAGTTTATTATTGGAAAAATCCCTAGCAAATTAAAGAAATTCATAGTCAGTTAGGCTGAAAAAAGACACACGCCCATAAAGTTCAACCTTTTAACTTTTTTTTAACCTGCCTAACTGCTAGTTGATCCAGAGGAAGGCAAAAACCCCATCTGAAGCTTCTCCAATTTCCTTCCTGACTCCAAAATGGCTAAAAACGGACCTGGTCCCGGGATCAACGTGTACTATGAGCTATCTTCCATAAGCCTGAATTCACTCACTTGCTAAAAATCCATCCAACCCCTTATTAAATCTAATGTATCAGCCTGTACAACCGATTCCACATCTTCACAGCTCTGACTATTAAAAAAATCCCTTCCGTATATATTTATGCGAAATCTCTTTTCTTCTAATCAGAATGGGTGATCTTGTGTCAGCTGGAAAGACCTACTGGTGAATAAAGACCCCCTCCTTCCGTGACTTGCTGACTGGCATTGCTTGCTACAGCCAAGTTTATAATCTACAAGGACTATACATGGTCCTTTTCCATAATGGATTTGCCTAGTGCAGTCCCATTAAGGGCATAAGAGGCTTTAATATTTTTACATCCCAAGTGCATGACTTTACATTTATCAACATTGAAGCTCATTTGCCACTTAGCTGCCCAGATTGCCAGTTTGTCAAGATCTTGTTGCAAGGATGCCACATACTGGATGGAATTAATTGGGCTGGATAGTGTTGTGTCATCTGAAAACACTGATACATTACTTACAACACCCTCCCCTAAGTCATTAATGAACAATTTAAAAAAAAGTGGACCCAATGCCGAGCTCTGAGGGACCCCACTAAGAACCTTACTCCAAGTAGAGAACTTACCATTAACAACCACTCTCTGTACACGATCCTGTAGCCAGTTTCCTATCCATGTGCAAACGACTTAATTAAGCCCAACAGACCTTAGTTTATAAAGCAGTCATTTGTGGGGCACGTTATCATACGCTTTGGCAAAATCCAAATAGATCACATCTACTGACCCCCGCACTGTCCAGCATTTTACTTACCTCATCATAAAAACCAATCAGATTTGTCTGACATGACCTATTCTTCATAAAGCCATGCTGATTGCTGCTCATAATGCCATTCACTAGGACAAAATCTTGAATGTTATCCCTTAACAAGCCTTCAAATAATTTTCCCACCACGGATGTCAAACTTACTGGCCTATAATTGCCAGGATGAGGTCGTAATCCATTTTTAAATATTGGATGACATCTGCTATCCTCCAATCCATAGGCAGTATACCAGATGAAAGTGAATCTGAGAAAATCAGAAATAGGGGCTGGTCTAAAACTGAACTAAGCTCTCTTAGAACCCGTGGGTGTATGCCATCAGGCCCTGGAGCCTTGTTTACATACATTTTTATTAAAGCTTTATGAATCATATCCTGAGTCAGCCACTGACTAGATTGAGTCATTAGTGCAGCTATGAAGTAAGCCTGGGAACTCAGACTCCTCTATTGTATACACTGAAGAAAAGAACTGATTTAGCACATTTGCCTTTTCTGTATCTGTTACAACCATACTGGTACCATTATTTAATGGATCAACACTGCATATTTTTACTATATTTAAAAAAACTTTTTAGGGTAACTATTTGCCTGAGCTGCAAATAACTCTTCATTTCCTTTCTTTGCCTTCCGGATTGCTGAATTATAGCATTTATTACAGTGTTTATATTCATTAAATGCAGCTTCTGTCCCAACAAATTTGTAGTTTTTAAATGCCTCTCTCTTCTTTCCTATTAACTTCTTTACATCTGTATTAAGCTACATAGGATGATTCTCAGAGCTTCTACATTTACTCCTTAAGGGAATATATTGAGAATAGTAATGATTTATATAATTTTAAATGACAACCATTTCTATTCTGTGGTTTTATCTGAAAACATAATGTTATTTGCAGCTCAGGCAAATAGTTACCCTAAAAAGTTTTTTTAAATATAGTAAAAATATGCAGTGTTGATCCATTAAATAATGGTACCAGTATGGTTGTAACAGATACAGAAAAGGCAAAGGCAAATTCCTTAAGGGAATATATTGAGAATAGTAATGATTTATATAATTTTAAATGACAACCATTTCTATTCTGTGGTTTTATCTGAAAACATAATGCCCCAATCAATACTCTGAAGGGTAGCCCTCAAGGCACTAAAATTAGCTTTTCCAAGATTCATGGTTTTTGTTGCCCCAGTATATCCCCCATTATCATTACTTTACCCAAACTAGCAGCTTTTTCTGTTTGGTTCAGGAGCTTAGCCTCCTCCTCCTTACTTACATTAGGGGGTCTATAGCATACCACTACAAGCACAGGGATTGGATCCATTAAGTAATTGACCAGTCTCATGGCAGGTGTAACAAGCATATCTTTTGCAAAGTATTTCAAGAAAATATCCTTTGGTAGTATTGAAACAGCTGAACCTGTATCAAGCATCAGGTTAATGGAGTGCCCCTTGTCAGCAGAAGCAGTACTGACACTGACTGCATATAAACTTTTCTGGAATAAATGTACCAGCTTTATCCACACTTAATACTGTAACATTTGTAGTAGTAAGTTCATGAACATATTTAGTAGAACTACGGCAGACTGTAGCAAAGTGACCTGGCTTTAAACATTTGCGGCACTATATAGCTTTTGCTGGACATTTAGCATAGTTTGCAAGGTGTTGTGTTGAACCACAGCGAAAGCAGTATTTTTTATTTGTATTCGCTGCACGGTTTTGCAGTGAATCCCTTTCCTTAGCACTGTAATTTTCCTGTGATTGCGTATTATTAGGCCACAGTTTTGAATTCACAATCTGTACATTCCCAGCAGTTCCCTGACTGAGAGTTTTAGCCTCTGCCACAGCCATTTCAATTTGGCAAGCAACAGTAATAGCCTTTGCAAAAGTTAAATCTTGCTCTAGGAGCAGTCTCTCTCTAATGCGTGGTGAGTTTGTTTTTTCCACTATTTGCTCTCTTAGCATTTCATCTGTTAGATTCCCAAACTCACAGGTAACAACCAGCTCTCTCAAAGCTGCTACAAAATGTTCCATGGATTCACCATTACGCTGTCCACGTTGGCGGAATTGATATCTTTCAGCAACCACATTTACTTTTGGCACCAAAAAGTTCTTTATAGCAGTAAGTATCATCAGATAATGGTAATGTATGGAATATACGCTGTCCCTCTGCCCCCAGGCAGTGAATAAGTAAAGCACGCTTTCTATCTTCAGAAATCTCCCCTTGGTAAGCAGCAATAATGTAATTATCAAACATATGGATCCAAGCAATAAAAGGTATGGTAGGCTCACCAGGGTTTGGTAGAAAAGGTGCAGGCTGCTGCAGAGGAAGAAATTACATCCTTGTCACCATTTGTTGTGTTTGGTAGCCGAGGATGAGGAGGGTATAACAATGCTTTATTAGCAGGTTCATGCAGCCATTACAGCTGTAAGTCTTACTTCCATTTTCAAGCAGTACAGAAAGTCCTGTGTATGCACAGTGATACCTGCAGGCCACCTGTACAAACACCACACCAGTGCACTCTGATCACCATCCTCATTCTGACTCCTCCCACTTCACCGCTCTGACTCTGCCCACTCTCCACCGGACCCCACTCACTTTCTGCCCCGTGTCGGCCTTTGTGATAATCCTTCACCAAGTTTAGTGAAAGTAGCTTTTTTTGTCATGTGATCTAGGGGAAACACTGTCCTATTAAAGGAATACCCAAGCAACATCCACAGGCTTCACCATTTAATCATAACAGTGCTGTTCACACATTCTCCACATGACAGCTATATTTCTGTGAACACCTGCAAGATATTTGCTAGGTAAAATTCCAGAGTAAAATGCAAACAGATAGGACACAAAACTGGCACCAAATGAAGTTATATGAAATGCTAATGGCACAATCCACTTCTAATTTTTTCACTTTCTCTCTCGCTCTCTTTTTATGTTTCATATTTGTTGAGACTCTCCTGCAAATTAATGCTGGAGAGGATATGTTAACCCAAGCAGAGAGGCATCTAATGGGAGCCTGATGGCTTATTCTGAGGCACAGAGAATTGATTGCCTAGCACTGTGTTTCAGATCAAGAGACAAAGGAGAAGAGCAGAGGCGAGGAAAGGTAATTAAATCATGACTGGAGGCATTGTGAGAGGCAGGGGTAGGAAGGCTGCCAGGACACCAAGCTGCCACTCAAAATCCCGGCATAGTGCAACATATGATTCGAAGTCTAGTTATAGAAAGGGGAGAAATAAATTAGCAAAACAGTTGGTGTCATATGAAATATTACTTAGCATGGGCGGTAGAGCTACCACTGGCACAGCATGCACGTGTACATTTATTATATAGTCTTACCAGTGTAATAAATATTACATGCACATTAACAAAGTCATAAGGAATTATTCATCAAAGCTAGGTGAAACATTTTTTACATGCAATGTACCATTTTCCTATAAAATACTATTCTGCAATTGCAGCCAATGTGAGGAGTGCAATCATTTGCATTGTGCACATCAGGGCACAAGTTGTACATTACATGATATTGTTGGGTGTGGGGCAGTACATAGGCATCTACTTGCACAACTTTTACTTGTGCTCTGTTCACTAGGGGCAATTGTTAAAGAGGTAGCAGAGTGCAAG
Organism: Xenopus borealis; assembly: GCA_024363595.1. Lineage (NCBI taxonomy): Eukaryota > Metazoa > Chordata > Amphibia > Anura > Pipidae > Xenopus > Xenopus borealis. Next base: position 87,860,968 of record CM044446.1, on the reverse strand, counting down.
CAAAAGGAAGTTGAGACTTTCTTAGTGCAGGCGGATAAAATAGGGCAATAATGTGGTCTGTGTGCATAGCCACTCCCTAAATGCACATCTTAATGATGGTTTTGTATAGCAGGGGTAGGAAGTGGAAGGGGGTGGAAGACAAAGGAGATAATGGGTTTCTGGATAACAGATGCCATACCTGTATTGAACTCTCATGCTTTTTGCATACTTCAGAAGTGCTTTTCACACAAGTTTTTCTTTAGTTCTTAGTGTCAACTGGCATTCCTTTACTCCAGTCTCACTTACAGATAGGATGGAGCCTGTATGGGGGGAAGGAGGGCATGACTGCTAGGTAAAGTGGGGAGAGATTAGGGCACGAAGTATGGCTAGGAAGTGGGAAAAGGAAGTTCAGGCGGGGGGGCTAGGGGGTGATAAATAGAAAGTGCGGGAGAGGGCACTTCCTTTTCCTACTTGGGACTAGGGTTGCCACCTGTCTGGTTTTCACCCGGACAGCCCGGGATTTTGAAGGGCTACCCGGATCAATGCTTCCTGCCCGGTTTTCCAAATAAGGAAAACTGGGCGGGATTAGCTTGATTGAGGCCGCGATCGGCCAATAGGCGATCGCGGCGTCATAGCGCCACCCCGTGATGTCATGGGCCCACCCACCAACATCACGGGCCCGCCGACTGACGTCATGGGCCCGCCCCCCCTGTCCGGCTACAGCCACAGGGAAAGGTGGCAACCCTACTTGGGACACACAGGGGAAACAAGCCCACCCTACCCTCCCTATGTTTTTGGGGTTACATGGAGGTCATTGGTAAGTATACAGGGAGCTGGTTTAAAGGAGAAGGGGCTTAAGGCAGGGAGAGAAAGAGGAGGTGTAGTTTATTGTTGCAGCATTTGGCGGTGGTCCTGGGAAAAACAGAGAGTTAAAGGAGGGACTATTATGAGTTCTGGGAAAAAGGATGAATAATGGATAATTGGCCAGCTCGGGCATGGGGTCCCCTGGTGGCAAAAAATGACAAATACCATCAAGTCGGTGTACTTCGGCTGATGGGTAAACAAAATTCATGAGGGGTCCAGTGGTACGGAGGCACCATGCACAGGGCAGTAATCCCAGGACCATCTGCCAAAGGCACAGGACAGTTTAAAAATAGTTAGGGTTACAAAACAATATGGAATGTTATGGATGTTAAAATATTGCATATCTGTTGAATATGAATAATATTTATTATGGATTATTGATGTTTGAATGTTTGAGCAGAAGAATTAATAAAGAACCATTATTATCCAACAGAAAATGGGTGTTGTTTTATTTGAGAGGGAAGGTTCTGTGGGCAAGGTCGCAGCCCTGATGAGTGAACGGTAAGTATAATGTTCACCCCCCCTCCCAGAAATCTCTCCTCTACAGACCTTTGACAGTCATGAACATTGTCACTCCTAGAAGTTTCATTTTCAAGTTTTCTTTTAGTATGTTCAGAAAGCTTGAAGGGACCAACTCTGGGTGGTTCAGAGTAGCTTCCACTTAGTTATAAGTAAACTGTTGTTCACTGAGCCATACAAGCACTTAGGCATTGTTTCTATCCTTTTCCTAATTTATGAATTTGTACTACCTTGAGAAGTTATGGTAATTGTGAGCATAGGAAAGAGTAATCCCACGTGAAGCCAGAAGACCAAACTGTCCAAGAAATCACTAAATGGATTAAGTGCAAGTGTGATCTAAATCATTGTGGTTCTTTTTGCTGGTAGCTCGGTCTATTTTTTTGTTACCTTGTAACAAAAAGAATTGCCTTTAAATGGAATAAATTATCCATTGTGAATTCCGCAGATAGTGCAGTTATTAGAACTCATTTTTCTTAATGTCCTAGCATCATGAATTTTACATGATACTTTAAGTTTTCGAATTACTTTTATTAAGTTGCTGTCGGTTAAGTACCAGTCTAGTACACTACCTACATGTCCTCTGTCCTGAAATTTGAGCCATAACATGAGGACAAATGTTCTGGCTTTTAAAAAGTCACTGACCCTTCAATTCCCCTCACATTCTCCTGAAATTTTCCGCTGCCTTTTTTTTTTAGCAGGCAAATATGTATGCTGGCATATGGAATTTCTCTGTAGACTATGAGAACATTTAGAGGGTTCCATTTAATGTCCCATGCCCAAAGTAATATCATAAAAGGCCACATACTTGCTTCTTGTAGTAGGGTTAGAAATATCTTGTGGTTAGTGATGGGCGAATCCAGGGCATTGCGCTTCGCCGAAATTTTGCGAATTTCTAGTAGAAATTTACAAAACAGCAAAAAATTCACAAAACGCTGCCGCGTCTCATTTTGGACGCCGGCATGCGTTTTTGGATGCCAGTGCCCATTACCGGCTTCGGAAAATGGATGCCAGCGTCAAAAATTTTCTGGCATTTCACTAATTTATTCACATGCAGCGAATCACAGGAATTTGCCAGGAATTCGCTGCAGGCCAATAAATTCACCCATCACTACTTGTGGTAGGTCATAGCAATCTTATGGCCAGCCAGCAATCAGACACCGTTAAAAATATACTGTATATGGACATATCAGAGGTGAGAGGTTTGCTCCCTGCTTTGGGAGACCTTTTCAAGCTACCCCCATTCAAGGGGGGGACTGGACAAAATTGCTAAATACATATACTGTAGGGAAGTCTTCAAAAGGATAAATATATCACTCACCTTATTTATCATTTATCCCCATTTATAATATGTACCTAAAATGTTATTTATGCCCTTTAATGTAAAGTTATGTAATGCTACTGTAAGGAAAGGTATATGCAAGACACACACTTATGTACTAGCTAGAATTGGGGAATATAAATTGTCCATCACTACACTTAATTCCAGCAGTAAGAAAATACATGTTCCCATGAAAAGATATGTTTATATAAATACAAAGCTCCAAGCTAAAGGTTGGTGATAGATTTCTTCATATTTTCTTAGAAAGGGTACCATACACAGGTATGGAACCCACTATCCAAAATTCTCAGAACCTGAGATTTTCCAGATAAGGGAGGCCTTAACCTAGACCAGTGGTTCTCAACCTTCCTAACACTGCGACCCTTTAATACAGTTCCTCATGTTGTGGTGGCCCCCAACCATAAAATATTAAAATATTTTCCTTGCCAGCCCAGAGCGGATTGTTAGGAAGGTACAGGAGACAGCGTGGCTGCATAAAGGTTTGTTTTCCGTGCATAGTGCAGCAAAAACTTTTTGCCACACCCCAATTACCATGTTAATTTTACAAATTTTAAATGGGCAGGGAGAGCTGTATGGCAGATCCTACTTAAGGGGTATAGAAAGTTATAGTGCAAACGGCTTCCCTACATAGGTTACTGAACTACAACTCCCAGCACCAACACCCGGATAGTTACAACCTTGCCCCAGGGCTAGTGGGGAGAGAGGTGAACCTCCTCCTGGAACCCCTTAAGGGACCCCTGTGAAAGGGTCATTCGACCCCCAAAGGGATCCCGACCCCCAGGTTGAGAACCACTGACCTAGACCTTAAGACTGTTAAAAATAATTTAAATATTACATAAACCCAATAAACTTGTTTTGTCTCCAATAAGGATTGATTATATCTTAACTAGGTTCAAGTGCAAAGTACTGTTTTATTGTTACAGTGAAAAAATAAATCATTTTAAAAATTATTTGATTAAAATTGAGTCCATGGAAGATGGGCTACCTGCAATTTGGAGATTGGGCAGGTTTGGTCTGAGCTCTACTTGCTGCATTTGCTGCCCTTCCCAGGACAACCTATCTATGCCCTACTTCTGCATCCGTCTATCCATGGGTCAGATGTGGATAGAGAAAAGTCAGGTGCAAGTCAACAATTTGATGACTGGTGCATCACTACTTCAGTAAGATAGGTTGGTGTTTTTATCTGTGCTTCTCAACTCTTTTTCTGTAAAGTTGGGAATACATGGTAAGGTTGGTGAGGTGGCAGAATCAGTTGTTCTTCAGCTAACAGTTAGATATAATGAGATCATATAGAGGCCCATCTGGAGTGGTCTTGCCCAACAAAAAAGAGTAGGTGAATGTAAGGTTTTTAGCTAAATATTGTTTGGGCAAGACTTCGCCAAGGTCATGAACATGGGCCAATAAGCCCATAAAACCATGTAAAGAAAGTCATAAGATGGTACTTTGTATTAAAGGCCAGTTTTACATGTAACAACGCATACAAAATGGAGTGAGACTTTTCCTTTAGAGATGGTGAAAAGCACAATGAAATGACCTTGTGAGGGTTAAATATTTAATGCAGGCTATAGAACTGCCATGGAATAAGGAGAGAAATTACCCAGAAGTATAAAACTCATTATCATACTGCAGATCGTCAGAGGCAATCCAGCCTCAATTAATTGAGCTCACCATTTATCACTCTGAGCTTAAAACATATTTTGATTCGCCTGCCAATATCTGGAAGACTGAAAATAAAAATGCTCACGATGCAAATTCCCCAGCAGACCGAGTCAATGAATAGTTTTGTGGAGAGCTGTATTGTACACAGAAGGCCTATAAAAAGGAAACTTGATTGATTTACCACATTAGAAACCTGATGGGTTTCAAAGCACTCACAATAAAGTGAGTCTAAGTGATAGAATCAAACCTTTACTGACCTCAGAGGACTCGACTACAGATACCAAGGTTTATTGCTTGTTACTTCATGCCATTGCCGCAGATTGCATGAAATTGTACTTAACAGTGGATCCGAGTAGTTGCACTTATTTATTTCTCAAATAAAACTTCTTTGGGATTGTGTGACTGCGCAAAGTTCAGCTTGTGAGGTGCACCCAATTTCTGCTAGCTGAAATTCTATATTGCAGTGGCTCTCAAAGGGGTCCTCAGAAACATCTAACAGGATTAAACAAAGGCAAGTCAAATCAAAATAACTGAGGCTGACCTCTCATTAACTCATCTTCTCCCTGTTCTTGCAGGAAGAATCTCTTAAAATGCTTCCGCCACTCACATTGGTTTGTCAGTTAAGTTCAGATAATGTTCCCTCTAAACTGGCTACACTTGGGTGGCTCAGGGCTGATGGATCAAATAGTATACAGTTTGGCCACATATAGTATATGCATGGCCAAATTCTCCTGGACTGATCCATCAGCCCTTTGACAAAGTTTGATTGTACTGCTTACAGTAAACATCTGGGTATTTAATACACTTCAGAAGGTTTAGTTTACCTCCTAATAATCTAGATATGCATACCATTTTGGAAGAAGAGGTTAGATAGCCCATGCTGATAACCTATTGGTTCTCATCTGGCTTGTACCAACTAAAGATTTAGTTAAGGATAAGGAGATGAGGAAATATGGAGTCATAGTTCATGTCTCCCTAGATATTCTCATTCTAAAATTGCTAATGATCAGAGAAATGGTATTTGTCAATCTCCATGGTTGTCTTTATTATGTAAAGAGATACATTTAATTTATTGAAAAAAAAAAACGTTTCCTAATTCAGTTCTGAACTTTCACATAAACGTCTTTTTAGTGAAACATGAAAAATGTTCCTCACGTTAAATTGCACCTGGTCCAAAATCAGTTTTTTGTGCTCACAAGCAGCTCACACTGAACTTGGATTGTTGGGGGAGAAACCAAGCAAAGTACCAGGGTTAAGCAGAGCCATGGTCAGACAGATTTGAGATGCAGGCAAAACAGATTCTGAAGGTTAAACAGGCCAATGGTCAGGTTGCATAGCAAGAAGCATAAGTCAGATTCAGGCAGGATACCTGCAAGGAAGGTGGTTCAAAAATACACCAAGTATTCTGGCAGGAGACATGGTAACAAAGAACTGAACCAAATGCTTGCCTTCTTGAAGTAGGACTCTAGGTTTAGAGATGCAGAAGTCAATAGCTGGACACAAAAAACAGTTGCATATGTGTGCATATGCGCTTTGGGTCCTACGGGAGAAAAGCACTTTACAAATGTTGTTTGTTGTTGTTGTTGTTGTTGCATAAGGGAGACGAGATGGGAACATGCATGTAGTAATCACATGCCAGAAAGGATGATTCTGCACAAAACTACAAACCTGAGAATGGAGTGCTGGTAATCTAGTTCTTTTCTAAAACACTGTGTTTGCAATTCTCTGCAAACTCAACAGAAATTGAATGAGTCATAATTTAACCAAGTGACGTATGGTCTTTGACCATGATAAATGTATCATAAGACCTTGGTGGAAAAAGTTGAGATCTGCTGAAAGCAATTGTAAATTGTCACTGCTCTGATCTCTCCATCTACCATAGTTTTGGAGTGATAAACTCACAATCTGTGATACTGATGCTGCCAAACAAAAATAACAAATCAAGTTTTATACATACCCCTTCCAAGTTTAATAATTTCACTCCTGTCTATAAAGGGATACCACTGAAATACTTGTCTGACTCTAACATCAAATATCAGAGATCAACTGTCCTACTGTTATCAATGTTTCAGTGAGGGGCTAAAGCCTGGCATCTTTCGTGTATTGAGACCTTTTGAACCCTCTCATAAGAGCCTATGATTAAGGGTTCCAAAATGCATCAGGCTTTAGATGCTCTGAGCTTCATATATTTTTTAACCTAATAATAAATATTAATTTTTAACCTTGGACAAGGAGTGCAGGAATTCTTCCTTTTTATTATCCTGATGTTTAGCAGTTCAAGTTCAACCCCTCCAAATGAAAACCCAGCATCCATTCACACACCCCACCATACTTTCCCATAAATTATATTTGCCCATATCTATACTAACTTCAGAGTTTAGTATCACAATAGCCTTTGATATTATATCTGTCCAAGAAATCGTCCAAGCCCCTCTTAAAAGCATCAACAGAATCAGTCATCACCCAGCAGTGCATTCCACAACCTCACTGTCCCCACTGTGAAGAACCACCTACGCTGATTCAAACAAAAGTCCTTTTCTTGTAGTCTGAAGGGGTGGCCTCTGGTGCGGTAAAAAGGTCCCCTGCTATTTGTCTACAAATGCGTAAAGTGTACTCATGTCCCCCAGCAAGCACCTTTTATTGAATAGATCGATCGTTCGAATCGTACAAATTTTTCGGAGGCTCGAAGGCAAAGGTACGATTTTTTCGTGAAATCGAACGATCGGTATCCGATCGTACGATTTCATCGAGAAATCGAATATCGAGCATAAAGATATCCTAAAAATATTCGATAAGCATTCAATAGTCGAATGCTTATCGAATTTCGAATGGATTTGTGGGATTTTAAGGGAATTTTAGTAAAGTTGCCCCTTAGTGTATAACTTGTATTTATGTTATTTTTTCCAAAGTGCATAACCTTTCCCAAGGGAGCACCCTCTTGTCCAAACTAGGTACTACTATAGGAGACGCATTGGAGGTGGGCTCCCTGCCACCCTCATTCTACACTGCCCTCATTATACTAATACATAAAGGAGGGAAAGACCAACAAAAATGGGACTCATACCGACCTATTTCATTAATAAATACTGACACCAAAATCCTTGCCAAGCTGTTGGCCACCTGACTAGCAAAAATGATCACTGCTATAATCCACTCTGACCAATCAGGCTTTATGCCCCACAAATCCACCGCCATAAACCTAAGGCAGTTGCATACGCACCTCCAACTAAATCATGATAATGTGGGCTCTAGAATAGTGGTGTCCATTGACTCAGCCAAAGCATTCGATTTGGTGGAATGGCAATACCTATGGGAGGTAATGCGTAAATTTGGATTTGGCCCAAACTTTATCAGCTGGGTCCAATTACTTTATAAATCCCCCTCTGCCCAAATCAGAGTCAATAATATAAACTCTAAACCATTCCCTCTATCACGGGGCACTAGGCAGGGTTGCCCACTCTCACCTCTGCTCTTCGCTTTAGCTATAGAGCCCCTAGCCCTTAAACTGCGCCAGACAGCTATGGTGCAAGGCTTCCGTCTGGGTCCCCTAGAAGACAAGCTAGCCCTGTATGCTGACGACCTCCTGCTATTTTTGGCAGATCCCAACCAATCCCTATTTGCAGCCATACAGATACTGGATGACTTCAAAGACATCTCCGGATTAACTGTTAATAAGGACAAATCTGTGGTTATGCCGCTAGACCCCCTACTAGCCCAAGCAGACATCATTCAGGGGTTTTGATGCGTATCACAATTTAAATACCTAGGCATAAATATCACTAAGGATCTGACCTCCTTTACAGCAAACAATCTAGACCCAATCTTGCCCCATTTCAAGCAAGCTCTTGCATCATGGTCTAAACTACCTGAAAATCTGGGGGCATGTGAATATCTACAAGATGATATATCTACCTAGATTCTTATACATATTACTGAACTCTCCGATACAGGTTCCATCCAGTTTCTTTCAGAAAGTAACCTCCCTACTCATTCCCTTTCTGTGGGCCAACAAACCGCCCAGGATATCCTGGAGAGCATTAGCGGCTCCCATCGATAGAGGAGGATTGGGACTCCCTAACCTGTATCTTTATTACATTGCTGGGCAACTATATCACGTCCACTCTTGGCTCCATCCAGAGGAGGATAACCCCAACAGCGTACTACGGGGCACGCTGCTTGGCTCCTATGAGGCACTCCGTAGTACACCATATAGGAAGCTAAGGGACCACAAGAAACTACCATTGACGATTATAACCCCCCATCATGCGTGGAACCTTGCTTGCAAAATATTTAAGGTAACTGTCCCCTTAAGATCTCCACACCTACCCCTTTGGAATAATGCTAATTTACCCCACCTGCGGGACTTCCAGTATTGGCCACACATGCAGATTAGGTATTAGGAATTGTGTCTTCTGAGAATAGTAGAAGACTTAATCCCACGGGTCAGCTCTAGACCATCACTAGTTATTACAAGATTCAAAAGAGGGTTATTCCTAGTAGGTTTTTGAACAAGGTGGAATAAAAAGTTGTCATTGTGGTCCCAGAGTAGTTACCGAGTGTAACCAAAGAGTTTCATGACCATATAAAAACACAAGGTTGAAGGCCAGGTCTTGGAACTCCAAGGTAACTTCTTATTTCCTCATATTTTGCAACCGGGGAGACTTTATGTATTATAATACACAAGTTTCAGTGAGTCATGTGACAGAAATGACATCAGAAATCACAGTTTATAACTGATTACATCAGAACTTACCATTTATAAGAATATAATTTACAAGATCTTCACAGCTTTTGTGTATTATATATATATATATATATTTATTTATTTTTTTCTTTGAAAAACACCCCCAAAACTATGGGGAAAATATATGAAGATAGGTGGTATTATATAGATTTGTTTGAGGTCACAGTGGACTGACATTTATATTTTTATTTCAGTGCTCAAAAGGTTAGCTCTTTCACAATAGCATTTATCATTGACAAAGGAAATTCTGATTGTTAAATAGTATGTCTGTTAATTATGGGCTATGTCTCTGTAAATGAGTTAAGTGATTAAAATCAGGCTTGTATCGTAATCAGAAGCATTAAAAAAACCAGAGTAAAAGGAGGCTAGGGAGTGAACACTAGGTGGAAGCACATTACAGTATCACTTTCTCTCCCCTTGTGACTGCGGATAATGAAAACACGATTCGGATGCAATTAGAGGGCAGATGCACTTGCTGCAGAAAGATACAATCGCTCCCATAGTTTCCTGAGCAAACACATAACATTGGAGAGCCATTAATAATCAGTTCCCACATTTAATTGACTTATTTTCTGGTTGACTCCATCCTTTCTGCGAAATGTTCTCTTTGCTGTTAGGCCAGCAGCCAGAGAATGCATTGACTTGTTTACCACAGGTATCAACCCACAGTGTATAATGACAGCTCATACAGAGAGTTTTTACTTCCCAAATACAGGTATTTCTGCAGTTCATTATGGAAGAAAGATACTTAATAACTATAGTATTCCATGCACTTCTTCCTATGCACTAAATCTATGTGGTTGTGGCAGCAAACCCAATATGTGTCCAAATCTTATGTCTTTGATCAAACATAGTCATAGGTTGAAAAAAGACTTGTCAAGTTCTTTAATCTCATAGTTTCAGCTCTTCAGGTAATGACGTATGTGGATTTTTTTTTTAGTAGTCTAAATTCAGAATTTCAAGAGCTTGAGAAAATCACTGTTGTCATATTGTATGTCATGTCCCACCAACACAATCTAAATCCCTTCATTTGTATGCAGCTCCAGAACTGTCTATATCTTACCAGTAAAATCTTTACTGAACCTGTATTATCTCTGCCCGCCACCTGTACTCCCTCCAGCGTTGTGTATATTCTTCCAGTTGTATCAAAATCCTTACAGCAGTCTATCCCTTCTGCAGCATCTACTGTATATCCTACTAATTGAATGCCCCCATATTATACATATCCTACAGTAGTATGTCCCTCCAGCAGGATCTGCTAGCAATACTTGTATATATATGTAGAAGCAGCCCAATTAGGGATTGGAAAATTAGGCATCTCTTACAGGTATTAGGAATCATTCTGTGGTGTTTATAAAAATGGACTGTAGATGTCACTATGCTCAAGACTTATACTGTGCATACTTACTATACTGTTTAGAGCATTAGAGTTAAGGTTACTGTTGTGTAATGGCTGCATGAGCCTGATAATAAAGCAATGTTAGTTCTCTACTAGTTCTCGACTATCATCACACAACAGATTGGCAACAAGATGTCTCTTCTACCTCTGCAGCAGCCTGTACCTTTTCTTCCAAATACTGGTGAGCCTACCATTCCTTTTACTGCTTGGATCTGTATGTTTGACAACTACATTATTGCTGCTGACCAAGGGGAGATTTCAACTGCTAGAAAGTGTGCTTTATTTATTCACTGACTGGAAGCAGAGGGACAGTGTATATTCTATACATTACCATTACCTGATGAGACTTATGAAACTGCTCCTTCTGCTATAAAGAATTTTTTTTCGGGCCAAGAGTGAATCTGGTTGCTGAAAGATATAAATTCCACCAACGTTGACAGCGTAATGGCGAATCCATAGAACAATTTTTAGCAGCTTTGAGAGAGCTGGTTGTTACTTGTGAGTTTGGCACTCTAACAGAGGAAATGCTAAGAGACCAAATAGTGGAAAAAACAAACTCACATCGCATTGGAAAGAAACTGCTCCTGGAGCAGGATTTCACCCTTGCAAATGCTATTACAGTTGCTAGCCAAATTGAAACAGCAGTGGTGGAGGCTAAAACTCTCAGTCAATTAACTGCTGGGAATGTACAGATTTTCAACCAGTACTGGGGCCAAATAATGCGCAGTCACAGGCAAATTACAGTGCTAAGGAAAGGGATTAATTGCAAAACCGTGCAGCAAATACAAATAAAAAATACTACTTTTGCTGTGATTCAACACAACACATTACAAATTATGCTACAAGTCCTGCAAAAGCGGTAAAGTGTCGCAAATGCTCAAAGGTAGGTCATTTGGCTAAAACCTGCCGTGGTTCTGCTAAACATGTTCATGAAGTCACTACTACAAATGTTACAGTGTTAAGTGTGGATAAAGTGGGTACAAGTTTATATGCACTGTCAATATCAATACTGCTTCTGCTGACAAGGGACACTCCATTAACCTGATGCTTGATACAGGTTCAGCTGTTTCTATACTACAAAAGGATATTTTCTTGAAATACTTTGCAAACAATACACTTGTTGCACCTGCCCTGAGACTGGTCAGTTACTTAAAGGATCCAATTCCTGTGCTTGGTTGCTTGCTAGTGACTGTACAATTTGAATCAAATACTGCATAATGTGACTTGCACATAGTGAATAAGGGTACTGCTATACTTGGAAGGGATCTCTTTGCTGCATTAAACCTACAATTAGTTGATGGTCTCATTACTACAGCACCAGTGCCTGCCACATAGCCTGTGTCGAAAATTTCACCACAAAGCAACACTTCACTGGGTTGTGCAAAGAACTTTGTGCACAAAATTAAGTTGAGACCAGATGTAAAACCAGTATGCCAGAAATTGAGGCAATTGCCCTACTCTATAAGAGAAAAAAATAAGGTAAAAAATCAGAATCCTCCGGGTTTCACTAATTGTTGTAACAATAAAGAAAACTGGAGGTATTCGATTGTGTATTGATCTCCGTGAACCTAATAAAGCAGTTGTTATGGATAATCATCCCTTGCCACAAATAGAAGAAATATTTTCAGAACTCCAAGGAGCAAAATTCTTTTCCACCCTGGATCTTCAGAGTGCTTATCATCAAGTATTACTGCATGAGGAAAGCAGAGACCTCACTGCATTTATCACCCATGATGGTTTGTTTCAATTCAATTGTGTACCTTATGGACTGGCTTCAGCACCAAGTTGTTTTCAAAGACTGATGTCTTCTATACTCCATGACATAGCTGGTGTACAATGCTACTTGGATGATATCATTGTCTACACTTCATGATAAGTACCTAGAAAAGGTTCTGAAACACATTGATTCTGCAGGACTGAAACTGAACCTTTCCAAATGGCACTCAGACAGACTCAGCTATCATTTCTGGGTCAAATAATTTCACAAGATGGATTACTGCCTGACCCTGACCATGTCATCGCTGTTACACAAGCACCTACTCCATCTGATTTCCAGATCTTATGAGCTTTCTTAGGTCTTACTTCATGGTATTCTCAGTTTATTCCCAACTATGCTTCAGTTGTGGAGCCACTTCGAGCCACTTCGAGCACTATTATGTGGAATGTGGAATTGTGAATAGTGATGGGCGAATTCATTTGCCAGGGGCGAATTCGCGGCAAATAAACTTGCGAAACGCCAGCGAAAATTTGCCTGGCGAAAATTCTCTTTTAAAAACGAGTCGCGCGTGTTTTTTTTGATGCGGCGAAAACTACGCACCGCGCACTGAAAACAACGCGATGCGCGTCGAAAACAACGCAGCTTGTCGAAGTTTGTGCGCGACTCGTTTCGCAAATTTTTTTCCGGCGAAGCGCAACTGGGTAGATTCACCCATCACTAATTGTGAACAGTATAGCACTAGCTGTATTTTATCCTGCACTAACCACTATTGTTACTACAGATGCTTCAGACTATGGCATTGTTGCAGTTCTCACACAGATCCATGCTGATCATGCACAGAAAACTGAAGCATTTGCATCCAGAACAAATTTTTAAAAAGAAGCTCTAGTATGTGTTTGGGCAACAGAAAAATTGAGATATGCATTGATCAGAGCCCTTTAACTACACTGCTTACAACAAAGGAGAGAGTGCAGAGACTTGCAACTAAACTGGTTAGAGGGATGGAAGACTTAAATTATGAGGGTAGACTGTCGAGGTTGGGGTTGTTCTCTGGAAAAAAGGCACTTGCGAGGGGACATGATTACACTTTACAAATACATTAGAGGAAATTATAGACAAATATCAGGGGACCTTTTTATCCATAAAGAGGATCACCGCACCAGAGGCCACCCCTTCAGACTAGAAGAAAAGGACTTTCATTTGAAGCAGCATAGGTGGTTCTTCACAGTGAGGACAGTGAAGTTATGGAATGCACTGCCGGGTGATGTTGTGATGGCTGATTCTGTTGATGCTTTCAAAAGGGGTTTGGATGATTTTTTGCACAGATATAATATCAAAGGCTATTTTAATACTAAACTCTACAGTTAGTATAGCTATGAGCATATATGGTTTGTGTGAAAGAGTGGAGGGGTGTGTTTGTGTGTGTGTGTATGCTGGGTTTTAATTTGGAGCGGTTGAACTTGATGGACTTTGTCTTTTTCCAACCCAATTTAAATATGTAACTATGTAACTAACTATGTAAGGGACTAGGCAGAGTTGGAATGCGTATAGCTAGATTTTCAGCAAGGCTACTGAATTTCAATTACAAAATGCAATACAAGCCAGGTTTGAAAAATATTACTGCTGATTATTTGTCACGTTTGCCTTTACTTGCACCTTCTGATACACTGGATGAGGACATAGAAGTTGTAGCACTGACTGATTTACTATGATCTTCAGTTACAGCTGCTGATTTTAAGCAAGCTTGTCTCACATGTCCAATTCAAGTAAAACTATGGGACATCTTACAAAACAAATGGACAAATGCTGAGAAGAAACTCAGTCCTGATCTTCAACCTTACTACAGGATTAGACACAAACTGTCCTTAGTAGATGGCTATGTTGTCCATGGAGCTCACCGCTTACTGGTACTAGAGACCTTGCGAGAGAAGCTCATATAACTTGCACATGAGAGTCATCAAGGAATTGTATGTACAAAACAAAGACTACGGGAAGTATACTGGTGACCAGAAATGGATGCTGATGTGGTAACTGCCATTCATTCTTGTGTTATCACACATACACCACCACTTCAGCCAGTACCATTCCCTGATTCAGCATGGGAAAAACTTGCTATTGATATTGTGGGTCCTTTTGCAGATGATTCTATAGACTGCAGATTTGCCATAACTTTGCTATAAGCTCAAGACTTATACTGTGCATACTTACTATACTGTTTAGAGCATTAGAGTTAAGGTTACTGTTGTGTAGAGCCTGCTAATAAAGCACTGTTATACTCAACTAGTTCTCGGCTATCAAAACACAACACATACCAAAAAAAAAACAATCTCTTGACCTACGCCCAACCAGGTGTTAAGAATCATACCAATAAAAACTTATAAAACAAGTTCTTCTCACAAAACAAATTCTTGGTAGCTGGAGATTTGCTTTCTGTGCATAAAGTAAAAAAATTTGATTTGTCCTTTAACATTTTATAGGGTTAATTTATGAACACAAGTAAGTGCAATGTGCAAAGTAAGTTTACGAACCAATTTGCCATTTATTTGCAGCTTTTTCGCTTATAATTCCATTGCACTACCAATTTTAGTAGTGCAGCTCTGAGCTCACCATCATTACATCAAAAGCACTTAAATGCGTGCAAGCAGAGGTATACATTTTGATGAAATGGATGCAGCTGAGCTCAAGATTTTTTAAGTGGGGGTTGTATTATTGGCAGCCCTCGACATTTAAATATTGTCTGTATGTGTGTGTTTAGGCACAAGGCTACTGCACTTACCCCAATTAGGAACTCTGGAATTAGCACCACCTTTGAGGTAGCAGTAGCTCCAGGTTTCAACAGACTGGCCAAGCAAAGGGAGTTTGGTACAAACACATACACCTCTAATAAATGATGTCAGTATTTGCAATTATGGTGTATATTTTGGGATATGCTCATAAATAAGCTTTTATGTCTCTCCTTCTCACTCTTCTCTAAATCTTTTTTTTTGTATGCCACTGGAACTGGCATGCATTCTACCAACATAAATGGTAATTTAGGCAATAGGCTTTTATAAACACTGTAATGCACTTTTGCTTTGCTTTCGTAGATGAACCCTCATATATGTTTTAAACCATCAACTTGCACTTGTTATAAAATCTCACCCTGGTGGTCTAGTGGTGTGGCGGGACGCCCGCCTCGCCGCTCCGCTTCTTGTGCCCCTAGGTGCGCACTTCCAGTATTTAAATGCACAAGGTCAGAAGGTCAGCGCGCAATGGCTCCAAATTTAAAGTATTTAAAGAGAAATTTTAATTTTCACATTGCCCGTGAGAGGTTTATTCCTGGTGCCTTGTACTTTGCGCTATTAAGCTTCTAGTTGTCTTGATCTCCTGTTTTTTTACCCTGCCTGGCTTTTTGACTACTCTGACCTCTGAAACCTGACCCTTGCCTGAAACCGACTTTGATTCTGCTTAACTCTCCTGATTGACTTCCTGGTTTGACTCCTGCTTGTTATTTGACTTTGATTCAGTCTCATCCCATCTGATTGATTACCCGGTTTGACCCCTTGCCTGCCTGACGATCCTAGCTATCTGCCTGCCTCGATCCAGTCTGTCGGACTACGAATCTGCCTACTCCTGCTTGTACCGTGTACCCATCCAGAACTCTTCTTGTTTAAGACCAGGTGGCATCCAAGTAAGCCGGGAGCTCCTCCCGAGGCCCAAAGGCGGTCACACTACTGATGAAGCACTAGCCAAGACCATGGTGCTTGGTGTTTGTTCTGGTGTTGGATAGTTATGAATTCCTTTTGTTCAGAGCTCTGCCACCTCAGATCTCTACCCATGAAATCCTGTTCTTTTCAACCCTACTGTTTAGGAAACCACATTGCTCACCTTCTCAATACAACACCAGGGTTCTTTAGACTGTTTCTACTTAGGCCCCCTTGATGTGACCTGGAACTGATAGAAAGGTTATAGCTATATGAAAGATGTTCTAATTTAAAATCCAGAACATTAAATGGGCTGTTATTGCTAAATCTCACTTTGATTGGCCTTGATAAGGGAGCCCCCTTTTTAACTGACTTAGCCTGTAAGGGAGCCCAGCTGCTCTAATTATTTTTTTAACCACTTCACAAATGCCATGCTTAGTTTTTATTACTCACCACTTATTCTTCACTCCTTCCTCATACTAATATAATTCTTCTTGGTTCTGTTTTGAATCCTCCAATACTTTTATTCCTCCGGCATTTTCCGCTACAACTCTCTCCTCCTCTTATATCTCAAATGATAAAGACAATTACAATATTTATTGCAGCTTCTGCTTTGCTTGGTTTATTTTCCAGCCCTGAAAGCACATACCGTTATTAGTGGAGAGAGAGAGAGAGAGAGAGAGAGAGAGAGAGAGAGAGAGAGAGAGAGAGAGAGGAAATCTAGATGAGTCATCAGAACAAACGAATGTTAGCACTTTCCTAACCAGTAACAAAGAGTTATTCTGTTTTTCTGGAGATAATATTGTTTGGAGACATTTTAGAGCATTGATTATTGCAGCTAGGTAAGCAAAGTTGTTTCATTCAAACTGGGCAACACTATTATTATTATTACTAACATGTATTTCTATAGCGCCAACTTGTTTAGTAGCGCTGAAGGTTAAAGAAATGAAGGGACAATGAAGAGTAGTGTGTTTCTTTTTAAATCTGAGGCCAACCTGGCATATGAGGAGCAATCACACTGGAATTGTTATTATTGTATCTACAATATACTAGACCCTATATACATATTGTTAGAGATACTTTTTGACATGTTAGATAATATACTTTGAACAAGTTCATTATCCAGGACCCTCTCTATTTTAGTGCTGGGTCGCCTGTATCATCTTGGTAATTGATACTTAAAAAAGAACCTTGATCTTCAGTTTGGTGGATTTCACCATCAGAGTTCTTCATTTCAATTTCAATTTTTAGGGGCCCTAACATGGTTTTACCTAACATGGAGTAGAATGTAGTCATTCCACTATCTGACCACTGAATACCCTCTGCAATCATTTGATTGGATTGTATGTTCTTTAGCCAACTGTGCATTGAGTATAAATACCCATCAATTTTCCATTCACGTTTAGAAAATGTATAGAATTGAAAGCAGCAAAACTCCTTTCTGGTTTTTTTTTCTGTTCTGCCAGAGATTTCTTTCTATACAGTGTACCAAGCTGTTCAGATATTCTGACCACTGTATGTGATCACTGACTGCTGTTTCTGATGTTTTCTTTTTGTAGGGACTCATATGTTTACGATGGCTATGGCTTTAAATCCCTACACTTCCTTATCTCCCTAGTTGCTGGGCAGGTGCCCATGTTTCTAGTTACTTCATTTACATATTTGTATCATGGTCCTATAGGCCTTATGACCACCACCTTCCACACTGTAAGATAGTGCCTGGCTATAGTGGATCTTTCTCTTTGGCTTCTGGTTGTCCACCTGGCTGGATCTGTTCCAGGGAACCTGGGTACACCAAGGCCCAGTAAAGCCATTTTGCCCTAGAGGGACCAGTACCTCTAGAGATAGGTATTGCAAAAGGGACCCAGTGAATAGCACCAGCTAGACACAGGTGAACCATACCTTTAATAAAGGCTTAAAGGAATTGTTCAGTGAAAAAATTAAAACTGGGTAAATAGATAGGCTACACAAAATAGAAAAATATTTCAAATATAGTTAGTTAGCCAAAAATGACTGGAGTGACTGGATGTCTAACATAATAGCCAGAACACTACTTCCTGCTTTGCAGCACTCTTGGTTTCCCCTGATTGGTTATCAGGCAGTAACCAATCAATGATTTGAGGAAGGACCACATGAGTCATAACTGTTGCTTTTGAATCTGAGCTAAATGCTGAAGATCAATTGCAAACTCACTGAACAGTTTTTTCCCATGTGGCCCCCCTTCAAGTCACTGACTAACTCAGAGTTAGAGAGATGAAAAGCAAGAAGGTGGGTTCTGTTCTGTTCTGTTATGTCAGACATTCAGTCACTCCAACCTTTAAACATTACATTTTTGCCAAACTAAATATGTTAGAAACATTTTTTTGCACAGATATTTACTATAGTTTTTATAGTTTAATGTTGAAGCAGTTTCATTCTTAGTAGTCTGCTCGACTTGCATTTGAAGTGGTATTCTTGAATCCGGGACACATCAATAAGCCCTTGTAAGCTTCCCCAATTTCCTTCAACTGTATTGTTCCCTCCCATTAGAGAGTGTTACGTACAAAACAGAGTTTCACATGTGTTTATTTCAGTGTCTTTCCAGGATTATGGGCTGATAATTATGGTGATTTCCATGACATGCTTAGTTGTTTTCATTTTTTTAGATTGGGTGTTGTAGCTATAATTTAGTTTGTCACCACAGATGTTTGCAAACGTATCCAGCTAGATATTTTTGATGGTGTTTGATTTACCACCGCGGGATAGCCAGCTGTCTGACACTTAGCTGAACCATTTCCAAAGGCGTAGAGAAGAACGTCTCAGGTTTATGAAGAGCTTAACGTTTTGTGTTGTGATACAGTTCACCAAAAAACCTGAATAGAAAGTGAAGGTAAAGACGCTACGTCGCCACATCGGCTCTATATTAAATAGGCTTGGGGCGACTGTTGGGGGTAACCTAATTACTCTTACTTCTGTCACTTTTCTGTTGAACCAGCCCACTCACCGATAATAAGGAGTGCTTCATTTTATCTTTTGTTGGAGCTGCTGGTCCCATTTGTCTTTGTCGTACCTGTGCAAATAGGGCATTACAATGCATTTCATAACAGGAATTTTCAGTGTCACTGTGTAAATATTGCCGCTTTCATTTCGCTGAGAAAATATTTCCCAAGCAGCCAACAAACATTCACGAAGAATGGAAGCTATTCGCTATTTGCTTAGAAAACAAGCTGCTGTATTTTAAGATGGGTTGTGACATCTCCGTGTAAATGATTAATTTTTGGCAGTATTCAAAGTGTGAAATTGCATTCTCCTTGTTGACTATATTTTCCATGTAGAAACCCTTTTTTGACATGGCACCAATATGCTTCATACTGATAAGGGCTTAGTTACATAGCCCCCAGGCAGAAGTTCAAGAGCACTAAGGGTTGTGAGGGTGTGCTCTTTGGTGCTCATTGGAGGAATTCTGATCTTGGAATGGTCATACTCTGCAACTTTTGTCACCACTCCCAAACTTGCTTGTATCAATGAAACCCTCCTGCTCCTCATGAAAACATTGCTACCAATTACCACTTGAAAAGTGAGAGGCCGGCAGTGTGCAAAGTGCAACAAAAATGTCAGATTGCACCCCTTTAATGCCATTTGCACACTACCTTACAAGTCGCAAATGAACCCTAGAATGAATTTAAAGCATTATCAAATGAGGGAATACAGGGCTATGGACAGGAACAGAACTACTGGGGGTACAGGTGGTGCAATTGCACCAGGGCCTATACCCCCTTAAAGCCCATTGGACACTCTTACTGGCACAAAGCCACTAGAGAAAATGCATCTGGAGGGGGGCTGGGATGCATGGCCTGCACCCAGGCCTGGGTACTGTTACTGGCTATGGAAGATAGCTCATAGTAGAAGCTGATCCAGGGAATGGTCCAATAACCATCTTGGAGTCACAAAGGATTTTTTTTCCCCTCTGAGGCAAATTAGAGAGGATTCAGATATGTTTTTTTGCCTCTGGATGAACTAGCAGTCAGGCAGGTTATAAACAGACTTAAACTATTGAACTTGATGGACGTGTGTCTTTGTTCAACCTAACATAGTATGTCACTAAGTATTTAACATCTACACAATGAACATGATCCACAAAACTTTTGTTCCAGAATAGTTATCCATACAGCTCATTGCTGATTGGCTGCTTGAATTTTGGGGTAAAATTACTATAATTTTTTGAACCCCAACTCCATTGCCAGGTAATTGCTGACTGAGATATAGAAAGACAAACAAATATAGCCCACTTTCCAAATAGCACATGAAAATGTCAATAATCCTACAGCTAAAGTGGGATTGGGAGAAAAAGAAATGTTACATCTAGTTGGGTGCCTGCTTGGCAAGTCAGCCAGTGGGATTCTGTGGAAAATATTAAATACAGATTGAAAACAAAATGATAGACAAGGATATTAGTTAGATGTGAGATTATATTATACAGGTATTGGACTTGTTATCCAGAATTCTTGGAAACTGGGGCTTTCCATATCTTTCTGTAATTTGGATCTTCATACCTAAAAAACATGTTAAAATTAAATAAACCCAATAAACTGGTTTTGCTTCCAATAAGGATAGTAATATAGTGAAGCTGCTATAAAGGGATATTGTATGTGCTTTGCCTGTTTCTGCTTGATACTGTACCTATAAATGTGGAATTATAACGGCACTTCGTGCATTGACATTTGTCTATTTATTAAAAACTGACACCCAAGAAAATTGGGTTGCTAAGGATAGTTACTGGAAATTGGGTTGCTAAGGATAGTTACTGGGATGCAACAGTCTACCAATAACTTTACTAGGACTCATGAAGGGGATTAGCATTATGAAAACCTTTACATGATTTTCAAGCTTGCAGAGACAGTTTGGTAGCTCCTCTTCATGATGAGCAGATCATTGGCTAACTGCTAGTGGTGGAACTAGATGTCCATAGGGCCCCAGTGGAAAACATGTCAAGTGCCCACTCCTTGCCACCCCATACACAAAAATCCTCAATTTTGGGGGCTTGCATGACTTTGACTTCTGTAGCCCATGTAATATTCCCTTACCACTCAACTCCATGTGCCATAAAAAGGAATTTCCTGCTTACCCAGCTGCACTTGGATACTCACTGCACCTGCACTAATGTTATAGAAGTAAATGTGTGGAATTAAGATTTTTCCAATGCTTCCTAAAGGAAAAGTCCTGTAAATATGTATTAGAATGTTATAAATATGTATTCCTTTAAAAGCTGTCTTAATCTGTTTACATTATAATGTACTATATACTATGTTTAAAAACGTTTTCAAGTTCAGCAACGGTAGATGGCAGCCTGGTCTCTAGGGCTGCTTTGCTTACTTTAATACCTCCAAGCAGCGAAATAAATAAAATACTGTAGCAGATAATGAACCAATTGATTAGAAGTTTCTAACTAAAATAAGATGACTTATTTCCACTACTCTCTCCACAAGCCCTTCTATAATTATAATTATGAAAACATTCAGGGTGGCAAATAAATGACCCAATATAATAAGAGGCATTTCATTGTTCTTATAATTATACTGCCTTAAGCTGGACTGTTAAACTTCCACTTTCTATAATTTAATGTAATGTGAAGGTTATAGTTAGTTATTGTTTCCGCAAGTATTTCTCTAGTAATACTATAGTAATGCCTTATCCATCACTAAATAAGGTCCTTTTCTCCAGACCAGTCTCTATAACCAAACCCTCCAGGGCTTTCCAAAGGCCTAGCAAAGACCTGTGATTAGTGATGGGCGAATCTATCTCGTTTTGCTTCGCCGAAAAATTAGCACATTTCCAACGCAATTCGAGAATTGCCAAAAAATTGGCGAAACGAATTTTCGGCAGGCGAATTTTCAGCAGGCGAATTTTCGCCAGTGGCAAATCGCGGGAATTCGCGCCTGGCGAATAAATTCGCCCATCACTACCTGTGATGAACACATGCTTTAAAATGACTGGATCTCTTTAGACTTTACCAAACGCATGTATGGATACACAGAAACATATTATATAAAAATTTTAAAGTGAACTTCCACTTTCAGAATGATTTACACATACAGTCATGTACCAGAATTTTTCACAGAACAGCTTATTCTACTGGAGCAGATTTTGAAGGGGTTTAAAAAAAATGTCCACATTCCCCAACCACAAGTTTGTGTTTAAAACTACCAATTCCTGGCACAAAGTGAAAAAGATCTCCCAATATTAAATGGCTATACATGGAATGATCCCGCATAAAAACCTGACCGATCTGCCAGTAGACTTAAAGGATAGATCCTGGCTAGTGATGGGCGAATCTCCCCAGTTTCGCTTTGCCAAAAATTCCCGAATTTCCAGAGAAATTCGCGAATTGGCGAAAAATTCACGAAACGACTTGCGGCACGCTTTTGATGCGCGTCGTGTCAACTTCGACGCGCAAATCGTTTTTTCCGGCGAATTTCGTTGGCGTTTCGCAAATTTATTCACCAGTGGCGAATCGCGGGAATTCGCCCCTGGCGAATAAATTCGCCCATCATTAATCCTGGCATAGCAGTCTTTCTATTGTTCAGCTGTTTGGGTCAACAGACCAAACAACTGGAACACCAAGGAGAGAAGAGGAAATGTGGCCAACGTGATACATCAGCAGATGACATTTTCAAGCCTGCCTAAGTAAACAAATCAACTGATATCTAGATGCCTAAACATCCATCAATAACAAGAATACTTTTAATTTTATTGTTTGCAGGGGTGTAACAATAGAGATAGCAGGTACTGTGGTTGCTGAGAGGGTCACAAATTTACTATAAATTTACTATATCATTTACTATATGGGGTTGTCCTAAACACTGTGCAGTTGGGTGGAGTGGCTGCAAAACATTTTACTTGCGGGGCTTGGTCCATTCTAGCTACAACACTGATCATTTGTCACAAAGAAGAATAAATGAAGAACTGAAGAGAAAAGAATTTTAGGTCAGCAGCAGATAAAGCATTCCATTATAAATGCAGAAATGTGCACATTTCATTAAACATAATCGCAAATGCAATCTCAGAGTAATACATTCACCTGATTGAGTTTAGAATCTCAGCTTGCTAATAAAGGTCAGAGAGTATTGTTTTACAAAGTACGGCACACAGCAAAAGGGGAAACATCCAGCACATAAGTATCTTACAGTAAAATGGAGCAATCCAAATTCATTTTGGCATTAAAGATAATTAGGTATAATCATATACTGCGCTTCTGATCTACACAGCTCCGGTCTGTAATTCTTTGGCCCTTGCCACAGACTGCATCTGCTGGAGAGTGCGGATGAGCTCAGAATCTTAAACACCTCTGAGAGGGAGCTTGGTCTTCCATTTCCAAGCAGAAGCTGTTATCTACTATATTTTTTTTTTACTTCTTCTCATCTATAGTTCTGGTCAAGGCATCTATTTGAGGGGGGAAATGTTCCTTTCTTTTCTATTTCTTCTCTATCTATTTAAAATAAAACCTTGTTTAGCATAGTGCAAATTTCAATGGGCCCTCAGAACCATGTTTATAGCTTGAAAGGACAACTTATTCTGGAGCTGAAATAAATCTCTCTTATCTGACAGCCTTTGTCCATGAACACTCTGACCATACAGAATTAGGACACCGAGCATTTTTTTGGCTTGGGATAAAATAATATTGTTGAAGCACATTTTTAAGGGCAATTATGTATTCTGAATAGGATTCTTGTAATCAACTGCATGTGATAATGAAAGGATAAATATTAGCAGGTCTAGGCATTCTTTCCAGCTGAGCTCTGCTTCTACGTTCGCATGTCGCTCTTTGTATTACAGTATCTCCACTGCAAAATCGTAAGGAATGGGCCTTTATATCTATACCCCTTGTTTCAAAAGATAGGGATATTAGGGGGTTATTTATCAAAGGTCAAATTTTTGATTTATACAAATTTTTTTCAACTCTAATAAATTTGAATGTACTCACAACTTGAATGGGAGGTTATTTATGGAAAAAACATTATATTGAACAGGAACAACCTGAGATTTGAAATGAGTTTTCCTCCGAAAAAAAAAAACTTGAATGTCACTAAGGCTATTAACATCTTCAAATGGTTTAAGAGACCTCTGCCATTGACATCCACAGGAACTCAGGTTTTAGGTGGCGTAGTATCGAATTAGAACTGTTTCCAGGGTGGTGGTGTGATAAATCTCACATTTAAATTTAATTTCGAGTTGGTAGTTATAAATTCAATATTGTTTTGACCAAGCATGCTGAGAACTAGACATGTGATTCCATGATGATCTACAATATGTTAATTATTTGCAACAGGTGAACAGGGTTGGACTGGACTGTGGGACACCAGGAGCCCCAGCCCAGGCCTGCTCCCCCATCCATGGTTGTCCCCTCAAAGTTAAGGGGAAGGGAGTAGGTAAACAGGAAGCAGTATGTGATACAGCACATGGGGGTGGACATCACGAGGAAGGCCCTGGAGGTTGCAATGAGGACCCTTGAAGTCACCGCCTGAGTGGTCTCCAATGCCCCAGTCAGATTCTGCAGGTGGAACTTATTTTGAATAAGGAGGATGTAGGAGGATAAAGGTTTTGATCAACTTTACTGGGACTGTTCAGAGCTGGGAAGGGAAAGCTACAGTATTTCTCTTTCCAGTTTTAAGTTTTCCTGGCAGTTCTGTACCTGACCAGGCATCAGGTGCCCTTACTCCTTAGTCTTACAAAGGAGAGTCATCATGTATTTCCTTTCTTAATTGCACCCCCACTACTCTTTTGCCCACTTATCCTTCACCAACAGGTTGCATCTTCTCAACAAACAGGGTAAGATGAAGTCTGTGCATCAAACACTTCCATAATGCGTAGGCTTTGTTTTTGGTATTACAAAGTGTATTTCAGCTGGATGACATTATCTGGGCCTTTCAGAACTCTAGGGATCTGTAACTGGCTTCAGGCAACACAGCTTATTGCAAATGCTTGCTGTTCCTTGTTATCAATGTATTTAATAATTCAGGAGCCTCGTATGCAAAACAATGGCTGATATCAGTACTGTACATAGGGGCAGTGCATTTCATTTCAGTTCATATATGTTGCACCAGAGCTTCAAAAAAGAACACTTCATAATGAGCAGATAGTTAATTGCTATTTTTAAAGCCCAAGAGTCATTTTGCCAATGAATATTTAACTAGATGTCTATTGTTAAATTACATACATTCTGGTACGACTGATTATGTGTTCAGAAACTGAATCAATATCACAGAGGTAATGGAGGAAGGAACTAATGTAAAAATCATAGTCTTAATTTGTAAATATTGCACATAAATGTTCCACTTTTATAAAGTGAATATACATCTTTGGGCTATAATGGAGGATTTCTGTCATCAACCTTTAAGAAAGCAGCTCCATGATTATGTATGTGCAAAATGGTAAAAACCAGAGATAGCACAGATACTGGCAGATGGTGAATTCCTGTACACACACACACAAGGAGAAGAGAATATGCACTCATGAATGCTGGCATATTATATAATAGCAGATACAATCAGGCATAAACTGTAAACATTAATGTTACAAGATCTCCTTCTGCCCAACCATGCATAATCACAGGTACCAATTCTGGGGTGAAATCTACTTCTGGTGCCACCCATTACAGTCAGACTATGACCAGTGGTCATCAAATTGTTCACTTTCCTGTAGGATCTTTAAAGGGCAAGGAAAGGCAAAGAAATTACTTTCTTTAATGAAAAAGAAATATATTTTGAATATACTTTAATTAAAAAATGTATACCGTTTTTTATAAGAAACCTGACTTTATGTAGTCAAATCTCCCTTCATTTAGTGCTGTGGATAGCAATTGTCAGATCGTCCCTAACTTCTGGCAGGGAAACAATCAAACTTATGAACAGCAGGGGGAGCCCCTGCCTTTCTTACCAGCCATGCAAAATTCACCCAGCTTTGTTTTTTGATCATTTATGACGATCCCTAAGAAGTCCAGACCACACTGAGCATGTGTATGTAGTCTAGTCTTGCAAAGATGTATAATAAAGTTACAAGATGACAGCCCCCTGTGGCCAACTTTGAAAGCATAAATCATTTGATTGATTAGGCTTGTGGTGCAGTAAGTTCATGTTTATGTTTAGTATACAAAATACAACATTTACAGCCTTATTCTATTTTAGACTTTCCTTGCCCTTTAAGTGCATTTCCCAAACTCCCCAGTTAATGTTTGCAAAGGATTATATATGTAAGAAATATGGGAAATATATTATAATACTTTCTGGATACAATGATTGTTATGAAGTAGGGAAGTACAGTATCCACAGTTTGGTTTAGATTTAGCTGAAATTGCAGAACTTTTTGCAGGAATTGGCCAAATTCTTGCAGTTTGTTTTTGATCCTATAGAATCAGGGCTGCTATTAGAGGGATACAATGGAGGCTGCAGTCAGGGACCCATAGGCAAAGGGGGATCAGAAAAGGAAAAGTGGTGGAACTGGGGTCCCCTGGGAGGAGGGCCCTACCACTGATTAATGAGGCCCAGGGTCACCATTAGAAACATATTGGTATTCAGTGGAACTGAACTTGTGGCTTCAGGACTTCAACTTTCGGCTTCTTTCATGGCTTTGGGTCTTTTTGTGGCTTCAGGACTTCAAGTTTGACTCTTTTCATGACTTCGGGTGTTTTTGCGGCTTCAGGGCTTCAAGTTTAGCTCTTTTCATGACTTTGGGTCTTTTTGCAGCTTCGAGACTTCAAGTTCAGCTCTTTTCCTGACTTTGGGTCTGGACTTTTTTCAGGACTTTGGTTTTCCCGCTCTTCGAGATTTTGGTTGTTCAGAATTTCAGAAGAGGTGGCACGGCTTTGGCGCTGTCAAGGGGGGGGCTATTTATAAAATTGCAGCACAGCCAGGCCCCTCTTTAGGCCTGGGCCAGGTACAGGAGTACCCCCTGTGCCCCCCTTATGGCGGCCCTGATGAGGAATAATTACTGATGGAAACAACCCTAAGGGGCAGATTTACTAAGAATGGATTGTTCCATTTGAACAATTCGAACGATTTTGGGCAAATGCCTTAAAATTTTCAAAACGTTCCAAAAACACTCCTTAAAGGTTCCAGGTGGTCCCTCATAGGAAGTAGCCAAAAATGACTTCAAAATTCAAAATTTTTTCATTCAAATTTTCACTTCGACCCTTAGTAATACAATTGTTCACATTTAATTTTTTTTTTATATGGCAGATTGGGAAATTAGGATTCAGATTTGGCTTGGTATTTGGCCAAATCTTTAGTTGATGAGTTAGTATTCAGTTGAATGCAGAACTGATGGATCCAGAGTATCAATAATGGGAAGTTACTTTTTTGTGATTTTGAGACTGGAAGGTATGATAACAGGTTGGGAGTCTTGAGAAACTAACCCAGTTGAATAGATGGGTTTGAATATGTTAAAAAAGGGAATACAGTCGAAGCTCAATTTTTCAAAATTTTCCCTCATTTTACATTTTTGTTTTGCGGCCCCACACATATATGTTATGCATAATACATTTTCCTGATTTCACAATTTCCTGGATTTTACACCATTTTTTTCTGGTAAATGGGCATTGGTTCCAATCCAAGTCCTAAGGATATGGAGACTCCCTGGCTATGCCTGGTCTTGTTTTTTTTTATTATTTCAACAGTAGCAACTACTAGATTTCATTCAAGATACGTTCAAGTAGAGGCACTTTGAGAAAAACAGAGAAAGAATTGTATTAAGCCTCTAACTAGCTGCAACCCACTGTGCACTTTCAGGATTCCTGCAGAGAGAAAATGAAGGGGTCAGCAGCAGGACATGGAACAAGGTGAGTACTTGGAGATAACACTGATACAAATGTTTTGGAGAGAAATGAACACAAATCATTTAAGAAGATAAAAAATACTTTATATTCATGTATTTTGTGCACCGAAGAATGAAGTTTTATGTTAGAAAAAACTAAAACAT
Source organism: Xenopus borealis (assembly GCA_024363595.1). Classification (NCBI taxonomy): domain Eukaryota; kingdom Metazoa; phylum Chordata; class Amphibia; order Anura; family Pipidae; genus Xenopus; species Xenopus borealis. Next base: position 87,833,116 of record CM044446.1, on the reverse strand, counting down.
CAGTAAAATGAATGGAATGCTGCTGATATGCTGTATTTTTGCATAGCAAGTGTTTCTATCTCATCTGCTAATCAATGATATGTCAGTGCTGATCCTTTAGATAAATCTATGTATATAATATGATTAAAGAAAAAGATTTAAAAAAAAAAAATGATTTTAATCTATCAAAAGTCTTGTCAAACCTGAATAAGTTCTGAGACATTTAAAAAGGTTGTAGTGTTTCACATGTGTTTCAATGGTTTAAATGAATTAAATTCTATTTAAATTAAAAATGGAAGCTTCCACTTAGCCCTTAGACATTATCAAACATGAAAGCCTAAATTTAATGTGTAAAGCAAAGGTTAGATTGGGATTGAAAGACCTTTTTTTTAAATTATGGAGTGTCAGTTCAATGGCAAAAGTGGTAATACATTTTTCAAAGAAAGTGATACCCAGTGTAACTTCACGCAGGTCTGTACTTGTGTTTTATTCACAGCAGGGTCTTTCACTTTTTCATCATGCTATACAACATATGCTCACAAACACGTTCATTCTTCTGAGACCAAAGCTGGTCCACTGGGTTTCTTCCACACCTACACCTTGTTCATCGTTAACTAATAATTTTCAAGTCCAATACTTGAGTGAACTTGAGTGAACACAGTCCCTGCTATTCCCCACACTCTGTCTTATTCTAGATCAGTGATCCCCAACCAGTAGCTCGTGAGCAACATGTTGCTCTCCAACCCCTTGGATGTTGCTCCCAGTGGCCTCAAAGCAGGTGCTTATTTTTGAATTCCTGGCTTGTAGGCAAGTTTTGGTTGTATAGAAACCATGTTTACTGCCAAACAGACCCTTAATGTAGGCTGACAATCCATATAGAGGCTACCAAATGGCCATTTACAGCACTTATTTGGCACCCCAAAAATATTTTTCATGCTAGTGTTGCTCCCCAACTCCTTTTACTTCTGAATGTTGCTCACGGCTTCAAAAGGTTGGGGATCCCTGTTCTAGATCATCTTTCTTTATTATTGGGACTTTGCACACCGCGCCACAATCACTCTCTCACTCTCTAGATATAAAAATATATAGATAGAAAGAAAGAAAACAGATAGATAAAAAGATAGATAGATAGAGAAGAAAAAAAGAACAATGTAGGGAGTATGCCCATAGCTAATGTATGCTTGTACAGCCTTAAAATGAACCAATCGAGTCCTGTCTTATCTGTTCTAAAATACCAGATTTAAATTGATCGCTTTAGACAAATACAGATGGGCAAATACACAAACACATGCCTTTGGATTTTGGCTTTGCAGAAAATCTTTGAATGTTTAATATCATGCCCCGAGATCTTTTAATAAGAATGTGGTAATTCATAGAGATATTCTTGACAAATATGAATCTCCTGGTAGGAGTCTGAGCGGAGAGTGAACACAAAAGCATCAACTACACAATGAAACAAGCCATGTCTGCATCTCAGCTTAGTGCCTTGGCCCACTGATATATTCATTTTCAGTTAGTGCAATATGAACATGGTTGACGTGATTTTCATGAGGGAGGCTCGCTACCATACTCCAGCACTTTGAAGTTATTCAGCCTTACTTTTCAGAAAACTATTGATTTTTTTTGTCTGAGCTAGCATAAAGGTTTTTAAGTTTAAAGCATATCCATTCTTCATACTTGTGACAGGTACTCCTACATCAACTTTTAATATAACCTGTGATGCAACCTCAATACAAGTCATTCTGATTGAAAGTACGCACTACAATCCGACTAATACACCTGATAATAAATGCAGCAATACACAGGTTTTTTTGTCCAGTAAGCCTGATTCTGCTTTATACAGGGTTATTATTCAAGTGCCATAAAAAGGGCTATACGTTCTGCTATAAGGCAGAATTTGCAGTGAAAAATGATCATAACAATTATTAACCTTTGTCACTTGTATCAGAGCTGACATTTTTCACACTTAGATTGGTGCGCAGTGTGTCTCTGCGATGAAGACTTTTTAATCCATGCATATAAAGCCGAATAAGCAAGGATTAGGCAGATTTAGAGGGATCATTCAACAGACACACAATAACCCAGAATCATCTAGTTTTCTTTTTTAAAAGATTACTCCATGGAAGAATAAATCAGGTCTCTTTTGCCTACATTCTAGGGAATTTTAGGGCCTAGAACATAGTGCTGCTGTTGAGATGTGCATTGTTGGCTTGGTGTGCCATCTGATTAGTTGATGCCACTGCAAGGATCAGCCTGAAAGAGAAGACCTCTTGTCCTTTTCTGCCAATGTGCCACAATTGCTAGTGGAGGTCATATCATAGGAAAATAAACAATGGAAGGCAAGGGCAGAATAGAATTCTTGCTTAGATGCACAAAAATCTGATGGAATGCTCTAAGCATTGTCATCTATAAGAAACAAATTTAAAGGCAGCTCAGAAAACATTGTGTGAGGACACTCTGCCTGAAAACACAACTTTTGTTAGAATTGCTGATAAAAGCCGGTAATATGTAACTAAAAATGTAGGCTTTGGACATGTATTAAGTAGAGGTATACAGTCAAGTGTTAATGACCAACTGCAACCCCAAGGGGTAAGTCTAAGGAATGCCCTAGGGAAGGTCAATCTAATCAAAGTGTCTCTACTTACCACACTCAAAGTTCACAAATACAGATAATAATTGATAGCTCATTCTTTTGGTCAATAAAGACTTGAAGCATGTCTGCCTTCTAAAGTGAATTTATTCTTAGACATCATAGTGTAAACAATATTCTGACTCGCTGTCCATAAGAAATCCATCATGAGTTGAGGGCACATTCCATTGTGGGTCATGCCACAATGATTTAGTAATTGGGAGTGACCACTTTCTGGATCATAATGGAAAACAGCATGAAATCCATGACTTACAACAGGGTAATGGAACAACCTATTTATCCTAAAATAAAAAAAGAATAGATTTATTGTAACTGACTATCACTGAACAGCATGGACAAGAGCATAGATTATTGTGATTATATATATAGTAGAAAATATGAATGTCCGATACACATATATGAATATATATATATGTCTTGCTTTTTTATGTTAGCTGGGAGACAGACATATACATAAGGCCATCATAATACCTGCAAATATAGGAATCTTTTGTAAAATGAATAACCAAAAGAAATCTGAGATAAATTCTAAGATGTCGTCCTAGATATTTGCCATGATAAAGCTGTAGTGAAATATCTGAGCAATGCCTCACATGTCTGAGCAAAAAACAGAACCACACATCTAGGAAGCAGTGGAATAATTTTTTACTATGTACTCAGCCATGTGTGGTTTGTGCCAAAAGATTATTCCACTACAGACTTGAGGGTTTCTTGAACATGGTCTTGTTGGTTCCACTATGCTGAAAGCCGGTTTAAATCAACTCATTTCCTTAGACAGCAAGTTTAATGCCAGGATCGGTATTCAACTGCAAGAGGAATATTCCAGGACGGTAGTGCTGTGATCCATAGAGCACAAGATGTCAGATGACATGGGTGTAAAAATGAGCCACCAAATGTCACCTCCTATAAAATCTGTTTTTTTTAGCCTGTATAGATACACAACTGAGGCACTGCCATCTAATTCAGTATTTTATATATTTTGGCAGCTATACAAATATAGGGGCAAATTTACAAAATTCACGTGAATAGATAATTCGATAGAATTCACGAATTTTTCGTGAAATCGTAAAGTGAATTTTGGCCTCTTCGATCATCGAATATCGTATAGATCAAATAGATCGAATGATCGGTTATTCGATAATTCGATCATTTGATGATCAAAGAAATAAAAATTTTAAAGTTATTCGACTGCCTACTTTGCCAGATTGAACCTAACGAATTGTAATAGAAGCCTATTGCAAGCTGCCCATAGACTTATGAGGCTAAGTCCTGTTTGAATACCATTCGTACGATCGGAGCGTTCGATCGTTCGAATAGTACAAATTTTTCAGACGCTCGAATGAAATTTCACGATTTTTTCATGAAATCGAACGATCAGTATCCGACCGTACTATTTCATCAAGAAATCAAATATCGAATGAAATGATAGCCTAAAACTATTTGATAAGCATTCGATGGTCGAATGCTTATCGAATATCGACTAAGATCGAGGGAATTTTGGGGAATAATAGACAATTTGCCCCATAATCTTTCCATATCCCTTCATGAAGAACTGTTTTCTACCATCATGAAATCTGATGTTCCACCTCCTGGAGTTCCAACCCTATGAGGCAAATTCACTAGCGATGCCATTGCTGCAATTCGGTGCACTTTGCTAGGAGAACTTTCACCAGGGAAGCGAAAAGTAGCTAAGTTGTCCTACCGTTAGTACCGTAACTACCGTTACTGTTACTAGTGATGCCTAATTTGCATACGGCGCAAAGTTAAAAGTATAATAGAAGTATATGTTACAGCCACTACATTACACTACACAAGCCCAGGAAACCTTTAATAAATAAAATAAAGTTGTCCCATTGCCCTAAACATGTGCCCACTGTATAGTTCAGTTGCCATATGTTAGGAAATGTAGGGGGGAAGGAGAATTTTTTTTTCAAACTCCCATCTACTGTATTGAACTTCCCCAGGTCTGACCTGGCGAAATAAAGTCTAGCGCAAGAGGTAAAATTCTGTAAAATGGTCATCTTAGTGAATTAGCGTAGTTGCATCCCTTCGTCAGTGCGCAACTTCCTCTGACGTAAGGGTGCGAAGTTGCGCTAGTCTATCTACTTCACTAGTGAATTTTCGCCAGGGACCATCCTAGTAAATCAGCGAATTAGCGCTAGTGTTAGTGAATTTGCCCCTATAACTGCATTAACTGCCCTTATTACTAATTAGTATGAATATTCTATCAGACCAGGAAGATCTCATTGGATGTTTTTACTGTGGTTACTCGTTATAGTAGTAGAATGATTTCCGATAATGGAATAACCAAATTGCTTTAGAATTGAATGTGTTTTCTATACTAGCCACTCTACCTTCTTATGTACAAAAGCTTCCACCTAGAAGTGAAAAAAGGTCAAGTCAATATTCAATAGCGCCTGTGTTGTCAGGTGACCTTTTGCCATGATTGGTTATGTAAACCATAACTGGTAAGTTTAATTTAATACTCAATACCATCCTACCACACTATGTTTATAAAATGCTACCCAATATCTCCATAAGGAGAAAACATTAAAAGACCAAGTCACAAGAGACTCTTATATGAAGTTATAACCAATATTACAGGTGAAAAACTGCATCATCATTTAATCCCACGTAAAGGAACATTTAACTCTCCAAATGGCATATATTTTGATGATGACTGGCGTTGAATCCTTGATAAGTTAAACAGGCAAAAAGAGAATCCTGTTTTCCTCTTAAGAAACAAATCAATTTAAATAGGCAGCATATATTTTATTGAAGCTAAATTATTTATGAGATTTAAATTTTAAATAAGAGCCGTATAGGCTTTAGATCACTTATCGATCCATTATTCATAAAAGCTAAATTCCAGCAAACATCATCAAAATGCAGCCAGACTGTACTCTGCTAGAATTGGTGGTCTTTTTCTTTTATTCTAGAATAGGCATGTCAAAATATATACTACAGAAATATTGTAGCGTATATATACGAATGGCGTGTTATTTAGTGAAAACCACACAGGCCACATTAAAGAGAGCAGAGTTAAAATGATTCTGTCATGATTTTTATGGTTTACTTTTTATTTCTAAATTGCACAAACAATTGTTAACAAATGTATATCTTTTTTGGTTGTAGTATTTGTGTGGAGACAACCATCTCAGTGCTTTTTGCAGGATCCTGAACTTTGAGAAGGATCCAGCACTTCATGATGGAACAGCTTTGAAACAGCTATTGTTTCCTCCTTTCTCGTTGCATTTCACCATGATCCAGTCATGGTGACCCAAGCTAATAGCACGTTTTGCAATGCAATCAAATCTTTCAGCAGAGCTGACAATTGTTCTGTTGTTAGGCTGCTGGGGCCTCCCCCCAGCAGCCTAACAACAGAACAATTGGGTGATATCACTCCAACTTGCAGTGTAGCAGTCAAGAGTGGCTGACAGAACACAAGTCACATGGTTTGGGGGCACTTGGGAAATGGACAGTATGTATAGCCCCATGTCAGATATCAAAATTAAATATAAAAAAAATCTGTTTGTTCTTTTGTAAAATGGATTTCAGTGCTGAATTCTGCTTGGAAAAAAAATGTTTTCCCACCACAGTATCCCTTTAATACTTGAAATGACATGCAACCTTTATATGGGGACCGGTAAATCTGATATCAAAATGCAATTAGTTCTTGGAAAATAAATGGTTCAAATACTGGATTAGGTTACATCTGATAGTAATATAGTAGGGATAGTCAGATAGTAGATAAGGCTGAATACAGACACATGTCCATCAAGTTCAGGAGTTTTCATTAAGTCAAATATGCCTACCTACTAGCTGATGCAGAGGAAGGCAAAAACACCCTCTGCATGTTTCACTCAGTAGGGCAATAGGACCAGTCCCTGGATCAAATTTCCATAACTTAGTATTTTCTCGCTTTCTAAAAAAACATCCAAACCTTTCTTGAAACTATCTAATGTATCTGCCAATACAATATCTTGAGGAAAAGAGTTCACAGTCCTCCCTTTGAAACCCTTTCCAAATCTTAAGAAGGAATCTGCTTTCCTCTAATCTGAATGGATTATTTTGTGTTCACTGGAAGGCCCTGCTGGTGAATAACCATTAATTGATCACCTTGTATATTTATACAATCTATTCAGATCCCTCGCTATCTTCTCCAGTGGAAACACCTCTTCTCCAGTCTAAACAGCCCCAACTTGCCCAGTCTTTCCTCATAACTGATACCTTCCATTACTTTTTTTCATCGTAGTTGCCCTATATTTGATTTCTCATTGTATTGTAATCCTTTTTAAGTATTAGGGATGAATCTGCATGGCATATTCTAGATAGGAGTCTTACCAGTGCACACTATGAAATGCAAATTATATTTACAATTTACTGTGTTTCCTCTATTGAGCATCAACAACTACTCATTATTCAGAATACTATTCACGTTGGAAAGCTTCTTTTGTCTTATTCCAACTCACAGTGACAATATACAATTTTTTTGTGTGTAAAGTTGACAACACACTTTACACACAATGCAGTTCTTGTCTCAGAAATGCCATAATCTCATAGCTGTATCTTGTATTACTGTATGGGGCAAATTTACTATTATTCCCCAAAATAAATTCGACCAAATTCACAATTGTTTTAGGTTATCATTTTGCTCGATATCCGATTTCTCGATGAATTCGTACGATCGGATACAGATCGTTTCGATTTCACGAAAAAATTGTTACGATTCGAACGATTGTACGAATGGTATCCGAGCAGGACTTCCCATAGGCTTCTATTACAATTTGGTAGGTTCAATCTGGCGAAGTAGGCAATCGAATAACTTTAAAATTTGAAATCCTACTATCATCGAATGATCGAATTATCAAATATCCGATCATTCGATCTATTCGATATTTGATATTTGATCGAAGAGGCCAAATTTTACTTTACAATTTCGATCGAACTTCGATCATTTCACGTGAAATCGGCCCCAAAGTGTTCATTTATAGCTATAGAACATGTTGGGTTATAGTGATTGCTGCTTAGGTGCTACTACTGATCATCTGAGCACCAGCAATCAAGACACTTCATTTTTGGGCCCCAGCCTATTTATACTTTTAGAACTTTTGCAATTCATTTTAAAGGGTATCTTTTATACATTTTGTATGAATGTGCATCAATGTGTGTATCGAATCTAATTAGATTTAATAAAAAAAATACATTTACTGTTGGTGTGTGTATGTTTATTACACACGGGTGACTCCACTTTAGGTATTTTACAATACTAAAGTTCTTCTTGCTAAAGGGAGGCATATCAGTCTGCTCTGGTTCACTGCACCTTGCCTTCAACAGAATAATTGACTTGGAGGGAAACCAGCAGCAGGTGATCGGCTTACTAAATAATGCAGCAACACCCACCGCAAGACCAGATGATACATGGGTTTTTCAAAGTACTGTATACACAGGATTGGAGCAGTACAAAAATACAGCCCTAACTACTTAAGTCAGGTTGCTGTGCCCTCATGCAGGAAATATGAGGCAGATATCTTATTTACAGTGAGTAGCCTAAAATATTGTAGCCACAATAATGTAGAGCTTTGAAAAAGAGGCAGCCATATGATATTGTGTCCTGGCACTGCTCAGTTATATAAGAAACATGCTAGTATGCTGTTAGTACCGCTTTAACACTGATCATTACCATAAGAATGGCTGGCTAACAGGTCTTGTAGGGTTAAGTTGTTCTGCTTCAGGGAGAATCTTTAGAATGGGTCTCATGTAGAACAACTAGAAACGCTCCTACCTTAAAAGCAGCTTAAGTGTTTATAGAGCTACAGTACATTTTGGTTCTATATATTTCCCATGAGCCTACTAATGTAGAGCGATATAATAAAGAATCAGCACCCAACCATTATGACTAAAGATAAATAGAACTAGAAAACATTACAAATGTTAACAGTGAGTTTACTGTTATATTTTATGAACCATTTTTGCAGTGCACGTACTTACAAGAGAATGAAGAAAGTAAGCTAGTAGATGTAGATTTTGACCTTAAGGAGAATGAAAGTTACCAAGGCAGTTTATTGCTAATAGATTAGCCACAACAGTGCAAACTAGAATGCTATATTTATTCTGTAGAATCATGTATCATGTCTGAGTAAACAGTTCTAGAAGCTCTCTCTGTTTGTTTTGAATAGCAGCTGCCATATTAGCTTGATGTGACATTACTTCCTGTCGGAGTCTCTCCCTCCTTGCTGATAGCTCTAAACTCAGATTATAACAGGGAGGGGAGGAGGGAGGGAGAGAGGCGCAAACTGAGCACATTTAAGCCCAAAACCTGGAGGTTTAATCTGAAAGATCAAAGTTTGATATAGAAGCCCATGTGTACACAATAGAAGGAAAAAAATGTGGTGTTGCTTTTCACAGAGAACTCAGAGCATCATTACTTTGAGGGTTTACTGGTGTATTTATTATTTAAGAAAATGTAAATCTTTATTTTACCTAAATTATCCACATTAGGACCAACTGCTTTGGAGCCAACTGCTCCCAATACCCTGATAATATATGATTTGTATCAAAATCCTTAGTTTTTATGCAAATTATGTTTTGTGTGTTTGTTTTGTATTGGGCAGAACCAAACAAAGAGCTCTCACCTTGGTTTATTTTCTCTGGTCCTTCTACTAGTCTATTATATCTCTGGGCAATGAATTACCTAGCTTGTGGTTCCTCCTTGCTCTTGGTTATTGTTCTGTATTTCCTTCATAGTGTGCTGGATTCTAATGGATTGGGCATATCAGTCACTGTGCCACTATTTTAGTCCCTCTAGCTCTGACTACAGCTCCATTCTTGATTACAAGCCATGTTTTTACAAAGTTACATAGTTACATACAGTAGTTAAATTGGTTTGAAAAAAGACAAAGACCATCAAGTTCAGCCCCTCCAAATGAAAAACCAGCATCCATACACACACTCCACCATACTTTCCCCTAAATTATATATGCCAACATCCATACTAACTGCAGAGTTTAATATCACAATAACCTTTGATATTTTTCCTGTCCAAGAAATCATCCAAGCCCCTCTTAAAAGCATTAACAGAATGAGCCATCACAACATCACACGGCAGTGCATTAAACAACCTCACTGTCCTCACTGTGAAGAACCACCTACGCTGCTTCAAATGAAAGTCCTTTTCTTCTAGTCTGAAGGGGTGGCCTCTGGTGCGGTGATCCTCTTTATGGGTAAAAATGTCTTATTCCTCTCTTGTCTGCATCTCAGGGAAGGCCACCAAATTCCACGTTATCCTGTAATCCTGTATCATGTTAGCTTAAAGGACAAGTAACATAAAAAAATTAAATTGTTTTAAAGTAACAAAAATATAATGCTGTGTTGCCCTGTTCTAGTAAAAGTGCTGTATTTGCTTCAGAAACACTACTACTGTATATAAATAAGCTGCTCTGTGGCCATGGGGACAGGTATTCAAAGTAGAAAAGGCTCAAGTTACACATCAGGTAGCAGAAAAGCTCTGTAGAACATAATGTTATCTGTTATCCATTATTTATCCTGTGCCATATAGCCTTTTTTCAATTTCCACCATTGCTATTCAGCAGCTTGTTTATATGAACTATTGTAGATCAGTTTTACAAGTGCAGGGCAACACAATATGATATTTTCATTACTTTAAAAAACTTAAATTTGTTGGTGTTACTGTTCCTTTAAGCTGTATCCTACTCGATTTCAGGGACAGACATTTTATAAGGACCAAAAAACTTGGTTCGTAATTGGACGTCATAACCAGAACTAGGAATTTCCAAATTTTTCCCCCAATGTATCCTTTTTATAAAATTCTTATTGGTCTTCATTTCCAACAGGTTTTAATATATTTTGTTTTAGACCATTCCTCTCAATTCCTCCAATTTATAAATATCTCCATTGCAATAATATTTGGTGGTATCTCCCATTAAAAATCTGATGAGTCTGAAGAAGAGAGAAAAGAGAAAATCACTAAACGTTTTCCTACTCATCGATCATTTTGTTGAAGTGATTAAAAAGGTCATGATTTCTGTAATATATTCTATTTTGATGACATTTCCATATCACATTATCTTCACTTTTCACAAAAACTTTTCGACAGGTAAATAAAGAAGGTTTATTAATAGGGCACTCAATCACATGAAGGCTGCATTTGGGGTTTCACAGAGATATTATTTCTCGGTAGAATGGATGACAATAAAGCAGCAATTAATCTGAGGATATGGCTAAATTTAATATAGACAATGTTGAGTGAGTAAAAAAGCTTTATCCAGATTCAAAGGCTAGAGGAATACATTGTATTGTAATGTGGTTCGTGCATATAGTAAAAAGTATATAGTTTTCTTTGGGCTTCACTGTTTGACATCACCAAATGTTATTGCAACTGAGATTTAGTACCCAAAGCTTGTAGGTTTTGGGACAAATCATTGGCTGTTCTTACTTTGCGGATGACAAAGAATGATTGCAACTGTCATCTCACTACAACATACTGTGTGTACTTCCAAACATTACCCCCAGGAAAGGTGATATTATTAAATACTGGGATTGTTCTGATGTAGAAACAGAAAAAAACGTTCTAAAAAAGCAGAATGAATCAAAGCTTCATATAATATCCCTTGCACCTGTTTCTACCAGCTGCCAGTCATAAAGGGTTACAGTCCAAGAGCTATTCCCCCATTAAGGAACGGAGAGAGAGAGAGTATGAAATCTGTCATGAGTTGGTCTTGTTTTTGCCAGATGGAATGTAGGAAAGGTGGCTTTATGGAACGGCTGCCGAGAGTATTCACGCTATTTGTCAAGGTTATTGCTTTGGTTTGGGAAAGTTGGGGGCTTTTTGTGTTGCAGCAAATAATGGTGGTTGAAAAACATTTCCATCTTCTGTAAATTAGAGTGGCCAGAAGGCTCAACCAGCAAGTGAAGTAAATATCAACATTATGTATGAACAATAGACAGTTAATTAATTTTGTGCCAGTCACCCAGAGTGAGTTCAAATTAGCACAAATATTTCCTGGAAATTACAGTTCAACACTGTAAATATTCTAGGCTGGATATATATGGCTCAGAACCAAAGAGACTGGAATATTAGGCATACATTTTGCTGTTTTTGAGAAGCTAATACAATTAAACTCATGTGTGTAGATTAACAAGGGAGAGGGCAGCTTGTATCCTCTTTCTACAAGCAGAAAAGTAAAAAAGGAAGCATAATTAAAGTAATTCTGAATATTTTTGTCTGCTTATGCACATATGGGACCAATAAGAAAACTTCAAACCTAACTCACTACCGCAATCGTGCCAGTGGCTATAAAGAAAATATAGAGACAGATAGAGACAAAATGTTCCCTGTTGGGTCCAAAAGGTAGAGCTCCAATGAAGAAGAAAATTTCAAACAAAGTAATTCAAATAAGATCTGTTAAGGGATGTCTGGAATGAATGCGATCCTCTCTGGAAGCCTGGATGGAGCAATGTTTACGTTTAGGTTTTTCCAATATGAGTATCCTTAAAGGTGGTGTTAGTTGCACAGAAAAGGGCAGCTCTACTGTACTAAACAAAAGAATGCAGAGAAGGAGATTAAAGAATGTAGAGAAGGAGACTGAAAATTAGGATGAGGCCAGGTAATTATTGCTATAAGAAAAATTACTGAGAGAAACCAAGTGCTGACCTGTGCAATCAGTTAAAGGACTTTTTGGGGGTAATTTATCAACAATAGTCTAATTAGAATTTTTGCCATGTTTCAATTTTTTTGTACAAAAATTCACAAATTCTTTATTTTCGAAAATTCTAATGTTTGGTATTTATTAAGCACAAAAAACTCAAATGTAAAACTTTGGCATCTAAAAGTCTGTAAGTCAAAATCAATGGGAGTTGACCTAGGCAAAAATTTTTTACTTGAGAAATTTTAGTTTTTTAGGTTATAAATTTGAGGCTCGCAAATTAAATTTTTTTTTTAGGGTTTAACAAATAGACATATTGGGGAATATGTATCAAAAATTAAGTTTGTGAGTTGTGTGTGTGTTTTTCTACCACAAATAAACTTGAATTTCAAATGCTTGGGTATTTATGAAAAAATCTGAATATCAAAAACTCAAAGGAAAGATGACAGGAAAAAAGTGTAATGATCAAATTCATGTCCTGAAAAAACTTGAATTGATCAAGTTTTTAGATAAAACCCCTCAAATCAACTGATATTATAACTCCCTTTGACTTCTACATGACCTTGTCAGCTTTTAGATGGCAAATTTCAACATTCAATTTTACATTTTTTAAAAACTAGACATTCAAGTTTTTGAAAATATAAGTAAAATGTGTGTGTTCGTGCAACAAAAAATTTAGAATATTGTAAAAAATCAAATTTGATTTTTGATAAAGAAACACATTTGAGTTCACTGGTCACCATCTCTGTGATGGATATTTTTAACATATTAGTTGCCTATAGAGGTATTTGGTTTTTTGTATACTGCCAGTATAATTATTTTCATTTCTAGGGGGCATTTATAGCTGTAATCTTGGATCCCACTAGGTATTCCCAAAACTATAGCAAATTTGTGCTTGTCCTGTATCAAGAGGTGAGCACAGCATAGAGTGGTCTACTACAATGTTACATGCATGTGCACAACTATAAACAGAACTAATGTATACACTTCTCAATCACTTTCTTTCTTATTGTATTATCATCAAATAAAATAGACATTGAATAAAGGCAAAATCAACAACTTATATATGCATTGATTGGTTAACAACTGCATAAGTCTCAGAAACTAGAATAGAAACTAAGTAGAACATCAGAAGAAATAGAAAGCAAATTATGGGCAAATCTCAAAGAGGTTTCAGACTAACTTAGGAAGAAAGTGAGTTTTAACTAGGCTGAAACAAAAGAAACTCTTTGGAATAATATTGAGAATGTGTGAAGTTATTGGGAGTTAAAGTGAGTGGGTCTTTAAATTACAAATGGGAAGAAACAGGGCAGAGAGAAAGACATTAATCACATAGGGAGGATGAGTTAGTGGGAATAAGTAAAAGAATAAGAAAGGCTGAGTAATGAAGGGCCTCTGTCTGAGAAGGGTAAGAGGAAACATTAGACATTGTGGTTGTGGGAGGTAATCAGAGAGAGGAAAGTGCAATAATGGATCCAGGGAAGATAAAATGGATATCACAGACATTGGTAGGAGGTCTGACATACTGTAAGTGATGAGAGGGAAGAGAATGGGAGATAAATTAGCAGCAAAGGGAGTAGTGGCAGAGATGAAGGAATGAGCAGAGAAAGGTACAAGCAATACCTGCACTAGTGGGGTGCAAATTTGAGCCCATTAGCCCATTAGCAAATGTGAGCCCATTTATTAACCCTTCCCACTATATATCCATTTTCCCTCTTTAGCCCCCACAAATCATTCTCTTAGTCACAACACCAGCATGGACAGTCCCAATGCCAGGATCCCAACAAGCAGCAAGGCTTACATATAGAAATAGAAGGATTTATGGTTATATCTGGTGTAAATCCGAGTTTAGCTGGATGTAACCAGGCTGGATCAGGACTGTGGCCTTGAACTATGAACAAAAAAATTGTCATGTTCACTCGTGGAGAGCCTAACATCACTCTAACTGATTTTTCGAAAGGTTTAGTCTGGTTATAAGTTAATTAGCTGGCAAAAAGTTTATCAAGATAATGCCTGCCCATTTAGAATGTCCTGCCACCAGTATGAAGCCATTAAAGGTGCCTTTGAGATTTGCAAAAATACATCCATTTCCCTCTCCGCAAGTCTTCTTTACTTAGCAACATGCCTTCCCCACATGCCATGCATCACAACTCCCATGATACCATGGAAAGCAAGTTTGCCTACAAAGCTTTATTTTTACTACCCACTCCACTAACTGTCTATATGCACCTCACATAATTTCCATTTTTTTCAAACACCCTACTAAGGACCCAGCTGTCCTGCATTCACATGTCTGTTACCAGTGACACTTGCTGATGAAAACTGAAGTGATCATATCCAATGTGACACCCTCTATATGGTTACGGGTTTCTGCTATACTTGGTTGACAATTCCATACTAGGTGGTACAGCAAATCACTATGAGCCACCTCACAATGTCCGCAATGATTTTGCATGCCCTAGCCTACTCTATTGTGGGTGCCTGGCATTGTTGTAGCTAACTCCTATATGGGTAGGTACGGCATGCTGGGCTCTGCTCTCTGCTGATCATCTAGGACAGTGATCCTAAACCAGGGGCTTGTAAGCAACATGTTGATCCCCAACCCTTTGGATGTTACTGCCCAGCCCTATGGATGTTGCTTCCAGTAACCGATTTTGGCATGCCCTGGGACTTTTTCCATACTTGTGTTACTCCCCAACTCTTTTTTCATTTGAATGTGGCTCACGAGTAAAAAAGGTCAGGAACCCCCGATCTAGGGAATAAAATGTAACTGTGCAAATCATTGCTTTAATTAGATTTGCGTGATAGAACTATCACTATCATTATAGCCACAGCATATAATAATAATATCTTTGAGCATGTTACATATGCAAATGCAGTCACTCTCCACATGACATTTTTAAAGTATTTACTTTGGTCATTTGCTTTAAAAAAAAAAGTAATCAGAAAACAGAGTCCCATAGTGGCGCCCAAGTGACAGCTGACACAGTAAAGTACATCTCCAATCTCATGGAGTTCGTTCTAATTTATGCTATCCCCTTATCTAAATGAGTTTCACAGCTTCCCTGCATCTTGAAACATGTAGGAGCATATCTTTAAAGCACAAGATTAGCATACAGGGCCATATTCTTATTAGTCTGCCTATCTGAACTCCTACTCCCATTAACATTTCTAAAGGTAGCATATAATTAAAACTGATTGTCTACTCGTTCTTTTTTTTCTTTATTATTCCTTACCTTTCTAAATTGAATGGCTTTATTGTGTCGTTGTACATTTTTGGTGGGATAATATTGCAGCTTACTCATATATTCTAGGAAAATACTAGTTTTTGTTGCAAAGTTCTACAAAAGTCAACCCAGGATGTATGAATTAAAACATTTGGAGGACAAGGCTGTATAAATAGCTCCAAGTTGCATATGTGAAAATTGGCAACTAGTACATATAGTTTTTAAATACTGCAGATGGAATATATCTCTTATTCCTAAAACAATGAATGAGGAGCAGGAGCTAGGTGATGTTATCACAGGTTACTTAAAAGCCAAAATGGTATTGTTAATAGAACACGGGAGGCTGTGATTTCATTCTTAGCATGATTGTGAAATAACTAATCAATATCATGGCTAACTGAGCATTCCTGTGGTGGCTGCGTGGGTTCACTGCATGCAATAAAAAATTTATTTATCAAAGGTTGAGACATAAAGACAGACATTTATCACAGGTTGAGACATAAAAATGGATCCTGTCAGATTAACACTGGTATTTAGCAACATTTTCTTGGAATTTAGAAATATTTCTTCGGTACAGCTACTGAATCTGTTATCTGGAACCTCATTATCCAGAAAGCTTGTAATTATAGGACAGCCATCTCTTATAGACAATTTAATAATAAAACAGTAGCTTGTACTTGATCCTAACTAATATATAATTAATCCTTATTGGAAACAAAAATCAGAATATTGATATTTAAATAATTTTGTGTAACCTTAAGATATGGAGTTCCAAATCAGGGAAAACCCGAGGTTGCTTCATTCTCTGTGGCCTACCAAGATCCATTGCAATCAATGGGTACATTAGCATGTGTTTCACTTTATTTCCTGTTCCCCATACACTTGACAATTCTCAACAGTTATGAAAAATCCCCATGTTTCATTAGCATTAAAACCTATGGGGACCTTGTGATAATGCTCAAAATTTCTCTATTTTAAAGAAAATTTGAGTGACAAATGATAAATGCGTGAAACGTTTCTACTGAGCAAGATTTGGCAAGAAAGTCTTGAATTCTGTAAAATTTGGCCATGAATTTCAAAAAATAGTGTTGAGGCCGAGCAACAATGTGCATGAGGGCTCACAGATTTTAGGTCAAACCTCATATATAACACCTGCCCTTGATAGGCCAAGTAGGTGGTAGTGCTCACCAGACTTCTTTGGTCCAAGAATAGAGAATAACCCATATGAACATACGTAAACCTTCAGGGGTTAATTATCAAAATATGAATATTCTCATTGTTTTCTGGAAACCACTCTGACCATATCTGCTCAGACTTTCTCCCCCTAATTATCAATTTCTTTGTTCATTTCTTGAGCAGGAACAAATCCAAATCATATAAATTTGTCGGAGTTAAAGTTAAAAACTTATTCGGATTTGACACCCAAAACCATGAAATCTTCTGGTTATTAAACGAAATGCAGCGCAGATCAGGATATATTAAAAATGTCAACAGGACATCTGTCTTCTACATGAACTTGGCAGGTCTGAGTTGGAGTACTTTTTTTATCTGAACTTTTAACACCATTGGGATTTAATAAATCTGGAAAGATATATACTGGAAAATTTAATATTTTAATATTTAACCCCCTCAGTGTTAAATTCTAGTGGTATTCAATACCTACATCATAATATTTGATCTAGTTCTTCTTCTTCTCTCAGTGTATTTTGTAAAATATAAATATATTTCACTTATTTTTCCAAGTGCCACTCAGTGATTCATTACTTCCTGTTTCTTGTTGCTGTTGTCTGTTTGTATTTGCTACAATTACCAATGAGTGTTGGTTACGCCCACATAAGTAATGGCTGTTTGGGCTTTGTAATTAAACACTTATTCTAAGGAGCATCTGGAGGGAAGTGGCTGAATGGATTAAGTGTTGGGCCTGTGTACCAAGTCAACGTACAGCTCAGCAAAGAGCCAGTGTTGTGAAATGAAGAATTACAAGGAGAACAGTTGCATGGAAAATCTGGAATGCAATACTTTAGTAAATAAAAAAAAACTGCAAATAAATCACATTAAAAGATTTGTCCCATTTTTTTTTCCTAATTATATCATCATTCTGTACTTGAGAAATGAAAATCTCTGAAAGATATTCCCATATATATAACGGTTTCTTAATTACAAGGCATGTAGAACTTTTTATAATTCAATATAATTTTCCGCAGCCTCTATTCCATCCAGAAATGCATCCATCATAAGTAAGAGCTGGTGACACCAGTGTCTCCAGTTGTCTTCTAACTTGTACATGGGCAGAGGGCAAAATTGTTTGCTCAAAATCGCAGGCAAAAAACAAGACGGTGCCTTGTTGTCCTTGAAACCCTTAAGCATGAATGAACTCCATGTATCTATCACAATAACAGAAATATAAACAACAAGGAGCTGATAAAGTTAATTATAACGCTTATAAAGATAATTGCACTCTTATCTTACACCACTTCAGGGCAATGTATATTATTGGTCAAGAGTAGTGATGAGCGAATCTCACCCGTTTCGTTTCGCCGAAAAATTAGCGAATTTCCAGCGAAACTTGCGAAAAAATTCGGGAAACGAGTCACGCGTCGTTTTTGACGAGCGTCGCGTCGTTTTCGACGTGCGTCGCATCGTTTCCGTAGCTTGCGTCGTTTTTGGCGCGCATAGCGTAGTTTATGATGCGTCGCATCAAAAACGACGCGCGACTTGTTTTTTTGGGCCGAATTTTTGCTGGCGAATTTTTGCTGGCGTTTCACTAATTTATTCGCCAGTGGCGAATCGCAGGAATTCGCCGCAAATTCACCCCTGGCGAATAAATTCGCCCATCACTAGTCAAGAGGACAAACTTACGCAACAATGAGTTTTTGGTAAGAAAAAGACACCGTATGTAGGCCTTTCTGTTGTTCTGATTGTTCTTGCAAATCAGTTCACATTTTCATCTGCTGGTACACCATGTACTGCCCGACATGGTACATCTGCAAATTAAATTTTCCAACTTGCCCAATTCCCAAAATGTTTAATAAATGGTTATGGTTTGGTTCCCTTTAATACAGGACAATATCTTGTAGCTCCAGTAGACTTGCTTTGCAGCTGTTTATTACCTACAATGTAGGGTTGCCACCTTTCAAATCAATTACCACCGGCCGGTGCTGGGGCCAGGAACAAAAGGGTGGGGCGTGACATCAAAGGGGCGGGTCATGATTACAAAGGGGGTTGAACCACTTCACGATTGGCCAGGTGGCGAAAAAGAGGTACATTTTGAGCAGATTGGGATGGGCCAAGTACTTTATTTAGGGATATTACAAATTAACCTGCAGCAACATTGGCCAGGCTAGGCCAGTAAAATAGCGGCCGGGTGGAAAACCTACCTATAGGTACTTCTAAGTCCAACAGAAATTCACTGACCCTCGTCCAATTAATGGTAAAAATAGCATGAATATGTCTCAGGTACAAATGCTTAAACTTACACTTACCCCTCAGTTGTCCAGAGCCCCTTGCAAAGTTCATAGTTGTATATTTTCTTTTACTTACATATATTAAATTCTTTAGCAATTCAGATGCTCAATGCACAGTTTGCATTGAAGCAGAGCTCTGGGATTTCCACACTGCTCTGTCTAATGCTTAATGAGAAGGACATGATTTAGGGATTGCTACTCACTTCCTAATGCTTTATGACTTGGTCATAAATACATGTAAGTTTTTACTATTTAAAGGTACTTTTTAAAGTGTGAAGTTAGGAATACTATCACCCCTTGTGACCACTCTAGTATGTCAATATGTATAAAATCTGTTCTGAACATTATCTGTTTTCTGTCCTCTCGCCTCACATATGTTATAGTGAAATATGTATCTTTTAAAATCTTAATGTTACATCCCCTGATTTACAGTTTTCCCGTGTTTGACATCATAAAATGGTAGTTCTACTGTATATTGTATGTTACAGTAGTGTGTCGCTAACCACATATATATAATGAATAATGTCTAGTGATGGGCGAATCTCCCCCGTTTCACTTCGCCGAAAAAATTTGCGAAATGAAACGAGTCGCGTTTTAGACGCGTGTCGTGTCATTTTCGTTGCGTCGCTTTTGTCGCGTCGCATCGTTTTTGACTCACGTAGTTTTTGACGTGCGACTCGTATTTTTTGGCGAATTTTTTTTGCCGAATTTTCGCTGGCGTTTCGTGAATTTATTCGCCCATACAGGTATGGGATCTGTTATCAGGAAACCTGTTATTGTGAGAAGGCCATCTCCCACAGACTACATTTTATCCAAATAATCCAATTTTTCTTAAAAAATTATCTAATTTTTAAAAAAATTATTTCCTTTTTCTCTGTAATAATAAAACAGTACCTTGTACTTGATCCCAACTAAGATATAATGAATTATTAATGGGGTCAAAACCAGCCCATTGGGTGTATTTAGTGTTTACATGATTTACTATTAGATGTAAATATGAAGATCCAGATTATGAAACAATATGTTATCTAGGAAACCCCAGGTCCTCAGCATTCTGGGTAGGAGGCCCCATACCTGTGTGAGGATATCATTCAATCACTGAGAAAATTTCATGATCTTATAAAGGCAACAGGCTGCAGACTGCTTTTACCTATAAAACTGCATGGTAATAATCCAGAAAAAAGGGCTAAACTATTCTTTAACACTGAGTCAAACAACAAAAGCGCCACCATGAATGGAACCATAAATAATCAAGCATAAATGAAGAACTTGCAGGACTTTATTAGTGGTGAGAAAAATATCTACACTGTAGCAATGCATTTTGCCATGTGCTGGGACCTTCTTAGATATTTTACAGTGATTTTGCTCCTAAATGCTCCCTGAGTATTGATATGCCTACAGCAGAACCCAGATCAGTGAATGCTCAGAGATATTCCAGCTGCACACATAGCACTGAGTGAATCATGCAGAGGGTGTCCACAACATCATGCAATTCATATTCCTGGATCCCCTGGGGGTAGTTTACAAGGCTGGTTTGGCAAGTAGTTCTGCTTTTGGCTGACATTCAAGCTATAGAATAGCTGCTAATATACTTGGTTTTAATTGTCCACCCATCTGTCCATCACATCTGCCCGTCCCTGCAGAAGCTGTTATGAACCATGGCTGCGTTACATGTACTGCCTACTCTGGCTGTATTGTCCTTCTTTTAGGGAGGGAAGGACACAGTGATGTGTAATCATCCCTCTCCTCACAAAAGAAAATAAATAGGGCTGCAAAAGCAAATAAACCATTTTATTGTCCATCTTTTCAGTGGTGTTCGCTGGATAATTAAAACAGTGGTTCTGTAAAAAAAATAACAACACGTTGAGCAATAAAGTCTCCAGCCGCCAAGAGATTCAGTTTCATTCATAGCTCAGCAACAGATGTGCTTTCACCTGGGCTTCGTGCTCTCAGGCTGGAATATCTAGCTGGGTATTTATGAGGGGTGCAACTGTATAGCAGTTAAGAAACAATTAATACTTATATTACAAGGAAGCAACTTGTTACTTTCAGGGAAGCTTGGAGATGTAGTATAATTTTAAAGGGCTCACATGACAAATCCAGAAAAAATGTACCAACTATTGATGGGCAAATTTTTTCTTGGCAAATTCCGGCGATTCGCGAAACGACGGCAAAATTTCGCCTGGTGAAAATTCGCCGGCGTCTCGTTTTTGACGGGGGGTGTCCAAAAACGAGACGTGGCAGCATTTCACAAATTTTTTGCCGTTTCGCAGATTTCTCTTAAAATTCAGAAAAATTCGGCAAAACGCCGTCTATTCGCCCATCACTAGTACCAACCAATAAGCTGATTTGGCATGTGCATTAGGTCATCAGCCAAACTGAAACTGCAGATGCCATCAGGCCCGGATTTGTGGAGAGGCTACCTAGGCCCGAGCCTAGGGCTGCAGGATTTTAGGGGGCGGCATGCTGCCCAACCACACCCACATTGGTTCAAAAATTTTAATTTCCTGTGTGCCAATTGCTCCGTCCTGATGATGATAAATTTGAGCAAATAAAAAGGGGACAGGGGTGACAAATGACAGTGGGCCTAGGGGCACCCACTAGGTAAATCCGGCCCTGGATGCCATACTTTCATCAATTCAAAGAGGCCGTACACGGGTTGACTGCGTATGTTCTTCTCCTCATCAGCCCATGGGCCAAACAGATTTAGATGTATTAACAATGTGCGCGCACTCACTGGCCTTCCTATATTAATCAACCTGATGCACAGCCCTCTGGGGAGACGGCACTCCCCTTGGTCCATTGGAGCAGGTCTGGACTGAGAATTAAAATAGGCCCTGGCATTTCAGATACACAGAGGCCCAATCAGCCCACACAGAGGCCCAGAGAGCCCCCACCAGCCCACTAAATAGCGACTTTCTATGGCACCTTATAGCAGCCCCTCTGGCATTTGCCAGAACCCACAGATTGCCAGTCCGGGCCTGCACTGGAGAGAAGCAAAATGAGGAACTGGCACAGAGGAGTGTTTATTAACGTCACAAAGGTACTCGCCCCCAAAACATTGTGCATCTTTGTGACGTTAATAAACACGTTTGCAAGTATTCCTGTGTGCCAGTTCCTCCTTTTGCTTCTTTCCAAACAGATGTAGAGCATGTGAGGAAACACATATGGTTGGTATGGCCACTTTCCTATTATTCTGATCATTTATACAAAGCACATGATGTAAAGGGGAGCTGCAGTTCCTCTTCCCTTATGCATGTGCCAATGCATCATGGACTTGGTGCATTGGCAGCTGAAATGTCTGAATCTTCCTGGCTCTCCAGCTGACTGTTATCGCATCGTTATGGTCTATTATTACCCTATATATATATATATATATTTATATACACATTGATAGAAGGGTCAGCACTCCAGAGGGTCGAAACGTCGGATGAGCAATAATAAACACGTTGATTCTTCAAGAGACATGGAGTGCTGACCCTTCTATTAATGTGTATATGAAAATATTGGCCCTAGCACCCTGCAGTTGGTCAACTGCAGACGCTGTGTGACATTTATATATATATATATTTTTTTCTTTTTTTCTTTTTTTCTTTTTTTCTCTATTCACCCCTTTGTATATCCAATTTGACATCGGGTCGACACGGCACCTCCCACAAATATCTCAATAGAATGAGATTGTGCACATATGGGAAACACGAACACATTATGAGACACACTTGCTTCTTCCGGTCTAACATGGATAGTACCCGGAGAGCTTAACACGCAGCACACACGGAGGTATGTGGATGTGTAATGACAGCGCGAAATCCAAAATAGCCAGCACAATAGATAGAACATAAAGACCATTCTTTGGTAAGCTTAATTAAACACCAAGCTGCTAGATGGGCCCCCGATCGACTCTAGCGACATTGAGGCACTGCGCACAATATAGCGGATCGCAACTCAGCACCAGTTCCCTGATCGGAAGATCTGCCTACAAGACTTGCTCAGGTATCTGACTCCATATATATTTAATTACGCTCTGGGAGGAAGCGCCGCAATCTTTATATGCTTTAAAAAGATAATCGCTAGGTTCCAATAGATGTTGCCGTATAGATTGACTAAGATACAATTTGCAACTTATTCACTAACTGCCTGCTATCTCCGTATAATGTTACAAAGATAACAACTTACTATCCCTCAGAGTTCACACTAAGAGGGAATACTGAGCCATAGACTCATTGGATTTTCATTGTTTACTTTTTTATGCATGTTTGAAGGTGAAAGTCAGCTTTCCTATAAACAAAAAGTTTCTTTGATTTTCATATAGGCACACATATGTTTGACACACGAATAATTCTTATACTTGATGTTGATCACAATATATTGCATGTTATTTTTGTAGATAATTGTTTTGGTTTATTGTGTTGAGTGTGATTTGCATAGGTGATTGAATGATGTCACTTCCACACTTCCCGCCACTGGGGGTTTATAAGTCGATGTTTTATTTGTTAATGCACTTTGAGAAAGGTCAGATTGCTGACCGAAACGTCAGGTTCTTATTTTCATTTTCATTAAAACTTTTTATTTATTTCATAAGTCCTGTGAGTGCGGACCCTGTTTATGGACTGGATGAGACTTTTTGGCCATTGCACCCAGGCGTTGTTGATCCCATATACGTGAGTGCTGATACCCTCCATTGTGAATATATATATATATATATATATATATATATATATATATATATATATATATATATATATATATATATATAGGAATCAGGTGAAGAGCTTGCACTCACAGGACTTATTCAAAAAAATTTATTATTTACTTTGAGGCTAGTGCTATAGCCGAAACGTTAGTGTTTTTTCTAAGTAAATAATACATTTTTTGAATAAGTCCTGTGAGTGCGAGCTCTTCACCTGATTCCAGTTTACTTTACTTGGCTGTGCACCCAGGCAACTAATTTTTGCTTTTCGAGTTGTGCTGACATTCTACAAGTTTTTGTATATATATATATATGTACGCTATGTCACATAATAATATTGTTCATCTGTCTCTTGCCCAGTGGACTTGGAAACCTTAGGTCCCTGAAGGCCACTTAGGGTGAGTATTAGGTAGAATGTCCCTAGATACACCCGAAAGCCCAGCTTGTTAGAGTTAAACTAGGGGGAGAGGGTGCATTTTCTGTCCAAGATATTAATGGATCTATGATCGAAAGACACCAATAATATTCTATGCCTTAATACAAGTTAAATAGGACCCTGACTCAATGCTGGGTTTTCAAATGTGGCTTGAACTGAACAACTGGTTTCCACATTCCATTAATTGATCAGTGCAATTCCATTGATTGATCAGTGCTATTAATGTACTGTATATTACTTCTATAGACCTATAGAATGTTCATTCAGATATTTCTCACCTCTGCAGAGTTCATTATCTTTATCAGTCTCTTATGGTTGTTTTGTAAGCCCATTTAATGACATTCTTTTCCGCTTACTCCTCTCTGGAATATACTGGTGCTTTATAGATTACATACTAAATAATAGTACAGGAAGACTTTTAATGTTCCATGAAATTGAAAGCAACGGTCATTATCCATTGGGAACCAATATGCCCTATTGTGCCACAACCACTAAACAGATGCACCCCAGTAGGCAAAACATGATTTAGCAGCCAATGCTCTGATTACTGTAAGGTTACAATTGAGCCATCTGTTAAAGGTCAGGTCATTACTCCTGCTGCCAGTGGCTGAATGTTTATTTTGTTAATTATTGAATCCAAAATATTTCTGACCACTTAAAAAATTGTTAGGTCCTGTTATATTATTACAGAGAAAAAGGAAATCATTTTTAAAAATGTGGATCATTTGGCTAATATTGAGTCTATGGGAGGAGGCCATCCCTTAATTTGGAGCTTTCTGGATAAGGTTTCTGGATTATGTATCCCATGCCTGTAGTTGAAATACAGTAAGTACATTTCAAATGTAATACCCCAGACCACATGGCATGTTAAAGGCAGTGCCATGTGTAATACTCTGGGGAGGCGTGGTAGGACAACTAAAGTGCCCATTTCTTATGTAATAACTTGAGGAGACATGGCAGGATAAATGCAGTGGCAACTTCATGCGTAATGATACTGTGATTATTGTATAATATATGTTATCTGAATACCCATTATCCAGAAAGCTCTGAATTATGGGAAGTCCGTCTCTAATTGGCCCATTATAATTAAATAATTCACATTTTTAAAAACAATTTCAGTTCTCTCTGCAATAATGCAACTGTACCTTTTACTTGATCCCAACTAGGATATCATGATTGATATTGGAGGCAAAACAATCCTGTTGGGTTTAATTGATTTTCAGATTATTATAATCTATGACTGCTAAAATGGGAGAGCTGGAGGTGCTGGTGCTTGAGGGAAAATATGATGTGAT
>CM044446.1:87678557-87803772 GCA_024363595.1 Xenopus borealis | reverse complement strand
TTGATGGACGCGAGTCTTTTTTCAGCCTAACTTACTATGTTACTATGTTACTATGATTCAAATTATGGAAAAATCCCTTATCTGGAGAAACCCCAGGTCCTAAACATTCTGGATTACAGGTCCTATACCTGTACCACATTTCTGTTTGCTGTAGGAACTGTATTATTGGTGTTGCTTTGGGGAGGTTTAGCCTTTCTTAAAATCCACCCATGAATTTTTGACCACAGACTAGTTGACCATTGAAAGTATTGCAATACAGCCAGTTCCACAGGGATAGCCAAATGCTACTTTTCTGTCATTTCAAATGCCATTCCAATAGGATAGCCTATTGAAACTGACACTCAAGCTGATATTCATGGTTAGATGGTCTGGCAGTATTGCTTAAATTTGCCGAACTGCTCATTCAAATCTGGAAATGCATACGCAGCATTACGAGAACGATTATCATTAGCACAAACACACAAAGACTTGCAGAAATGGGAAACAGAGTCCCTTGCTCAAAGCGGCCACCAGGGGCTGCACCAACGTTTCCAATAAATTCCAAACCTCATCCGACGTGCTTGCTTTCCACAATACAGATGCGCATGAAAAACTACACTCATTGGAAAGCAGGCTTCAGCAATGGCCAGTGTCCAGAGACCTGCACAGTGAAATTGAGTTTTAATTTATAGCACACAGAAAGGTTCTGTAAGGTGCACAGTATAACCTTCTGCATCCGGCATATGCTGCATTTCCATGTCCCCCCTACTATAGCAGCAGCCATGGCAAATCCTTATGTTCCATAGTATTTTGCTGCTGCACTGACCTAATCTCCAAGCACTGTCGGGGGGGCCCTAAAACAGCTATGGCTTTAGGCAACCTCTGCTGCAAACATTAAGATCATACAGTCTATTATCTCTACAGGCGGAATACAGAGTGCTTAACGTATCTGAAGGCAAGGATTTGTAGCCACCACGTCTATTAAAAAGAAAATAATCCGAATCTGTGACACTCCAGCTATGTCTGAAATTTGTAAATGGGCAATGTTTGTGAATGCTGCTGTGGATATTGCTCTATACGCTATTGCTGTGTTGCACACAGATATCCCTGCTTAATAGATGATGCTTGCTTTAGGTGATCTGCAGAATTCGTAATATATTTCCCTGCTCCTGGTGCTACATAAGCTTCCAGGCTGCATAGCATGCAAAGTATCTGCCACCTCTTTTGTGTTGCCAGTTCCAGTTCAAAGATATGAATCCAGGTATCTTTCTTCCTTTGTTATATATATGAGCTGTCATGTTACATGTAACAACATGGGCAAACCAGCCTGAGCAGACAGTGTGGCCATTTGATATCCCCCCTGAGAGCTTTGTTGATGCAACATAATAACATCTCAATGTGATTGGGCCTTAGAGAGCACTTGGGCTCAATGTTATTTATCAAACTTTGCACTTAATGCATTATGGATTTATTGAATAGGGAAAATGTACGGCAATGATTTCTGTCCTGAACGCAACTGTACTAAAGTAAACAGACCACAACCATTAACCTTTACTGGACAGCAGAGCAGGAACTAGGCTGGGTGATGCTCCATTGTGTCCACTAAACTTGTCATCTTCAGGAAGTGAAATGCAGGAGCTCCATTCTATGGATGATAGCAGATGCCATCACAGACGCAAAGGTTGGTAAGGAGAATGTGGGGCAATTCAAGTGGGGCCTTGTTTAAATATGGTACTGGGGCCTTTGGGCACCAGCTATTTTACTGCAGTCTGGAACACAAGTTTGGCACTGGTGGTCTTTGTTGAATGCACATATAGTGCTATAGTAAATTGAGTGCACTGCTCTACATCTATAAGCTTCACCCCAATATGTTGCTCCGGATGAGACCTTAATTATTCAGGGGTAAGCCCTTGCAATGGTGTTGAGGCAGGGTGCAGCATAAATGTAACTTGGTGCAGTATACAACAATCGGGCACCAGTGGTTCTCTTAACTTAAACAGAGAATATATTTATTTAACAGGATAATCCACAAATCAGTGTACACATATATATAAAGCAAGAAGGATCATACAACAACAGTGGATATGCACATACTCACAGCACCTTTGGTCAGTATCAGTCTCTAGAGAGAACTTACACAGCAGCAAGGAGGTACCCTAGCATTTAGCCTTTTCCATAAGTGGAACCTGAGGGGAATCTCTACATCCCTAGGTCTGTACACCTAGTCCCTACTTCTGGACAATTAGTACCTGGGATTCCAATCCCACTTACAATCCTCAGAGGAGCCTCAAACTGCTCAGATAAATAACCTGACTGTCTGTCACTCCTAGAGTGACCTCTTAAGGTGAGTAGCCTATCCTAGACCTGACCTGTCAAGGTTACACTTAACCTGCCTTCCTGCTCAGGCCAGGGCTTGCACAAAATGGACCCTGAGCACATGGCTTTATACTTTAGCCCAGTGCCACCTACTGGGCACTGGTTTAACTGCAGGGGGCATAGCTTTAGGCAGGATAAGGAAACAGGTCCCACTCCTCAGGCCCAGTTTTACAAATAGGGAGCCCCTAGGCCACCACCGCTCAACATCCCTGTATGCATCCCCCTCTGTCCCCTTCCGCCTCAGCATCTCCCCTCCCTTTCCGTGGCATCCTCCCCTTCTGCGTCATCCTCCCCTTCTGCATCATCCTCCACGTCACCTTGTGCCTGCACATATACGTGCAAGCACAAGAAGATGGGAAGGATTCCGTGGAGGTGACGTGAAAGGGGAGCAACTTACTTGAATGCAGCTGGGCGGCATGCCACCCCTGAATTTCTGCCGCCCTATGCCCGGGCCTTTGTGGCCTTGCCAGAAATCCACGTCTACCCCATCTAACTTTAGGACCCAGTTAGGCATCTATAACACTGCCTGCTAAATACTATGTGTCAGGGGGCCTGCGCCTCCCAAGGGGTAGTCAGGATCTAGGAGGAAGCCCTTCCAGAGAGTCCAATACACGGTACAAAAGGGATGATAAAGAGAATAGTCAAAGTCCAGGCAATAGTTCAATAAGGCAGGCAGGGAAGGTTTGACTACAGCGAAACAGGCAGGAGTCAATAACAGTTTCAGGCAATAGTAAACAGCACCCAGGAACACCAAACATGGAGACCTATACTTGGGCGCCAAAATGGCATCCTGGGCATCCCTTTAAAGGGATTTTGGTGCCAAAATCGGCACGGATGCCGCAATGCACTGCCGTTAGTGCACCGGCACCGCTACCCACTTGGCATGCATGGGCGCCACCATCTTGGGAGAGAAGCTGGCAGGAGAGGATGCACCACCCAGAGCTCCGGGTAAGGCTCCAGGTGGCGTTTCTGACATACTGGGAGACTAATTTACCAGTCCCCTACACACAGATGTAGCTATAACGAGCACAGTGGTTACAATTGTACCCAGAACTTAGAAGGTGGCACCATGGGCTCAAATGCACAAAAAAGCAGTATGTTCACAATCATCTAGGCAGAATATGAAGATTAAGAATAAAAACATAAAGGGAGGAGGAACCAGGAATGAAAAGCATTACTGTAGTAAAGACTGAGAGGGTGCCTTACACCTTCAGTTTACACTGGATCCATGGACCTCTAGCTACACTCCGGACTATACAACAGGATTTGCACCATTGCTGGGAAACATAAGCCTGCTATGTCGGAACGGTTTTATCCTACATCAATTTATGCTAAGGCTCTACAACTGAGACTAATAACGCATTCATCTACAGCGGCGTGGAACATGCACATTTTGGAGAAAAAAAACACCGCTGTATTATATGAGCAGAATTCTGTTCGAATAACCTTGACGATTTTAGCATATTCCATAGAGCTTGTTCTGTATGTGCAAAATCTCTCCCCCCCCTACCCATCATTCAATCTCTATTACCTTCCCCCGCACACACAATCAGGCAAATCCCCTAATTTACAAACAGCGCACGTAGCATGCAAGCAGTGATAGCAGCATTCTCTTATTTACACGCTGCCTGGACTGTGCTCTGCTTTAACAAACTAGCCCAGACACAAGACACAGGCTACGCTATCCCCTTGGTTGTTAAAGCAGCTCCCCTAATGAGGCAGGTAAGTGAATGCACAAAGGAGAAGATCTCTGGCAGACTCTCAGACTCAGGGTGAATAAAATATTCTGGAAAAACTGCAAGGTTCATCTGCCAACACCTCTAGTGTTCCTGTCATAACCCTCTGTAGTACGTCCCTTTCTCAGAAGCCATATTTATTGCATTAACCTCAGCATTAGTGCCCGTCAGGAGTTGCACTCACAAGTACCATAAAAGACGACCTCTGGCTCATAAAACCATAAAATGTACAATCCCAGGCCCAAAGGGAATAGCAGGCACAAATTAAATGATGACCTTATAAGTGTGTACCCTATCTTTGAAATATGTATTAATATTGGATATGTATGGAAAATAGTATTGTTATCTCACTAACTGCAATGCAGCAACATTATTTGATACCACTCACTGCATCCTATTAAAAAGTCATTACTTCACAGTATAAAACAGAGCATGAACACATGGCACTAGATGGCTACAACCATGAAGCCAGAGTTGAAAAAAAAAACCCTTTCCAAATCTCGGCAGCATAAAACAAATCCTTTTTAGAAAAGTTTTAGCTGTGGACAGATGACATATGGAAGTGGCCTCACCTGTAACTTTATTGCACTTAAGATTCTCTGTCTGTGACCTATAAGAATTGTCTTTTATGGTCACATTAATGACAAGGTTGCAGAAGGCAGGGCTCCCATTTAACAATGCTGGCACAGATTATTTGCCTGAGGGAGCTGGTATTTCTAGACGGAATTTAAACTACCTTTGTGGTTCAGGGATATCTGAAAAACCATGAAGGAGAAAATGTCAGTGAAATGGAGGAGTGAGAATGGCAACTAATAATGGATCCAAGGAGAAACCCAGAAGCCAAATGAACGGTAAATAATCCAGCTGGAGAAAAACGCCTTAACGGAATCCTATCGCAGCTATCTTACTATAAGGAAAGGAAGGTGGATAAAAAAATATATTCTTCTTATGGATGACCTTTTAATATTTCCAGAGGCCTCAAAAATAATGATTTCCAGTCTTTTGCAGTTGATCAATCATGAATCAGCCCTACAAAGCAATAAAGGATAATTAAATGTCAAGGTATTTAAAAAAAAAGATGGTGAATAGCATATTGATGAAATCCACTCTTGCTATATTTCATACCTGAATAGTCTGTGGATTATTATATGGTATGTGCTCCTGCCCCTCCTATAAGCTGCCATCATGTTGTAGTATAGGCAACATACTGAGCTGGAATGGTAGGGAATGATGGGAGAGGCAAGTTACATCAATATAGGTATAGAAATGTCTAAGACAGTTGTTTTCTAATTGTGGATATGCCCTTCTATGGGGGTTCTGGAGCAGTGGCTTTGGGGACTGTCTGATGACCAGTTACAGTGAGATTTGGAGAGAATGTCTAAATACTCCTGGAAGCAGAGCTTGAAGGTCTCATATGTGAAGGTATTAGACCAGGGATCCCCAACCTTTTGAACCCTTGAGCAACATTCAGAAGTAAAAGGAGTCGGGGAGCAACACAAACATAAAAAATGTTCTTGGGGTGCCAAATAAGGGCTTTGATTGGCCATTTGGTAGCCCCTATGTGGATTGTCAACCTACATTGAGGCTCTGTTTGGCAGTACACCTGGTTTTTATACAACCAAAACTTGCCTCCAAGTCTGGAATTCAAAAATAAGCTCCTGCTTTGAGGCCATTGGGAGCAACATCCAAAGGGTTGGAGAGCAACATGTTGCTCATGAGCTACTGGTTGGGGATCACTGTTTTAGATGAACAATGATTTGTTGTCCTTAATAGTCATAGAACTAGGAAGCAATGGCTGAAACAGTAAAGTTTTCATAAATTCGTGACCATGTCATTATATGAATGGGACATTTGTGGAACTTCAAAGGAGGGCTTTAAATGCAAAAAGTCTAGGGCAGGGGACTCCAACCTGTTAACCAGAAAGCTCTAGATTCCATGTTTAATCAAATAATTCACATTTTCAAAAATGATTTACATTTTCTCTGTAATAAAACAGTACCTTGTACTTGATCCAAACTGAGATATAATTAATTCTTATTGGAGGCAAAACTGTTCTATATGGCTTATTTAATGTTTAACTGATTTTCTAGTAGACTTAAGGCATGGTGATCCAAATTACAGAAAGCTCCCTTATCCATAAAACCAAACATTCTGGATAACAGGTCCCATGCCTGCACATGTTTCTATATTAATGCACACTCAGAGCACCAATGTCCAGCACATAGAGCAAATATTGGCTATCATAGAGCGCAGCATTTCAGACATTGCTTGTGTGTTATAATGATAACTGCTTGTGTTGCAAAAGTCCTGTTATTGTAATATGGTGTGAGGCATCTGTCAGCAGATGGATCAAACTAAATCTGATACTCATGATCAATAGGACTCGTGAAAGTGCTGCATTGCCTTAAAATGGCAATCATTTCTTTGGCACCTTCTAAATGCTGGCAGGCAGAAAAGAAAACTAGACCTTTTTGAACAATAAAGATTAGGGATTTCACACACATTATAATGTAACAGGAATTTAGTTAGGTAGTTCCCCAATGAGCTTCAGAGTTTACTGACTCTATAATTATGGTAAACAAAGCATTTATCCTTTCCACCTATACATGGATACATTAAGTCAGTATATTAATGTCCTTCTCTGCTGGGCATGATTGGGGTGATCCATGCGTATGAAGGCATTATGTTTCAGTTCCCATTCTTGTTGTATTAAGTACAGAATATTTCCCCTGTAACTAATTGCAAACTGTGCATGTTTTTGTCATATGTGCATATGTTCCCTTGTGAATTCTGCTTGTCTAATTAAGCCTTGTGTTTTCATGCAAACATATAAACTGACCAAGGATGCATCACTACTGTGTCACACCATCATTATTTTCATTCACCAGGATCAATGTACTTACAGGCCACATTTCAGACTTCAGATGGTTATAAGACTGAAGTGTATCTTGTACTAGATCTTGTAGGGGTGGCATTCATTATTCTGCTAATTTTTTTGATCTAAGAAATCAGTAGGGAACAAATATACTTAACTGTTAGACAGAATAGCTGAAAGTGACCAGAGCCTATGTGTCTCTCTAATGCAAGGATCCCCAACCTATTGAAACTGTTAGCAACATTCAGAAGTAAAAGGAATTGGAGAGCATGAAAAATGTTCTTGTGGCGCCAAATAGGTCCTGTGATTGGCCATTGTGTAGCCCCTATGTGGACTGGCAGCCTATAGGAGGTTCTATTTAGCAAGACAACTGTTTTTTAAACAACCAAAACTTTCCTCCAAACCTGGAATTCAAAAATAAGCTCCTGCCTTGAGGCCACTGAGAACAACATCCAAGGGGTTGGAGAGCAACATTTTGCCCACGAGCTACTGGTTGGGGATTACTGCTCTAAAATATATTATATACAAATCGTATCTGCACACACTGTATTGCAGTTGGGGAGTTTCCCCTTTTATTTCACCATCAACAGGTTAAACGTTTCGGGGGGATAACCCTCGGATAACCAAATAAGTGCTGTGAACACCTCTTTATACCCAGAACTCCTCCCTGTTACCCACAGTGCTCCAAAAAATTGTGACAATATACAAACAATCAAAATTGCAATTTTCAAGTCCATTTTTAAAGTCCAGTATTTTCCACAATAAGTGGTAATCCTTCACTCATGTACATTATCATGGTTTAAACAATGTTATAGTAAATTAGTGGCATAATTAACACCATAATAAAAATCATGGCTACTCACAGGCGGTGGGGTTGTTACTTAACCTTATTTTTCTGTATGCCCCCACGGCCAGTCTCATCTGTGAAAGAAAGGAAACTCAGGTAAACATTTCCATATTTATCTTTATAAAAAAACACGTGAAACTAAAATTTTCATTGAGGCCCTTTGACCAAAGTGTCTTCAGTTTCCAGATCCAGAAGGCCTCACGTCTTAATAAAGACTTCTTTTTATCTTTACCTGCATCACTATACACTTTTTCAAGTATCTGCCACCTCAATTGAGCAACGTTATGTTTTACCTTAAAAAAATGTTTCGCCAATAAAGTTTCTTTTTTTGAAAAAGTGAATAGTGATGCAGGTAAAGATAAAAAGAAGTCTTTGTGGATCCGATTTGTATGTGTTCTTTCAAAGGTGCGGACACCTTTTATTTAATAGTAAAGGTTTTGGTTGGTGACAAAAATACAGAAATGGTGCAGAGCACTACTGAAGATATAAGCACTCAAAGCATGGGATAACTCAGTAACAAAATTAAATGATAAGAAGGACTCACAGATCACCCCAGTCTCCAGGTGAAACATACATTTGTTAAAAATATTAAATTATTTATTAGAACAAAGAAAGAAATTGTGGCATTCTATCCCTAGGTCATTTCAAGAAAGGGTTGGTGCCTTAACAGTCTTAGTACAAAGTCATTCCAGGGACAGGCCTAATTCTCCTTTGGAGTCAACAATGAGACAAACTGGGTAAGGCTTCAAATGGGATCTGTTTGACCTTCCACTGATTTAGCTAGATATTAGGTAGCCATACACTATAAGATAAGATCTACTCGACAAGTGGAACAAAAGGTAAAAGTGTACAGCTGAATTTAAGGGTTATTGGGTTACTAATACAGACATGGAAAATAATAGAGTTCCTGTACTTCAGGTGAATGAAACAGACATTAGGAAAGGAACCACCAGGAAAAAATATATATGTGAAAGAAATTATGAGTTAGAGTATGTAGAGTAGTAGCATGTTCTCCTAACAGATACATTCATAGAATCAAAATTCTTTCATTTGAAGATCTGTCTTTCAGAAAAGGGCAATATCTCAGTATACAAAAAAACCCTTCCACATGGCAACCCTCTTTTATCTGCCCTGTTGTCAGCCTCATGTAATGAGTGCTTCAAAGGAGTTTTAGCATCTATTAAAAATGGAAAAATGGAGAGGGGGATATTAGACTTCAAAACGCGACAAGTAGCTTCATCCAAATAGAGAGGTGAGTGACACATGTGACAGATTTCCTACCAGCAGGATCTCTCCCAGGGGCCCCTCAGCAATACGCCATTGACATATATAAGCAGACTTGAAACAACTCATTGCTTTGCTAGTGATCTAGTACTTCCAAGCTCTAAGTGGAACGTTCCAGGCAGGTCCAAAATGATGTAGCTGGATTTTTTTGGTTGGATATTGTCTAACCAAAGAAATCCAGCTACAAAATTATGGACCTGCCTGGAAGGTTCCACTTAGAGCTTGGAAGTACTAGACCACTTACTTTTCTGAAAAATCTATCTTTCAATCTCTATCTGTCTATTATCTATCTATCTATCTATCTATCTATCTATCTATCTATCTAATATATTATATTTATCTGTCATCTATCTATAATCTATATGTCTATCTATCTATCTATCTATCTATCTGTCTGTCTGTCTGTCTGTCTGTCTGTCTATCATCTATCTATCTATCTATCTATCTATCTAATATATTATATTTATCTGTCATCTATCTATAATCTATATATCTATATGTCTATCTATCTGTCTGTCTGTCTGTCTATCTATCTATCTATCTATCTATCTATCTATCTATCTTTCTCTTCATTACCATCAGCTATCTATCTATCTATCTGTCTGTCTGTCTGTCTGTCTGTCTGTCTGTCTGTCTGTTATCTATCTATCTATCTATCTATCTATCTATCTATCTATCTATCTATCTATCTATCTAATATATTATATTTATCTGTCATCTATCTATAATCTATATATCTATATGTCTATCTATCTGTCTGTCTATCTATCTATCTATCTATCTATCTATCTATCTATCTATCTATCTATCTATCTATCTTTCTCTTCATTACCATCAGCTATCTATCTATCTATCTATCTGTCTGTCTGTCTGTCTGTCTGTCTGTCTATTATCTATCTATCTAATACATTATATTTATCTATCATCTATCTATCTATCTATCTGTCTGTCTGTCTGTCTGTCTGTCTATTATCTATCTATCTATCTATCTATCTATCTATCTATCTATCTATCTATCTATCTATCTAATACATTATATTTATCTATAATCTATCTATCTATCTATCTATCTATCTATCTATCTATCTATCTATCTATCTATCTCTTCATTACCATCAGCTCTAACCTAGTACTCCAGTTGTATATACTTATATAAAATATGAATCCTTTTTATAGGAATACCTTCAAATGGAATGCTAATGTTGGCTCCCTGCTGCATATTCTTGTTAAGATTATGACTTTATCCCATCTCTTCATGGAGGCACCAGTTATGAAAGTACAGCATTTTGATCCCGAAAGCCCATATCCAAGATCTACCGTAACATAAATACTGGATGTTATGCGGCTAATCGCAATGGATTTATACACCTCAGTGGTGTTAGGAAATTCCTGTTTATTACTGAGTTGTAATTAGCACCTTTTTTATTGTAGAAAGTTAGTGGCATCTGGCTGTGGAATTAGCTTCTGCTGAGACATAGAGCTTTCTACTTTGCCGAGGTGCCACTATGAAATTATTTTAGAACCAGAACTTGGATGCTAAATATTTCTTTATATGTGAATTAAAATGTGAATAACGAGTTTCACTGTTTGTGATTAATTAAATGTTGCATTTATATACAACCAAGTTATCTGAGCATTGCTAGTATATATTTTTCAGTTCAGTTGTTTTCAGATTGTTCACAAGAAATAAAGGTAATTTTTTAAACATTTTAAATGTTAAAAAAAACCCTTTCAAATAATGAAAAAAATTATATACATAACATTGTGTTTTGACTCTAAGGTACATAGGATTTGATGTGTTGATACAATTATGTTTACTGCTTCAATGCACCTCCTTTTTTTTTTTTTTTTAAATCCTCTACCAATTAGCAATTAGCATTTTTCAATGCAGACTGAATAGTGACCTTTTATTTATTGCTGTGGAATAAGACTGAATGGAAGGCTGAATTAAAATCAAGTTACAAAATAATGTCAGTTCTAGGAGCATCAGATATGGAAAGGAACAGCACCTTTAGGAGAACAGAACATCCAGCAATTGGGAGTGTGTCCCAATCTGCCATCTTGGACTTGACACAAGATTGGGAGGCCCATTTATCAAAGGTCGACTTTCAAATTTGATTATACTCACAATTTGACTGGGAGATTATTTAAGAAACAAATTGAATATCTAATATTCAATCGAATATTCCCAACCCTAAAGTTCTAACTGAAGTCAAATCAGATTTGTTCGAATTGAGTTTCCTCAAAAAAACAACTAGAATGTCAGGAAGGCAATTAACATATACAAATGTTTCAACAGACCCCTGCCATTGACTTTTCAATTAACTGGGTAGGTTTTAGGGGGTGAATATTCAAATTAGAACTGTTTCCATGGTCGAGGTATGATAAATCTCACATTCAAATTTACATTAAAATTTGGGATTAAAATTCAATTGTGAATTTTGACACCAATTTACTGTTCAACCCTTGCTAAATCTGCCCCATAGTGATTGGACTAAGTTGACATTTTAGCTGCTGTTGTTGAAGGAACAAACCCGTTGTCATGGTCGGCACCCGATACCAGAGCAAACGCCAAGCACCCTGGTCTCGGCTCGTGCTTCACCAGTATTGTGACCGCTTTTGGCTTCGGGAGGAGCCCTCAGCTACTCAGATGCCCCCTGGACTTAAACGAGAGGTGCAGGGCAGGAGTTCTGGCCAGCGTTGGGGCACGACTGTATAAGAGTCTTTAAGGCCAAAGGTCACGGTACAGCAGGATGAGGCAGGTTAGTGGTCAAACTGGCAGGGTCGTGGCAGGCTGATAGCTAGGAGTTATTAGGCAGGCAATGGGTCAAACCGGGTGATCAATCAGGTAGGATTTAGGCAGAATCGGTAGTCAGAAACAGGCACAGGTCAGGATACAGAAAATAGAGTAATCAATAGTCAGGCAGGGTCAAACACAGGAAGCAGAACTAATCAGAAGCTTAATAAGCACAGGAAAGGCACCAGGAGCAAATCCTATCACGGGCAATGAGTTTATCAAAAATGCCCCTTTAAATATTTGAATATTCGCGCCATTGCGCGCTGACGTCATAACGTCAGCGCACAAACGCGCATAAATAAAGGAAGTGCGCGCCGCGCGCACACTAAGGAAGAGACTGGGGAGAAGAGTGGCTTGGCGGGCGTCCCCGCCGCACCACTAGACCACCAGGGTGAGCTTTCCTAACACCCGTATTTCCTTATCGCTGAGCCAATGATAGAATGTCACCCCCTTCATGAGAGTCACACAAACTTTAATGGCCTACACAATCACAGTCGGTACCAAAATATTTTGGGAAAGAATACATCCAGACACCATTGAGAATATGATGAATACAAGAGATCCTCTGCACGGAACCCATCATCAATATATTAAGGATATTAAAAATTTTTTAGGGTTATGTAATATGTCGGTAAGGCAAAAACTATTCACAATCCGAAAAGTTACGCCTCTGTTCGAACAATTTTTGCTTTGCGCAAATTTAATATAGCCTTTGTGAACCCGTAAACTGTTTACCGACCACTTCCGACAGTGGAAGAAAGTTTGCGAATTTTACAGCTTGCGCCAATGCGCAGTCAATTAAATAAAACTTCTTACTGAAAAAGTCGTTATGTTTGCTCTAAAATATTACGACACCTTCAAGCACTTCTTAAGAGTGCGCAATTAAAATTCGCAATGCGCAATTAAAAACCTTCCCCTTTAAAAAAAATAGGGTTTGTTTGTCCATATATTGCATTATATTTAAACTTACCAACTACATAAAAGTCATCCCCGATAGGGCCAGTTTCCAGTCGGTACCAAAAATATTTGGAAAGAAACCGTCCAGTCACCATTGAGAATAATTCCTCCAGCTAGTGCCTGGTAACAGAGAAGTGCAACTCTATTCAGTCTGTCTGAGCAGTAGTAGTATTTAGTAACTAAGTCACTGCAATATATCTGACAGTTGCAGAAGTTAAATGATTCCTCTGTTTTGTCATTCCATAACCCAAAACCCCAGACACAGATTGTTGATACTTTCTTGCAATTTTAGTTGTCAAACTACCTGAGGAAGTATCTGAGTTTTACATTTTATCAGGGCTATTTCTCCCATTTGGGGCAACATTCCGTTGTCACAGTTACATTTCCTTTGTGACACGGGAGTCATAATTTATACGTTGCCTTAGTTATAAGCAGAGATGAGCACAGAAAACAAAATCAGATCAATCTGAAGAACTGCAATGGAAATGACATTTCATAAAAGATGATCTCTTACGCTCTGTGACTCAAACAAAATGCCACTATCACTAATATCATCAATATTGTTGAGGATTTGCTAGAATCCTTTTCTTTGTACTTCCAGATGACGGCTCGCTGCAATGTGGGAGGGTTCCTTTTTTTGTGACTCATTGGATCAGTCAATACTGATTTTAATTAATAATAACACATTCCTTTTCATGCTTGAAAGTCAGCCAATCCATTTTTTAATCCCCAGCAAAAAATAACTCATCCCTGGAATCTACAATATTGAATTCCATGGTGATTGAATTTAAAAGTCAATAAGATATCTATGGGTGTTTGCATAAACAGTGTGTATGAATAACTGCTGATCAACCTTAATGATCATTTCAGAATTCATTGTCTGTGTACAGAAGAGAAAGGGTTACCAGAAAAAGAGATCTTCAAACATACACATTGGCTTATCCCAAGCAGAAGCTTTTGAAGAATCCCCATCTATATGCAGCAAAGCTTTGTATTAGAGCAATGCCCGGATGGAAAAGGCCTTCCTTTAATTTCCATTCCTATAAGTATTCAAGGCCTGGAGGAATGTTTTTCTTAATGTGCATGAAAAACCAATAGATGCAATAATGAAGGACAGAATGGAAAAGCTGGCAAATGAGAAGACTTGCGATACTCGCAGGATGCTACAAGGCTGTTAGTAAGCCCCAGGGAACTCTGATTTTGTACATTCCACACCTGCTTATCTCTTTGCGCTGATGAGATGAGTCAATACATGGGATGTAGGAAAGGATATGAATAAATCTCATCAAGTTTGCATAAAATATACACCCATTTCCCAAACTCTCCATAGGACTAAAGCTATTAAATTCAAGGCAAGATGTATCCTTCTACTGCATGTCACACACGCTGTTCTTTAACTTTCATTTTATTTCAAAAGATAAAGGTATCCCAGGTTGGGGAACATAGGCAGGTTGGTGTCTCCTTCTTCTTCAATGTTACTATTTTTGTGCAAAGGAGGAATAAATTGGATTTAAGTTAGCAGTCACATGCATTCCTACTACACATTACATGGATACCTAGGGATTCATATAAAGATTTAAATACAGGTGAAATAGATGAATGGGTGGCATGCATGAATAAAATAATCATAAGCGAACAGGCTGGACATGACTATTCCATAATCCCAACTTCTGCTTCATAGTAATGAAAAATAGACTTTACCTGTATGTGTTGCTATTAACTATTATAAAAGCTTATACACCATCATATGAACGGTGGTTGTGAGATCTGTAGACCCCCATCATTAACCTTGTCAAATAAGCAGGCTGCATTTACTAATGCAGAAACAAGGTTAATTAAGGACTTATGCTTGATGTGGGGTGGGAGCCAGGAGATCTAGAGAACAAAAGGTTATAAAATTATGTGCAGTACATAACATAGTAGCAGCAGTATCAGTCAGAATTAGTTATTTGGCTGCCAACCTTGATTCACGTTTACTACATGGTGAATTCCAATGCAC
This sequence comes from Xenopus borealis, assembly GCA_024363595.1. Taxonomy (NCBI): domain Eukaryota; kingdom Metazoa; phylum Chordata; class Amphibia; order Anura; family Pipidae; genus Xenopus; species Xenopus borealis. The sequence goes on along the minus strand of CM044446.1, from coordinate 87,788,922 downwards.
CCTGTTGGTCATAATTCATCTCAAGCCTGCTGGTAGTTAATGTAATCAGCATATTGGGGAAAGGACCTACAAAGTAAGACTATCAGCATCTTTGACTTATAGCTGACCCCTTAAAACACCTTGAGTGACACCTTAAGATGGATTTATGCATACTTCCATTATTCTCCCTACTGTGTAATCAAGATTGGGGGGGTAAGTGGCAAATTATTGAAAACATGTAGGCCCAGAGCAGTCTTGTAAGGACATGGAACACCATCACCACCTTCAAGGGCAATTCAATCCCGCCTGTGATAAATCCCTCCCCCCTCCCACCCAGTAGGCCCCTCCTCCCCCATGCCTACCTCCCCTCCCCCGGGCTATTGCCCCTAAGTTGTATATTACCCCAAAGCGCAGATCCCTTAGTACAGGGTCACAGGCACCACAACGCCGGCAAGTACCGACGGAAGAAGGAAGAAGACGTTGTGGATGAAGCTGGTGCCTGTGACCCTGCACAAAGGGACCTGTGCTTTGGTGTAATCTACAAGTTAGGGGCAATAGCCGGGGGGGGGGAGGTAGGCCGGGGAGGAGGAGGGGGAGGGGTTTAGTGCCAGCGGGGTTGAATTCCCCCCTTTAAGTCAGAATATGGCAACATACCAATATTACGGCTTTGCTTATATATTTCAAAGTCCTATTTATAAACTAGTAAAATGGTTTATTCACTTTGTCATTTGCCTACTGGCATAAGCATTTTCTATGTATTTTTTTTATCTTTACAACCCAGGATGGTACCAAAGACTTATAGGCATATATGAGTGAAAGATGGCTACTCTTATTACCAACCATTTATCTAGTTTCTATGGATACCCACATTCTTATCAATATATGAATAAGGCTCCCTAGATCAGTGATATATAGAAAAGTCCCACAGAAGATGAACTGCTTCACATTCATTTGAGAAACATAACTCAACTTCATATTAACAGGGTGCCCCCTGGCACTGTATATTCGCTTCGCCGAAAAATTTTCAAATTTCCAGAGAAATTTGCGAATCGGTGAAAAATTTGCGAAACGAGTCGCGGGACGCTTTTGACGCGCGTCGTGTCAAATTTGACGTGTCGCGTCAAAAAAGACGCGCGCTTTGTTTTTTCTGCGAAATTTCGGCAAGCAAAATTTCTCGGGTGATTCGCAAATTTATTCGCCAGTGGCGAATAGCGGGAATTCGCCGCAAATTCGGCCCTGGCGAATAAATTCGCCCATCACTACCCAGCAGCCACTGATTCATTTTCTCTCGTTACCCCCTTTGCCTTGAGTAAAATAACTAATACCATAATGCATTACAGAAGATGAATACAAATCCAATTTACTGCATAAGCTGGATATATTTTGCCCATAAGAAAGGAGTACTTTAGCAGTGTATTTTTAAACCATGTTATTTCAGACAGGATTTTATGTTGACTGCTAGGTAATCATTGCCTGTTTTATCCGCTTTGTATTGTGCCGAGAATTTTTAAGCACTTTAAAAGTCCTTGTGATATATGTTTTTCTGGTTATTATGACCAGTAAGAAGATGATGACAGTGAAACTAGTAATTGCAATAACAATGGGGTCTTAGTTTTTCTAGGGATCAATGCACAGTGAGTCTTTGAAACTTTGAATCCCCAGCACCTGTCATTTATGCAATTACTCCAGGATCTGCTGTCAGGCTTTGGACTTGGTGCATGGACATGATTATAGGATAGTTCCACAGAGACCATTCTCCTGAAGATATGAGGCTAATATCTTTTCCATTAGCTGAACAGGCATATAGTCCTTCACATATGTCAGATATCTACAGACCTGTAGAGATATAGTTGGGAAGAGGAGATCCCAAGTCAGGTCATGAATGCTGTGTTGGAAGTTAATCCAATAGAAATACATAATTTGTAGAAACAAAATGTAAATTAAAGAATAAATCAATAATACAAAAATATATATATACCCATAAAATGTTGTGCTAATAAATAAATAAATGACATTTTTTGTGTAGACACTATCTCACCATTTAAATCCTCTGCATTTCTATAATCATCGTTCATTATTGTAACCCTGAATGCCCTTTTAATCCAACAATATGTACAAAACTGCCAACACAACTTCCCCTGGCAGCGAATGCTGCAATTTTCCTCTTGTCACAGTGAAAAACCCATTTACTTGTTGAATACAAAAACACATTCTGCATTCACTTATCTCCCAGCCAGATCATATAAAATTTAATTCTCGGATCATAACCCATTGCATTTGTTATCCAATAACTTTATCAAGAGTTCTAAGGAGCATCCTATCGACGTTTTGTAAATATTAAATGATTTGACAATTACAGAGCCATTTGAGCAATGCATTAGACATCACTTCAGTATTGCTTCCAGTTTAAATCCAATTTAATAAACTTTATATACAATAGAAAATAAAACTTAATTATAATACATTACATGCTAAATTAAAATCAGTTCCCTTTACAGAAGTCAAAAGTCAGTCAATGTGAGACATCCTTCTCTTAATTTAATGGTGCCTACGATAAAATTAATATTAAAAGGTAAGTTCCTTTTTAAATATGTTCTAACCATGTTCCAAGCAACATTCAGTTGGTCTTCAATTTTTATGTTTTTTTAATTATTAACCCTCTTTTTCTACCCTCCAGCCTGTAAATAGAAATGCTATCTTGTTGGTGGGATTATGGACCACAACAGCCAAAATATTAATTAGATATCATTTATAAAGTACAGTGTGTAAAATACAATTCACAATGTTTTTACCTACACTGCAGAATTTTCTCCCCTACAATTTTAGCATAATCAGGGACAATCTAGGGTTAGTCAGAAGCAATGTTGGGATCATTGGGCATGTAACTCTTTTGCCTGATTTCCTCTACTTTTGGCCATCTGAAAGTCTGGGATCCGGTGCCCGCATATTTGAGGAGGGGGGAGGAATGAGTATTGCCAAGGAGTGAAGCACCTGGAAGGGCAGAATGTTTGGGCAATCAGAGAATGGACTTGCCTAGGGTGGACTCAATCCTATGCCTGATACTAAGCTTAATTGTGGCCACAAAGTGCCGATGCACCTAATGCAATGATGGGTGATGCTTCAAAATTCTGTACAGTGGTGTGAAAAACTATTTGCCCCCTTCCTGATTTCTTATTCTTTTGCATGTTTGTCACACTTAAATGTTTCTGCTCATCAAAAACCGTTAACTATTAGTCAAAGATAACATAATTGAACACAAAATGCAGTTTTTAAATGAATGTTTAAGTTATTAAGGGAGAAAAAAAACTCCAAATCTACATGGGCCTGTGTGAAAAAGTGATTGCCCCCTTGTTAAAAATAACTAAGAACAAAAGTAATTGAGATCTATCAGTCTGGTAAAGGTTATAAAGCCATTTCTAAAGCTTTGGGACTCCAGTGAACCACAGTGAGAGCCATTATCCACAAATGGAAAAAACATGGAACAGTAGTGAACCTTCCCAGGAGTGGCCGGCCGACCAAAATTACCCCAAGAGCGCAGAGACAACTCATCCGAGAGGCCACAAAAGACCCCAGGACAACATCTAAAGAACTGTAGGCCTCACTTGCCTCAATTAAGGTCAGTGTTCACGACTCCACCATAAGAAAGAGACTGGGCAAAAACGGCCTGCATGGCAGATTTCCAAGGCGCAAACCACTTTTAAGCAAAAAGAACATTAAGGCTCATCTCAATTTTGCTAAAAAACATCTCAATGATTGCCAAGACTTTTGGGAAAATACCTTGTGGACCGACGAGACAAAAGTTGAACTTTTTGGAAGGTGCACGTCCCGTTAGATCTGGCGTAAAAGTAACACAGCATTTCAGAAAAAGAACATCATACCAACAGTAAAATATGGTGGTGGTAGTGTGATGGTCTGGGGTTGTTTTGCTGCTTCAGGACCTGGAAGGCTTGCTGTGATAGATGGAACCATGAATGTCCGGCCATCTGTTCGTCAACTCAAGCTGAAGCGATCTTGGGTGCTGCAGCAGGACAATGACCCAAAACACACCAGCAAATCCACCTCTGAATGGCTGAAGAAAAAAAAAATTAAGACTTTGGAGTGGCCTAGTCAAAGTCCTGACCTGAATCCTATTGAGATGTTGTGGCATGACCTTAAAAAGCTAGAAAACCCTCAAACATGCAAAAGAATAAGAAATCAGGAAGGGGGCAAATAGTTTTTCACACCACTGTATGTGTGCATCAAAAAGAATCAGACACAACTGAATGTAGACCAGGAGTACTGCGTCAAAAATGAGACACAGCAGCATTTCGTGAATTTTTTCTTGTAGAAATTCGTGAAAATTTTGACGAAGTGAAATGCCCCAGATTCGCCCCTTAACTAGTTATTAGGTCAGGTTGAACTTCATAACCTGCCATCCATCCCTTAGATTTGCATTTCATGCAGTTGAATTTGTTAGACCTAGCACTAGGGAGTAGGGAAAACTGGCTTTTGGCTAAAATAAATTAAACAATAGAGCTTAAAAATATTGAAATTATCCACTGATGAGTAAATCCTTCCATGGCAGCCTGGAGATGTAATACATTGTTTTAGATGTGGATTAACTGCTTTATTGGAACACTGTTGAATTCTTGGAATGATCAAGATAAAAAACAGGATTTTGTTTGTTACAAACTACTTTTTCTTCATTCCCTCTCCAAGGCTTTATCCATTCATTGTTTTCCACAATTTCATGTAGGAAACAGCATTAAAACCTTTGTCATATTGTAAATAGATTGTACTGATTCTACATCTATGCTCCATGTTTCCACTTATCTTCACAGACCTTAATTAGATGCATTTTATTTGACTAAAACCCTTCTAATCGCTTCTTATTGGCATGTACTGTATTTTTAAATGCTGCCTAATATGCTTATAAACAGCTTATAAACAAAGTTCTAAAGTTCAAGACGAAATGTCAGTTCTTTTCAATAAATAACCTTTTTACTTTTTAAGACCTGAGAGTGCGGACATTGTTTTTCAATTATTCTATATTTTATGACTGCACCCAGGCACTTAGATTTTTGTAACATGAGTGCCAGCTAATGAGGATACCTATACTAACTGTAGATGTTAACATCATAAGAGTTTTCATTCTATACACCCCAAAAGCTTTCCAATGGTGCTGTATGCATTTTAGTTCTCAATATAGACCTCCAAATCAATACATACTTCATACATACAACAGTTTTTGAACAAATACAATGTTCTGGTATGCCGAATAAATATATTTAGGACTCTACCTATATAAGCTGAAAGATACCTTAGATCAGTGGTCCTCAAACTTGGCCCTCCAGCTGTTAAGGAACTACAAGTCCCACAATGCATTTGCCTGACTGTGGCTGTCAGACTCCATCATTGCATTGTGGGACTTGTAGTTCCTTAACAGCTGGAGGGCCAAGTTTGAGGACCACTGCCTTAGATGTTTCAATATGTGTGAGGCACTAAATCATAATGCTTGCAAACTCTAGCAGGTTGAACTAGACTTCTGAAGCAAGTTGATCTGAACTTGTGACATTGGCAGCTAACGGATGATAATATTGTTTATGTCCCTAGAGTTGGGCGTGGGAGTTGCAAACATTGGTGCCTTGGTTACCAAGGACAGCATTAGCTATCCTCACAATCAAAGCAATGAAATCCACATGTTTAGGCATTCAGACATTTGTTTCTTTCTCAGTGTTTTCTGTTGCTGAGAAATAATATGTTGTTGTGCTTTAAAGCAGTGAATCCAGCATGATGCCAACTGTGTGTCTAAACCTTTCACTTTTTTTTGTATTTCAATAAAAAGTTTTATTGAAATATTTGCAAATGGTCACAAAGTTAACATGTATATTTTGACAACATTATTCAGAACATTTTTACAACTTCCCCACAATATTTTTATATTAATCATCTAAGCTACTTATACTGCCACTTTGCAAAGTGATTTGTCTAAGTTGGGAAACTGGGCAGCAATCTGGAAAATGAGGTTCAATGTTGATAAATGCAAGGTGGCAAAAATAATATAAATGCAAGTTATACACTAAATGGCAGTGTGTTGGGAGTTTCCTTAAGTGAGAAGGATCTTGGGGATTTTATAGATAACAAGTTGTCTAATTCTGGGCAGTGTCATTCTGCAGCTACTAAAGCAAATAAAGTTCTGTCTTGCATAAAAAGGGCATAAACTCAAGGGATGAAAACATAATTATACCTCTTTATAGATCCCTAGTAAGGCCTCATCTGGAGTATGCAGTGCAGTTTTGGACTCCAGCCCTTAGGAGGGATGTAAATGAGCTGGAGAGAGTGCAGAGACTAAGTGCAACTAAACTGGTTAGAGGGATGGAAGACTTAAATTATGAGGGGAGACTGTCCAGGTTGGGGTTGTTTTCTCTGGAAAAAAGGTGCTTGCGAGGGGATATGATTACACTTTACAAATACATTAGAGGACATTACAGACAAATATCAGGGGACCTTTTTACCCATAAAGAGGATCACAGCACCAGAGGTCACTCCTTCAGACTAGAAGAAAAGGACTTTCATTTGAAGCAGTGTAGGTGGTTCTTCACAGTGAGGACAGTGAGGTTGTGGAATGTCGGGTGATGTTGTTATGGCTGATTCTGTTGATGCTTTTAAGAGGGGCTTGGATTTTTTGGACAGACCTAATATCAAAGGCTATTTTGTTACTAAACTCTACAGTTAGTATAGCTATGGGCATATATGGTTTGTGTGAAAGCATGGAGATGTGTGTGTGTGTAAGCTGGGTTTTTAATTTGGAGGGTTTGAACTTGATGGATTTCAACCCAATTTAGCTACATAACTATGTACATGGTTTGTAACTTTGGTCAATGCATGTTATAAACTTCCATTTTGTGAATTATTTTAGAATAAACTAAATAAAAACAACTTTATTTATAACAGTTTTTTTTAAGGTATCCAGTTTCTCTTACTATCACATTACTATTGATTTGGTGGTCAGTTATATATCAATTACCTATCTTTACCAACATGAATATTACTTTACAAAATATGAGACCCAAGGAAGCCAGGTAGCTATGAAAGAAGTATGTGTATGATGTAAAAAAGCTGTCAACTCTTCCATATGATATATTTCATTTATCTCCGTTCTCCATTCTGCATTATTTGGATAGTTCTGGTCTCTCCAATGTCTTTTGATATTAAATAACATGCTGCTATTAGTAAGGAGAGAAGAAGACTATGATTCATACTCACTTCCTCACCTGAAGCATGTAATAGTAACACTAATTGTGGTGTTAACGCTACCTGTGTGCCAGTAATCTCAGTACATAATTTACATATTTCTTCCCAGAATGTATGTAGTATGGGACAATTAAAGCAAAAACTGTATGTGACAAAGTTTCCACATCACTTCCACATCTCCAACACAGATTATTAGGTATGAGTTTCATTTTATATAATTTCTCTGGGGTCCTATACCATCTTGCCAGCAATTTGTAGGAGCTTTCCTGGTATCTATTACTAATGGAGCATTTGGCATTAAAGGGATGCTGCATTTTTCAAAATGCATCAGTGCTGCTCCTGCAGACTTCTGCCCTGAAATCCATTTCTCAAAAGAGCAAACAGATTTTTTTATGAAATCTGACATGGGGCTAGACATATTGTAAATTTCCCAGCTGCACCAAGTCATGTGACTTCTGCGCTGATAAACTTCAATCACTCTTTACTGCATTACTGCAAGTTGGAGTGATATCACCCCCTCCCCTTTTCCCCCCAGCAACCTAACAACAGAAAAATGCAAAGTTAACCAGATAACAGCTCCCTAACACAAGATAACAGCTGCCTGGTAGATCTAAGAACAACACTCAATAGTAAAAACCCATGTCCCACTGCGTACTATTCAGTTACATTGAGAATGAAAAACAACAGCCTGCCTGAAAGCAGTTCCCTCCTAAAGTGATGGCACAAGTCACATGACCAGGGGCAGCTGCAAAATTGTCTAGCCCCATGTCAGATTTCAAAACTGAATAAAAAATATATTTGCTCTTTTGAGAAATGGATTTTTAGTGCAGAAGTCTACTGGAGCAGCACTATTAACTGATGCGTTTTGAAAAAAAACATGTTTTCCCATGACAGTATCTCTTTAAGCGCATCTGTCAAAGGTTTAAGGAACATCTTTATTGAAGTGTATGCCAAGATAAATCTTGTAGAATGGATATTTCAGCATCCTCATATTTTAATGAATACTTTCCTTTATCATAAAACTCAATAAATAACATCTCTTGGTCTTTCTGTAGGTAGACCCTTAGGTCTTAATGCTTTGTGTATTCTTTCAATTCCAATTATGACCTCTGCTGGCTGATTTAAAACCATATTGAATATTCTAATTGCTACTTGACGTGCTGTTGATTTGATTTGTTCCAGCAACCTCCTCAATCTCAAGTTACATCTCCTTCCTCTGTTGTCTAGGTTGTCTAATCTTTTTGTCAGAGATTGAATAATTTTAGATTGAGAGGTGGCCACTTCCATTAGAGACTTCACAATTGCCTCAATAGCTTCATTTCTATTCTCCATCTCTGCAGTTCGTGAATGTAGTGAAGTGATTTCTGCTTTAACTTATGCTATTTCTTCTTTTAATATGGCTTTGATTTGCCCCACTATATCTTTAAGATCTTGTTTAGTGGCAATGATTTCAGGTAGTTAAAGGTACTAGACTCTGAAGCAGTAGAATCTCCATCTGATTCTGAAACACGCTCTGATGTTTGATTCAGCTCCTTGTGAAGAATTTTCCAATTCCAGGGTTACAAGAAATTTTTTTAGTACACATTGAAATTCGGCTAGTTTTGTATTTCTAGTATCATCTCTCAGAAGTTCTTTTAATTTACCATGTTTCCCCATCTTTATTCATATGAAGAAATCCGCTTTCAAGGGAGCATATACGAAGATAGGAGTTAGATCATCATTTGTTTATATTTGAGTTAGACCAGCCTTCTGTTGTAAATATTACAGTCCCTTTTATTTCCACAGAGTTTTATAGGAGTTTGTGTTTGCACAATTCCCATAGATCACAGTTTTCACCGGTACTATAAGGCCCTAATAAATTCTTTTTTTTTCACAATATGCAGCTCTGTTAGCCTTAATAGCCTGTGTTAACTTCAAAGGGTTCGGTTTAAAGAAGTCTAGGGAGCAAACGTGGAGAAGTTTATTAGCACGCCATTGAAATGTGTAGGGGAATGCACCAGCCTTCTTTGTATATATATATATATATATATATATATATATATATATATATATATATAATTATAATTTTTTTGTAATAAAGGAGTCTCATATGCGACCAAGAGTCTCCTTGACCTAGCAATATTATATAGCTAGGTTATATACAATTTCCCATGTCCAATGGCCCAGCAATCTCCTTAAATCCTGTAGTCCTGATACTAGAAACAGTCCACCTTCTTTACTGGCAGCATGCCTCAAATATGGCCACTATACAGATGTGCAGCAAAATGGCATACAAGACAAGGTGTCCTGGGTGTATTAATTAACTCACCCTACACTTCTCTCACGTGTTGCCCCTTTCTCCTCAATCCTTTCTGTTTCCTTTAGGTCCGGGTGTCAGAGCTGTTCCAGTTTGAGTTTTTTTCTGAGTGCTTTCACTTAAGTTGTCTGTGTGGTCTTCTGACTAGGCCTCACTGTGCGCTCCACACCCACTCCTGAAAATATATAGGTGTTAGACACATTTTGTACCCTCATATGTGAAATAATGAGACCCAGATACATACATGTCTGTGCAATCTATGCTGGTGCAATCTATTTAGGGGCTAAGCCCATGGAATGTTGAATCTCTATGAAGAGCAAAATTATGGGACCTATAAATGGAGTAATTGAGTCTTTGGGATTCCCTGCACACTTCACTTTGCACTGAATAGGCAGATCCACTGTGGTCCCTTCACTAAAGGCATATGGGAAAGCCTTGGGGGAAGCTACTCTTAGCTACTTGATTCTTGATGGAGCACACAGCTGCTCTTGCTAGATAAACTGTCTATCTTACTCTCATTGAGAGTCTATTAGATTAACTACCTTGTGCTTGCTAACCTCATTCATAGGGTTTCCTACTCCCGGACTCAAAACTACCCTGTGCTTGCTAACCTCATTCTTAGGGTTTCCTACTCCCAGACTCAATCACCAAAGGTACAGATCCCTTTGGGGCAGTGGCTTTTACTTTCCAACAATGACAAATATGCATTTGTCTGCATCTGAAACTGACTGAATGTGGAAAAATTGCTTGGATGGTAAACTTCATAAAAGCCAATGAATCTAAGTGAGACAAAGCTATATAATAAAAAAATAAATATATACTGTATAAATACATGCAAACAGTGCCCACAGAAAGTGTTATTTGTGGTACATGTATACATTTTATCGTTTCAGCTGTGAAATGCCCAAAAGCACACATCTCATAATGTAACTCTGAGAATTATTAAAGAGGCAAGGTGAAGCTTCTCATTGAACAGCAGTGTATCGATCTGACATGGCTATGGGCTTCTTTGTGCAGAACAACAGAAGTTACAGAGTAGTAATTTTAAAACAACACATAATACCAGAAGAAATGTGAGCCACCACTGGAACATGAACAGACATGTAGACATGGCATGGAATAGTAAAAATAAAAGCAAAGCTCAGTCCAGTTCTCTACACATCAGGAAATACACATACAGCATGTTGGGAAGGTGGCACCATCACCAAAACAATGAAAGATGAAGTCCTTATTTTGACCTCCAGGTGCCTACAGTATGGACCAGTTATGTGCATTCAAAAGTTTTATCTCTCAGTAACCTTCTCTCCTTAGAACTAGAGTGATTTTAATCATGCTTTACCTCTGGTAACTCCATATCACCTGATATACCACCAGAAACCCATGGGGTCTCCAAGGTTTGGTTCAAGTTAGACATTTGGGAGCTCTTCGGCTTGTTTAATAGTATTAGATTTGGTACTCTGTGCTCCACCTGTCTTCATTTAATCCTAGATTTATGCTCTGACATTCTAGACTTTCTAGATATTCTGGATGCTTTTGGTACCTTGGCTAAGGTAATTAAGCCCACAGGGATACTTGGGGACGTTTGGTGTCATGCACCAGACATATATACATATATATTCCTGTGTTGGATATAAAGAACAAAATAAAGAATTCTGGCCTTTAACACATTTCCAAGCCTAGTACAATTCAGCATTTTGTGCCTGTTTCTTACTGTGAGAAGTGCTGTTATGGAGTGAACTTCAGCTGTGGGAAATGTTCCTTGTATAACAAATATGCAGACTTCTGCATTTGAAAATGGTTGTAGGTCGATAAACTGCCTGTGTAGTAAACTTCCTAGAAATCAATAGATATAAAAGATGTCTTTGTGTTTTCACCCCAAGTGAGATAAAGTACTGCAATTAAAAACATTGTGCTCTTCCAATATATGATATAAAAAAGTACAGCCTTTAGTTGCTATATTGCATCCCTACTATAATGAATCTCACTCACAACTTCTCCAGATCTCAAACCCTATGTAGTCACCAGGTTCAGGTTTCCTTTAGTTTACCCTATCTAATAGCGGTAATGTAAACAAATGTTCACAATGGTTTCCAACTGAAGGTCTTCCCCACAAGAAGACAAAGCCATACATTTAAAGGTATATGAATAACTACTGCTCAGACATCCAAGAACCAATAACAAAGTAACGCTTAAAACTATGGCGTATAATTATTTTATGCACTTCAAAGGAGTGAGGGGATTTATCAACATTCTAATTTGAACTTTTTCAACAAAACAATTTTTTTTGCTTTAAAATTCTGAATTTGCATTATGCTCCAAAAAAAATGTATGTATGGTATTAAGCGCAGAAATTTGTAAATGTACTGTAAAGCCTCACCATCTAAAAGCTTCTTCATGTAGAAGTCAATGGTAGTGATCTATGGCAATTTTAAAGTGTTTTTTTCAATAAATAATTAATACATATGCAATCATGCAAGGATGAATTCTGATTAGGAAGCCCTTTTAATAATGCTACAACATTACCAATCCATCAGTCTCTGGGCACCATGCTATCAAAAATTCTGGAAGGTCAAAAATATTTAGCAATCACAGAGCTTCTAGGTACCCTAGGGTGATTTTATCTGGCCCTGGATATTTGTTTACGTTCATGTGTTCTAGTCTGAACTTCGTCCTGAGTAAACTAGCCATCAACAGTTACAGTATATATGTATTCCATAGGCCTAAGGGTTACATATAATTAGAATTGATGTCTATTACAAACCCTTAATTAGCTGGTTCCTTAGATGCATAAACAGAAGAAGAATAAGAGTTTAAAACCCTCTGCTTTTTCCCTGTTTTCAGAGATCCGACCGCCCATTTCGGATGCATTATGATTTGATCGTTGGGCCCATTTCAATGTGGGCATATCAGGGAGAGATCAGCTCATTTGGCGCCAAACGAGCAGATCTCTGTGTCTATGGCCACCTTTAGGGTCCCAAAACTTCTTGTTTGTTTTTAGTATTTACATGTTGAAAAGATTTGGGATTGTACTCTTTGCTGTAATACCATTTATTCTCTATTTTATCTTGTCTGGTTGCTTTGTTTGCATGGTTTATGGCCTCTTTGTAACTAATAAAAGTTACAGCTATCCCAGACAAATTCAATGCCTTAAATAAACAAACCTTCATGGTTTGGCTTTGCCATGTCATTCCTTGCTTACAAGGAGAATACTGTATATCTTGAAAATTATTACCATGTTACTAGAGGAGCAGAGAGGGCAACTAGACGAGTTTCATCATATGAATTAATATTTTCAAATAAGCGACCTCCAGCATCGTATTGTATTTTTAACGATATTGCCCCCATAGGCAATATTTTTTCTTTCTTTCTTTCTTTCTTTCTTTCTTTCTTTCTTTCTTTCTTTCTCTTTGGAGAAAAATATTTTCCTTTTAAAATTAACAAATTCTCACAAGAACCCTGAATGTTTCCTGTTTTGAAAGTTGTACATGTAGTGGTTTGTTAGATAATCCTTAAGTAGCTCAACAATGAAAAGGGGTGCTGAAGTGTTCAGCAGCATTTCCTGGGCATTCAGCTTAGAAATGTCAAAAATAATTGGTCTGCATAATAAATCCTGTCAACCATTAGACGAAAAACACTTTATGATACATGTGTACAACGCTTACCTGCTGTTATTCAACATCTGTCACACATTTAGAGCTGAAACTAAAATTGTGTGCAGGTTTAGTAACAGTGAGATGATTGCATAAAAATAATAAAAACATTTACTGAGTAATAATTGTCTCCATTGTATATGAACATCCAGTGCTGTCAACAAAGAGTTGTCATTTTTAGTGTGAAGAAAATTAACAGCAGAAGCTTGGAGGAGTCGACCCAGAGATTTTCAACATCTGATCTGAATGATGAGAGCTTTCATTGTGACATTCACTCAGATTGTATGAACAGCTTGGTCTACCTACAGGAGTGATAGAACAAATTCTATGAATTCAAGAGCTATAGGGATGGACAAAGAAAAAGTCTTGCCTGCAATTCAGTAGTCTGTAAAAAGGTACTAACGCAAGTGGACACTGAGATTACGAGTAAATTAAAAAGCCAAAAAAAACTTTGACCATGATGCCAAATGGAAATATCATAGTATTAACAGTTCTTTGGAACAGGCATTTCACAAAATAGAATGGTAAACCAAGACTCATTGGGGTAATTTATAAAGTTCGCGCCTGGTTACATTTATAAAGCTGAATATGTGTGTGCAAACAGATTTGAGAATTTGTTTTTCACATTGCGAATATCTATAGGAGCTTTTTAAATATGGCAAAGATCACAAATTGCGAACACTCTGCGCCACAACTTTGGTGGCGGAGAAAATATTCGCAAAACTGTTTCGCAAATTCCGAATTTAAGTTACTGTTAACGCTATTTTCACTCAAAACAACCTCGCAAAGTGCCTGCAAAGTCCAGTCTTGTTTGCGAATTGTTTGCGAAAATTCATTCACAATGCGAATTCGCAAAAACCGGAAAGACGGGCACAGTAGTGCAATATTGTGGCATTCAGGAAAAAACATGGGCAAAACTACCATTTGCGAACAATTTTGCGCTGCGTGAACATTATAAATGACCCCCATTATGTAGATATCACTCCTGTACTAATGAGGGATAAATACTGTGATAGGGATAGAACAAGAACAATTTTGACAATTTCACCACAAAGCAACATTTTGTTTCTAGGATTCAAGCTTAATAGCACAATGTAACAAGGTTTGTACACATGTCTAGGCACAAGCATGCACCTGTTTATAAATAAAATGTAAATTGCAGTGTATCATTATGGGCAACAAATGGGCATGGTCATATCAGGAGCAGGGCTTAACATGTACTGTAATCCAAAGAAAAGGGAATATAAGAAATGAAAAAACAAATGCATGTGCAGCTTCATGAATATCAGAAACTATGCGAACATCCGATGAGCAGAATTTTACTATAAGCAAATGTTAACCTTCTTTAGTATTCCCCTGAGGCATGCTGCTAACCAGTGAATGGATAAATGACACCATGATATATGTGCAATTGCTATGATTAATTAGCTGTGGTGAAGTATTTAGCGCAATTAGAGAGTTCAGTATACTAATTATCAGTTTCGTTAGAACACACTAAAGATCACTGGTACTAAGGTCATTGTATGGAATATGATGTGCAAATAAATAAATAAATAGACAGGAATGTGCTTTCCAAAGCTTTATGCTCCTACACACAGAACTACTCCTTGGCAATGCTTTATGCACAGAGCTATTGCTTGACAATGCTGTATGAACCTTTATACAGAGTTACTCCTTCTCTAATGTTTTATGTTCCTATACACAGAGCTTTCTGATTCTATGTGCAAATCTATTAATTTGTAATGCTCTAGAAAGACACCTATGGACAGAATTATTTTTCTGGCAATACTCAATGTACAGATGCCAATAACTTACTAGTACTGGCATAGACGGTATACATGTATATCTTTGTAGAGGAAAAATTCAGGAAATTGTCCCTGGTATGATCAGTGGCAATTTTGGCCCTATCAATATTCCCCTGTTTACGGCTTATGATAATTGGAGACCTCTGGGCTGTAATAAAAAGCTAGTGGTCTACCAACAGAGAGACAAGAGAGGTCATTTATCAATAAGGGGCTGGTTGATTAGCTAAGGCTTAAAGCTTCAGAGATATAAATTACATGTAAAATAAATATTTGAATAATTCCCTTAAGATAACCCATAGGAAAAATAGAGTAAACAGTTATGGCGCACCTTAAAATGGCTCCAGCGTTGAGCCACTGTGGACAACAATAGATGAATATGTCAGCAGAAACTAATTAACATTTTTCTGAAACTTGGCAGCAATCTAATTAGAACTGAAAAAAAAAAACCTGGCAGTCATGCTGTAACAAGGGAACTATCCTATAATACAGGGTGAAGGCTAAACGTCTGTCAGATCACCCATTGTTCATATTCATTTATTAACATTCATAGTGTGATGTGTTAGACACTTATATTTACATGCTGTTTAAGCAAAACAAAAACACCACATTCCATTTGCAAAAATTTAGATCTTAGGGAGAAAGCCCCCTTCAACAATTTGTTTTCATAGAGATGAAGGTGCTAACCTTAGCCTCTGAATTTCTAAGTTTTTGTTCTGCAACTCTTCAGTTGAACATTTCAACTGCTATCTGTTTTCTAGCATGGGTACCAGTTACCAATGCAACCAGACAGTGGTTTGGAAATCAGAATGATAGATCATGAGGAGTAGCCCTCTACAACAAGATAGGCAATAAAAGTAACCACACTAAAAATGTCCTTTTTTTTATTATATTTTTAGGGTCAGTAGGGATGAGTAAAATTGCCTCTTTTTGCCCTGAATAAATGCCCATAGATCATAATGTATAAATGTTGCCCTGTTTTTGCATGGTTTGAAAAATTGTTCTGTGGAAAGCCCATTGACATCAGTGTGTTTGGAGACTCTTTTGCTATTTCTCTCATTTTTGCCGAAGCAACACAAGTCAGATTCACCCATCACTATGTGAGTAGATAGAATGTTATACTATATATGTCAAACTTACAAACTATAAATGTCCCTTTAATAATTATCTCATAAAGCATAAATGGGCAGGCTTGTTCCAGAGTTTTACTTTTCCCAGGATATGACTTCTGCCTGATAAGCCTTTCATTGCCATTGCCCTAAGCTCTTGGCCACTTTCTGCACCTGCCCTGACTTCTAGATTTTGTACATAAGTAGCCCTCTGTTCACTGTGAGTTTTTACTCACTTTTTTTTGACTATTAATTAGATTGGTGGTGATGTTATCTACTCTTATCCTGACTATGGCCTTCAGTGTGTCAGTCCCCAACCAGACAAAATGACAAGGCCATACAACCAGATGCCTACTGGTACCTCTTTGATGCTTCACACTTTGTCAAATAGCAGAATGGCTTTCTGCCATTAAAAGGTAAAATTGAGAAAAGGATCTTATGTTCTGCTTCTGTGCAAAAGGTTTCTCACTGTTCCATTTGTTAAGGAAACCCCAGACTACATGAAGAATAAGGTTATATGTTTTGAGGCCCAGTGTATTGGGAAGCCTTCTTCTAGAATAGTAACTGATGTCTGATAAGGACTTGGAAGATTTTCTGCATAGGAAAATAACGTTCTATCAAATTTCAGTTCATTCAGTCACCCCGGCTCTGTCTGTTTCAGTGCTGGCAGCCCAGCCTTTGTCTGCTACATTGGCTACTACCAAGACTTTGTTTACTGCAATGCCAGTAAACAGTCTCCAGCTCAAGTGTTCAAGTGCTGACAATTCTTTTGTCTACTACAATACCAGCTATTCAGTCTCAAGCAGCTATTTAGTTTCTCAGTCACATAATAAATATCCAGCTCCTGTACTAGCTTACCAGTTTTTTTTACTCCAGCCATATTCTCCTGAGGAGACATCTTTGTATCTGCAACCTGAGAAGAAGCACTTTCTCTAGTACATGCACCCCTAGCTGAAAACCTTTCTCTGAGTCTAAGAACCTAAGAACACTGCCCTGGCTCAGGGCCATAGGACCTGTTAGACCTGTCCTCCTGACCAGATTACCTGTCTACCCTGGTCTCTAGTCCTAAGAAAATGTAATCCCTGGCCACCAGGCCTTTGGACACAACTGCCTGGCTTCCAGGCCTGATGCAGGTCTAATGACAAAATCATCCTGGTCTCAAGGTCTGAGGACATTAGCACACTGGCCTCACTTTCCTTATGCTGATGCTTGTATTGATCATCCACCTGACTATGGTGGTCCTCCTCCAAGACTTTGGCAGACATTCTTCTGCTCCTAATTGTTGAATTCCTACTCTTGCTGTTGAGTTTGGCAGCCTTCTTCCTGCTGCACCTGGCACCAACATTGGGGACTGCGATATGCGTGTAAGAACTGATGAGGATTGCTGATATTTTTCAAGAAATAAAATGGAAGCTTGAGCTTTGGATCTTTGTAATTTGGCCTGCCTTTGTGTCTGAGTCTTTGTTGGCTAGCATACTAAGCATCCATGCCTTTATATATCCTGATCAGACAGCACATCCCTACTTAAGGCTCTTCTTCCCTTGCACTTAATTTCTATAGACTTATTCCTGCTGATACCTGCTTGTGCTGACAATGTACCAGCTGAATAATAACCACTTTCTCCACTATTCTTTCATTAGGTTCATTTTACATGGCACTGTCTGATGCCGCTCACAGTGGCTTTGTTCTTTCATACGTCTAAACAGCCGTGTTAAATCTAAGAGCACTAAAGGCAAAATGCACTATCCATGTACTGGGGGTTTCTTGCATATGCTTAAAAACTACAGAATATTATTCATTTGGGATGCTTTTATAGCATGTAATCATTATGTGGGAAAGGTTAAAAATACATAAAAATAAAAGGTATGATAGTTAATGGCATCCATGCTTTTATATCTCAGCAGCCTCACTTTGCTATCCATTTGCAGTAATTATGCATCCCAGCCATAATTTTCTGTGCATTTAATTTACAATGCTGTCAACTGGACAGGATGTACACATTATATTACTTGCCTGTCAGTAATATGTGAGTGTTTTAGTGCCCTGAATTTCCATTTCTAAATAACACTGAGATTCTAATTTCTTGTAATAAAGAGATTATTAAAGGATTTTATCTCCATCTGTAAATCTTATCTATCATGTAAACCAGTGCTGTTAATATACTTTATTTAATTTTTGGGAAGTTTTACAAGTATTCAGCCTGCAAAGGAAACGGATCAACAGGACTGATCATGTGACCTGTAACTACAAATCAAAACAATTTTTTACATTATATGGCAGAACCTGTTCATGGGGTCTTGGACCACTGGTGTGTCAAGCTGTAACAAGGGTAAGTTGCCACATGGGTGACTGCTGTTGCCTGAATATTACTGCAACAGGATTTAGATTTCTGCTATGATTAAAATTGAGCCATAAAACAGATTAAATATGGTTACATAGTTAGGTTGAAAAAATACCAGTCCATAAAGTTCAACCCCTCCAAATGAAACAAAGTACACACTCACACCTACCCCTACATACACTTACATAAACTATATGTATCCATGAATATATACTAATTATAGATAGTATCACTATAGCCTTTGATTTTATGATTACTGGAGAAATCATCCAAGCCCCTCTTAAAGACATTAATAGAACCTGCCATTTATTGATAGGGAATAGTAATAGTAAGTTTCTACACAAAATATTATATAATAGACTCCAATTGGTGAAATAAAATTGTTGCACAACAAAAAAATAATTGTTGTACCACCTCGGGAGTCAAAAAAATGTGTCACCAATTGACCCATAGACTTCAATACATTTTGGCAAAATGGGATATCACTAATGTTAGCCAATAATGTTGCATCAACCTGATATTTCCTAAAAATGTGTTAGAAAATACTTTAACATCAACTGATGTGTCAAGCAGAGATTTGGAGGTCACTGACAAGGGGGTCATGTTCAAGCATGTATCCCAGTAGCATGTATTGGGTGTCAGTACTAGGTATATCTACTTTTAGGGGCAAATTTACTATTATTCCCCAAAATAAATTCGACCAAATTCACAATTCGATAAATATTTGACCATCGAATGCTTATCGAATTGTTTTAGGCTATCATTTTGCTCGATATCCGATTTCTCGATGAATTCGTACGATCGGATACCGATCGGTCGATTTCATGAAAAAATCGTGAAATTTCATTTGAGCGTCCGAAAAATTTGTACGATTTGAACGATCGAACACTCCGATCATACGAATGGTATTCGAGCAGGACTTAGGGTCAGAAGCCTATGGGCAGCTTCCCATAGGCTTCTATTACAATTTGGTAGGTTCAATCTGGCGAAGTAGGCAGTCAAATAACTTTAAAATTTTAAATCCTTCGATCATCAAATATCCGATCATTCGATCTATTCGATTTATTCAATGATCGAAGAGGCCAAATTTTACCTTACGATTTCACGAAAAATTTGTACGATCGTTATTCTATCGAATTCGATCGAACTTCGATCATTTCACGTGAATTTCGTAAATTGACCCCTTAGTAATAGCAGAGTAGAGGGTAGGCTTAATTCCTTGACGGACCACAGGATACTTGGGTTGTGCTGAGTATCAGGCTTAAACACTTCTAATCTTCTACTTTATTGAAAGGCAGGCTATAGGAAGTGGTGCCTGAGGAATTTTGAATGACCCCTATTATTACACTTACTAAGGTAATCTAGGGTAGGGTCTATGTGACTTTTTATAGATCAAATTTCTCTTTGAGGTATTAAATCTGTATCTCTTTAGATGCAGATATTTTGAAACATTGATTTATCAGCCATTCAGGTATAGTTTCAAGAATTTCTAGGCCGGAAAGTAAATGTTCCTCAAAAAATCGGTCTAGCGTCATACTGGGAGGGCTGCTGCCCCAACATACCCATGGGCACCCCCTCCTCTGCAGTGAGGTCCACCCAGTGCTGAAACCCCCCTGCACCACCCAATCAGGAGTGTTTCTGCTATGAAGCAAAGTGAGCACCTTGTCTCAGGCGGCATTTCGCCAGAAGTTACCAGGGGTGCCAAGAAGCCACTCCTGGTAATGAATTTCCAGTTATCAAACTGTAAATCCCGCTTTTCTACCATTTTGCTCTTTGTGCTAGCAATGCATCTCCCCCAGACCCCAGCCAGACTATTGACAGTGGTGGTCTTGGAGGGGGCGCATTGATAGTATAAAGAGCAAAATAGTAGAAAAGGTGGATTTCCAGTCATTGTGAATGCCGCATCAGATGGCCTTAATGCCAGAAACACCCCTGCACGCTATCCCCCAGCAAGTACCTTGGTCTATGTTTTTGCAGCTGCAATGAGGGCCTGGGGAGGTCAGGCAGCAGCACCCAAGACTTCTGCAGGACTGGGTCTGGGCCAGTGAGGTACACAAGGGCCCACTGGGTTTCTTCCCAGTGTCCAGCTGGCCCAGTCCAAAGCATATACCTCTACTTTTAAGGTGGACAAGGTGGTCATTGTTTCAGAATCTCACCTGAACAAACCCTTTTGGTGAAGACCATTGTCTTGGGAGATTTTAATATTCCTCTCAATGACAACCTTTTTGGTTCAATAGAAGTGTTGGTGCTGAGGTGGGTAAGAAAATACGTGCTTTTAAGGCTTTCAAGTTAGCTGGGACAGCCGAATCATTTATACGGTACAAGGATGACAATAAATCATGCAAAAAAACTATCAGCCAAGCTAAAATCGATAAGGAAAAGGATATAGCAGTAAGCAGTAAAAAGAATCCAAAATTCTTTTTTAAATATATTAATAGTAAAAAATTGAAACAGGAAGGGGTAGCACCTTTATTATCAGAGGGGGGTCAGCTGGTTGATTTGAACAAGCAAAAAGCTCAGATTCTGAATGTATATTTCCGTCTGTCTACACAAAGGCGGAACCAGCTAATGAAGGTTTCCTTATTAATAGTTCCGATTGTAATAATACATGTAATGATGCATGGTTTACACATGCCGAAATTCAAAAGAGACTAGAACATGTCAAGATAAACAAAGGTCCAGGGCCAGATGGGATTCATCCCAGGGTAATTAACGAGCTTAGCTCTGTGATTGCCAAACCTCTCTACTTACAGTAATTTTTCAGGATTCATTGAGGTCTGGCATGGTGCCGATAGACTGGCGAATTGCTAATGTGGTGCCGCTATTCAAAAAGGGATCCCATTCTCTGCCTCAAAACTATATGCCAGTCAGTCTGACATTGGTGGTAGGAAAGCTTTTCGAAGGATTAATAAAGGATAGAATACTGGACTTCATAGCAAATAACAATACTATGAGTCTGTGCCAGCATGGTTTTATGCGTAATAGATCTTGCCAGACTAACTTAATTTCATTTTATGAGAAGGTAAGCAGGGACCTCGATTCTGGGATGGCTGTGGATGTGATTTACTTAGACTTTGCTAAAGCATTTGATACAGTGCCACACAGAAGGTTACTGGTTAAAGTGGACCCGTCACCCCAAAAAAAATTCAAAATCATATTTTATCACATTATTCAAGCAAAATGAACATTAATAACACTATATAAATTATTTTAATCTTGTTTTCTTCAGTCTGGGAATTCATAATTATAGCAAGCAGGCAGGAGCCATTTTGTGGACACTTATTAAGGCAAGCCTTGCATCATCTAAGAATCTTGTTTGTGCACCAGAATGTGGGACCCAATGACTATCCCCATGCCCTGGCTACACAATTAAATGGTTAAGAGAACTGGGGGAATGTGTGGGGAGCAGTGGCATCTAGGAAGTGCTGAATGGAAAGTGAAAGTAATTGTCTGCCCCACCTCTATGCCTAAGGCATAGAGGAGTGGCAGACAATATTTGATTGACAGCTGAGATTTTTAAATGAGCTTAAAACAGCTATGAATGTTTTAATAAAAATTTGAAATTGGATTTCATATTTAATTTGAAAAGGACTTTTATTATACTGATTTTTGTGTCTGGATGACAGGTCCACTTTAAATTAAGGAATATTGGCCTGGAACATAGTATTTGTAACTGGATAGAGAACTGGCTAAAAGATAGACTA
Source organism: Xenopus borealis (assembly GCA_024363595.1). NCBI lineage: Eukaryota > Metazoa > Chordata > Amphibia > Anura > Pipidae > Xenopus > Xenopus borealis. Next base: position 87,766,808 of record CM044446.1, on the reverse strand, counting down.
CAAAGAGTGGTGGTAAATGGAACATTTTCTAATTGGACCAGTGTTGTGGGGTACCGCAGGGCTTTGTACTGGGTCCCTTGCTTTTCAACTTGTTTATTAATGACCTGGATGTGGGCATTGAAAGTACGGTTTCTATTTTTTCAGATGATACTAAATTGTGCAGAACTATAGGTTCCATGCAGGATGCTGCCACTTTGCAGAGTGATTTGTCTAAGTTGGGAAACTGGGCAGCAAACTGGAAAATGAGGTTCAATGTTGATAAATGCAAGGTTATGCACTTTGGCAAAAATAATATAAATGCAAGTTATACACTAAATGGCCGTGTGTTGGGAGTTTCCTTAAATGAGAAGGATCTTGGGGTTTTTATAGATAACAAGTTGTCTAATTCTGGGCAGTGTCATGCTGTAGCTACTAAAGCAAATAAAGTTCTGTCCTGCATAAAAAAGGGCATAAACTCAAGGGATGAAAACATAATTATGCCTCTTTATAGATCCCTAGTAAGACTTCATCTGGAATATGCAGTGCAGTTTTGGACTCCAGTCCTTAGGAGGGATGTAAATGAGCTGGAGAGAGTGCAGAGACTAAGTGCAACTAAACTGGTTAGAGGAATGGAAGACTTAAATTATGAGGGTAGACTGTCGAAGTTGGGGTTGTTTTCTCTGGAAAAAAGGCGCTTGCGAGGGGACATGATTACACTTTACAAATACATTAGAGGACATTATAGACAAATATCAGGGGACCTTTTTAACCCAAAATAACGGATCACCGCACCAGAGGCCACCCCTTCAGACTAGAAGAAAAGGACTTTCATTTGAAGCAGCGTAGGTGGTTCTTCACAGTGAGGACAGTGAGGTTGTGGAATGCACTGCCGGGTGATGTTGTGATGGCTCATTCTGTTAATGCTTTCAAAAGGGGCTTGGATGATTTTTTGGACAGGCATAATATCAAAGGCTATTTTGATTATAAACTCTACAGTTAGTATAGCTATGGGCATATGGTTTGTGTGAAAGTGTGTAGTGGTGTGTGTGTGTGTGTATGCTGGGTTTTAATTTGGAGGGGTTTAACTTGATGGACTTTGTCTTTTTTCAACCCAATTTAACTATGTAACTATGTAACTCACTGCCCTAGCTAGTGTAGGGAAACCTTGTCAAAGGCATGATGGAGAACATTTTTTTGTCAAGCAAACACACTATCATTAGATGTACCTAACATAATTGTACAGTATCAATGCTGAATAATTCCAGTGTTTGACACTACAAAGGCCAATGGTACTTTTAACAGATGCACTTCTGTGGGAACATGGTGTGCTTATCAGGATCTACTCAATGCTGCTCCCCAAACGTAGACATTATTTCACTGAACTCAAATGTATTTTTTAGATAAGTTTCCAAAATGAAACATATGCAGTAAAGCAGAAAATTTACAGCATGCTGGATTTAGAGAGAGAGCAAAACTTTCTGTTACATAACCATGCTCAGAGCTATTATGTAAAAGTTTGAATATGAATATACAGAAATTGAAGCAAACGTGGATGGATTGTTCCAGCTATTTAAAGTAAAGCTGTTACTGAAGGACAGTGACGTAATGACTTTTATCAGAAAAGGGAATGAAGAAAATACTGAGACTGAGGATATTTGTTATGCATTCAAGGTTATATTATCTATTGTTTTGCCTGAAAACTAGATGGTGCTGTTAACTCTCTACTGACATATAGCTATAGGACACTAACCAGCTGGATTGGATCCAGTCCAGTTATTTCACATTGACCACAATGGGAAGAGCTACAAGTAGGATAGTCGTGATAACATCACTAAGGAATGGACTGGCATTTAATTTTGAGTGTATTATTCTGTGGGCCGCTATGCATTGAAAGCCACTCACATGTATTTTGATCCTTTCATGAATTCTATTTTAAGTTAAAACATGTAACCATAGAATGTCTTACTCTGTGGTATTTTAGATACATTGATTGAGCAGAAATAACTCTTTCTTTTCATGCTTGGTTAAGCAATTTATTTACTGTTTTGTGTTTTCTTCTGACGTTACGCCATATGCTCAGTCCCAGTCATGCTGAATAGCTATTTGTCAGTTCATTGGATGTGACACACTGGCCTGATGATTAACTAATGCTACTAATAATAAGGCAGTTTTGTGGTGCAACTGACACACATTGTACTGGTCTTCCAAGTGTCAGGCAGGTAAAAGCAAGATAACTGACATAAGATAGTCATTGCACTGCTGTGCCCGTCTTTCCATTTTTTTTTGCAAATTTTCAATACGCAAAAATATCCGCAAATGGCTCACAAATTAGATGGGTGTTTGCGGATGTGCAAAGTAATTGTGCTTGTAAATAGCAAAACCAACTTTGTGAATATTTTCTCCCTCACCAAAGTTCTGGCATAACTCAATTGCAAAGTGTGTGCATAAATATTCTCAATTTGCGATTATGCCATATTTAAAAAGCACAGTACATAAAAAATAAAAATGTGCAATTCTGTTGGCGCATTAAATGCACCACTCTTATCCAGGTTTAGAAATATAACCATGAGCAGGGCAAATATTTGTACAGTGCACATCATTCTGCACTGGGTTTATCTCTGTTATCCTGGTGGATACATGTACAGTATCTTTCTGTGTTTATAACCTTGAAACCCTCAATAAAAATCATTGAAAGATGGTGCCAGATTCAGTTGAAATTATAAATTGAAAAAGGTTTATCGTGTGAAAAGTCATGGAACACATTCAATTTGAGATGCAATTCAATTCAGGAAAAACATCTCACAGTTTATCATGTGAAAACTCTATTGAAGTCTCTGGGGAAACATTGGATAAAAAATAGGATAAAAGTTTTTGCTGCCTTGGGATGTATTAGTGTTCAGTGCTTCTCAGCACTAACACTTGCCAGAATCCTCTCTCTCCCTGATGCATATTGCTTATACTATTTGTAAAATCCATTTTCAAGCTAGAAATAATCAGGCCAGCACAGAAAACATATTGGGGGGTGGGAACGTAATCAAAGTCGCAAAGAGCAAAACATTGCGCACCAATAAGAGTAAAAATCCACATCTCAAAATGTAATATTGTTCCTTAAACGGTTACTGCATTGCGAATCATTATTATGCATTGCGAATTGTAATTGCGCACTCTTAATAAGTGCTTGAAGGTTTCGTAATCTTTTGGAGCAAACCTTGCGACTTTTTCAGTAAGAAGTTTTATTACATTGACAGAGCATTAGCGCAAAGCATAAAATTCGCAAACGGCCTTCCACTTGCGGAAGTGGACGCTAAACAGTTTCTGGGTTCGCAAAATATATACTGCATTCGCGCAAAGCAAAATTTGTTCACACAAAGGCAATTCACATTGCGAATAGTTTTTGTGCTACCGAATTATATTACATTTCCCTAATTATCCCTTAGTTTTGCACAGTTTATAATTCTGATTACAATCTTTCCACACAAAAACATTTTTAAGGAGAGCAACTTTCTGACAGATGACTATTAGGAAAAATTATAGAGCATGAGCAAATTGTGGCAAACTGCAGAACAGATTAGTAAATATCACAAAAGACACATTTTCATTTTTAAAAACTACACAAATTCAAGTTTAAAAATGAAAAACTGTACTGCAAAAGAAATTTAGATTTAAGTTTTTTTCTATGATATTGATGCCAAAAATTTGCATGCACAGAAAAAAACTGATTGTAATAAAAATCGCATTCTTCTGTTCCACTTGAAGGTTACAAATTCACTTGCTATTGACTTCTCTCAGTTCTCTCAGTGAAATTTGAAAAACCTTAAATTAAAATTTTTTTTAAAGAATTTGCTGCAATTTTCTTGAATTGTGAACAAATCAATTACCTTGCATTTTCAGGAATAGGACCTATTAGTTTTCATATTTTGGAAGTGTCCTTTAATGTTTTCCCCACAATCTACGCGTGGATTGGCAGTCATCAATTTAACGCAAGGGAAAAGCTATAGTAAATCCTGTTAGACAAGGCAATACACAGGCAGTAGGAACAGAGCATCATAATTGGTTAATAGAGACAGAACATGAAAATGCTTTTCCTGGTAGTAGAGATGTTTTGATATATCCTGTATTCCACTTAACTTCAAACATGGGAAAAACATATTGTGAATTAGTTTGGGATACAGCCGCCTGCACAATCAAATTGTTATTGCTAACATCACATTTTATATATCAGCTTGTGACTGTGGCCCAGTACACTTTGTGCAGAAAGGCAATCATAAAAAATAGCAATAGCGGAGGGTCCAATTATTATTAAAAGAGAAGGAAAGGTATTTTCCTTGGGGGTACCAAACGTTAGGCACCTCCAAGTTATCGCATGTAGTGATATGTGAATTTATTTGGCAAGGGGCAAATCCGCTTCAAATTGCACCACTGGTGAAAAAATTTGTGAAACTGCAGCAAATATTGCCCGTGTCAAAAAAATTTTGATGCCGGTGACAATTTTTTTGCAGGTTTCAAAATTGTTGCTGGCATCAAAATTTTGCAAATTTTTTCGGAGAAATGGGAAAAATTCACTCATTACTAATCGCATGTACTTACCTGAAACCGTGGGCCGGTGCACCTATTAGGAGGAAACTGCACTGGCCCAGGTTTCTTCCAGAGCAATCATCTGCTGGCTTCTTTTTTCTCATGGCCCAGCAGGGCGAAATGCCAAATGAAAAGTCAGCCAACCTAATTAGCCATTAGCTCTAATCGGTTAATTGCAATAGAAATGAAATACAAATTCTCATTGGTCGCTCCATGACGTCATGCATGCCGCCGCTTCAAACCTGGAAGTGAGTGGCACAGCTATCCTTTCAGTTTGCACATAGGCACCAAACATACCAGACACGGCAGACGTGTGACTACATTGCACCCCCACTAGACCACCAGGGTGAGTTCTCACAAAAAATCGATGGCAGATATCCTGTTGACATTTTGAATAAATCCTGCTGGGTTTCATTCAGTAATTCAAAGATTTGTGGTTTCGGGTGACAAATCTGTCGTTATCGGCATCAGATCTGAAAACATTTTCATGGAAATGTATTGGTAAATAGGGGGAAAAGTCAGTGTGGATTTGTTTGGAGTGGCTTTCAGAAAATCCAACATTTTGGATTTTGATAAATAACCTAAATCTCAAACCAAGTCCAGTACATCACGGAAATGAAGACGCTGTAACTGCCAGGGCTCCACCAAATATAGACTCAATAAAGTCAAGAGCCACATCTTTTCCAAAGTGATTAACTGTAAGTTATTCTAGTTTGCACAATCAAGGACAATACATAGAATGGTAAAGAGACTTGCCGTCATCTAGCAGAGCATTGTGTGATAGTTACATTTGTTAAATAGTTTTGGCTACTTGTCAGCATATTACTTCTTACCTCTCTCCTTTCCCAAGCTACAGAATGCCTAGCTGCTATCTTCTCCTAGATGTCAAACTGCCACCTGAAACTAAACATATCAACAACAGAATTTATTATATCTTCTCCAACATCTTCCCTTGTGCCACACTCACAGTCAACAACATCACCTTTCAATCAACCACACAGGTGCACTGCCTAGGAATCATCTTATCCTAAAGTCATCACAAATCACATCTTCCTTATGTCTGAAATGCACCTCAATCCTGAAGACTATAAGTTCTTTTGAGAAGGCCCTCTGATCCTATTTTCATTCTGTAATCCACTATTATATTATAACACATTATTGAAAAACCTAAATAAAAAAATGATGATTTTCCAGGAAAACAGGTGGAGAAAAGGATATGCTTTAGTAGAAGAGTAGTAATTAGCTATAAAAGGACTTGTATGTTCTCATAGTCAATGTTGTTAAAAAAAACATCTTTCAGAATTGGCTGTATTGTATTTATTACTGTTTTTGAGATATTTTGTGTTCAACCCTGTCCTTGGTTTATGTTGTTTTACTGCATCCAACTCAGTTCTAATGATAGACTCTCATAGATTGGATGAGTCAAGTGGTTTCATCATGGAAAATGATTAGCTTGTGTCCTACAGAAACAAAACACTTTTCAGTTCCAAACTTGTCAGTTTGGAAAGCAACCATTTAGCTGCACCAGTCGAGGTAAACATATATTCAATTTAAGAATATATAGGGACTTTTCACGTGATAATCCTGGAGATATTTTTGTCCTCACTGAATTGAATCTGGCCCATTATTTGATCTTCTTGACTGCATGATAATATAGGGGTGAGATATGATTAGAGTAGCATTTATCCAAGAACATAATGGCAGTAAAGTATGTAGATACATGCATATAATTTAGTTTAATAAAAAAAAAAACACAGCCAGTTATATTTTGATAACTCTAGGTGTATTCTCCTTGTAAGTTATTTAAAATAAATACAATTGTAGTTAAGTACAGGGGCCTAGAATGTGCTGTCCCTTCGGGCAAGATTTGCGAATGAACCTTGATCCATAGTGACAGTTTCTCCTGCAAGGAATGAGGATGTTAACATCAGTTAAAAAAGATCTCAGGGGTGACTCAATTACAGCACTAGGATCACTTTGCATTTAGCCAGGAAATGGGAACACACAGGGGGTTGATTGGGCTAAATGAAACAGCATAGCCTATTCCTACTTTACTCAGTCTCCTGCTTTTTCGGTTGTCATATGCTTCCTCAAGAAATATAATATTATGAAAATACCATATTTTTTAAATGATTCCTTCCAGTATAAAGGTAGCAGAGGGATCAGGTGCCACCTCATTTCTTTATGACAGTAAAAAAAACAAGGGAAAACAACAGGATAATTAGTGTATATGGCACATTACCTCAATGTGATATCATTGCTACCCTTTGCAATGTGTAAATGGGCATCCCATAGCTTGTAGGCAGTGCAAAAATGTGAATCATTTCATTATTATAGGCATTTACATTCTGTTCTGTTAAATGTAAAAACAGCATTGTTTTATATAATATGTATAGATGAAAACGATTGTATGTAGTGTAAACCCAGTTCTATACAACCAAAAGTTGCCTCTAAGCCTGGAATTCAAAAATAAGCACCTGCTTTGAGGTCACTGAGAGCAACAGACAAGGGGTTAATGAGCAACTTGTTGCTCACAAGCCACTGGTTGGGAAAGCACTTTATCATTAAGGAAAAAATTACTAATATCCACAAACATACCACACAGAGTTTCCTATAGAGAGAGACATTGTATTAATACTGAAATTCTTTGTATGGGAGACTACCCCATGACCAACGTATATCCTGCTGTCTACTGCATTTGAGGGGTGACTTTAAGACCACGGTTAAAAATATCTGAATAGCTTCCAGCTGATTACAGTACATTTCAAATGAAGATTTTTCTTGATAATATAAGTTCCCAAAATTCAGTGAATGGCCATAAGTTTCACTGTACTTTTTGAAACTGAGGGTTTATTGATGTTCTACAGGAATTGCATATCCTAAAGTTTATGTGGGATACTGTATTTGTAATGAATAAAGTTTCTTGGTGGTGTGATACTGTATTTGTGATGGCTATAGTGGTTTCTTTGTGGTGTGATACTGTATTTGTCATGGCTAAAGTGGTTTCATGGTGGTGTGATCCTGTATTTGTCATGGCTAAAGTGGTTTCTTGATGGTGTGATACTGAATTTGTAATGGCTAAAGTGGTTTCTTGGTGGTGTGATACTGTATTTGTGATGGCTAAAGTGGTTTCTTGGTGGTGTGATACTGTATTTGTGATGACTTAAGCCATTTCTTGGTGGTATGATACTGCATTTGTCATGGCTAAAGTGGTTTCTTGGTGGTATGATACTGGATTTGTCATGGCTAAAGTGGTTTCTTGGTGGTATGATACTGCATTTGTCATGGCTAAAGTGGTTTCTTGGTGGTATGATACTGGATTTGTCATGGCTAAAGTGGTTTCTTGGTGGTATGATACTGTATTTGTGATGACTTAAGCGGTTTCTTGGTGGTATGATACTGGATTTGTCATGGCTAAAGTGGTTTCTTGGTGGTGTAATACTGTATTTGTCATGGCTAAAGTGATTTCTTGGTAGTGTGATACTGAATTTGTAATGGCTAAATTGGTTTCTTGGTGGTGACTGCCTCAAATTTTTTTTTCTGAGTGAATGACAAATAACTGTTTTTCAACTCAAGTCTCATGATACATTTCTTTCTACAGGTATGTTCAAACACAGAACTATTGATGTGCAGAAGCATGTCTATGATGCCCCAGTGGCAAGTCATTGCATTCCTTGTTTTTTGCTGTGATATGCAAGAGGGGAGGGTTGGATGTAAGAGAGGGGCATGGGGTCTTTACTTTTATCCCTTGGTGAGATTACATCTGACTTCACATCTGCCTCTCCCTGGCCCAGTGGTCCTGCAGTCAGTAATCCTCTACGCTTTCAATTAGCTGTGATGCGGTCGCTAAGCAACTGACCTGTGGTGAGGAATACATAATGTCCTCTTTCTCCCCCCGCCACCCACCTTGGCGTGTCAGGAAGGAATTGAGGTGATTGCTTGGTTTTCTCATCTGGTAAGACAGAGTAGTCTAAAACGCATCATTTGACGGAGTCTTTTCCAAATTTCCTAAACTGAGCTTTGACCCTAACTATTTTATTTTATTTCAGATTTTTTCTGCCTCTTTAGGCTCTAATGTTTTTTATAATCTTAAAAAAGAGAAAATATGAAGTGAATCAACTTAATATTTTTCCTTAGGTTGTCATGAATTAATGGCAAAATAATGTTGTATTGGGTGGGAGTAGAGAAGTCACTAGGGCGTGCCTAGGGAACACCTCACTAATATTACATATTGCAAATTACAATGAAGGAGCAAAAGTAAAATAATTAGTTACATGGTCTGTACTTTGTTTCCATCACCCACCGTCACCCCCCAGAATAACCTGGAAGACAAGATTGTAGAAAATTCTATTATTGTATTATTATTAAAAGTATTATTTATAGGTTCATTAAAAATATACAGAAGTAGAATAATCTTTTGATTTGTATCATCCAGTGAAATGTTACCTTAGATTTATAATCCTACACAATGAGAAATGTTCTGCCTAAAACACAATTCCTTGGCATTAGTTTGCTACTGTTTCTATTGCTGTGCATAATCTGTGTTTGTGTTCATTTTCGGCGCGCGTCGCTTTCGGCGTGTCGCGTCAAAAACGACGCGCGACTCGCTTTTTGCGCGGCTAATTTTTTTGCTAGTTTCACGAATTTATTCGCCAGCGGCGAATCGCGGGAATTCGCCGCGAATTCGCCCCTGGCGAATAAATTCGCCCATCACTAGTGTTAAGTCCAAATGCATGAAATACAATGTTTTATAACAAATCTGTACAATATCACAGCAAATCTATGTGCAGGATCTTCACTCCCTTTTTATTGACATGTAGGATCTGCCTCCCTCACCTCATACTTACTTGTCAGTCAAATAATATTTCCATTCTGAAAATGCTTCTGCTATCTCTTACCTGGAAAAATACATGTATATTACCATACTTATAATAATATCTATTTAAATATGGATTTATCAGGAGACAGTCAAAGTAGGGTCTTTATTTAGAGATGTAAAATATAGAAAAAAGATCTAAAGCATCTTCTTCATTATAGTCACCAATGACTATTGGCTTTAAACTACTGTAAAGCAATTACATATGTCATGTTTAAAGGAATTGTTCAGTATAAAAGTAAAAACTGGGTAAATAGATAGGTTGTGCAAAATAAAACACGTTTTCAATGTAGTTAGGCAAAAATGTAATGTATAAAGGCTGGAGTGACTGTAAGTCTAACTCTAACATAACAGAACACTACTTCTTGCTTTTCACCTCTCTTTTGTTTACACTGACTGGTTACCCTGGTTACCAGGCAGTAACCAATCAGTGACTTGAGGGAGGGTCACATGGGTCATAACTGTTGCTTTTGAATCTGAGCTGAACAGTGTCGGACTGGCCCACCAGAATACCAGGAAAACTCCCGGTGGGCCAAGGTGTCAGTGGGCCCTCATGCTGCTAAATTTTTGGCCTATTTCTATGAGAACAAAGAGACTAAATAGATGGAATAATTGATTATAGTATGTAAAGAAAACAAACTAGGAGAATAGAGGTTTATTGAGGAGATGAAGAATATTAGTACTGAGAGTGGGCCCCTGGTCTAAGGTTTTATGGTGGGCCCCTGGTCTAAGGTTTTTGGGTGGGCCCCTGGTGTCCCAGTCCGACACTGGAGCTGAATGCTGAGGATCAATTGCAAACTCACCGAATAGATAGCGACTAAGTTTACTAAACAGCGATGTGCTCAGAAGTCATTGCGATCACTTGCGGCAACTACGTTAGCGAACCAGCTTACGTTAGCGGTAAATTTAGCGGTAATTTTCTGGCGACAAATTACGTTTGCAAATATTTATTCTAGAAAATAGTCTTGTTTTATGCGTTAATAATGGTGTTAATTATGGCAATTTTTACTGTGACATTTATGGCCAGAAATGCATCTTTCAAAACTCATAAACTTTATTGACTGATGATTATACCATCCAACAGCATTACAGAGTGACACCAATCAAACATGTATCATATAAACCCATACTTCATCCATCCACTCACACACCCTTCTGCCAATAGAATCCTATGAACAAGAAATCATACCAGTTATCTATTTGTATCATTTAAATGCACAGTTTAATGAAAATTAAACTCCCATTCAGAATTTTCTGGCCAAAAAATAAGTTAACGCCACTCTATAGATGGCGGTAAAATGTTACGAATATTCTGGCGTTAATTTTGTCTTTCACACATTTCGCTGTTTAGTAAACCAGGCGTTAATGTGTACGTAGCGTAATTTTCAGCTGATGCGATAACTGGCGAACACATATTCTTGCGCAAGAAAATTTGCAAATTTATATTTACCGCAGGTTAATAAACTCGCGAAAACATATTCTGCGTTAAATTTATATATATTTTGTGTGCAAATTTTTACTGCACTTTAGTAAACGGACCCCGTAGTTTATTACAGAAATTTATTAGCATTAAGCTTTAATAAACCACCTGTTCCAATCCCCTATGGCATGTGTTGTCTACTGCAGAGCACAGAAAGGTAAAAATAAATACTGTGTTAAATGAGAACTAAACCCTCTACACGAGGACATGAGCCCCCCTTAACTATACTTCTTTGCCCCTCTCATCTCTCCTCATCACACAGTCTATCATTATATAAAAAAGTGCTTCATTTGAAAACCTCAGCTTAAAATGCAGAACAATGCAAAAGGAGTTCCCAGACACCATCTTTTGTCCATTATGATAATCTTAGGGGTTTATGTATTAAAGTCCAAATGCCCCAAAACATTTTTACTATAAAAATCAAATTTTTTGTGAAAAAAAACTAATTTTCATGCTTTATTATACCCCGAGGATGGAAAAAGTCAGAATCTGAAAATCCAGCATCTGAGACCTATTGACATTGTATTTAAGTCAATGGGAGAAGTCCCTAAGATATCCTGATCTACACTGGGTTTCATGCAAAAATCCGAAGATTTGTGGCGAGGCCACAAAGGGCGGGCCTGGGGTGGCAAGACTTTAGGGACAGCATGCCGCGCAATCCAAGGAGCATTGGGGACGGGTACTCCTATACTCATCATTCCCAGTGTTCTGACACATGTGCACACGCTTGCACGGCTAGGTGAGGGTGGGGCAAACGTGGATGCCAGGCTCTAGGACCCAGTAGCCTAGGGGCCCCGAAGCCCAAAATCCAAGCTAGTCAGAAATTGCTTCAACTGCACATGTGCTTTCAGAGTCCGTGTCACTAAAGAAAGCTGAAGAGTATCTGAATGGACAGAAGATATTGCCTGGGAACTCAGCTGCACTCAGTGCCAGATTTCAAATTGGTCACCCCCAAGACTGGCATATGATTGTTTCCAAACCCACCCCCCACGGATGTGTGCACACACTAGGATTGCTGCGTGCTCATCTCAACCTGTGCATGTGCTCCACCACCTTCTACCGAAGTAAAGAGGAGCCACACTGGGGACACAGGAAATTTTAAACATGGCACAGTCTCCGGTGCAGCTCTATTAATGTCGCAAGGGGGTGGCATGACACCCTTAATATACTGCAGCCCTAGGGCCAGGCCTGGATGCACTACTATGCATTTTTAGCTCAGGTTTTCAAACAGGGGCATTTTTAATAGACTGTGCTGGAATGGAGAGATGGGGGGGCGATGGAGGGAAGTGATCATACCTGGGGGGATCTAGTTCTCCTTTAAGACAAACATCTGTTTAAGTTTTATTTAATAAGAAAATGTATATGTTTCAACTTACATACAAATTCAACTTCAGAACAAACCTAGAGACCCTATCTCGTAGGTATCCCGGGAACTGACTGTACACAATCCATGTCAGGTATTTCAGTAAGCAAAAGGGCACGCCAGTTTGTGCCAGATACTTCCACAATAAGTTTTCTACATCTGTTAGTAACACACAAACTTCTGAACTGTAAAAAAAAAATCACTTAAAACTTGGAATATGATCAGGTTTTGCATATGATGTTAAATGATCCAGTGCAGCCTTTTTACTGTGATATACTGATTGATTAATAATGGATTATCCTACTGGATTTCTTCTTTGCATACTCTATTTTCAGATCAAAGAACATTTATAATGAATATAGGAGATGAAAATTAAGGGTTTCAATCCCTCAGTAACATTTTTTTCTATACTGCATAGTCAACCTTATTTACTGCATCTATTGGGCTGCTATACCTACATTTTCTCTTTTCTTTGTACTATAATGGAAATATTTAGGGGTGAATGTGTTGTATTTGGTTTGCTTGACACAACTGTGCCCCCTATTGTTAAGAAAACTTTCCTTTTGTTGTATATTCACTTATAATAGGCTGTTTGAAGAGTTGTTTAGCTACCCAAGGGTGTGCAATTTTATTGAAGATCTGACCAACTGAATGGGCCATAATATAATAAATAGCATGAGAATTAGCCTAAAACTTTGCCAGTTTAGGTATTAAGCATGCAAACATTAGTAGAATCAAGGTAATCTCAACAATATGAGTACAAGGAAGTGACTAAAATTGAGGTCTTGTCTAGCTGAGACTATTTATTAATTACTTTGAATATTCACTGAATAATGTTGGACAGAACTGTTAAAACAGTGTCCAACTTTTTTTTTATAGAGCTATTTACTATACAGTTATTCACCATACTGCCAGATTATACAAAAATGATGATGTTATCCATTGTGGTCAATGGAGCTTGTAATCAATCCATAATGGAGGCCATAAAATCCGTTAAAGGCATAGATCTGCGCTGAATGCCTTCAGTCAGACAGCCCTGCTTTAAGATGATCATATAATATTATGTGTTCATCCGATGAATTAGATTTTTGCCCTACAGTATATGGGTAGATCAGCTCAGTGACTCCAAATGTCATAATAAAAACATTCAAAGGAACTTGGGTGTTGTGGTCACTACTGACAGAAACAGATGAAAATAAAGCCTGAAATATGTTTCCGAGGACCTGCTGTAAACATGCAAAAATGTCCTTCTTTGTGTCTGGAAGAAAATGTCTGTAAGAGTAGACAAAAAAAATTGTCATGTTAAATAAAAGCCAAATCAACAACTAGGCAGGCTGTCACACTGAGAAAACCGAAATGAACAACTATTCAGACTGACACTCAGACACTGAATGATATTGTTAGAAGACCCTCTAAGTGGAAGGATTTTTTCTTTGTGAGAAGCATAATCTGCTCAAGGCGGTTGAGACAGCAGGGCATTTTTAGTAGCCATAAACAGATGGGCATACTTTCCAGTGCATCAATGGGTCTCCTGACTAATGTAACCTAGAACTGTATTCCTCATTCAGCAGAAGGATAGGTAGTAGTCAACGTTAAGCTCATCTGAACCAATAAAATATCTTATGCTTGCAAGAAACATCTAAGTCAGGTTGATTGCTTGCATTTTAATCAAGGACATTGTTGATAAATGAACTTGCAATCCAGTTTAAAAAACAAATTTTTTTTATATTATTTGAAACATCTTAAACTTAAAAATAAAAAAATGCACAATATATCAGGTGACATCAATAACCCCCCATGAACAGTACAGTATATTCTCAGAAAAGAAATACTTTCAGTTTCCCTATTCTATTGGTATCTTTGCTTATGGATAACTTTGCCATAATGTCTTTCGAAAAAAGGGAACAGACACTTTACCTCCTCATTGTATTTACAACTCCCCCATTGATTTGTTGACTGGTGCCCCAATACCGTTAGGTTGGTCGCATATACCCTCTGTCTGAGCCTGAGTTATTGGAGTTGCATATCTATCTTGATGAAAACTTAGCCAAAGGTTTTATTCATAATTCCACCTTATCGTTGAGATGGACCATTCATTGAGGTCCAGCATTGATTACCACAAGCTTAATAAAGTAACTATTAAAAAATACCCACTTCTGCTCATTCTAGAATTATTCCAGTGACCACCAGAAGCTAAGGTTTTCTCAAAAGTGAATAACTTCTTGAATGGTTTATTGGCCACTTTTTACCTTATAAATGATTCAGCTGTCCCAGCTATCTTAAAAGCCTTAAATTAAGTCTTTTCTTACCCTCGTTTCCAGCAGTGCAGGATCGTCTCACCTTTCTGACAAATAACTTTTGGGTTCCTTTTCATCATATCAATCCCATCTCTTTCCAGTTGAAGTTACTCAAGTCATACTGCATCCATCCGGTATTCCATGCAGCATTACTTAAGCCTGTGGTACTTCATCATTTTATAGTTTTATGGCTTAATGGATAATATACTCTGAGGAAGTGCCTATTTGGAAGGGCACGAAACGCGTCAGTAGCATGTGTTACACTGTGCCAATATCGTGCCAATGCTGACAACCTGTATGTATACGACTAAATAAAGGATGTGAAGATTTTTACAGATTGGGATTGGGGTGTCATTGAATAGAGTCCGTGGAGCGAAGTAGTTGATGATCCTTAGGCCAGGAGGTGGGACTGGATGACACATGAGTAGTCTGGACGAATGGGGAGCTCCACACTCGCAAAGGAGAATGTGGCTTTTAATGGATAATATGGCATGGCTTTATCTGTATTTTTAGCTTACAAAACATAAATCAAATCCAGCTAAAGCTTAGAGCAGATAGATTTGAAGAAAAGGGAGAGAGAGTTTGGCCTCAAATGCTTTTAATTAATGTTCATTAGAAAGCTAATTCTTCCTGACCCTCAAACCATCCATGCACCTCTCTTCTGTAGCCCTCATCATGTGCTTGTCTGTCATTCCTCATTTCATTCCCTGTAGCAGCCATGTGGTACATGAGCACAGATTCTGTCACTTGATATGACACCAACAGAAGGAACAAAAAGTAATCTGCTCCACCTGCTGTCTGCTACTAAAAAAAGTCCAGATGATGCCCACCTGTGGTCCATTTCTTTCCTGACAAGCCAGACTATGCCTGAGGGATTTAGTCAGTCTACTACTAGCTTTTTTAACTTGGTGGTGATTCATGCCCTGTCAGAATCAATATGTTAGCTGTAGTGTTTGTAAAAGAAAAAAAAAAATATGCACCAAACCTCACAAAGCATACAACCTGAGTTGTGTGCCTTAGACACAGGAGACTATTGCACTTGCCAAAGATAAACATTAAACTGAAGTCAAGTCAAGTTGCTCCACCTCTAAATACAATAATTCATTAGGTATCAGCAATGTTCCATACACACTGATTGAGGATAGTTGTGGACGAGGGTGGAACAAAACCTCATTCAGAGTTTCCAGACTGTAGGGTGGTGTTGTTACAAAATTCATTATATTGGCAGTTAATGAAAACTTAACATGCCATGTTACTTATCCTTTATTGCAGAACCAGCATCTATAGCTCTTGAGAAGGAAAGGTGCAGGTGCATTGCCACTAATGTTTAGAGCAGTAGTCACCAACCTGAGAGCCTCATTCAATTGTAAAAAGACCTGGGGAGCAATACAAGCATGAAAAAAAGTTCCTGGGGGTTCCAAATAAAGCTATTATTGTTTATTTGGTAGCCTATGTGTGCACTGGAAGTATAAAGGGCTCTGTTTGGCAGTACAGCTGGTTTTAGGCATTCAAAGCTTACCTCCAAGTCAAGTATTAAAATATAAACACTTACTTTGAGACCACTGAGAGCGACAGCCAAGGGCTTGGTGAGCAACATGAGGGTTGTGGCAGTGATGGTTGTAAAAACAAGTCAATACAGACATAAAGAGATGTATGGAAATATATGTTCACGTTCTTGAACATTGGGATGGGCTTGTATAACAGGAACATTATACAATAAGTGGCAGGGAAGGGAGTTTTTGATGAGTTGTTAAATGGGAAAGAAAGAACAGTATAGTGATAATAGTTTTAAAGAAAAAAACACATAAATGTAAAGATTATGAAAAGGGTTGGTGAAGGAACTTGCAGCATAAATTAAATCTGGAAAGAGACAATGAATACCGAATAAAAACAAAACCTTCATAGAATTTTCCTTATGTTTGCATGTATATGCATTAGATCAGAAAGGTTATTTCCCATAGACTCCATCATAAACAAATAATCCAAAAATCCAAATATTTAAAAGCTTGAACCATACTAAAATATAATTAATCCCTTTTGCAGGCAAAATTAGCATATTGGGGTTATTTAAAGTTGATATGATTTTCTAGTACACTTAGGGGCAGATATATTAACGGTCGAATTTTGAAAGTGAAAAAACTTCAAAATTCGACCATCTAATTTTTTTGGGGGGTCAGTTTCGAATATGGTTGTTTTTGTTAGAAAACAGCCGTGTTCGATCGAATGAAAAATCGTTCGAATCGGTCAAATTATTTCACCACCATAGGCTAAAATGGCAATTCTGTTAACATAGGTGTTTTTCAAAGTGCATTTAATCAAGTTGTTTTGCTTCACTTGAGTGTAAGGGATAACACCATTACTGCGAGAGTAGAAACTGTTTGCATGATATGATGGAGCCATTAATGCTACATAGATGCATTAGTGTGAATCTAGGTTATACAGAGAAGTCACAAGGTCCAGTGATGGCACCACCAACTGGGATGGGATCCTGGGGTAATTGAAGTAGGGTGGTCATATGTCCCATTTGAGACGCACCTTGTTGTGTGCCCCATTTCTAAAATGGCACCTTCAAATAGTTTAAGATTTTAGGTCTTGGTGAGCAACATGTTGGTCATGGGTCACTGGTTGGGGATCAATAGTCTAGAGCATGCATGTACTAGTAGTTGGGCATAGGTAGCTGATGATAGATCTCAACAAACGGCCTTAACAAAAGCTAAAACCATAAAGAATGAATTCACTCAACACTTGATGCCATTATGTACGACAACTGTATGAATGTTGAAACATTTTTCTTAGCTTCTTATTTATGTGCTACTGAAATGCTTGTTGGGATGCAATAGAGATGTACAAAGCAGTGAAAGTCCCATAACTTGAGTTTTTGGTAGATGTGTAATACTTTGGTAGATGTCTGTGTAATTGGCAGACTTCAAAATCAGTTGAAAAAAGTGTTAATATTTATTCATACTTGTGCACAAGTATGAATAAATATTAACACTTTTTTCAACTGATTTTGGTGTGGGTCCTTGTTAAACTAATCTACAATTTTTTGACCTTGCACCCACATGTATTTAAGACTGGATTAGAGTGCAAGCGCTTCGTTCAACTATATATACATATATATATATATATATATATATATATAATCCATAAGACTGCTGCACACACTTTTTGGGAAAAATTGCCCTGGTGCCAACTCCTATGACAACTTTGAAGGTCATCATTACTACAATAGAGATGCTGAACCTTTAGGCTGGTTCGATAAGTTCAGTATAGAAAATATGGCATTTATAGTCATATTAATTCCTAGGTTTCGTTCTCCTTTAAGCTCCAATACAACATCACATCATCACATCAACACGGATGTGTATTAAAGTATACAATTAAATATTGATATGACGGCCTCCCAATTTTAATTATCTGGAAGAAAACAGCAATACAACACCTTAAAGAATACAGAGTAAAGATGTCCACATTTTTAAACCATACATTTAGGCCTATGGCTCATCTTATAGGAAGCTGGAGGAATGTCCAGGTCTTGTGTTAGACATTTTCTCCTGAGAATATGAAACATACTGTAAACATTTGATGATACCATATTCAGCATGGTGTGAAATTAGCTTTATTTCCTAATGCTAAAAAATACTTGTTTAGTGAGAAATGCAAGTTGGTATAGACAAAATTTCTATAAGTGATTCATTTATTAAACTACTTTGTCCCACTTTCAGAGAATGACATAATTGGAAAGATATATCCATGGTATATAGGATATATTAAAAAAAGTGTACAAGGAGTAATTTCTAGAAATGCTGTTGTTATTCTTTACTGGGCCAAGGGCAGAATGGTTAATTCAGCACTATCATGTACTGGTTTCTCTAGATGATGAAGAGGCCCTTATCATGTCATCTCTGGCTGTTCCTCTCCTTGTAAATATTTAAAATGCATTATAGGACTGCTTAGCACTGTTGCTCAATCAAATACTAGGGAGTGTCTCCTATACTAGAAGAACATATGATCCTTTTATCAACCAGTGAAGAACAATGCAGACTTTGATTTTTAAAGTAGGGATGGTCGAATTTGACCCACTTTACTTTGCCAAAAACTTGCTTAAATGCATTAGTCTTTCGGTGTCAAAAATGTTTTGTTGCGTGGCAAAAAACTTTTGACGTGCGTGAATTATTTTTGAGGCGCAATGCCATTCAAGTCTATTGGTGTCATTTCCACAGTGAAATGTGGTGAAAACATTTGCTCATTCTTAGTTTGAAATGTGCCCAAAAGGCTGCAATAGATACTATAGGGTAAATTTATCAAAGAGTGAAGTTAAGAGAGAAGTTCTGCCGCCAGAGTGAAATTCCGCAGCTCTCCGTTCTTTTCTATGGGATTTTGAAAGGAGTATTTATCAATGGGTGAAAGTGAAATTTTCAAAATCCCATAGAAATGAATGGAGAGCTGCAGAATTTCACTCTAGTGGCGGAACTTCACTCTTAACTTCACTCTTTGATAAATATACCCCTATGTATTACAAATGTAATTAAAATTTTGGCTTCTTTTGTCAAAGCTTTGTGTATTGATTCCCCTTTCCTACATAATATAGTCAGTATTTGCCCCCATGTAGTACAACCACCTCACTCACACACTGTGGGTTCTACCCACCCAAGAGCAAGTTCTATGCAGGAAACATCTGCAAAATAAGATTTCAGCTACTGAATGTTCAAATTTAAAGAATGGCTCTCATACCACTCTAGCTTGGCAGTAATAATGATATCTAGTGCTCTAAGAAAGGGAAGAATGGATTACGACTTGGTTTTCAAATTGTATCAAGCATATTAATTGCAGTGCAGAACAGAGCCATAAAACAGCAATGTACTGGAACAAACATTTAATGTACTGAGCTATGAATGAATATCACATGAATTTTCAAAGACAGTCCTAGCTGTGTTTTCCATCCCTCTTGCCCTTCAGTACTGATACACTTTCTATCAACGTCTTGTGACAGATGCAGGCATGTCCCAGCACTGGTTAACCCAACAGGTTCCAGAAAGGAGAGAAATAAATGATCAGCTCTTTAGAAGAGTGTTCCTCCTGCAAGGCAGTGTACATCTACCCAAAAGTGCAAATGGCTAATTAAAATACTTTATTTACATTTTAGAACTGAATTAGATATACGTTTCTAGTCCAGGCTATTGAAGTACTTAAGCTGATATTTTAAATTGTTTACTGAAGAAATGTAGTACTCTACATGGTCTTCTTTGGATGCACAGAGGGACTAATGTAATAAAAAAAACGTGCAATACCCTCTACAGCATCTAGTCAGCAGGTAACACACACCTGATGGTTGTTATGGGTCACTGGATCTGGTCTTTTATAAACCTGCCATGTGCATCAGGGATGATGGGGACTGCTGCAGTCCAGAACTCTTGAAAAGATGACAAGATTTCAATGCAGGAGACCTGCCCACAAGAATTCTGAGTTTATTGCACCCAGATGTGACTAAGCATATTCTGTAGCATCATTAGTGATGTGTGCAAATACACATGTGTTCCTTCTACAAGTCCTCCTAAATACAGTTGTAATACAGATCAAGTGCTTAGTATCAAGGAAACAAAGGATGGAGGTCTCTGCCCTGTAGAGCTTAAAGTCTAAATGGAAGGGGAACTTGCAGACACAAATCAGGAGATATTAAGTGCTGTAGGTTATGTTGCCATAAAAGTGCCAGTTCCCAGTTCAGGTGTTATCCAGTTGCTCCCAGAGATAATCTTTGATTTTGGTTCTGAAGAAATTGAGAGAGGATTATCTCCAGAGAAATTCAGGAATGACTTTTCAAATATAAGGAGCAGCAAGCCAGAAAGATTTGATGTGGAAAACAGCAGTAGCATTTCGGGGGGGGGGGGGGGGGGGGGGGGGGGGGGGGGGCAACCAAGCATTTGCTATGAGAGTAACCAGCCAGGAAGATATGGAAATATAAGAGGTGAGATGTAGTTAGATGCAGAGGAATGAAGAGCTTTAAATGTTATGAAGAAGAGTTTGTAAGTCCTTCCTTGTTTTATGGGAAGCCATGATAAGGACTTTATCAGGGGAGGGGCCTGTACACGTTTGGATGAGAGGTGGAAAATTCTGGCTGCAGTCTTTAATACAGACTGTATAGGGGAGAGATGGGAGTTGGGGAGGCCAGTTAGAAGGTTACAGTAATCTAGTTGGGATAGGATGAGAGCATGCATGAGTGTCTTGGCTGTAGCAGGTGAAAAAAAGTGACAGCTTTTGAGAGAGAGATAGAGAGAGGAGTCAAAGAATACCCCAAGACAGCATGATATGAGTTAGAGGTAGTAAATGGGGCAGTAGGACCAGTAAGTGGAAAGATGATTAGTTACATTTTTTTTTAGGTTGAATATAAGGTTGGAGATTACTTTGAGGCCTCGGTTTTAGCTGTTAATGAAAGTGTGGATAAATATATTTGGGAATCATCAGCATACAGATGATAATTAAAGCCACATGAGCAGATCACATCTCCCAAAAACATAGTGTACAGGGAGAACAATAATGGCCCAATACAGAGCCTTGCAGCACCCCTACATTAAATGGAACTGGAGTAGAGGTTAGAGAGGTAAGAAGAGAGCCAAGATGCAGCCTGGTTGCAGATAAAAAATAAAGAATTTGCATCGGGAGATAGTGTATCAAATGCAGATAATAGCTCAAGGAAGATAATGATAGAGAAGTGACCTTTGACTTAAGCAATGTGAAGAAAACTTGTAACTGCAAAAGGCACAGGCTGGAAACCAGATTGCAGCGTGTCCAACAATGGGCATGTAGAAAGTTAGTAATACAGGAGAACACAATATGTTCTAGGAGTTTGGAGGCAAGTGGTAGAAGTGAGACAGGACAGGTCAAGCATGGCCTTTTTAAGAATGGGCTTTACACAAATGTTTGAATGGAAGCACGTATTACTAATATAAAGTTCAGCTCATTGCATCCTAGAGATTGATAACAAATGCAGAACCTACAGCACATGCTTAAAAAAAAAACATTTTGCCAGGACCATAGATTCTAGGAGGGTCTTTGATGTGAGCCAAACATTTGTTTACATGTGTGGTATAGATTAGTACCTGTAGAATTTTTTGCATATTTTTGTAGAATATTACAGGTCTTCTGCATCATTCCATGCCCAGTGATGAGAGATTTTTTTTTTTTTTTGCCAGGCATGGATTCCACTGTGAGAAATTTTGCCGCAACAAAAAAGTCGCCATGTCAAAATTTTCGCAGATACAAAAAGTCGATATACATGAAAAAGCCCTTTGACTTTAATGCATTTGGATTGAGAAAAAACTGTTGCAAGCATTACAATTTGACGCGCCTAAATTTTTTTTTACTTCAATGCATTTCACAAATTTTATGGCAAAGCTAAGTGGGACAAATCACTATCCCTGCCCCAATGGAACTTATGGTCTTTTGTAGCAACAACACAAACTGTATGCACAGATTTCCTGCTCATTCACTAATAACTAGGGATGCACCAAATCCACTATTTTGGATTCGGACAAAACCCTGAATCCTTCAAGAACGATTCAGCAGAATACTGAACCAAATCCGAACCCTAATTTGCATATGCAAATTATTGGTGGGAAGGAGAAAACATTTTTACTTCCTTGTTTTGTGACAAAAAGTCATGCAATTTCCCTCCCTGACCCTAATTTGCATATGCAAATTAGGGTTCGGTTTCAGGCTGAATCTGAATCCTGCTGAAAAAGTCTGAATCCTGGCCGAATCCCAAACCGAATCCTGGATTCGGTGCATCCCTTCTAATAACCCCGTCCATAAACTATATTTACTGTGTGTCCATCTTGTAATAATATCTCTATTGCTTTAGTTTAGTTCATTAACTATTGCTCACCTGGTTCCAGCTATCTAGGTTTTTCCATCCATTATCAGGGTATTTACAGGAGATCATCAATCATTGTTATTTTTGTACCATGCTTAATGAAGCTGAAAGCATATGCAATAAAAAAAAGTAAAATGAAACATTAATAAAGTTATTTTATTATTTCACTCAATGATGCCATTAATTATCATTATGTGGGCTTGCTGTGCTTCCAGTAATGGAATGTATAGCTCTAAAATATTCAAATCTAAAGGAAACAGTGCAAAGTCAATTGGAGATCCACTGTATCAATGTTATGCACACAGGTCATCTAAGAAAAGATATAAAAATGAATACATAAATAAAAACAAACCTGTAATCCTCCTATAACTTAGTTCTTGACATGGTGCTGACTGAAGCAATTTACAATTATTATGTTTTCTTTAATTTTTTCCTTTTTATGCACATACAGCTGCCTCTAGAGCTGTGCTGAAGTTTCATAAAAACAAGTAACATACAATAGCTTTGGGTTGTTGCACTTACATATGGTTCTGACATAGATCCTTAGATTGCATACCTCCAAACTAACTACTGCCTTGTTTGGGCCTCCCCATCTTTAGGCAACTTGGCTACCCAAATAGTAGCCCAAGATATGAGCTCTTATGAAGGACTTAAAAACCTGCTATATAGAGGCGGCAACTGCGCAAACAAAACAATGCCAGCCATAAGGGAAACTGTTTGGGAGTGTAAAACATTGGTACATTTATTCCCCAAATCACAAGGCTACTGCTTCAATTACACATCCTCTGATGCAATCCTAAACTAAAACCTTAGAAACAATCCTGGATCCACAGCTTTGAGTCTCCTTTCGAATAAAATATGTGAAAGATATTGTACAATGCTTGGGCACAGTGGAATTATGTTCTTAAATGCACCTATGTACTCCCCAACACAATGTTTTATCTCAGTAATCTCCAACTAAGACATGCAGTACAAGCTTGATTTCCTGTTACCCCAATTATTACTTCCCCTATTAGATTGGAGGAACTAGCCCACCCTCCAACACTTCAAAAATCACCTTATATGCCCACCTGAACAGGGCAACGGATTGCAAGATACCCAGAATCCTTGAACAATGGAAAAGAGACATTCCCATGTTGACTGAAGAAGCCTGAATAGACACATTGGGCTCACTACTAGTTTAACCCAGGGACAGATTAATTCCAGTTAAATATTTACATAGGGAATATATCACACCAAAAAGGCCCCATAGGATCTCCTCTATATACAGTATGTAGATGAGTTTCCCAGGTGCCACCAGTGTATTTTTTTTCACATGGTCTGGGCTTGTACTAAAGTGAACCACATCTGTTCCTTTGTTACAGAATCTATATCTCAAATAATGGATTTGCCAATTCCACAAGATAGCCAGGTAACCTTGCTCTTCCAGGTACAGGGTTTAGCAAAAGCAGAAAGAACTGTAATATATATACTGCTAGCCTTTGGAAGTTCTTAGCCGATCAAGCCCTACCTACGTACAAAGTAAACTATACTAGACAGGGCTGCCCTAACAAGTATCTAAAAGTTTGGTCACCCTGGTTAAATTTGTTTAACTGACCCCCGCAAATCCAAACTATAACAACCTTTTCCAAGTGTATAACTCACAACAGAGGATCTGTCCAATAAACAACATATCTGATAATGGGATTTGTTTTTTCCATACTTCATACAGATTGCATAATTTGTTGAGTTTGACATTTTTAATTTCTTGTTCCAGTTATTGTTAAAACTTACAATGATTGCAATATTTCCTTGGAAAACAGACTATTACAATCCATAAAAATGCACTGTTTTTTCAATCTCAGTTCAACCTAAATGAACCACTACTATGCAATCCTAATATAAGGGAATTACGTTGTATTATGTCAATTTACTTTAATAAAAAATGCAATCTAAAAAAAAAAAAAAAGCTGGAATGCTATTTTTCATTCCAAATTGGAAAGCTGCAGTGCAAATGTGATGTGCCATCGTGTCTTCTGCCTCAGGTGGGAAAAAGCACTCTTGCTCTCACTCCACTAATTACTAAATATGTGTATCTTTCTCCCTCATTGCTATCCAAAACCCGGGAGAGTGAGCCACAGACTGTCATCATTTCATGTACATGTGGAACATGAAGCTGAAAATCCTATTTAATATACTTTGAATCTATGTTTATACCTGCACATACAATTGCAAAGGTCAATTGCTTGCTGAATTGGGACACGCAGTGAGATAGAGATATTGTTGAATCACTTTGTCTGCACTCTTAGTGCAGACTTACAATGAAGTCACGAAGTTGACAGACACCCTTTAAAAAGAAAAGTTAATAAAGAGATTTGTGAAACGGTACTAAATCAGGCATAACTGTGTAAAAAAATACAGTTATATTTATTCAGAAGTTTAGAAAGAGCACCTTTCTACATAAGCCCAACTTAATGAGCTCATGTCAAAAATATATATGCCCTTTAAAGAAGACCTGTCTCCTGAAAAAAAATATTCCAAATCCTATTTTATCAAGTTAGTCAAGCAAAATAAACTTTAATTACACTATATGAATTATTTGGATCTTGTTTGCTTCAGTCTGAGAATTCATAATTATAGCAAGCAGACAGGAGCCATTTCTTACTTCATCTCAAAATTGTGTTTGTGCACCAGAATGGGGGACCTGATGTCCATCCCCATGCACCAGTTACACAATTAAATGGTAAAGAGAGAGTGGAAATGTTGGGAGTGCAGTTACATCTACGAAGTTCTGAGCACTACCTTGTTTTGAAGAGTTCTTGAAAAAAAAAAGCTAACTAATACTTCTGCAGGTTATAATAGCTGGACAAATCTATTTGAATTGTTACCTACTAGCCAGTAGAAAGTGACCTATGGCCACCTCAAGCCTTAATATCCTTTATGCTAAAAATCAGCCCTTTAAGCAAGGAAGCTATGAACCAGATTTAATTTAGAGATGTTAAAAAAGAACAAAAAGATAAAAAGAACAGAACAAAAAAATGTATCTTGCAGATCCTCGGAATCATGTTGTGTTCGGCTACAGTTCTGTGGGGTAGATTGGACAGTCTCATGATTCTTCCAGTTATTTTTTTTTGCAGGCAAAAGAGTTTAGAAATGGAAAAAAATGGACTTAGGTCCTAAGGGTAAACAACACATTAACAAAACATACTTAGTGATGTATTTGGTCCACCAAACTGGCTAAACCTGCTTAATTTTTTTTGGGGGGGGGAATACATTTATATTACTCTGCAAGCTCTATTCTGACCTGTAAATGTTAATAAGTTTAAAACAAAATCACGGCTAATTGCATTGTTTCAAATAGGACAGCATTTTGTATGCGAACAGGCAAGCTCAAGGATTTCATCTTAGCTATTGTTCAATGACTCTTTACAGATGCAGTTCATTGGGCTCCCTCTTCACAAGGATGATCCAGGCTGGCTTCCTTCCCATTTATCATAGCATCCTCCAATAAGCAGCGTTACGTGCATGTAGTGATGCCAGAGCCATCATTTCTGGCCAGGTTTGTCGAGAATAGACGTTGACTGTTTGCATGCCTGGGAAGTACATACATTTTGCAGAGTCTTTTATTAAAATAAAACTGTAGAGTAATTTTATTTAGCATGGGCTAATTAAATGCTATGTGTAC
The DNA here is from genome assembly GCA_024363595.1 of Xenopus borealis. NCBI lineage: Eukaryota > Metazoa > Chordata > Amphibia > Anura > Pipidae > Xenopus > Xenopus borealis. Next base: position 87,740,704 of record CM044446.1, on the reverse strand, counting down.
TTTCATATGCTTCTTCTCATTTACACATTATCTGCATAACTCTATGAAAGTGCTGCCATACTGTGTATAATCTACAAATTAAAACCCTTTCCGCCGGTCAGCCATGTTCCCTTACCTTTTGCCGCGCTGACCGGCGCATGTGCCAAAATGAACGCACATGTCATTTGGGTAGTTTGTGTAGTGTAGTAATCCACTAACAGTATAAATACCAACACCCAGAAGGCCAATTCAAGCGGGACGAACCCCTGCATCTTTATTAGTCAAGATGTAACATTTGAATCGCCCCACTTGAATTGGCCTTCTGGGTGCTGGTGTTTATACTGTTCCAGATTTTGGAGAGTGGCTGATCTCTCTAGCCAGAGACCAGGCCGACTTGTTGGAGAGGCAGTGGGAAAGTGGGTAATTTGAGTTGTTCAGTCAACCACTAACCATGAGTGAAAGAAAAGTTGTTGTGTTATCATTCATATTCTCTGAAAAATGGTTAAGAAATTATAAATTCTGCCAGGGTATGTAAACTTATAGCACAACTGTATGTTCAGTTTTCACTGATGCTCTGTGTGTGTCCACAAATCCACTCATTCTGGTGTTTGGCTTAGACTCTACTCATGAGCCAATCATCAGTCTAGAATTTGGGATTACTATACCTTACATTTACTTCAGACTTGTAGAAAGAGGGGACGAAAATAATTAATGTAAGTTGAAAGCCTTTTTTTAGTCTGCCAGGGAGTTTAGAAAATTTTTTCAAGGATAAGTAAATCTTTAAAATACGTGAACGTAAAATTGATGCTATTCTACGCATTTTTGCAACGTAAATTAATTATTTATTGTTTTTAATTCATTTTCATTCAAGATATTAAGGGATACATATACAGTTAATATGAATTAATTTTGTTACAACAGAACTACCTGCTGGTCAGTTTCTGACCACCAAGTAGTCAGAGAAGAAAGAAAGAGGCTGCTTAGGAAAAAATTAGAAACTTCCCTCAAATCTTTCCTATGCAAAAGAACATCAGAGCAGCCGCTTTCTTTCTCCTGACAACTTCTCTGACTACTTGGTGGTCAGACTGTTTGGAAACTGACCAGCAGGTGACGTTGTAAACAAAATTCATTCATCTTAACATTACATGTATCCTTTAATAACTTGAAATTAAAAAAGAATAAATAATGAATGTACATTGCAAAAGTTCTTATAATAGCACTGTTATCATTTTCATATTCACTTTTTTTTAAGATTTACCTATCCTTTATATTATCCATTATATATACTTTTATATATATTCTGGATAATGTGCCTCCGGATAATGGATCCCATACCTATATACATATATATACCTGTATATATATATGCAGGTATCCAGTGAACAAATACACTCAGAGACCAAACAAAGTGGGGGCTAAATTGGGTGCATTGCAGTGTGGTGGTTGCACTAATAACAGGTGGAACATTTTATCATCCTTATAATGGCAAAGCATAAAACATTAAACATTCATTGACGTGTACATCCAGGAATGTTGTATACATCATTAAATACTCTTGCAGGCTTGTGTATTGTGTATAAATCTGTAGACAGCTCTAAGAAAGCATCAGTATGCACTGTGCCTCTATTAGGGTGGGTCTGGAAACTTAAACCAAAAAGTACTCTAAACAAGACATATCAGCAACTAGTGACATAGCAATGGCTACAAGCCAAACATTCAATAACATCTTTTCAGTGTATGCCATGGACCACATTTCCTGTATGCACTTATGAGGGTGGTTATACTGTATATGTTGTGAATTGTTGCTGGTATGTTGGCCTTGAAAAAGGTCCCAATGGGGATCGAAACGTCACATCGGTTATGCATACAAATAACACTTTTTGTCTAAAGAAAATTCCAGTGTTTTCTATATATGTATTTTTTACCTTACACCTGGGCTGTTATTTAAAGCAGACTACTCAACAGACTGTATGCATATATATATTAATCTTATATTGCATCTAGCTCAGAACAATTTTGCAGGAGCGGAAGGGGCACATGACGAAGCGAGAGTAGAGGAAATGTTATGGGGTGTAGAGAGATGCATTATGGGATTTGTAGTTTGGGATAGTAAGGAAAATGGGTGGGGCTAAGGCTACAAATAGGGCTGGAAAAATACAGGATTCTGCAATACCTGTTGTCTGCACAGGAAGGAACAACATCCCGCCCTTTTGAAATGGGACTGCTTGTTATTTAGGTATGTTGCAGCTTTGGCTTAGTGGGGCTGCCCTACTGGGTTAGCCAAAATGGGGGGCTGGAAGGAAAAAGTAAGGTTGGTTGGATAGGCCTGGAGCAAGGCTTAGGGACAAGGAGACACTGTAAGTGAGGAAGTAGGTGGCGGAGTCTTAGCCTTAAGCTGGCCATAGACGTAACAATTACGATCTTTCTCTGAATCGTCAAATATACAGGTAGAAACAATAGAATTCTACTTGTATCTGACGATTCAGCACTAACAATGGCCGATGTTCAGGGAGCTTTCAAAGGCATCCGATCAAAATTTTCCGTCCAGCCCGATCAACCAGCCGACCGATATCTTAATCTTCTGACGATATCGGTCGGCTCATTTCCCACCATACACGCACCGAATATCGTACGATTTGTTTCGTACGATATTATCTGTGCGTCTATGGCCACCTTTAGGCAGGTTTTTGAGTAAGGTTTTGAGTAGGCGGGTTTTTGCGTAAGAAGGGAGTGGTATGTTATTGTAACAATTGTAAAATGTTATATGCAGCCTTTAGCGGATATTTGGTTTTATCCAGATGTCAAAGTGTTATTCAGTGTTACTATCTTATGTTGGTATGTTTTGGAGTTAATGAATAATAAATTAATGCAAATGTTATTTAATAAAACAAGCTGCAGCCTTTTCACCCAACAGATCTGTGAATTACATGTGTTTATGGGGTTTGGGGGGTTGAATTGAAATCGAAGCATACTCTAGTCATGTTCAGTGTCCCCTTCTTAAACAGAATTTAACAATACCAGCTCCAGTTATTGACTTGTTGATGCATTGGTTAATGTACAAAAATCTATTAGCTTCAGCTCATGCTGGAAGATACTTCCCTGTGCTATATAACTTGTTGAACGCCAGCCATTTTTATTTAACAGATGACAATATTTGAAGACCTCCAGAAATTGTGATATTGTGTTCTGCCAATGTGACATTTTTAGAAGGCTGATCCAGGCAGTAAATTAATTGATCAGTGGTCAAGGGTTTTATCCTCCTTTCTTTGTTGGCTTTCCAGAGTTAAACAAATGTGGTTTGTGAGAATTGATTGAGTAAAGTCTGTCTTTGCGAAAACATTAATAGACATAACTATTGCTTAAAATTCAGATGCCCTCCCCTGGGAGAATTGGGATGGAGTTTGAGAATTATAAATATAGTCAAGTAAGGGTCATGTACAGTATAAGGGAATGTACAGCAGTCTGGGAGAAACAGACTTTGCAGGGCAATATTATTTATATAAAGAAGAGTGATCCTACTATGATCCTTAAACTTTTGATATAATAGAGTTCTCAGCAAGACATCAATATAAATGTAGCTGCTTGGTACAAGCCAGTGCCAGGCCAGGCTGGTTGGGCCCCTAGGCAACCTAGCTGGCCATGAACAAGCGCTAAGTATGTGGAACACTGAGTATGGGGAGTGCTTATTAAACAGTACCTAGTTGGGGGGACAAGAAACTAAGTATGCAGTGTAAATCATGTGACATTGCATGTATCATCATATAATTTGCAGTTTCTGTAGCTTCTTCTGATTAATTTCCTACTCCTGCCTGCAAATGATTTACAAAGTGGAAAGGTGACCATATACGGACACATTTAAGCTGTTGGTGTAGGTTGCTTAGATTAATTCACAGCTTCTCTCCCTATGTACAGGGCACTCTGATGGGTTTCCCCAACTGATACCTGGCCAAAAATAATCCAGATGTTCATCAGCCAGGTTTGATTTTCCAGCTGGATAGGGGACAGTTTTTTAATGCGGTTTTCGCCCCAACAGCACCTATTCCCTTCATTGTAATACAATCGTTTGGCCCTAGGGCAAACAATCCAAGTAACTCAATATCACCCAACTTTGGTTGACATATCTGGGGAAAGATGCTTGGCAACCTTGCCAAACAAGTAGATTTTATATTTCATTGCCACCTTAAGGAAGGCTGGTGTTTTACAAGGAAGGTTGGAAGACAAGGAAGATAATCTTACAGGTCAGAGAACAAGCATAGAAGGAGAGCTTGTGGATCTCATTGAGCGAAACCTATTGACTCAGTGTGAGTGTCACTTCAAAGTCAGCAAGTAAAAGGACCCATAAACATTGTAACAGGAGTGTGGATCAAGATATTGGAGAGCTTGAACCAGTCAGGGGTGACATTGCAGGGATGAAGCAGTGCTTGATTAGGTTTTTGTTTGACTTTCAACTATATTATGCAAAATTGTGGCATGACTTCCCTCTGCTACATCATAACACTCAAAATCATGTAAAAATGGAGCTATAAAACAGTAATATGGCCAATGTCACATGACACATTTTATGCTGGCAGTATAAGAAAACCCTGATGTTACCTGCCATTTAAACAAAGATAAGAGATCCTCTGCAATCATCCTTTCATCAATATAATGACATTGAAACATTTTGTGTATTTAATCCATTTAAATACATGGAAGCTAAGTCTCACAAAAATCTATGATTGGCCTGAAAATGCACATTTGCTCAATTTCTATCAGATAAAGGATTGGGGTAATGGCTGATTAATTATTGATGATTGTTTTAATTTATTTTAGAATTGTTTTATGAACTAAAGTGTGGCCTGGACAAATCTGGAGAAACCTCTGCTCTGCCCACACACTTCCCTGAAACCAGGAAACCAGACGCTGCAGGGATGTAACCTTAATCCAATAAACCCAGGTCCCAAGCATTTTGGATTATAGATTCCATAGCATATACTTTGTTTCCTATATTCACTATTTGACCAGGAGGGGTAACTACAGAGGAAGGAGATCCTGCAGCTGCAGGAAGACCCAGGAGGTATGAGGGCCACATGACACCATAAATAATGAACAATTTCAACATATATTGTGTACAAGTCAGGGGGGATATATCGTGGATGGCAGATATGTATCCCCCTTTAGGTTCTGAGCCATCCCTTTATGAGCGACCCTTTTAAGAAGCACCAGAGGGTTAACCTGCCTGTGGTGTGGGTTGGACATTCAAAGAATGTTTTAAGGGAAGTGAGTAGGGGAGTGAGTATCAGGTATGAGAAGAGGTAGGAGATGCCTGGGTTTTGACCTGCTGAACTGACAGAGACCAAGCCTGTTTAGTCTTTTGGGGGCACTGAACGCTAAGACCGCTGAATTAAGCTATTTTGTGTATTGTTGGATTTTTTGTTGCTGAGTGAAGCTGTCTTTTCTGTTGCCATTGATTGCTGCTGGAGGCCTTTTGATTTAAAAATAAATTGACTATTTTTCCTTTCACTTTGGAGTGGCCTGCATTTATGCATCCCCTAACCTTCACAAACTGGTGAAAAAAGGACAACCTCCGGGTATGTCGGGGGCCCTAAAATTAATTTGCTGTGTGGCCCAGTAACATCTAGTTACGCCACTGGTCGGGCCTGGAGGGATTTCTACTTCCAAAGCAAACAAACTGCCATGTCCTTTTCTATAAGACATGATTATCTCTGTATTACAAGCACCCTTACTGTATAATGCACATATCTCTATTATCATTCATGCAGAAGAAATTGCCATGCAAGCAATGGGTGTGAAACAATGAAACATAAACATGTGCATGCAGGATACTGAATATGCCCTTACTCTAAACTACAGTGACGTCTCTCCATCCCCCCTGAGATTCTGGGAAAGCTAATTCTATCTCTCTGGTACAGTTAAAATCAATCATTCATAGCTACGGTGCAGTTTAGAGAATGCAGGGCAAAGGAAGGAGAAGACATGAAATGTTCCTACACTTTTTAGTCTTTTAAAGGAACTAGAATAAATCTGCTTACTTTGTGTGGGAGTAATATCAGGAAAGCCCTTGTGGGCTCAACTCCAGCTGGGAAGCTTTGGTTCTCTTACACCACAAGTCTGCAGGGACCAAGCCGCTAGAGTATTTTCCATAGGGGACTCCGATGATACAGAAATATCTTATGTGCCCTCTCCCACATTTATAATGAGTCACTGTGGTTCTGGCGTAGGGTTGCAAGCAAGCCTGCCAGCAGGAGTAGGAAACGTCTGCAGATGAAGGGTTAATTGCCTTGTGAGCTAGACTCTTGCTCGTTAGCCCTGGTTGCTGAAGCAGCCCAAGCGTGGGTGGGGGATGAGGGGGTGCTGTAGGGGGATTTTAGTAGATGGAAATGTTTCCTATGGCTCCTGTTGCTGTGGCAACCACGGCTCAGTATGTACGTGTTCAGAATGGATGCATGAGGACCACATCTCTTCGGTCAATACCTGCAGTATCCCAACACATACCACGTAGCATTAACTCCAGCTGCACTGTCAGAGATGGCTGGAAAGCCTGAAAGAGGCATTTGACGACTGGTCTACATTTTTAAATGTATTCTTGTGAACTGTGCTTCCTTTTCGATTTTTGCTATCAAACTCCTACAGTGTGTATTCTATATATCAATATATTCTGTTAGTGCACTTATTGTAGATGTCCATCTTCTGAGGAGACTATTCTTTGCTGGTATGAAAATAATAGGATGTCCAAAAAACGCACTGGCAATTCAATTCAGGATAGGAGTGCAACTTTCCCTGATCAGGTCACAAATATCCTGATATATCGACTTTAGATTATTGAAAAATTGTAGAACCACTGGTACTTGTAACTGGCAAATAAAAGAACAACCACAGCATTAATATGCCGAGTGCTCTCCTCTTTGCTTGTTTGGTTTCATTGTATTTGTCCGTTTCTGGGGGAGCTGGAATCTTTATCAACCAACTAAGGGCATATTAAAAAATACAACATACATAACAGCTGCTGGGGAGGCTTCAAGGTATTTCTAAAGCTTTGGGTGGCATGTATACTCTAGTTATAGGTATTTGACACAGAGATGTGATGAGTAACAGCTTAGCAGGATACCACTGTGGGGTTGGTCTCACTATAGGGTGACCCAAAGCAATGGTTTGAGGAGGTCCAACCTGAAAGCCAAGCAAGCTCTGCTAGATGGAAGCGCTGTTTGAAACTATTAGAATGAGATAGTTTATTGACTGGTTATGAATGGCAGTCTAGCGGATAACATAATTACCATTGTACCATAAGTACAACTTCGTGATGAACTAAGGAGGTCCCATACTAAATGGGCTTTAAAAGTGTGCCTGAACAAAAAGTCTGAAACCCTTTGCTCGAAAGCCTGCAGACAGGTGGTCAGAGGTGTAAACATGACTTTTGGGTAGCTGTCAGAGCAGAAGTGAAATGATTTATTTAAAAAATGTACTGGGTGCTACTTCCCAGGAAGACACTTGGGTAGTGTGACTACAAAAGAGATACTATGAGAGTGGTAGTAGTGGAAAGGTACATGGGGTCCTCTGCTGACTTTGTCCAACTCTGGTGAGTACCTTCTGTCTGGAAGAGAACCCATCTTCTTATCAAGCCATAGATTTTAACCCCTTTATAGTTTAATAGGTGCAACAGAATAATATTTTCCTACAGACAAAATGCTACACTTAAACTTTTGAATTTCACATCCAGCGTATTTCACACCTACCCTTGAAGGAAACAAGGGTAGGCAACCAGTAGCGATTGCCTCTGTACATGAAATATAGAATATAGACAAATGTAATTATGTATATGCTGCATTTCTGCTGTCTGTGCATTGCTGGAAATAAAGGAGTATTTCTTTCAAATTTAACTGCCGTTTATTAGCAGAGCAGTAATGCATCTTTAGGGATCGGATCAGAAATCAATGTTTCCAGTGCTAGTTACAGTGCTGACTGCTGAACACTTACTGTGGGGGTCAATGCTTTCCCCCCAGCGCCCGTGCCTTATGCAGCTCTACCTGTAATAAAGTAATTTTCTTTTCAAAGCTGTCTCTCCCTCCCAATTGTAATATAGAATACAAGGCCATAATTTATCTCTTCTCACTCAAACTGCAGTTGAATGTGTGTGCAGAATGCAATGCAGGCGCCAGAGCTGGGGTGAGCAATGAGCATTGGTCTTGGTATGAAAGTGCTATACCCCAGGTTGTTAGTCATGGTTTATGCATGAAGGTAAAGGTCCATTATACATCTAACTTTATTTCTAAATGTTTTTACATCTGTTTCATGGACATTTATAATCATTTCACTCTTTGAGTTCCCTAGTTCCCCAGTGTCACACTTGTATATGCCTCTGTTGGTTGCTGTAGGGCCTGGCCAAGCTGGCTGGGAACACTACGAAAACCCAGCTAGCCAATTCACCCCCCATGCATGTGCAAGCGTGAGTCCATACAGGACTTCATGTGTACACACGCAACTATGCTACAGGAAGAAGAGCAGGCAGCAACCATGAGGAGACAAGGGTCAAGACTAGGGGTAAGTGATGGAAGAGATACGTGCCTAGGCCCTAGTTTCTGGTTGTCTGGTCACAATCTTCCCTATCATCAACCATAGCCCTCCTGTAGTGCTATAACTACGATATATATCGACAAGAGGCCAGATGGGATTGGGCTTACATCAGTGGGGGAGTAGAAAGCAAGAGGTGGTCTGTAGGGACAAGCAATTTATTTTCTGATACAGATTTGCAGCAATATTATCATTTTTGTGAGTGGTGAAAATGATTTGCAATTTTTTTTTATAAAGAAGAGATCATGGGGTAACTTCTGCACTGATTGCTGTGGCCCTTTCATAAGTACATCTGCAGTGATCTCCTCCTACAGGTAAGACACAAAGTTATTTTACTATAACATCCTTCAGTGCCTTCACCCTTATCCAGTAATTCATTACCCAGAATGTTCAGAAATAAAGGAAGGCCATTTTTAAAAATTTTAAATTTATGAAAATTAGTTACTTTTTGTTGTATGAGCAGCAATCAACATGACTTTATGAAGGATATGTCAGACAAATTTGATTGCTTTTTGTGATGAGGTAAGTAAGATGCTGGACTGTGTGTGGGGGGTGGGGGCAGTAGATGTGATCTATTTTGCCCCACAAACGGCTGCTTTTTAAACTAAGGTCTGTTGGGCTTAATGAAGTCGTTTGCACATGGATAGGGAACTGGCTACAGGATCAGGAACAGAGGGTGGTTGTTAATGGTACATTCTCTGCTTGGAGTAAGGTTCTTTGTGGGGTCCCTCAGGGCTCGATATTGGGTCCACTTTTATTTAACTTGTTCATTAATGACTTAGAGGAGGGTGTTGTAAGTAATGTGTGTAATCAGTGTTTGCAGATGGCACAAAACTATCCAGCCAATAAATTCCATAAATGATGCAGGATCCTTGTAACAGGATCTTGACAAACTGGCAATCTGGGCAGCTAAGTGGCAAATGAGATTCAATATTGATAAATGTAAAATCATGCACCTGGGATGTAAAAATATCCAAGCCATTTATACCCTTAATGGGACTGCACTAGGCAAATCCATTATGGAAAAGGACCTTGGAGTCCTTGTAGATGATAAACTTGGCTGTAGCAAGCAGTGCCAGTCAGCAGCATCAAGGGCAAATAAGGTCTTGAGCTGTATTAAAAGGGGCATAGAGTCACGGGAGAAGAAGGGTCATTCTTCCACTATATAGAGCACTTGTAAGACCCCAACTAGAATATGCCGTACAGTTCTGATCTCCATCACTCAAACAGGAAATTATTGTATTAGAGAGGGTACAGAGAAGGGCAACTAAGTTGGTAAAAGGCATGGAAACTCTTAGCTATGAGGAAAGACTGGCCAAATTGGGGAGGCTTCAGATGGGGTTTTTTGCCTTCCTCTGGATCAATTCGCAGTTAGGCAGGTTAAAAAAGTTAAAAGGTTGAATCTGATGGACATGTGTCTTTTTTAGGCAAAACTTACTATGTATGTTTTTTCTTTATAATAATAAAAGTAGATGCTAAGTGATCCTAATTAAGCTGTGTAAATGCATACTGTAGTGGTGACAAAACAATCATTTTGGGTTTATTTAATGTTTACATTAAATTAATTAAGACACCCTTATCTGAAAAACCTTAGTTCACAGCCATTACAGATAATAGATTCCATACCTGTACAAAAAAGTACAGTATAGTATAGTAGGGGGTCTTCTTAGAGACCAATCACTCTGGAAGCAAATGGAATATGCCTATTTTTGAAGAAGTCTGGAGACTTCCCTTACATATATTGCCACTGGGTACCTAAAATGATTTGGGCTAGATATATTGTAATTTGGCCCCTGACCTCGGCTTACTGACAACAGCCCTGAGCGTTAGGTGTGAATCAGTAGAAAAGAAGAGAAGGGGCTTTAAGGACATCTTTATGGTTCAGATCTTAACTGCTAATGTGTTGAGGTCCCCTTGGGCTGGTAAAGGACCCCAATCATAGTTCTCCTTGTAAGCCGATGGCCCATGGATTTTCGCAAAGGTGATTGCATTGAAAATTAAAGGTGCTTAGCAACTGAAATTTGTATTTCACTCACACACTTCCTCCAAGGGGCAGATTTACGAAATTCCCGTGAATAGATCGAAGTTCAATCGTACTATGGGAAGCCCCCCATAAGCTTTTTTTTCTCTCACCTGCTCGAAAATCATTCGTACGATCGAACGACTCGATCGTTTGAATTGTACGATTTTTTTTGTGAAATTGAAGGATCGGTATTCGATCGTACAATTTTATCGAGGGATCGAATATCGAGGAAAAAATAGCCTAAAACTATTCAATAAGCAATCGATAGTCAAAGTCGAAGGAATTCGAGGATTTTTTGGGGAATAATAGTAAATCTGCCCCCAAGAGTAAGAAAATGTATGCACAGTCCTGAAAGGATGCTATGAAACTGTTAGCACTTGTAGGGGCAGATTTACTAAATTCACATGAGGGAGTCGAATATTCGATCGAATTTTCAAAAAGATTCGAATTCGAATTTCGAATATGCAAATTAGGCAAATTCGACCAATTTTAATAAAATTAAATTTTTTTTTTACCTCCCCACTATTCACAAGGTTGAATTTTTTTTAGTGTTACAAGGCCTCATTTATTTACCCTATGGATGCACGTGTTGGATAGGGTTGCCACCTTTGGTGGGGTGGGCTTTTGATGTTGCAGAGTGCACCAGAGATGTTATACAGCAGGGCAGTGGCATGGTAAGCATAGATTGGCTGAACACCCTATCAATCTAGGAGTAACCTGCCTTCCTACTTTGGAAAACCTGGCAGGCAGTTTTGACCTGTGCAACCCTTCTGTAAACCGTGCTGTCAGTCTCAAAACAGACAGATAGCAACCTATTGCCACTTGTCCCCCACAGGACCTATATAAAAGCCCTTGGCTTTGTGTAGCCTGAAAATGGAAACATGGGGCTTTGAAAATGAGGCATAAAGTTCCAGACGTTAGTGGGAGGTTGCTGCACAACCAGGCTTTCAACTGTTCATCTTTAACATGACCTTATTCCTCCAGCATTGCCCTATTCACTATGCAAAAAGACCCACCTAAGAAATTCTCTTTATGCCTCTTTAATGGGAAACTGCCTTTCATAATTTGAATTGTTATTCATGTTGTTATTAAGAAAAGAAAGCCGAAAGAATGAACAGAAAAAAATACCAGTATGAGGTGAAAAAAGGAGCAAAGTCTTGGTGCCGTGATACAAATAAAAGGGGCAAAGTGAAGAATTTAAGAAGCAGAGCACGGCTGCAGTTTGCTATTAAGGAAGTATATAGGATTGTGATTGATCAAACCTTTACGCATGCTTAATAAGCCATGGCTGCTGATGTAAGAGAGAAAGGGGAGGGGAGTTTAGAAGCTCACAGAGGAAATAAAGTGTAATAGCATATTGAAAACTGTTTTTTAGCCTGAATATTTAAATTAAAAAAACCTTTAGTTCATTGTTTAATAGACGCATCCTGCTGAGACAAGTACAGTGTGAAGATACAGTTCTGCTCAGCCGCCATACATCATTGCGGCATGTAAACTGGGACAAGGGAATTAAAAAAAAAAGAAAAAAAAAAAGAAAAACATGAAGAGAAATTACTAAAGATTTAAGGAATACAACTATGGATAAAAATTGCAGCTAGGGTGGAATTACTGGAAAAATGCCTTTTTATTTATTTTTATGTTTATGTATACATAGAAAAATACATAACATTTGCATTGAAATATAATGTATAATATTTTTATACAACTTATATTCTACATTTAGCCTTTAGATCTAAAGCATGTTCCCTTTGCATTGCATTCATACCCATATTGCACGTCCAGCTGAGGATCTGCGATTTCACAGAGTCAGCATATTTTTATTCAGATTTTGTTATTTAGAATGATGTATGTGTGGCATTTGTTCCACCTCTGACCTTTCTTCCACCATTAATCAATGCAGAGAGTAACCGTGCGGAACTACTGGAGGATTTGCCAGACACTATAATTGAATGCAGTAATGGCCTCATCACTTACTTCCATTCTCTTTATTTTGCGCTAAATTCATCTCCAAGTGAAATGGTGATACCAATAGCCATTTAGCAGAGAGGAGAACTTTATTCCTGACATCACCCAGGGAATAGCAATCAGTTAGTGCATTTCATGCTCACCCATTGCTTTGGATTGTGGCTATTTCAGTTAGCGGTGAGCTTAACCCATCCTGTTTTGACCCGGGCAGTGTTAAGGCCTTACCTTCTTCCCCCTCACCTTCCCTGATAATCAAACTTTTTCCCCAATAAAGACACTTGGAGCCCAAGGATGGAATTTAAAGGCCGCAGCTTTATTAACATTAATGAATGTGTAAAACAACACATAACTTTAACATAACAGTAACCCACAGGAATGCTTGCCTAACCGTTCGCTCCACTGAGTGACCAAGCCACTGCCATGCTGGCCAACAGGGCGCTGCCCTTGGATGGGCAAGTGATAGCAAATGGCCTCACTCAAGTTTACCTCCCGGGCCCTTACCCGGAGAGGCACCAACACCACAGCTAGGGGACTACAGCCCCATTACCCCACACTGGCAAGCATTCCCCCGCCTACATTTCCCATCACCAAGTCCTTCTTGACACCCTTTGACCCCATATTCCCTTCCAACAAAAAGGGGCGGGAGGGCGGGTTGTTGATTCTCCAGTGCTGCTTCAGAAAATGGCTGCCCCTGCTGGTTTCTACTGGATACACCTTGCCAGGTAATCCCTCCTTAATCGCAGCCCTACCAATCCAAACTGCCTACCTGACTCTGGCCCTGCCTAACCCGGCCAAAGCTTCCCTCCCTCTATTTTTCTAGTCCGGGAAGCCCTATTCTTCATGTTATATCACAATGTACCTTTATTTGGGCAACAACAGAAGTCTTTAAGCAAAACTGGCAACAGCACTGCATTTTTCACAGCACAGGTAGATCAAATAATAATTATATGCAGTAAGACATACATATGGAGCAAGTTTTAATGGCTACTCAACACAATGCAATATTTAATTTAATGGAATGGTTGTGTCATGTAGTAAAGCATTATGCCAAATGCATTATGGTAGCTCCAGGTCCATCTATATAATTCATGTGATCTCCAGATAAACCATTGAAGCTCTTTGTTCCCTCTAGTGTAGATGTGCACATGTGGATGATTAAGGCTATTGACCACCTGAGGCAGAGACTCACATTAGCCAGATGTTTCTTTAAAAAATTGCCATCTTACAATGATTAGTCAGTGAGGGTCACAGACCCAGCAATTGCTAGTGTTCGGGGTTACAAAGGGCCCAGCTGGGTTCATGACAGATGCCCAACCGTAGTATATGCCTGTAAACCTGATCATCTTCCCCAAGACGCAGAGAGGCCAGACAAGTTTTATAATTTGGGCCTTGTAACATATAGTCTTGCTGTATTAATATTTATATATGTTTACTATTCATTTATATAAAAAGGGAACAATGTCCATTACAAGAATTTTTTGGGGCACAGTGTTCAACAGAATTATTCATTGATATTATTGTGAGAGACAGAAACAAGCTGCAGTCAACTAGTTTACAGCATGAAGAGCTTGGAAGATCCTGCCTGAAGTTGAACCAGTGACCTGGCATTTCATGCCATCTGCATTGCCTCTACTGTATATACAGATAAGGTACTGGTCCACCACTTCTGCTATCCTTGTATGTGCAGATAGGCATGGCTTATTTCACCTCTTGCTAATCTGGCCACAGGGGATCATTGTAAGCCATTAGTCTATATAACCCCATGCTCTGCACTGACTCATTGCCCAATGTAGGTCTATTCTGAGATAGTTCCTGGGATGAGCTCTTGATCTTATTTGCTCTTCCTGAACCTTGTCTGTCATTGACATTTGCACACGAAGTTAGAGTGCTCACCTGAAACCAATAGACCCTTTCAGGTGCCAGGTGCTGACACAGTCTGTGAGACCCCCTGCTCAGGGTCAGAAAGTCATAGAAATTCAAGAAAACTGTAGCATACTGGTCCAATTTGTGGTGCAAGTAGGGTTGCCACCTTTTCTTGAAAAAAAATACCGGCCTTCCTATATATTTGTATTTTTTTCCTATTAATAACATTGGGATCAACCATCAATAATATCGGTCAGGCCGGTACAATACCACAAGAAATGTACCTGAAATGCCAGGGCCTATTTTAATTCTCAGTCCGGACCTTGGTCCTCCCCCAAAATGTTACATGCATTGACACAATAAATGCACAGGTTCTCCCTACTTCACCTGCCTATGTGTGCATGGTATTCTCTCTTACAGTCTATATTATGACCTGCCAGTGACTGAGAGCTATGGTTCCACAACATCCACAGTACTGATGCCTAAGCCTGTTCTAACACTTAGCAGTGGTCCAATTTTTTTTGTTCTGCAGCTCGGTGGTAATGTACAGATCATATGCATTCAGGAAGAATTTGTCATTCTATCATGAACATTATCCCGACTCCTCGCGGAGCAGCTATGATTTATTCTGATATATAAAGGGTGTATTTCCAGTCTATCCCTTGCCTATTTCCAGTCACAACCCTCTCCCTAATAAATTAACAATCATTTCCACCTGCCACACTGCAGTTCTGATGGCAGCTGTCCAGCAAACCATTCCGAAGACCTATCATCCATTGCCAATAAGGAAACCAGATGCCATTCCAAAGATTTGGAAGCAATAATAGTAAATGCCCTCAGCTTATCCCCAGACCGAGATATTGATCAGGATGACATTGTGTCTTTGCACTAAAGTCTGGTTATTTTGCAAAGGATTATCTTATTCAATGAATCCCTTATCAACCACAAAGTCTTCTGGATTAGGGCCAGTGATATTGTAATTGGGACCAGCTAACTTGCATTCTTGCACTGCATCTAAATCATTTGAAGTGTTTGTACCCAGAACCATGCGTAGGTTTTTAGATGCCTGCCAAACATTATAGTTGTGTCTGATCTTCTGTAATATTTAAATAGAAAGAGAAGTATTGTAATGTTATTATATTATTATTATTATTATTATTATTAATGTTATTATATTATTATTAATGTTATTATTGTTGCCACTTGCCATAGAGTCAATTTAAAGTAAGCAATCCTAATGGCTTTGAATGATTTCCTTTTATCTGATTCGTGCTAAATCCTGTTGTTGGCAAAACCATCCTATTTTTTTTAATACATGTTTTTAAGTAGACTTAAGGTATGGTAAGACCCCTTATCTGCTTCAGTTGTATCACTACCAGCACTCTTGCAATTGCCATTGGCATCTGATTTTCTGGGTGCAAGTCTGAAGCACCTACTGATGCAACCCAATGTAGGAAACCTGAAAGTACCTACAAATCCATGGTTGAGGTAGCTCTGTGTTTCACCTGCATCAATAAAAGCACATGTGCCCCATGCATCAGAAGAGTCGAATCGGAGGCATCAGCTCAACTATGTGGAAATGTAAGGACCATGTTTGGGTGCAAGTACCTTTAATTACAGTAATATTGCCAACAGACACACAATCTTGCATACATTTTGGCACACCAACACCTGCCTTCACCTTCTTCTAGTTGTTTTGGGAATAGGAGGGAGTTCTGTGCCCTGCACATGTCTTATTCATCAAAATCCCATTCTATTAGGAAAGGGGGGATTTCTAAATCTTCCTGTCTGTGCATGGGTTCAGGTGAAGAGTTCTGTATCCTGCTGCCTGTGTATTAGGATAGAATGAGAGTACTATTATGTTTGATTAAATGTACTGTGAGTTTGGGGAGGGGGCAAGAAGGTCATTACTTGGTTTCTCTGAGAGCACAAGGAGAGTGATAAACATGGTCTTACAGCCTGGCAGTAGACTTTGCTACATCAGCTGATCTGCTCAAGTATTCTGTGCCACATCCTTGTTTTGCTTTCCTTTTATCTGCAGCATTAAAAAGTCTGAGCTTGCTGCTATTATCCCCACACGAAGGGAACATAACTGTGCCATAAACCTGCTCCCATCTACGTGCTCCTACTCCCAATTTCTGCATCTCCTCTGCATCGCTCCCAGTTGTTCACCATCTCCTGGCTCCCCTGATGCTAGGTGCCATAAAGCCCCCTCCTTCCCCGTGCCCACAAACTGCCTGTGAACAGATGCTGGGAGCTTTCACAAAGTCGACGGCACAATTACAAATCTCCAAGTCCCTGTATAACTGGTAAGAGACGTGAGGAGCATGGACAAATGGAGGACTGCAGAGTCTGTCCGGCTGACGGAGTGTTTATCACATTGCACCTTCCATCTCCCTCCTATGATTTGTATTAAGGGATTCCTTGATCTGTTACAGAGACAGAGAAGAGCGAGTGCCTATTAATTCAGCACATATGGGAGAAAGTTATCTCTCTGCAACAGCTCCTCACTTCTCCAGGATAGAAACATAATAACATATGGGTCATTGTGTGCCTACAGTGGCCAGAATAAAGCACCCGAATATTGCAGGAGAACGGCTGTTAGGCCACTAAGTAACACCACCGATTCATTGCAAAAAAATGACAAATTCATCCAGGTTTGGCACAAATCTGTCAGAGCTGAACATTAGTGCTGCTTTTAGCATAGAGAAGAGTGGGCATAATGCCCTGCACCTCCAGCAACAAGGGGCCTTGACCTGAAAAAAAATATTACAAAAAA
Source organism: Xenopus borealis (assembly GCA_024363595.1). Lineage (NCBI taxonomy): Eukaryota > Metazoa > Chordata > Amphibia > Anura > Pipidae > Xenopus > Xenopus borealis. The sequence goes on along the minus strand of CM044446.1, from coordinate 87,723,527 downwards.
GACAGATGATAATGGGACTGATTTACTAATACAGGGGCTAAACTGAACCAGTGCAATTGCCATTAACAACCAGTCAGCAATTTGTTGGAAAAATAACTGTTGTAATGCAATTTAGCACCTGGGTTAGGAAATCAACCCCATATATGCAATCAGACATGTCCAAACTGTGACCCTGCAGCTGCTGTTATACTACAACTCCCAGCAGTTGCCCAAAGCCAGAGGAAAGCAGAACTGATTTCAGAGAATATGTCGGTCCCTGTGCCTTTTTGTGTGAACCTAGTCTTCCTACCATTATAACAAGGCTAGAAGGTTCTAGGTTGTTCATAACACTGCTCTAACACCTTTTACTCACATAAAAGAAAAAGGAGCTTAAGGCAACTGAAACCAAGATACTTTTCTTAATATCATCACAGCTGTCAAATGAATTAATTTCCTTCCAAATGAGTCCTTTTCATTCACAATTTAATCTTATTTAGGAGTTGATAAGCCCCATCACAGAAGGTTGGATTTATGTAAGTGAGGCAAAGAAGAGAGGGTGGGTGATACAAGGGGCACCCTACTACATTGGACCTGATCTCAATACCTCCTACCTGCCCATTAAATACCCTGAAGATGCTTGGAATACGGTTCTTAGTGGGCTCCCTCAGGGCTTGGTATTGGGCTCACTTTTATTTAATTTGTTCATTAATGACTTAGGGGAGGGTAGTGTAAGTGATGGGCAAATTTATTCGCCTCAGGTGAATTTGCGGCGTTTCTATTCGCCAATTTTTTTTTGCGAATTTCTCAGGGCATTTACGAAACAGCGTAAAAAAACACCACCATTGTCTAGTATTGGATGCCAACGTCCGTTTTTTGACGCCTACAATGTGCACCAGAATCCAAAAACAGACGCCTGCAGCTAAGTGGCAGCTAAGTGGCAAATGAAATTCAATGTTGATAAATGTAAAGTCATGCACTTGTGTGTAAAAATATCCAAGCCACTTATAGTCTTAATGGGACTGCACTAAACAAATCCATTATGGAAAAGGAGCTTGTAGATAATAAACAGCATTCAGCAGCAACAAGGGCAAATAAGGTCTTGAGCTTTATTAAAAGGGGCCTTGATTCACAGCAGGAAGGGGTCATTCTTCCACTTTATAGAGCACTTATAAGGCCACATCTAGAATATGCCGTACAGTTTTGGTCTCCCTCACTCAAACAGGACATTATTGTATTAGAGAGGGTACAGAGAAGGGCAACTAAGCTGGTAAATGGTATGGAAAATCTTAGCTATGAGGAAAGACTGGCCAAGCTGGGGATGTTCATGCTGGAGAAGAGGCGCTTAAGGAGTGATATGATAACTATGTATAAATATATAAGGGGATCAAATAATAATCTCTCTAATACTTTATTTACGAGTAGGTCTTTCCAGCTGACACAAGGTCACCCATTCCATTTAGAAGAAAGAGCTGTGAAGATGAGAAATTCTCTCCCTGAATCAATGGTACAGGCTGATACATTAGATTTAAGAAGGGGTTGGATGGCTTTTTAGCAAGTGAAGGAATACAGGGTTATGGAAGATAGCTATAGTCCAAGTTGATCCAGGGACTAGTCCGATTGCAGTTTTGTAGTCAGGAAGGGATTTTTCCCCCTCTGAGGCAAATTGAAAAGGTTTCAAATGTTTTTTTTTTTTTTGCCTTCTTCTGGCTCAACTAGCAGTTAGACAGGTTATTTATATTTATATAAAGGTTGAACTTTTGCTCTTTTTGTCTTTTTCCAATCTAACTTACTATGTTACTATGTATACTTTATGCATTAAAATATTTTTTAAGATCCTTAAACCTGATTTGCAAGCTCAGACTGAAATTGTAGATTAATAAGGATCCAACTGTTCCCTTTATATTGTTGGGCTCCTCCTGAGCCCCTGAGTTTATTAATTTGCTCCAGGGCTGCCTCATATGACCAGAGGGGAGAATTAAAGCAGCCTAGTTTGTCTCACGATGTGACTTAATAAAGTCAACAAGACACCAGGAAATAGTTTTCTGTCACAAATTGGTTTATCATTGCTTTGTAGATAGAATGATAGAAGGAAGTAAGCAAAGGGAGCAACACTTTTACTCATAATTAATGTAGGGCAGGGGAAATACCATACTCCCACATATGGACTTGTTCTTCTGGGATCTATGTTCAGTCATGTCCCAATGCTGCAGTTCCTGGTCCCTTACACCAACTGTGAAGTATCTACCCCATGTAATCATTTGGTTGACATAGACAAGCATGCTATGGCTAACTACACATGGGATCATTTAAAGTGACAGCAGACAAAAATACTACAGCACAAAGGCAGCGGCCCCCAAGGACCGATGTAAAGCACAAAAGGACTGGTGGGGGGCGTAAACTGTGTGTGGCGTGTCAATTTTGTTGTGTCCACGTCAAATTTGGTGCATCCACGTCAAATTTGGTGTGCCCTTGCCGAATTTGGTGCATCTGCGTCAAATGCGGACTCATCTCGGCGGCCAAGTTCAGGAATGTCCGCGGCCCACCAGTTGGGGACCCCTGCAGAAGGGACACAAAACCACATGCATCACAAAAGCGTTGAACCTCATGCCAGTGGAAACAAAGCAGCAATAAATACAGGGTTCTGCAGGTATTCCATTAGTTGGGAAGAGGGCAGACGAGGTGGGGGATTACCTCCAAGCCACCCTCACCCCATAAATGCAGGTCTCCTGAATGCATGCACATCTGTATTCATCTAGGGACTGTAGGCAAGGTACAGAAAACATAGCAAACTGCCACTGTTTTTGTACTTTGCACATTGTGCTGCACTTAATGAATATCCAAAACTATTCCCAAAACCCCCCCCCCCTTCCAAAATAAATGTCCTTAGCTGGAACAAAAATAGGGGCGTGTGGAAGCACTCTAACGGCTCAGTTAGTATATTAAAGTATAATGGAAGTGCTAGTTTTAATGCACATTCCCTAGTCCCTTGTCTCAAAAGTAAGTTTACAAAACAGGGGTTTTTAGTTACAAAGTTATGATCAAAAAGTTGAAATACCATGTCATGGTAAACCCCATATGGCGGTCCCTAACTTGTCTACACATGGTCATAGTATAAAAAGTCTTACTTCTCTGCATAGAAGAATTATTTGTAATCATTGTCGAACCTTGGTTTCAGTATAAAGGATCGATCCAGTATGCGGCTTTTAAGGGAGAGGAGTTGTCCAAACCAAGCCCACCTTGACGTGGTATGGTGGATTTTCAACTTTATGATCATAACTTTAAAACTAAAAACCCCTGTTTTGCAAACTTACTTTTGAGACAGGGGATTAGGGAATGTGAATTTAAACTAGCACTTCCATTATACTTAAATATACTATAACTTATCCTTTAGAGTGCTTCCACACCTCCTCATTTTTCTACACTTAGCTGGAACACTCACTGTTGATATTCAGACTATCTCCAAAAGCTTTATCAGCACAAAACTACTTGTCTGAGGCACTGGTTTTTTATGATAATATAATAATAAAATATGACAATTCTTGACAATGCTATGGTTCCGATTTGGTGGCAGCAGCTTGGGAGAGACCCGTTCCTGCCTTAGCATTAAAATACCCCTAGGCACAAACTAAGGGTTTGGTAAGCTGAATAAGGAAGAAGATGACTGCAGTCTTTGCCTTGCCCACAATACAATGGAACACTTGAAATTGAAATTGTGATGTCAGTACTGAGCCAGGTCTGATGCAAAACTGCCGTGCCCAACTGCAGTTGTGTTTTTTATAATTAAATAGAAGCAAACGCCACTAAATATATTTCAACATCAAGTGGAAAGCCTTCCCAGGAGAGTGTTATAGCAGCAGGTAATAATAACCTTGCTTTTGGAATGAGATGTTGGACACAGATGTATCCAGATATGTTTGGCCTTATAATGCATCCTCGTACCTTAGCCATCCATCAGCAGCTTGAACTACACACTAGAAGATATTTATAATGTGTCTCAACAGGAATAACAAAAATATCATAAAAGGACTAATGTGTCAAAGGGTAAATTCAGAGCTTTGTTGCGAATTAAATTATGGCTGTTGGGGCCTTGCAACTTGCTTTCCAGTAGGAACAAACAGGCCAGATCTAAATTCTAGGACCAGTGGGTACCAATCTGCTGATTAAGCCGCACCAGAACATTGTGCTGACTGTGACTTAAAACATTTAAACTGAACTTGCTGTCATGTTCCACCACTAATGGTTTCTCTGGGATCAATTTGTCTTCCCTGGAAAAACTGCAGTGAACCCTAACACTGACTTGTACAACAAGGGCAAAACTCAAGAGGCCCAGCCACAAGGCAGAAAGCTTTAAATGCATGCAGTAACACTCGAGCACTTTGCACTTGAAAACCCAACCAAATCTGATCAAAATTCTGTTTTCTCAAAGTTCTACCGAACAAAATAACAATTTCAGCTCAATACTGGAGTAGAAATGTATTTATTGTTCGTTACCACTGAGATCTCAACAAGTTCATAGCAATTAGAAAAGTGGCAATGTTTCCAAAATTAACTTTACTCGCTGTTTGCAGGTGATTGGCTAGGGGTGATATTAAAACTGAAGCTTATAGCGATACCAAGGTGAACTGTTTGAATTTGTTTTATTGGACTTTTGTTACTCTCCTGAATGGTGGTTTAGTGAACTCCCTTGACCTACATTTCTTCTGCTGCAAAGACCTATATTGTTCACAGATGGCATACCTCCCAACAGTTTGGAAACAGAAAGAGTGACAAAAAGATTTGCTGCGTGGACCTAGTTTTGTGGCTACACCTCCTAATTACCATGTTCATTTTACAAATGCAGGTTCTGAAAGTTTGAACAGATTTTTGTGGCTTTTATGTGTTATCACAGCTTTGATAAGGAAGGTGAATTGCCCTTTAAGCTTCAAGTCACAGTTCCCAAAGCCACCTGCTTATTTTAAATTGTTACAATTGTTCCCTTGCTTATCTTAAATTGTTACAAAGTATCTAAGTGCACCCACCACTTATTCAGGGCCAAAAGCCAATTGAATTTTAGAAACTTATTATCTTTTTCTGGCTGTTCAGTGCAGGAGATCAAAGAGAACGTTGAGACATTTCGGTAACAATCCATGAGCTGTCAAAATCAGGACTGTCCCTCGAAAAATGAGAAAGTTGGGAGGCATGAGATGGGCATTCTGAATTGCAGATCAGCACTGGAATTGTTTGTTAGATAAGGGCAATCACTCATCACCATTAGTGATGGGCGAATTTATTCGCCAGGGGCGAATTCGCGGCGAATAAATTCGCGAAACGCCAGCAAAAATTTGCCACCGAAAAATGTGCCAAAAAAAACGTCGCGCGTAAACAATTGCGAAAACAATGCGACGCGCACCGAAAGCGACACGTCGGAAACGACGCGACGCGCGTCGGAAACAACGTGATGCGCATCAAAAACGGCGCGCGACTCGTTTCGCAAATTTTTTCGCCAATTCGCTCATTTTTCGGCGAAGCGAAACGCGGGAGATTCGCCCATCACTAATCACCATCTGTCAGTCACAGCATGAGTATTCAGAAAGTTGGGTTTAGAAACTCACAAAAAACACAAACACATTATTTACAAACACAACCAGAGTTCAGCATAATAAAATGGACACAATAATATGCACCTAACTGGGCATCCTCGTCCTCATATAACAAGCAGGCAGTGGTCCTGGGTCTGCAGGTTGCTGATATGGAGAACAAGTGGTTGAGAAGGAGAACAGTGTACCATGCATATTGTACAGGTAATGATTGTAATGGATAGCTTTATATGTATGTAGAAGCTATTTATTTATTTATTTGAATTTTTAGTGCTGTATTTATAGCTCATTATAAAATATGTTTCCAAACTGATGTATGTGGGGTGCATGGCACCTTGTAGCTGTCAGCTCTCAGCAAGTTCACTGCATCACAGTAATACTGGATTGGACGAATACATGTTCTCTATTGAGCAAATGGCCTTCCTTTTTGCACACAAGGTAAAAAAGATTGAGTAATGCAATATTAACGGAGGCAGCCAAGCAATTCCCTACCCTTGGTGTTTGACTGTAATTTTAAACAAGTGCTGTTAAAGTAAAAAGTAAACCAAATGTTATTGCCGGGCCTGTCATTTACCCTTTGCTCTCTCAACCATCAAATGTCAGCACCAGGCCAATTTCTAGTTTATCTTTTGGTGCAATGAAGAGACATTATTTCAAGTCACGGACTTACGTGGCTGTATATTGGCAATGAGCTTACTGCTAGACGTGCATAGCTTAGAAGCACATTTTAAAACATATGCACTATTGGATATGGGGTTGATTTGTAAAGATTCCTGCTTCTGTTTTTCCTCCTGAAAAATTTCCTCCATAGAGGCAAGAGGGATCCCATGATTATAATGGAGCCATGAGTAAAAAGAAAGAAGATTATAGATGCCATTAATATTTGGCTAAAACCCAAGCAATACATGGTCAGAACTAGGCCAGCAAAAAGTTCCTTGCTCGTAAGTCAACTGGCCGCCACTTGTGTTTAAAGGTACACTTACTCATGATGAACAAGCAACACCAAAAACCATCTGCGCTATCCACACTCCTGTTTGTAACACTTTCATCTTTCAAGTACATCCCTTCTATTGGCGGGGCCGCAAGTGTCTAATGAGGTTAATTAACCAGTTGAATGGCACTGGCCTTTAGGGCACACTGTCAAAATGTATTTTTCTATCAATGTAAAGGTTATAGTAGGGTAAGTTCGTGAGACGTAGTGTTCGGCAAAAGCCAGGTGCTTCCTTTCTGCATCGGGGAAGTGGCAACCACAGGCAGCACAGCATTAATAAATAGAGATGGGGAATTAGCATTTAGAGAATTAAAATGCTCTAAATTAATACAGAAAACAATTCTCTATGATTACTAGAAAGTATGATTTTTAAAAAATGTAAAAATACCTTTATTTTTTGAGCTGGTTTTGTCACCATGGTAACAAATACTGTATGTACAGTCTTGTGATTTGTGGGCAACAAAATATCAACCTGCACCTAACGGTAACCCAAGCCCTCTGAACCCTACCTGACCTGGCATGGCTGCTCTATTTATAGACCCAAGCCCAACATGCCCATCTCTGATGTCACAAAAGGAGGCCAGGCAGGTCAGGCACGTGCCTATAAATAGAGGCTGCTGGAGGTGGAAGCCATCAGAGTAAGGTTGCAGTCAGGGAGAGCAGAAGGAAGAACTTAATCCTGTGCTGAATTCGGCCTGAACCTGTACAACTTGCATGGGTTTCAGGCCTACACATCACTAGTATAGTCATGAGAAGTGCTGGTCATCTGGCAGTCAGCAATCTGCCCCTTCACCTGTTGTGGCTTACGGACTCACATTTATTTACCAATTGGTTCTAGTATCTATCATATGGAGACCTATTATCTGTATTGCATTATAAGATATAAAGAAATGCTATTTCTATTCAACAAAACAAAGAAACTAAACAAGAAATTCTTAGTTTCTGTTACAAAAAAATGTTGAGTTAAGAGTAAGTCCAACATGGTCTTAATACTCAGTCAAACTGGTGTTGAGGGACATGAATTTAAAAGCATTATGGACTTAGAATAGTAGGACTCACATATAATGATGGGTGGCAGAAAGTTACCCCTGGTGATTGTATGAGCCAAAATTCCCATATTTTAAGTGCAATTATACTCTCCACACTAGTGATGCAGCAAGGGGGGGCATCAGAAAGGCTGCCTAACGGAAGCAGTGACCCCCTGAAACACCACCACAAGGCAGGGCAGGAAAGAGATGTGAACATTTTCCGGCCAACTAATTTTGTTTTCCGCAGTCCTACATTCTGCACAGGATGTTAAATATTTTATAAACTGCCTGAAAAATTGTTTTTCAGATGAAGCTTGTTAGGTCATGTTGTAGTTGATGCTTTTGGGGCTGTGGGCATTCTCTGGTTTTGTCAATATATTGCTGGGATACTGGCACGTTTTGGAAATAGCTGGAAAAACTGGCTAAAAGTGCACTGCTTTGCAATAAAGTAACTGCTAAACAATATATCTGATAAGGCATGGGAATCTGGTCAGTGTATGTATTCTCCTCATCTATGGAAATATTCTAATGGGCAAAGGGTCCTTCTTAAAGGAATAGTAACACCAAACAATGAAAGTGTTCAAAAGTAATGAAGATATAGCCATGGGAGCATATAAAGCTGGGGAAAAGAGAAAAGGCACAGGATACACAGCAGATAACGCATATGTTTTGTAGCATATGATGGGATTCTTCAGACGGTATTTGTTATATTGTGTATCCTGTGTTTGAATGGCTGCCCCCATGGCTACACAGCCGTTTATTTATATCAATTACAGTAGAGTTTCTGAAGCAAACACCCTAGTTTTACCAGTGCAGGGCAACATTACATTATATTTACATTTTTTCAAAACCCTTTGATTTCTTTAACTGCAACAAGTGACAGGGTGACTATAATTACAGCATATAGACAAATACAAAAGGTCCTCTGCAATCAACCCATTATCAATACATTTAAGACATTGAGACATTTTGTGTCTCACAAAATGTATAATGAAGCAATAGAATTCTTAATGAATCAAATGCAATTTGAGAGTAGGACTGGCCAGATATGGGATGACTTTGACGTAGTTGGCCAGCTTAAATATATTGCAATATATGGAAAAATAATCCCTGTTTTGTTTAAAGGGTAAGGCATTTTTTAGTAGCTGTATTACAAAATGTCTCAATGTCTTAAATATATTGATAATGGGTTGAGTGCAGAGGACCTCTTGTATTTGTCTATTTGTATTTTGTGGTCACAGTCTCATTGCACCCCCGCCTAATGGTTTTAAATTGGTGGTGAGCACAACTTTCCCTTGTTTGTTATATTTACAGCATGCAATATATATTCAGGGGCGCTCCGCCAATGAGGCGAGTTGAGGCACTCGTCTCAGCCTGGTTACCCGGTTTTCAGCTGCCTCTTGTAACTTTAAGAGCTGAATTTCCGGGTTTTAACTCACTAGTGCAGAGAGCACTATTCGGCCCTGCCGAACCCACAGATTGCCGGCCCAGGCCTGGTTGGTGCAAAATTGCACCAGTGTAGTTACCAGCAGCACCAGCAGTGATGAGCTTTCTGATAAAAGTTGTGAAAAGTCTATCGTACGGGTGTTTGCACTGGTACAGTAGCACCCTCTGTATATTAGTGACTTAGCCCCAAGGTCATTTTCATTGATCAATAAAAAGTTGCAGAAGAATGAAAAATGAGTCCTACTTATGTTGTCATTCCATATACAAAGACAGAAGACCAGAGATATGAAATTAACATGTCAGCACTAAAACCTAAAGGCTCACAGGCTGCCCTCCGTCTCCTCGCCAGGATAGATGCCATTATATATGGCTCGCTAGCACAGATTGTGTAAGAGAAAAAAAAAACAAAACACCTTGCAGGCAGTCACAGCTTCAATGGTTTTACCACGTCCTCCTGCAGCATTTCCCACAAACTGCTCAAGACTGAAAATTACACCTGACAGCCTGATTGTTATGGATAAATGAAGCCAAAATGCTAGTGAAAGGAGACGAATCAATGCTGTTGGCTCTCCAGAAAGGTAATTAGGGAGACCAGTTCATTAGTTTCCCAAGGCTGCGCTGTGTATAAAGCCTGTCCATTTAAATTCTTTCTCTAGATAAGAAAGTGCTTGGGCATCATTTCCTTATGTCATACGCTGTTAAGTCGCCTCCGTCACATGAAGGATGCCTGGCATTTCGGGAGCTGCTTGTAACTTTCCAGGCAGATGCTCTGGAATGATAATAGGAGATGTATTTGGGAAATCATTTTGTATTTGCAAGTACAGCAATGTTCGAGTTGTCCTGCTATACAGTTCCACTAAGTGTATTAAATGATGCTTTGAAATCGAATGTCAGGCTTATAGACCATCTATCCTGGCAATCTTTTATTCAAGCAGAAACATTTAGCGATGCCATTACATCATAATCCCTTACTCGGTAGGGTTTGCAGGTTTGCTTCTAGTCATATACAATATCAAATTAAGAAGCAATTAGCAGAACATGCAAGAATGCCAAATAGCAAACATGTATGTGATCTGCCAGAGACATTAATCCCAACTGCAAATCTGTTTCCCTTTACTAAAATAGAAAAAAATTAATTATCCACAGTACATACATGAGACTCTTTAATGAACATTGTCATGCTATTAGACAATGTATTGCTTGCTAATATTGCTTTTAATTTAATACAGGTATGGGACATATTATCCAGAATGCTTGGGACCTGGGGTTTTGTGCATAATAGATCTTTCTGTAATTTGGATCCTCATACCTTAACTCTATTAGAAAAACATTTAAACATTAAATAAACCCTGGTTTTGCCTCAAATAAGGATTAACTATATCTTAGTTTTGATCAAGTACAAGTTACTGGTTATTGTTACAGAGAAAATGGAAATAATTTTTAAAAATTTGTATTATTTGATTATAATGGAGTCTATGGTAGATTACCTTTCCGTATTCTGATCTTACTGGATAACGGGTTTCCGGATAATGGATCCTATGCCAATAGGTATAGGATCCAAGTATACTGTATATGGTTTCTAAGGGATGTCAAGTAATCACAGAGCTGGGCCAGACTTACTTTACTCTTTTCATTCCACTCCCTTCCATTCCTCCATTTTTACCTTACTATCAAGTCTCCTTGCCTCCCAAATTGATGGGCATATTCATCAGTCATCTGATACGGAAAAGATTTGTAACATGATACACTACTTGACAACATTGTAGCACCTAGTGCACTTAAAGGGCAAGGAAAGGAAAATAAATAAAATCACATTTTTACTTTCTTTAATGAAAAAGAAATCTATCTCCAATATACTTTAATATTTACCGTTTTTATAAGAAACCTGACTGTATGCAGTGAAATTCTCCCTTCATTTAGTGCTGTGGATAGGAATTGTCAGACGGTCCCTAACATCTGGCAGGGAAACAATCATACTTATGAACAGCAGGGGGAGCCCCTGCCTTACTTACCAGCCATGCAGAACTCAAGCAGCTTTGTTTTTTGATCATTTATGACGATCTCTAAGAAGCCCAGACCACACTGAGCATGTGTATGTAGTCTAGTCTTGCAAAGATGTATAACAAAGTTACAAGATGACAGCCTCCTGTGGCCAACTTTGAAAGCATAAATCATTTGTTTGATTAGGCTTGTGGTGCAGTTCATGTTTATGTTTAGTATACAAAATACAGCATTTGTAGCCTTATTCTATTTTACACTTTCCTTGCCCTTTAAGCCAGGGGTGCCCAGCATGTGGTCCAGGATTGATATGAATACGGCCCAGCTTGAAACACTTGGTTCCTGAGGAAACGTCATGTTGCAAAGGGTTTAGGAGTAGGCAGGAGTGGGGACACTGCTCAGTTAGTAGTAGTAGTAATAATAATATAATAATAAGTCTATTTAATATCCAGGTTTCCCATATTCCAGTGTGTAGCTCCATCTGGTTATCCAACTGCTATTGTAATTCTTTTTTGTGCATTTTTACTTTTACAAATCAAAGGTGTTTGTGTATTTCATGTTTTCCTCAATGTGGCCCAGGGAAGACAAAAGGTTGGACACCTGTGACTTAATCTATAGCAGCAACAGTTGTGAATAATGTGCAAAGTACTATGTTATCCACCCAGGCTCAGATTTGTGGCAAGGTCATATAGGCCAGGGCTTAGGGTGGCTTAGCCGCTCTATGGGGAGAATTGAGGATGTGCTGCTCCCCGGTGCTCTTGCGCTGTTGCACCTGCACGCAAGTGTGGGCGTCCACCCTGCAAATCCAGCACTGTATCCACCTAAATGAGCCCTGTACATCCAAGTTCAATGGTATCACATTTGCTGCACTTGAACTGTAACGGAACACCCAAGGGTCACCAACATTGACACATATATTTATAGTTTACAGAAGAATGTCATTTTAGGTCATGGGGCACCCTGTATAACACCATGGACCTGCAACAGGAGGTACATCTCCATCTACAGTGAATTCTTCAGCAGAGCTGACTGCGTCTCATTTTACTTTTATGTATTATTAAAACATTAAAAACAATTTCACTGTGCAGGTTGACATGCTCCTAAGAGGCCTTTTACCTTTGCAAATCTAACAGCTACGTATAGTTCCTTTGCAATTAGTTAAGCCTGTATGTAAATTGCCTCTTCAAAGGTGCATTTTGTTTAATTAATATGTGTCATGTCTCTTGTTTCATTTAGAAATAGCTTGTCTTTTATGGTCATTATGCATTTACAGTATTTCAACATGCAAGGGACACTGGCGCTGGAAAATGTTGAAACGCACAAACAAATACACTGTGTATGGGATTACGCAGGAGTGGGCATAACCAGCAGAAATCCCCAGACCCCATTGCATAAATTTTTATAAAAGCCCCTATTTACTGACTCCTTAGAGGGGGAAACAGCCAACAGCATATCAGCTATTAATGCTTAACATAAATTCCTATACATGTAGGGCCCTGTTGTCCAGAATGCTTGGGACCTGCGGTTTTCCTATAATTGGATCTCCATATCTTAAAGGTAAATGAAAGTCTGTTTGCACTTGGGCGGTGCAAAATTTTAGGCACCCCCAAGTGATTGTATTGACTTAACTGAAACCCCAGGCTGGTGCCCCTATCAGCAGAAATCTTCACTAGCCCAGGGTTTTTCGAGTGGGCACCACGCAGAGATCTTCTCCAGGCTTTTTCTTTCTTCAAATTTCCCTGGGCAAACACATGCACAGTTGAACGTAATAGCTGACTTTTAAGTTAAAGTTTGGCTCATCGTTCTACTGCGCATGTGCAGCCGTGCGAAGAAAGCTGAAGATGGAAGAGAATCGCTCTGAAGTGCTCACTGGTATAACCCTGGGCCGGGGTTTCGGGTAAGTCATTACAATCACTTGGGGGTGCCTAACATTTGGCATCCCCAAGTGTAAACAGACGTTGCTTCTCCTTTAAGTTCACTAAAAAAAAAATCAAATATTAATTAAACCCAATTGGCTTATTTTTACTTTATGGTGTGTGTGTGTTAGCATTTGTATAAAGAACTGGGGCATGTATGAAGACCTGCAGGACTGTTCTAATTAAATGTATGGGTATTTATGTTTTATTTTTATAAATAATATTACAAGAAAATATATAAGATAATTCAGGCTGACTTGCCAGATAAGGATACCACACTTATGAGCAAATGAATTCCCTTTATTCTCCTAGGAAGTGTACTCAAGCTAACTCACATCACATCAAGCACAACGCTGGCTGTAACTTTAGGACATCTGAAAAACAGAAAACTACAGATTAGTGATGGGTGAATCTCACCCGTTTCGCTTCGCCGAAAAATTAGCGAATTTCCAGCGAAATTCGCGAATTGCCGAAAAAATTCGCGAAACGAGTCGCGCATCGTCTCCGTCGTGTCGCGTCATTTTCGGTACGCGTCGCATCGTTTTCGGCGTGTCGCGTCAAAAACGACGCGCGACTCGTTTTTTCTTGGAAAATTTTCGCTGGCAAATTTTTGCTGGTGTTTCGCGCATTTATTCGCCAGCGGCGAATCGCGGGAATTCGCAGCGAATTCGCCCCTGGCGAATAAATTCGCCCATCACTACTGCAGATTAGTCAGATTTTGAAATGTTTACAACATTCAGAACCAAAGAAAAATTCAGTCCTCGCATTTTTCAAAAACTTTGGTGCTAACTCCTTCCGCTCGGTGCCATCTGGCACCCATTAAATACACCAAGGGACAAGCTGAAGTGCCGTGCCTGGGAAATGATTCACATGAAACAAGTGGTTACTCGATGGGTTACTTTGTGTTCTTTTTAGGGTCAATGGCAAAACAACAACAAAGCAGACACTGTGAATGGTATTTCAAGAACTTGATTTGTTCCATTTCCAAACTAAATGTTTTGATCATACAAATTGTTCTTCAGCTTCTCCTCTAGGAACCAGTGCTTGATCGTTCAGTGCATCTCAGATCATACAGAATCTGTCCCAGCATTCCTTGCAGTGGACTATACAGCTGCCATTGTCCATAAACAACTGAAACCCAACTTGACTCCCACAGTAGCTTTTTATCATGGTTAAGCACAGGTTCACCTACCAGCATCAAAACCTTTTCCTTTTCTTGCCACATGCATAGTTACTGTATGAGTGCACTGCATGTGTACAGCTGAAATATATTTAAGTAAACGATAGCAAACACAGTGTAATATATACAGACACTAGAAACTACAATAAAAAAAGTTTAATCTGGATGCACCATTAGGCTTCCTCTGTCGGTTAAGTCTCCATTCCACAATATCTACATATGTATAACTGCACATCACATAGATGCCATAAGTGCAAATAGTGCCCAAACCTCTCCTCTGAAGATAGAGTTAGAGATTAAGAAACAGGGTCCTGAGTAAAGAAGAAATGCTGGTTGTCAATCAAAGATGGATACCCTTGAATATGCAGCCTGAGGACTCTTTGTCTTGTTACAGCTGCCAGTCTTTTCCATAAATGCTGCCTTCAGTTGTATATACATAAACATCTAGCATCTGCTTCACTTTACATGTCTTTTTTACTCCTTCTGGCAAATGCCTTTCTGCCCATATTCACAAATGGATTTAAAGCAAGCTATGATAAGATGAGTCTTAAAGGGGAATTCAACCCCATTGGCACTAAACCCCTCCCCCATAGGGCTCCCTCCTCCCCCTGGCCTACCCCCCCCTGGGCTATTGCCCCTAACTTGTATATTACCCCAAAGCGCAGGTCCCTTTGTGCAGGGCCACAGGCACCATCTTCAGCCACAACGTCTTCTTCCTTCTTCCATCAGCAATGGTGGCGCATACACAGTAGGACCCATTTGCCAGTTAGTACTACTACGCATGTGCCCAAAGTTCACAAAGTTTTCCCATACACAGTAGCACCAACCGGCAAATGCATCCTACTGCGCATGCACCCCTGGAAGAAGAGGTTGCGGCAGAAGATGGCGCCTGTGACCCTGCAAAGATGGCGCCTGTGACCCTGCAGTTGGGGTACTATACAAGTTAGGGGCAATAGCCCAGGGGCGATATAGGCTGGGGGGAGGGGGCTATGGGGGAGGGGTTTAGTGCCGGCAGAGTTGAATTCCCCTTTAAGAGCTTTCCTTTCAGTAAACACTATTTGGCCCTATTTTAAGCTTCTGCCTTTTAATATCAGACAATTAAGAAATTAACCTTCTATGTTGAGACTATACCTGTGTCTGACATACGTTATTCCACAGATTGAAGGGAAGACATGATACTAGTAAGAACCATTTCCCAACCCACCTTAGCCTCACAGTGTCAATCAACCCTTCCTTGACCTTGTTCCATTGTGAAGTAATGGATCCTGGGACTTGAAGTCCTTTTGTTCTCCACTCTGGCAGCGAAGTTGCGAATTGACATCACGCTGGCGGATTAGCGCTAGCGTTAGACGCTTTGTACTTTAGTGAATTTGCCCCACTGATTCACTGGAAAGCCAAGAATCCTCAATTCACCACATCTATAATTTTGCAATGGAACAAGGTGAGGAAGTGGTTTAATTACACTGTTAGTCTAAGGAGGGGTTGAAAAATTATTCATACAATTCAGGGATAAATTATCATGAATTCCTTTTAATCTGTGAACTCATGTGTGTCTGTGTGAGCAAAACACATTTATATTTAAAACTGGAGTTCTGATGGTATTTATGCACTTATTCTTCATTATTCCAGTTGAATTAATTCATGACAAAAAGGCGGGAATAATGTAACTATAGAATATCAAGCATTGACTCATGAATAGGGTGCATTTCTTCACACAAAGACACATATTTATTTTATCTGGCAACTGTTCACATTTAAGTCGTCGAAAAGCTGTTGGGGTGCAAATCCTCTGGAAACAAGCAGGATAAACCCCTTGTTTTTCTTCTTCCCCCACCCCAACATATATCAATAGTACCCTGCGTGCAGCGGCAGCACCTGATGAAATTGATTGGAGAACAAAGGGACCAGATAAAAGAAAAAATAAAAAAAATGTTTTTTGACTGGGGGTTTGAAAATTGAAGCAATAAAGAGATTTCTAAATTTACCACTTCAGAGTTTTATGGTTTTTTATTTTATTTTGAAAGAATTTATGAGATAAGGCAGAGCAAGATATGGCATCATATACACATAAACCCGGAGATTTGTGAAATAAGTACTAAACGTCTCACTAGCTCCAAATTACATTGGTGAAGCTGTAATTTAGATAAATATAAAATACATATTTCTTTCTTGCTGGGAAGCCTCAGTGGCCCCCGCTTTAGCAGTTTGTGTAATAATCAGTATGCATCAGCAGTCTGGGGATATCAAAGTGACTGTCTGTCAAGAGAACCAAAAGTCTGCTTACCCTTTACAAACAGTAGAGATACTAAGGCTGATTTAAGACGGCCATACACAGGCAGATATCAGCTGCCAACAGACCGAATCGGCAACTTATTGCCCGTTATATGGGGCCCTCCAACAGGCTTCCCAGATCGATATCTGGTCAAAAGTCATCCAGATGTCAACCAAGCCGGGGTAAAAATCCCGTCAGATAACGGACCGCATCTGTTTGTTGATGTGGTCCCACAATCTGACCTCCTGCATTCTTTTCATTATGATTTGATCATTGGGCCCTAGGGCCCACGACCGGATCAGCCTGATATCGACCTACTTCAAGGTGGGCATATAGGCGAGAGATCCTCTCGTTTGGTGACATCACCCAACTAGTGGATCTCTCTGTATATGGCCACCTATATAGGCATAGGTGATAAACTGTGATAAAGTGCAGTTACTCATATCAGCCAATTAGATCTTTGCTATCAGGTTCTAAATTGCAGCATTCTGTTCAAAGCGTATGGCTGATTAGTTGCTATTGGTAACTTTACTTGTGCAATTTAGCATCAACTGCCTCCTAATCCACTAGCTGCAAGAGAAACCCTAACCACCTGTACTCTCCTATAACAATTATGAAGTTCCATGAGCTGGGCAGAAGACTTTAAAGGGGCCAAATACTGAACTAAATCCGAACCCTAATTTGCATATGCAAAGTGGAAGGGTAAAAAGTGCGCCGGACGAAAAGTCACATGATTCAGATTTGGTTCGTTCAGGCACAAGGCTTTGGCCAAATCCGAATCCTGCTGAAAATGGGCGAATCCTGGCTGAAGTTTATGTTCAATATCCATCTCTCAGCATCTGTTTATCTTTATTCTGTCTTCATGCAGGAATTAAGTGTCAGATAATCATTGACAGTTAAATCTAGTATATCTTATAGGGGGGCTCTTTTTACCTAGAAAATGTATTAAAGCTCACTCTACAAAAAAAAATCATGAGAAACCCTGTCTCTCTACAAGCAGAATTTGTGCAAAAGGCAGTCATTTTTTGTATTTTTTGTTTGTACTGGAATCAGTTATTTGAATGAGCTCTAATACATCTGAAAAGGAATACCCCCCCCCCCTTATAAGATATATTGGATCTAACTGTTGACACCCAACTGCTGCAAGAAGAGAGAATGTAGAAACACAGATGCTAAGAGCGGAGTAGTGAAGATAAACTTGATTATTTCAGAAACAGTACATAATTTTTAATTGATATTTACAAAATTTCTTATTTCAGTATGCAAAAGCTTAAATAAAATTTAGATATAGTTCCCCTTTAACATTGCAGAAAAAAGAACACCCCTCTTTCAGGAGGAAGTAAGAGGCAAAATTAATTTGTAAGCACTTCAAGGAGACATCTTTTTCTTCAAATAACAGCTACAAATAGGTCTTGGGGTTCAGCTTTAGGGTAAGGCCAGACGGGAAGATTCAGGGAGATGCGTCGCCTGGCGAAATTGCCTAAGGAGGCAACTTCAAGCGACTTCGGAAAACGCAGCGCCACGTGTGAATAGGCGCAGTCGATTATTCATTAATCAGCTGGAAGGCAGGGGGAAGCGGTTCGGGGATATTAGTTGCCCCCAAAGAAGAGGCAATTAGTCGCCAGGCGACAAATCTCCCCAAATCTTCCCGTCTGGCCTAACCCTTAAAGGGGCTATTCACATTTTTAACTAAAGGTGGCCATACACGAAGAGATCCGCTCGTTTGGCGATGTTGTCAAACGAGCGGATCTCTCCCCGATATGCCCACCTTGAGGTGGGCGATATCGGGCTGATCCGATCGTGGGCCCTAGGGCCCAACGTTCGGATCAGAACGGGCGGTCGGATCGCGGGACCGCATCAACGAACAGATGCGGCCACGATCCGACGGGATTTTTAATCCTGCCCGATCGACATCTGGCCGACTTTCGGCCAGATATCGATCGGGAAAGCCCGTCGGAGGGCCCCCCACACGGGCAGATAAGCTGCCGACACAGTCTGTCGGCAGCTTTTATCTGCCCGTGTATGGCCACCTTTACTATTAGTAAGATGTAGAGAGTGATATCCTGAGACAATTTGCAACTGATTTCATTTTTTATTGTTTGTGTTTTTTTAGTTATTTAGCCTTTTATTCAGCAGCTCTCCAGTTTGCCATTTCAGCAAATGGTTGGCTAGGGTCTGAATTACCCTAGCAATGATGCACTGATTTGAATAAGTGACTACAATATGAATAGGAGAGGCCTGAATAGAAAGATGAGTAATAAAAAGAAGCAGTGACAAACATGTGTAGCCTAACAGAGCATTTGTTTTTTGGACAGGGTTAGTGACCCCATTTGAAAGCTGGAAAGAGTGAATAAGGCAAACAATTCAAAAACTATAAAAAAGAAAAGTTGAAACATTGCTTAGAATTAGCCATTCTATAACTAACTTAAAGGGGTGAATCTTTCCAATGTATGGCATAAGGGGCAGGGACCTGCTGTATTGTAGCTGCTGGAGAGGCTTTAGTTCTCCTTTAATAGGACTTGAGAAGTCTGAACTCTTATCACTGTGCCCATTCTGTTCTTAAACATTATTATTTATGCTGAGAATTATTTTTATCAGGCACATCTTTATTTTGGGGTTGGGCTTGCCCTTTAAGCAAGGGTGAGTCAAGCAACCCCTTTACTCCACGAGAAGGTAATACACCCATATTTAAACATATGTGATGAACATTGCCACTTAAGCGAAGGGAGAATAAAATGAAACCTATAAAACTAGTGGAACATACGTAACTTAACACTACATAGTGATGTGCGGTTGGAAAAAGTCATAAAAACTTTGTTCATGCCCTACTATGTAACACAAGACAGCAATTGCAGTTCATTCATACATATTTGTTTTTCATTTCCATAACTATTTTTAGCTGGGGAGTGGGGCTTAAAATTTCCATTTTTTTAAGATGATGGAAAAACCGGCGCATTGTCTCCATGACAACTGTGCCAGCCTATAGGAATGCCCCCCTTTTGTTGAAGTGCTAAGTGCGACGGCTTTAGGGAAGAACAGCTGTGTGTGATCCAGCCAGAGACTGCCTTTGTCTCCGGCTGGATTAGCCTTTCCATTCTCTCCATTCTCTCCCCGGTACACAAATAGGCATCACACAGCAAACAAAGGTTTAAAAAAAAAAAAAAAAAAAAGTGTTTATGAAGCACAGATTGGGAAGGGTACTAAAAATAAACCAGCAATATATTTTAATTCTATTTACCTTTAACCGTAACACTGTCAGGAGAAGGCAGAGTTTATATAGCTGTGCAGTCTGCATCAAACCTGGCTGGTTATGAACATAAAGTAGAATTATACTTTCCATGATGCCTATAGCATTTTGACCAGCATGGTCCTGACAGTGGTAAAAACTCTTTTACCCACCTGAGCCACATACTCTCATTTAATTAAAAGGTAGATGAACCTCTATGGTGGACGCTGGTAGTGTCTGGAGTAGTGATGGGCGAATCTCGCTTCACTGAAAAATTTGCGAATTTCCAGAGAAATTAGCGAATTGGCGAAAAATTTGCAAAACAAGTCGCGGGACCCTTTTGACGTCGCGCCATTTTTGGTGCACATTGCGTCGTTTTCGTTGCGTCGCGTCAAAAATGATGCGCGACTCGAAATTTCGCTGGCATTTTCACGAATTTATTCGCCAGCGGCGAATCATGGGAATTCGCCGCGAATTCGCCCATCACTAGTCTGGAGGTGTTCATACAGAAATGCAAAAAAAAAAATGCACGGCAGCATGTATATCATAGGTAGGCTGGTTTGCATTGAAATGAATGGGTAGCTGCTGCAGGCAGGCAAGGGAGTTTTGACTGTGGGGTAAATTCTATGGACAGGCAGTTTCAGCAAATGTTTTTTTAGAAAATTGAATTAGAATCAAATTTAATGTCAAATTCTAACATTTTTTTTTCCTGGTGAATCAAAAGGCATGAAATTCTAGCACTGATTTGCAAAGGTTTTTGCTGCTGTCAAAAACACCAATATGTCCCAGGCAAAAATAGTTCACTTATGTCTGTGAGGATTGAGGTAGTCCAAAACCTACATGTGCTAGAGTCCTGTGCGGAACCAATTTTTGAGACCCGGACCGGAGCCGAACCCTCAACCCGCAGACAACGACCCAAAACCCAGCCCGCAAATGCCTTATCTGCGACCCAATCCACAAGCCACCTACCAGCATTAAACAGGAAGTGTTGTTGCTACAAACCGAAAGTGACATAATCAGAAGTGGGCGGAGATAGAAAAAAGGTTTTAGACGTTTAAATTTAATACAGACAATATAAGATAGGAAATATAGACCTACAGACCCACGACCCGCAGACCTGCGTCTATACCCACACCTGAAAATCCTACCCTCATTCGCAGGATACTCACTTTTATTGTGGGTAACTCGCAGGTAAACTGGGCAGATATGCACCTGGGCAGTAATCCAAGGCAACCAATCAGATACTTGCCTTTATTGTTCTTTCAGAAGCTGGCTGAAAAAAATCTACGTACTACTATAGATTACTGCCCAGGTGGACCTTTGCTCAGTTTTTATAAATAAGAGAAAAGCCATGGGCCATACTAAAGGAGTGTGAAATATCGTGTCATGTACAACAGTCACATTAAATGCTAATTAGTGTTTTTAGAAAGCTGTGTATTTCCACTTACACCAGTCTGGGTCCTAAATATATACCTTTATTTTACCCAAATCTAGACCTTGTGTAACCCACAAAAGTGATTCAAGAGTCCAGAACGGGGAGCTAAAAATCTCTCTAAGAAACACTCACCTCCGTGCTGCACGCCATCCCGTCCCTCCAGCGGGTAAAAATCCAATGAAAAGCACCAAAGAGCGGAGCACCGGAGTGGGTGTAAAAACTGTTTTAATAATCCAATTTAAAAAGTTTCATAAACAAAGTTTCCATACAAAAATCGCATGTCAGGGTATCATGCTTTACGCGTTTCGTGGCTCACGCCACTTCCTCAGAAGCTTCTGAGCTTCTGTGCTTCTGAGGAAGTGCGTGAGCCACGAAACGCGTAAAGCATGATACCCTGACATGCAATTTTTTGTATGGAAACTTTGTTTATGAAACTTTTTAAATTGGATTATTAAAACAGTTTTTACACCCACTCCGGTGCTCCGCTCTTTGGTGTAACCCACAAAAGTCAATGGGACAATAAGGTGACAAAAACTTTCTGATGTCAAAAGTGGTATAAAATGAAAGTTAATGGCACTCGTTGCACCAAATTTTACATTGGCAACATTGGCGTACCCCCAGAATGAATTACACAGCAGTATACATGCAGCTTTTTTTATATTTCATTATTAGTATGCCTCTTATTGTCACTTTATATGGGCAGAACCATCCTTGGTGGTAGTTGTCTTGGGTCCTATGCTTGAGTGGGTCTGATTGCAATATACACTTGCTTATTGATTCCTCCATCAATAAGGGGACACCGCAATGGATATCTTTCTCTGAGAACATCAGTCTCTTAGGACTGCCCTATATATATATATATATATATATATATATTAGAGTAGTACCATGTATGGAAGTATGGTCTCTAGAGCAGTGGTCCCCAACCAGTGACTTGCAAGTAACATGTTGCTCACCAACTCCTTGGGTGTTAATCCCAGTGGCCTCAAAACAAGTGTTTATTTTTGAATTTCTGGCTTGGGGGCAAGTTTTGGTTGCATAAAAACCAGATGTTCTGCCAAACAGTCTCCTGTAGGCTGCAAAACCACACAGGGCTACCAAAATCCAATTAAAGCCCTTATTTGACATCTTTAGGGACTTTTTTCATGCTTGTGTTGCACACCAACTCTTTTTACATTTGAATGTGACCCATGGGTAAGAAATGTTGGGGACCCCTGCTCTAGAGTATAGATTCAAGAATGTCACCATTATGTAAAGTCAAAAAGCAGAAATAAGGTAGAGCCACTGCTGGATTAATGACAGAAGAATAAATTAAGCGCAACATCACCACCTTGATGTGTCTAAAGTTTTATTTTCTTTTTATTAGAAGAATTAGAATACTTGCATTCTCCTGGGGCAAAGTTGCACCATTGTTCATGAATCACGAGAAACACTAGGTCACTGTGGGTAAAAGACATGCTATGATCTGAGTGCTCATTCTACAATGCAGATGGAGAAGATGGCCAGGCTCATCAAGCACATGCATATACACTAATTAGCTTCTCTTTTGTAAACATTATTAAAAATCTGCATTATATACATTTTGATAGATATTAATTTTCTTGACAACAAATCTGGCCATCATATCAACCAGATATTGCATTTTCGCATCAGTCTCTCCATCAGAGCCAGGAAGACATTTGTAAGTCGAGGTCAATGGGTTTTGCTGCAGCGGGAGCATCTTGTTCCCAGGCCACAATGGGTTTCTGAGGAAACCACTCAGCATTCTATTCATAAGCAAATCAAGTGCATTCACCCAGCAAGCCTTTCACCTGTAAGTAAACCATTGATTAACCATAAAACCAGATGTAGCCAGTGGGGGCTAAAGAGCAGAGACATTGTTCCAACAGCATAGAGGGAAGATAGGAAATGTATGTCTTACAGGAGATAGAGGAACTTTATCAATACTGTAGGTGATGGTACAAAATTAAGCATTTCATTTCCTAGTGATGCTCTAGGGAAAGAATCCCCAATTTTTATAAGCATGAGCTACATTCAAGTGGAAAAAGTGTTGGGGAGCAACACAAACATGAAAATAGTCCTTGGGTGCCAAATAAAAGCTATTTTGTAGCCCCATGGGAACTGGCAGCCTACACTTGCCTCCAAGCCAGGAATTCTAAAACAGTCCCCTGCTTTTGGGCCACTGGGAGCAACATTCAAAGGGTTGGGGAGCAACATGTCACTCACATGTTACTGGGGATCACTGCTCTAGGGGAACCCAGATTACTTTTTTTAATGTGTATGAAATCCACTTCATGCACAATGCCTTTACAAATAATTTTAAATCAATTTTAGTGAATGTATATTGGAAATGTGTTCAGAATTGCATTTTCTTTCAGCAGGCACAATGTTATTTTTGTGTTTTTATCACCTTTAAGGGTCAGATTTATGTCTGATCGCAAGAATTTATTTGGTTCTATACATAGCAACCGATGGAGCTTATATAATCAGAATGATTTTGTATGAATCCATGACAATTTATTGAGCATCTGTGCAAGCATAGTCATCCTTCTCAAAAAGTCAATAGAGTCAGTGGTGATACCCCTTGTTATAACACATAGTAGGGTTATGGGAAGGGAAATACCAGCCTGGGACTGTGGAAGCTAACAACTAAAACTGGAGCCAATTCATAGAGACAATGTAGGAACAAAATGATTGTACTTCTGACTGTAAATATTTCCATTGGATAGCTATGATAAAATCTGGAAGTGTAGAGGCCCTTTAAAGCAGATATGTATGTGTTATAGCCAATAATCCCTGGTACACGTGCCAGAACAGACCCCCTTGTAGCCAAGCCCACAAATTTGTTCCATGTGTATAAAAGTTGTTTAGAGCTTGCATGAATCAGATGCTGACACCATTCCTCACTAGTAAATCACTGCCTCCCTCCAGAACATTAATAGAGTTGGCTTGATATATGGCCCCTCTCGTGTTGTGCAGCAGGGCCAGCAGTAAATGGGAGTGAATAATACTGCTGCTGCCGTTATAAGCTGCTGCAAAGGACAAAATGCTCCCAAGACAATACATCCACTTGCTCTCAGCACAATACTACAGTCATGTTGTCTGCTTTCCCACATCCCCACTAATTCACTGCTGAGTGCCGCTCCTCTGTGGCCCTCTGGTAGTGAAGAGGTTACTCTTAGAACATCAAATCTCAGGACTTAGTTCCGTTGTGCTTACTGGACCCCACTAATGTGCTGCTTGCAAAAACTCACATTGTGGCAGTCTAAATTTCTATCAACCACCTCTGCGTCTGGGGATTGCACTCCAGCACTGATAGAGTTAACCTCCATTGTTGATACTCTTAATGTTGGCTGCTGATCTGGTGTTTGGACAGAGCAGATTGCTTCAGGCAGTTTCAGCAGCTATAATTGTTGGTAATCTGCAGTATTTGCTTCTCTGTTTTTTCAACAGTGCCTCAAATAGAACGAGCTGCCAAAAAGCAGAAAAATAGCAAAACACTCTCTCTAGTGCACAGCAATGCTCCAAATGGATCTGGCACCAGTCAGCTCAGCCCCAAAGAGCTGAAGCTCCCCAAATGCTTTACAAGAGCCAACCTAAATCTTGTATTTGAGTTTCCCTGGGCTTAGGACCGATCTTGTATAACGATGGTCATTTTTACATTAAAGGGGATATAAACCAAAAATAAAATGTTGTACCTTGTTATACATTATACATTGATTAAAGATGAAGAAAAGGTAGAATCACTTGGGGGAAGATCAAGTTGTTAAGAACCCTCAAACGATTTTAGTCACTTAACATCTATTCCTAGCTAGTATTCCTCTTCTTCAAAAAATGCACAGATGTGAGCGATTCTTTGCTATTTGCTTCCATTTTCCAGGCATCTCAGGCACTGCCCCAGCATATGCAGTACTGAACTTTTTCACCAATTTCTATACTGCATGTGAACCCAGCTTAAACAGGTGCAGAGGAAACATAGAACTCAAAAGGCAATTCTGGTGAGGTGCTTGCAAGTAAAGTGCCCCAGGCATGAGTATTTAGGATCACTGACCCAGAGTAGGATGTAAGGGACTAGAATCACTGAGAGATGCTTAAAAACCTGACACCCCTCATTAACCCCCCCATTAAGATTTTCTTATACGGGAAGAGGTCTTATAACGCAAAAATTATTTGCAACGCGAAAAGTTAAGCCTTTGCGCAAACAAATTTTGCTTTGTGCGAATGCAATATACCTTTTGCAAACCCGGAAACTGTTTAGCAACCACTTCCGCCAGCAGAAGGCCGTTTGCAAATGTTATACTTTGCGCCAATGCACTGTCAATGCAATAAAACTTCTTACTGAAAAAGTCACAATGTTTGCTCCAAAAGATTACGACACCTTCAAGCACATCTTAAGAGTGCGCAATTATAATGTGCAATAACGATAAGCAATGCAATAACCATTATGGAACAATATTACATTGCGAGATGTGGATTTTTACTCTTATTGGTGAGCAATGTTTTTCTCTTTGCGACTTTAGTTACATTCCCCCCTTAATGTTATAATTTTTGTAAATTAAATTGCAGTTGAAAGCAATATCTGTCTGTCAATTTCTGCATTGCTGGTCCTGTCTCTTCAAGTAGAAGCCAAGTGTTTCTTTCCTTTCAGATCTGTTAATCATCTGGCTGCTGCTACATTGCTTCAAAAGTCAGAACCACCAGGGCAGAGAATAGAAAGGGACAGATGGATAGTAGTTATATTTACAAATAACTTATACTAAGACTATAGAACATTTGGGTAAATTGTCAGCTTTACATCCCCTTTAATATACTTTGCAGCAACTGCTGTCTGTGCTAGCAATATGCCCCCCAGGCTTTTTTAGGTAAGAGTGGGTGCGAGGGGGGGGTGGCATTGAGAATGCTACCTCAGGCAGCTTAAACACAAAACCAAAGATATCCCAGGCCTTAAAGTGCACAAGTGCCCCCCAAAACACAAAGCACATGTGCAGTGAAATCCAGTGCAAGACATCCCTGTAGTTGTCTTAAGCAGATAAAAGTAAAGTCCATTTGTGTTCCCCAGCATGCTTGTCTTGCACATTTTAGATTACACGTAAGGGCAGTGGTGCAGCAATTGTGCTTGAAGCAAACTGAGAGAAGCAAGGTGCAAAAAAACAGAATCCAGCACATTGCATTTATTAGCACCCCTAATTTTGTACATACCACATACCAATGAAAACATATGATTTTTAATATGTAGATGGTATCCTGATAATTCTGTGTGCTATGAGTATTAGATGGTTATGTGGGGTGGATTTGAACATTAAATTTGCCAGTGCACCATATTGGCAACTTGATGACACATTGGCAGATGGGGAAGTAAATAGGAGTCACATTCGAACAATAGAAAGGTGACCATATTGTACATGTTTACCATACATTCAGGCCAATTGGTTACCACATGACATTGTAACAGATAGGAAATGATGAGTACATTGCAACGGAGGCTAAGACTAACCCCAAAATATTTTATAAGTATATTAATAGTAAAAAGACGCAGGTTGAGAGTGCTGCTCCTTAAAATAATGGTACCAGTATGGTTGTAACAGACGTTAATTTTCACAGTAAGCATAAGAATATGAATAGTGATGTGTGAATCTGACAGATTTCTTGAGATGGCAAAAAAATTAGCCAAGTGCATTTTTGGTTTATGAACGACAAACAATTGTTGAACTGTTGAACACAACAATTGTTTTCTCCGTTTGAAATGTATGTGCATCTTTTCCACTGTGAAACCTGGTGAAAAATATCGCTCATCAATAAATATGAATACATGTGTTTCAGAATTGTAAATATTGGTCAGGAGCATTGCCTGTCATCTCAAGGGTGAGCATTTGATCGCATTGAATCCATAAATGCAGCCTGACTTTCCCCTAGGGCAGCATACAATGTGTTACCTGACGTCTTACAGCAAGAACATGATTAGGCCAAGCAGAATGTGTCTCTTTCCATTAGCCGCCCTGCAACATTGCTCTTCATGGATGTGTTCCCTTGCACTTTTATTACATTTATGGCAGTGATCCCCAACCAGTAACTCATGAGCAACATGTTGCTCTCCAGGCAGGTGCTTATTTTTTAGGAGCTACCATATAACAAATTACAGCCCTTATTTGGAACCCAAGGGATTTTTTCATGCTTGTGTATGTGTTGCTCCCCAACTCTCCCCCCACCCTTTTGGATGTGATTGTAGCTTCTCTTCAATGCTCACAGGAAATTGCAATGACAGAAGGAGAAGTGCTGCAAATGTAAAATGTCATAGCTGTACGTCAAGGCACTGCTTTACTTTGCTTTATTTAAGAAATATACCTCTGAAAATGTAACACTGTCGCTTGGCGAAAATTCGCTGAAAACGAGTCGCTCGTCAGTCGCGCGTCGTTTTTGACGCGACGAAAACAACGCGACGCACGCCGAAAACGCCGCGACGCGCGCCAAAAACGACGCGACGCGTCAAAGTTGACGCGACGCGCGACAGACGCGCGACAAAATTTACGCGACGCGCGACAAAATCGTCCCGTGACTCGTTTCGCTAATTTTTCGCCGTTTCGCGAATTTCTCTAGAAATTCGCGAAAAATTCAGCGAAGCGAATCTCGGGAGATTCGCCCATCACTACTGGTGAAGATTGTCGGTAGGATATAGTCATGTATTGCAAGATTGAGTCAAACTCAAGGATGTCCAGCCTGGACCTCTGTAGATGGAGATAAACTAAACTACTGTGTCCTTTGGAGAAAGGCTTTTATCAAATTATTCCTTTTAAGAGGTATACTTACAATTGCTTCTCAATAATACGTAACAAATTAGAAAGTATCTAATGCAGTGGTCCTCAACCTTTTTTTACCCATGAACCTCATTTAAATGTAAAAAAAGCAGCAACACCAGAATGAAAAAAGTTCCTGGGGATGCCCAATGTGATTGGCTATTTGGTAGCTCTTATGTGAACTAGCAGCATTCAGGAGGCTTTGGTTGGCAGTAAACATGCTTTTACTACAACCAAATGTTACTTCCAAGCCATGGTTTTAAAATTAAGTAACTGATTTGAGGCCAGTGGGTGCAATATCCAAGAGATTGGTGAACAGTATGTTGGGGAACTGGGTGGGGTTCACTGGTCTGATGGTACGTTATATAGACAAAAATACGTGGACACCTGCCTGTCCAATATCTCATTGCAAAAGCACGTATTGCTGCTAAAAGAGTCTTTACACTCTACTCATCTGAAAAGGCTAGACTTTGGGGCAGTATTCAATTTGCTTCCGTTCAGCCACAAGAACCTTAGTGAGTTTGGGCACTGATGCTGAGAATTGGGCCGGGCTCATATTGGTGTATACTCAGGCCAGCCCAGATATTCCTCGCTCTTCTACCTTGTACTGAAACAGGAAAATGCTTTCACCAAACTGTTGCAACAAAATAGAAAGTTAATTATCAAGATCATTGGTGTTGGCAATAATGGGCAGGGGCTTAAATATCCAATTTGAATAATTTGAAGATTTATCCAATTAGAAAAAGAAGATGATAGTGCTCCTGTAAAGAAGGAGACTGTAGAAATTAATTTAAATTCCAGCCTGGATATGATACGCAAGAAGCTTGGGTGTCCACAACATATCTGTGTAGCTTTCTTTCATGTACTTTGGTTTCATTCCACACTCCAAAAAAAACATACAACAACATTAACTGGCTCCACAAAAGGAAAACATGAGGAACTTATTTTGTGCATACAGTCCACAACCAGGGCACAACCAAGGCACATGCAGTTGATGACACATACTATGAGTCACAGTCAGTTACAGACTTTGGCATATAATAAGAGTGAATAGCATGTGGTAAAATTGACTGAACATTAAGCATTTCATTTTGCCTTTCCTTCTGATCAGTTCTGTTCTTCTTAAAGTGTGATTGCTTGGCCCTAGCAATGTGTCTTACACAGCACAGTTTCAGCTTCTCAATAGAAGCAGTCAAACTCGTCAGTGGGCTTTGAGCTGCTGTTGAGAAGCTAAGCTTAAGGGTCATCAGAAATTATCAAGCAAAAAATGAGTTTGGCCTGTGATATAAGCTGATGCTACAGGGCTGATTATTAAATAATGATGATCATTGCACTGGTTTCTGTGCTGCCATGTAGTAATTATCTGTATTAATTACTAATTATACTTATATTGTGACATTTGGGGAGCTGCTGGGGAGACATAGATCTGTACTGCAATAAAGGCTGTGGTTGCCTTGGGCTGGTACACAAGCACAAAACATAATGTACAACAATTTCTAGCCTACTTCATTGGTTAAGTTTTAGTTCTCGTTTAAAGGTCACTGAGTAGCAGCGTGATGGGTAGTAGTTTGTAGGTTTTGTGTGAAAGACAGGGACAAAAAATTTTGGGTTTAAACCAGGACTTGGCAAGGTGCTGGAAAGACTGTTTTTTCCCAATTCATTCAGTGTTCCAAATCCATCATCTATTTCACTTTTTAAAGGGATACTGTCGTGTTCAAAACACATCAGTTAATAGTGCTGCTCCAGCAGACTTCTGCACTGAAATAATTTCAAAACAACAAAAATATGTTTTTTTATTCAGTTTTGAAATCTGACATGGGGCTAGACATTTTGTCAATTTCCCATGGTCATGTGACTTATGCCAGCACTTTAGGGGAACTGCTTTCTGGCTTTTTCCTTCTAAATGTAACTGAAAGGAACGCAGTGGGACATGGGTTTTTACTATTGAGTGCTGTTCTTAGATCTACCAGGCAGCTGTTATCTTGTGTTAGGGAGCTGCTATCTGGTTACCTTCCCATTGCTTTTTTGTTAGGCTGCTGGGGGGAAAGGGAGGGGGTGATATCACTCCAACTTGAGTACAGCAGTAAAGAGTGATTGAAGTTTATCTGAGCACAAGTCACATGACTTGGGGCAGCTGGGAAATTGACAGTATGTCTAGCACCATGTCAGATTTCAAAATGAAATAAAAAATATGTTTACTCTTTTGAGAAATGGATTTCAATGCAGAATTATGCTGGAGCAGCACTAGTAACTGATGCATTTTGAAAAAAACATTTTTTCCCATGATAGTATCCCTTTAATATTTGTGTTTTCTGTTATATAATTTTCTTTACTATTCTAGATTTTATTAGACTCTCAAGGCATATACAAGAAACTTACATTTCAATATTGAAAAGACTGTTTTGTTTTGTGAAATTGTAATGTTTCTGTGGGTTATTTGGTGAAATTCACATTCTTTCTAAAGCTGAATCTACTTCTCCATGGAAAATAATTGTCATTGTTTTACCCTATGTCTACAGTAACCTCATTGCATAACCTTTTTAACAAGAAGGCCACAATTATATTTTGGGAATGCCAGATGCTGCCTTATTTCTTATTTTACCTTCCTCGTTCATTCTTGTGACTTCCTCTGTGACCTCCAGCCTATAAAACTGCTCTGCTACTCAATTACTGGCTTATTGAGCAGTTGA
The DNA here is from genome assembly GCA_024363595.1 of Xenopus borealis. NCBI lineage: Eukaryota > Metazoa > Chordata > Amphibia > Anura > Pipidae > Xenopus > Xenopus borealis. The sequence goes on along the minus strand of CM044446.1, from coordinate 87,692,999 downwards.
GTTATAAGTAGTGCATTACATTCTTACATATTCAGAGAAGATCTTTCTGTTTCTTGTACAGATATCACAATGTAGACTACTGCGCTGTGTCTGTTACCCCTTGGAGACCCTTAGAAGTGGGTAGATTTTAATCAGGTGGAAGTTTTGTGTATATGTACTTATGGGACAAGAAGTCTGGAAGGGAAATTCAATGTAAAAATATGTTAGCTAACTATCAATGCTGAAAGAATGTGAATACTGAAAGAATGTGAATTCATGTGATTTCATCTCTTACCATTTTCTTCCTATGCCTAGTGAAGTCCCTTTCATTTTGTTGCTACTCCCTAGAAAAGAAAGTCTTCAGTTCAAGTTGGACCTGGGGGTCTGCAGGCCACTGGGGCTGCCACCTCAGGTGTGGGTCTAGGTCAGAGGAGCCCATCAGGTTATTTCTCTGTGTTCTGCCAGCCCAGTCTGACCCTTCTTATGTTAGCACGTAAGTCAGAAGATACAATATGACCCCATATTTTGTGTTTCACATACATTGAATATAAGTAAGCTCCTTGAAATGTGTATATTTGTAAAATACCTGAAAAACCATTGGAGCTATTTTGTCCAAAACAGAAACTTTTTGCAGTAGAGTAACTTGAAAAAACATTAACGTTAGATAAAATTAGTTTATTATAATAGTGAAGCATTTCATTAGCTCTTACTTTCTGTTTCACAGAACATGACATTTTATTGCATAGGTGACCTTTTCAACTGAGCCATTTGGCTTTCTCACCTATAAGGAGCATAAGTGATAGCAGGGATGACACATCCATTTAATAAATCAGTGCAATGGCCAGAGTGATAAAAATGTAAGTTATTTATGCAGATATCTTAAAGAGGCAGAGCTTCAGCACAGGGCTCTGTTCAGTTATAGTGGGGTCTGGGGCCAAGCATTTTGGAACGGGATTATTCAACACACAGTATGCATGAAAAGTATCAGTGTCACTGCCTCTCCCTATTATACCTTCTTTCCACAGCTGAAGTCTTTCCCCAGAGGTTATCTTGATTTGTCTATAGTCACCAATGTTACCCTACTATACCTGCTGTCCTAAAGCCACAGTCTCTCCCCAGAGGCTATTATCCCCAATGGTATTATAGGTACCATCTCTCTCTACTATACCTGCTATCCCACTATGCCATGCCACAGCCCCTTACCATAAACTATTATCCCCACTACTACTATAGGCACAATCTCTCTCTACTATACCTGCTATCACAAAGCCACAGTCTCTTCCGAGAAACTATTATCCCAACCGCTACTATAGGCACTATCTCTGTCTACTATACAGTCTCATCCAAGAAACTATTATCCCTACTGCTACTATAGGCACAATTTCTCCCTACTATACTTGCTATCCTAAAACCACAGTCCTTTCCCAGAGGGACTGTTGTTGCTGTTGCAGGAGGGTACATATGATTTGATTGGTGTGGCTGAAACATGAATGAATGAGTTTCATGACTGGGCAGTTAAAGTGGACCTGTCACCCAGACACAAAAATCTGTATAACAAAAGTCCTTTTCAAATTAAACATGAAATCCAATTTCAATTTTTTATTAAAGCATTCATAGCTGTTTAAAGCTCATTTAAAAATCTCAGCTGTCAATCAAAATATTGTCTGCCACTCCTCTATGCCTTAGGCATAGAGGCGGGGCAGATAATCACTTTCACTTTCCATTCAGCACTTCCTAGATGTCACTGCTCCCCAAACATTCCCCCAGTTCTCTTAACCATTTAATTGTGTAGCCAGGACATGGGGATAGACATTGGATCCCCCATTCTGGTGCACAAACAAGATTGTGAGATTATTCAAGGCTTGCCTTAATAACAGTGTCTACAAAATGGCTCCTGCCTGCTTGATATAATTATGAATTCCCAGACTGAAGAAAACAAGATTAAAATGATTTATATAGTGTAATTAATGTTCATTTTGCTTGACTAATGTGATAAAATAGGATTTTGAACATTATTTTGGGGTGACAGGTCCACTTTAATATAAGTGGCTGTACTGTTTCAGAGGGACAGAGGCAAGAGAAAAGAAAAGGAAGAGGGGTACGTCTGTTTGTTGGGCAGGATGTAAAAGCTAATATAAAGGAGGTGGTGATGTTAGAAAATGAGGGGCTGAAGTCTTATCGGTGGAGCTTTTCACTGATTGTAAAGAGCCCATCAAATGAATTGTAAATGTATGCTATAGACCCCCTAATGTAAGTGAGGAGGAGGAGGTTATTCTACTGATGCAAATAGAAAAGGATGCTAATATGGGGAAAGTAATGTTAATGGGTGATTTTAATTATCTCAATATTGACTGGAGCAATAGTACAGCCAGGACAGTTAATGGGAACAAGTTTATAAACTTTTATGGAACAAGTTGTTGAGGTGCCTACCAGAACAAATTCTATACTGGATCTAGAGATCTCTAATGACCAAGAACCTATAGCAAAAGTGCAAGTAATGGAGAACCCTGTGTAACAGTGACCATAATGTGATATAATTTAATGTTTGGTAAAATATATACACTGGGGCAACAAAAACACTGCATTTCAGAAAAGCTAAGCTGCATTTAATGAATATAACACTATAATAAATGCTCTAAAACCGCTATCTGGAAGGTAAAGATAGGAAATGTGGAGTACATTGAGGATGAGGCTAATACTAACAGAAAAAAAGTTTTTTAAGTGTATTACTAGTAAAAAGATGTGGGTTGAGAGTGTTGGTTCTTTAAAAAATGGTACCAGTATGGTTATAACAGATACAAATGTGCTAAATCAGTTCTTTTCTTCAGTGTATACAATAGAGGTGTCAGAGTTCCCAGACCCACCTTATAGCTGCACTGTTGGCTCAGCTGAATCCAGTCAGTGGCTGACTCAGGATATGGTTCATAAAGCTTTAGTAAATAGTTATGTGAGCAAGACACCAGGGCCAGATGACATACACACACCCCCCCCCCCCCCCCCCCCGGTTCTAAGAAAGCTTAGATCAGTTTTTGACTGGCCTCTATTTCTGATTTTCTCAGATTTCATCTGGTATGGATTGGAGGAAAGCTAATGTAATTCCAATATTTAAAAAATTATTGCAATCTCAGTCTGGCAGTTATAAGCCAGTAAGTTTGACATCTGTGGTGGGCAATTTATTTATTTAACCTTTCCCACAGACACAGTCCTTTCCCAAAGACTATTATCCCCACTTCTACTATTGGCACCATCACTCTGCTGTTGTTGCTTTCCCACATCTTACTTACCTACCTACCTACAGTTTCTGTTGCACTTAAATAGGCACATAATAGGTAAGTCAAGGTGCATGGTGCAGTTATCTGTGGGATCAGCAGCTATTCACTTATCCAAATGACAGTTCTAATTCAACAGGTTTGTTTTGTGATGAGTTTCCCCTTTAAGTCCTTTACTTAAGTGACTCCTTATTTAGAACACTAAATAAAAGAACACCCCTTTGCTCGCCTCTATAAAAGTACAATTGCTTGTAAACTCCTGGGGGTATTTGTTGGCCTGATGATTAATGGTTGATCTCTAGGTAGAAAAAGTAAAGTAACTCCAGCGTGTTACTGAAAAAATAAAATCCCGGTGCCAATTTCTCACAATGTGTTTGGAATGCTGCTTATAAAAATCAGAAGAATGTAACTACCCTGATCAAAAGGGAAGAGGAACGCCAGATTTCCATAGTCGAGCTAACCACAGCTTTAACATTGACAAATGTTTGCATCTAAATCACAGCCTGTGCAGTCAAGTGTGCCAGGTATTGCAGGTGTGCCCTTGTATTGTGCTGGTTCTTGTAAAAGTGAAAAGTTCCTTTGGACTATTAACAATTAATACCCAGGTTTCTTTGAAGTTTGGGTCTTGGTGACCTTTTTTTTTGTGCCCAGTTTACATGCCTCATATCATTACAACATATTAGCAGTGACAGCTTTATGGAAAATGTATCCCTTCATGTATTCAGGCACCAAAGGTATCTTCTATTCTATCCCTACCCTCAGATGAGAACCCTGAAAATTTACTGAGGAGGCTCACATTAAAAGGTCTAATTTTAGTGGTTTTAGAAGCTTTGGAAACCACAATTTAACTTGTTTTCTCTAAAACCACAAATGCCACGAAAGTTATTTAAAGATCCGAACATAGACCGTGCAATTAAAAACATTGTTGCGCTAAAAAAAAAATTCTTTGACAACTGTAAAAATTTTACTTTTTTGGACATTTACGATCAAAAATTTAATCAGAATTTTTTTATTAGAGTTTTTAATGGTTTTTACACTTAAAGGGGTTGTTCACCTTTCAAACACATTTTTCAGTTCAGTTGTTTTCAGATTATTCACAAAGACTTTTTTCAGTTGCTTACCATCTTTTATTTTTTACCGTATTCCCAAAATTTAATTCTGAAGTTTAATGTTTCTGTTTCTGGTGTTTCAGTCTGGCAGGTCAGGAGCATCTGAATGGTTACAATTTGCTACATTTAATTTCTCATGTATCTCGTTTTCACAAATAGAAAATAGAAAGTAATTGGAAAGTCTTTATTTCTGGTGAACTATCTGAAACCAGCTGAACTGAAAAAGTGTTTGAATGTTAACAGCCCCTTTAATAAATTTTACATTTTTAGTTTTAAAGAAATAAAGAAAAAACACAAATTTTTATAAGAAATTGGGTCGAATTCGCGCGATTTGCCGAAGGCGAATAAATTTGCAAACCACCAGCATCCAAAACGAGAAAATTCGGCGACGCAAAACGTCACAGATTCAACCATCACTACAAGAAATTAATATATTAGAAAATAGGCCCAAAGAATAAAAAAAGTTTAAAATGTTATATTTCCTTCTGCCTCTCAGTAAAAATAAGAACATAACTTTTACTGATCACCTAGCAAACATTTCATTGGCTGTTATGGGGTACTAGAACAAGCAAAAGTAACAACTTTTATTCACACTAATAAAACCTCTAACAAGAACATTCCTGAGGAAGAGGATAAATTGTTTTGCATTACTGTATAAAAGGCAGCAACTGGCAAACAATGCTACATCTGGACAGATCCCCTCCAGAAATTAATGCTTCAGCAAGACCAAAGCACTTGCTAGGAACAAACACTACAGAAAACAGATCACAAACATTTTCAGCCGCAAAATAGAATGCTTGTGCTGCTCTGGATACTACCTGTCATTCCTCAGAAGGACAAAAGAAATTTTTTTTAACGTACAAAAAAAAGCTGACACCTATTGTGGAGGATAGATTGCACCAATTTCAGTTGACTTAGGACTTTTAGATTGGATAGAGCCCCAATGCCCAATGCAGTTAGGTAGTGGTGAGTGTAGAATATACTAACATCAAAGACCCAATAATACTAACATCAACAACCCATTTAATATAATTTTCTCTCCTTTTTGCCAATTTTCCATTTCTTTTTAAATTGCTTTTCAAAGCAATAATATTATTTTACTATTCAAATGAATATTTTATATATAAAAAAACATGTTTTCTTTTTCATTTGTCGGTTAATGTAATTCAGTATAAAACAAAGAAATTAATGAAAAACTAACACTCCTAGTTGGTAAGTAACATAGAGCATCTTAAGAATGTTATTTCTTTATTTGTTTTACATTTCATAATATAAGAAAGTCTTACCTGTCTCACCTCCAGCACCATTCCTCCACCCAAGGTGGCGGCATACTGTCCTCCCACGTAGGTTGTCCTGGGCGTAGTTAGCCAAACGGTTGCAGCGCAGTTATGACAGCACAGTGTCACCTGCATAGTGTTGCCAGGGTCAGACGGAAAACCAGCGCTGGATTGGTCGCCAGCCTCAGAATAGTCTCCAGCGTAGGACTTCGGCCTGTTTATCTGATTTGACCCTTTTCTGCCTGGATTTACCCCTTTTTCCTGGACTTGTTTACTCTTTCTGCTTAACCCTTTGGATACTTCAAACTGTTCTGGGCTTTGCTTCCTACTTGGTCTGCAAATCCCTTTTGAAGCCTTCAGACCCTGACACATAAGTACATAGTAATAACTGCTCCTCTGATGCTAAATAGGCAACGTGTTCTCTGACATGCCCTGCATTTAAATTAGAACTAAAACCTAAAAAGCAAAATGGTTAAAGATGTCATATTTTATATACTGAACTTATTTTATTATATGTATAACCCCATCTTGCCCCCCCCCCCCATGCCATAGGATATACACCATTAATTTCTTATCATCTACAGGTCCTGAATCCCTTTGCTAAATGAAAGGGTACTGTGGATTTCTCTCCATGACAGTGCCTTCACCTAGTGGGATCCAGGAATACACATATAGGAACAACGTTTAGGAACAAAGGATTTCACAACACAATTTCAGTAAAACAAATAGAACTTTATATAAATGGACAATGCAATATAAATGCTGCCCTGTGGTACCCATGTGGTCTTCCAACTCCTGGAACCCAGGACACAGTCCCACTTGGGGCTGCTGTCTCAGGGCCCCCCCTCTGACCCTCCATATCACAAGCCCCTTCTGGGCCCCCAGCCACACACACACACCTTTTGCAGCCAGGGGGAGGAGGTTCACAGCGGTGGTTACAGGGAGCAGGTCTGGGCCGGCGGGGCTCACGAGAGATAGGGCCTACAGAGTATTTTCCCAGTTTCCTGCCAGCCCAGTCTGACTCTGACCTGGTTGGTTATTGGGTAAGTCTGAGACAAGACAGCTCCTGCCCTAACCTCAGCGTTTACTTCCACTATGAAAGGTAATGTTGAATAAGGTTGATGAAGAACAGGGGCTGACACAAATTACTCTTTCAGATGCTCAAAGACTTTAAAAGCCTCAGTAGGTCAAATACTAGGATGTTCCCCTTCTTAGTTAAATTATTATTAGGAGCAACACTTGTAGATTATTTTAATTAACTGCATATAATAATTAGCAAAACCTAGGAATCTTTGGATGGCACAGAGAGACATAGAGGTTGTGTCCAGTTTATCACTGCTTCTACCTTCCCAACATCCATCTCAAATCTATGTTGTGAGATAATGTACCACCAGAAATTGTACAGAAGTGACCTCAAAAGTACATTTCTCTTATTTCCCATGGAGTTGGTTATGTCTTAACTCTTAATCAATCTAATTAGAAAAAAATAGAATATTGTACAGAGTAGAGTGCAACATAGTCAATACACAGCAAGATCCGTTCAGGCATAATGGTCTGATATTAGGAAAAAGTCAATCCAGGCAGCGTTCAAGCAAAATGAGATAACAGACATGGTTCAATTTAGACAGAGTTCAAGCAAGGTCAGGTAACAGGCAAGGGTCAATTCAGGCAGAGTTCAAGCAAGGTCAGAAGACAAAAGTCGGTAACAGGAAAACAATTTGGAAGCGCACCCAGGAACTATGAAACATAGACCTACAATGGACACTGAACTATGTTGTTACCTGATATTCTCAACAATGTGACTTTATCACATGAGCCTCATTGTTGCATTTTTTCCAAGTTATGAACTTGCCTTAAGAAACTAAAGTTCCTGTGTGAGTCTGACGGGCACTCAGAGATTTTGATGATGGCAATGGTAGCCCTGCTGCTGTCCCACTAGACTACCAGGTAATCTTACAAAGAGTTTCTTTCTTTACAGTAGCAGAAGCTTCTTAAAAAAATGGAAGAGAGGGATTTATTGGTGATGAACTCAAAGGTATGTTGGCTGACATATCATTAAATATTTTAATTTTGTGATTATTCTAGGCAAGGGCGTAACCAGACTATCCTTTAGAGCTAAGTAAGGTATTGTTTTCCCTCTGAGGCTGAATTAGCAGCTGGCTGTTGAGCATTTTGTTTGCCTTCTTCCACTTAGTCAGTGATGAGTGTTTTGGAAATGCTTAACTGTGATTTTTGTCTTTTTTTTTAAGAACATTACTGTTTAATAGGTCTTGTTGAGTGTATGCACCCCTGTCTTTTATATATTGTACGCCTTTGTGCTTCAGTAGCAGTTACAAATTATGAACATGAATTTATGACATTTGTTCTAAGTTGCCTTTCTCCATCATTCCATTTTTTAGGGGGTTTTTTCCCCTCTTGCTTCCCTCTTCTAGATTTTGTTACTTTTAGCCTAACCTTGTAGAATGGTAGGCCATTTCGAAGGTGTATTTATTCTGTCTCTGACCCTCAGAATGGACCTGTGTTCTGATTAATTAGGAGAGAACTATCAAATCCAGTATCTGTGTCCTTGTGGTCTCCAAGGGCCAGTAGAGGTAAAGAATACATTAAAAATAAATGTCAACTGTTGCATTTTCCTCTACTAATACTTCTTGTTAGAGTGGCCAAGTAATTTCTTTGTAGCAGGCTTAGCTACTTCACACCTGTGCATGTGCATTCTAGTTCAAGTTCTGCAGGACTTCCAGTTCAATTAAAACCTTTCTAAGCTCTTTATTATTCAAATTGTCTGCTATAATACCCTTCTTTTTATAGTATATTGAAAGTATTTCACACACAGCAGCATCACTACATCATAACCATGGAGCTTGGTGGGTTGGTTATAGCCGCCACGAATTTAGGAGGCGAGGAAAACTACACAATTAGAAATACAGGTACAGGTATGGGATCCCATATATGGAAACCCATTACCCAGAAAGTTCAGAATTACAGAAAGGTTATCTCCCATAGATTTCCATTTTAATCAAATAAATACAAGTTTTTAAAAATGATTTCCTTTTTCTCTATAATAATAAAATAGTACCATGAGTTGCATTTGATCCAAACTTAGATATAATTAATGCTTAATGAAGGCAAAACAATCCTATTGGGTTTAAATTATTTTTTAGACTTAGATGTTGCAGATTTAGCATATGAACCTCCAACTTACTCAAAGATCCCTTATTCAGAAAAACTCCCAGGTCCCAATCATTTTGAATAACTGGTCCCATACCTGTACAGTATCTACAGTCTGGAATGCTTGGAACCTGAGGGTTTCCAAATAAGGGATATTTCTGTAACTTGGATCACCATGTGTTATTTGTTAAAAAATACAAATACTATAAAATCCTAATTTTTAGTGGAAAAAACTTGACTTTTTTTCTCAAGGCTGCAAAAAGACAGAATCCCAAAATCCCACCATCTCAAACCTCCCGAGGTTGTATATAAATCAAGGGGAGAGGTCCTTATTTGGAAGTTTCTGTGGTATGTGCTGGAATTAGCCAGAACATCTGATTTTTTCAGGCTTTTCTGGCAAAAATCTAAAAAATTTTGCCTTTTTGGGAAAAAGCCCCCAAAAAAATCAACCGATTTGGGGGAAAAAATCTGAAATTGTATGATGAGTTTTTCCTGATCTGATTAAATAATGCATTTTTAATAATAAATAACGTCATATCATGGATTCTATTTTGGTCAGACTTTTTTGATAAAATAATCAGAAAATTTTGGATTTTGATAAAGAAATAACCCCCCCAAATAAAACCTTTTTCAACATTTTTTGGTGAAAATGGATTTTAATGGGAGATGGCCTACCTGTAATTCAGAGCTTCTGGGTGACGTATTTTCCAAATAAGGGATTCCATACCATGAATCTAAAATGGTGTGACAGGAATTCAATTAGTCTTTTGCAATTCAAAGCATGATTAAGGCTGGTAAGTAAGTAAATGCAAAATACTGCAGCCCTTCTAGCTTTATAGACGAGTAATAAAAACATGTTTGCTTTCTTAATTGGGACACATCCTTTGCAGTGCATTTATTACTTACTGTACTTTCCCTGGTAATAACAGCATATTACTTTAGATGTACCAGAGTCATTTAAGCGGAACAGAATATAAAGGCAAATATGTGAATCAGATAATAACAGCTAGCATACACTACCTATCCCTAATATATTGTAAAAAATGTAATTGGGGTGGCTGCATAATGTTAAGAGTGTATGTCTAATAGATTGGCGGTTATATTGTCTTGTTTATGTTTTATTCCCACTACAAAGTTCCAAGGTCAGACATATCTAGAAAACAATATCAGTAATAATCAATATGATATGCATGACAGTAGAATTAATATCCTACAGAGCTGCATGCAGGCAGACAATAAAATGTTACTCTTGAAAGTTAAGGGACAAAATTGCATTACTGCTAGATTTAAGTGATATTACTCTAAGCTGCCAAGCAGCAGCAATGGCTGCATTCCAAACTAATTGCAGACCCAACCAAACTGGCAAAGTGGCAGATGGTGTTGATATAATGCCGAGCATCAATAAGTCTGGGCACCAGGGGTTGTTTGAGATATTAAATTCCTTTACAGCAGATTTCTGAAAGCATGCTCAGGCTTACACTGTAGTAAGAGAGTTATCTCAGCTGGTTATGTATCGGTGAAGCACATGGTAGACTACTTCAGTTTGCCAACAGTGTGGGCGTATGCATGCCATCTGGACCCTCCACACAAGACTCCTGGATCTTCTGGTTTCCCACAGAGATTAGTTAACCTCCTGTGAATCTGTATGCCAAAAAGTTGATCTCAGCAAATTGAAATATGGAGATTCACTGAAAAAACTGAGCAGAACACAACAGGGGCCACTTCTTCAATCTCAAAGCTGCTCGTGTCATAAGGAAAGGAAAGCCTAATGCAACTGGAACTAGAGTGTTATACCATGTCTGGGCTCACTTTGTTGTAAATGTAAATGAGTTTGAGTGCCACAATAATGGAATGATGAAGTGCAGAATTCTGCTGGAGCAGCACCACAAAATGATGCATTTTGAAAAAAAAAGACATTTTTTCCCATGACAGTTTCCCTTTAAGTCAATCTTGGGAATCCTTGTTCTCCCCAACATTGATTATTCAGAATTCAGTGAATTGAAACTCATTTGGAAGCATTTATTATTTTATTATTCTTAACATGTATTTCTATAGTGCCAACTTATTTCGTAGCGCTGTAAAGTGAATGTGATTATACAACTAAATAACATGAATTATATACATAGAACATATGGAGTTACATATATCACAATAAATATGGAGTTACATACATCACAATAAATACCGGTACAGAAGGTGAGGAAGGCTCTGTGCAGAAAGAGCTTACAATTAGTGATGGGCGAATCTATCCCGTTTCGCTTTGCCGAAAAATTCACAAATTCCCAGAGCAATTCCCGAATAGGCAAAAAATTTGCGAAACGAGTCGCGTCATGTCATTTTTCGACCCGCTTCTCATTTTTTTTACACCAGCGAATTTTCGGCAGGCAAATTTTTCGCCGCAAATTTGCTCCAGGCTAATAAATTCGCCCATCACTACTACAATCTAAAGGGAAGGGAATGATAAACAAGGTGTGGGAGTGGGTAAGATCAGAGTTAAGTGGGTGAGAGATGTGGTACTGTAAGCAGCATTGCATTGGGTATTTAAGAGTGAGGGTAGGCTTCTCTAAATAAGTGGGTTGAAGAGATTTCTTGAAAGCTGAAAGGTTGGGAGAAAGTCAGACAGACCGTGGGAGAGAAATTTGGATAGGCAGACAACAATTTGTCACTCAGATCACACAGAGACAAAGAGACTGAAACATGTATGTGACCTGTTATCTAGACTGCTCAGGACCTAGGGATTCTGGATAAAAGATCTCTCAGCAAATTGGATCTCCATGGGCTCACTTTTTTTGTAAAGGTGAAGCAATTTAAGTACCATTAATGGAATGATTTTGCTAGTTTATTGAATTAATCTGTAGTAATTTTACTTTTCTTTGCTTGCCAATTCCCTTGACAATTTTTTGTTGTAAGTTGGGGGACTCTGTGAACTATTGGCTAAAGGTTCTGCTCTTTAAGACCTAAGGCCTGTTCTCCTAGGCTTCTGGTTTATCTTTAACCTGCATTTGGTTTTAACGTCAATCAGTCATAGGGGTCCTAGTGCTCCCCAACATTGACTATTCAGAATTCAGTGAGTTGAAACTCCCTTGGAAGAACAGCATATAGTGCTAGTAGAAATAACATCTTTGGATTGGCGGACCACAATGATCACTCAGAGATAGAGAAATAGGATCGAGTACAAGGTACCACTTTATAATTACAGAGAAAAAGGTAATACTTGTGATTAAAATGGCCTTCCTTTAATTTGGATCTTTCTGGATAGTGTATTTCTGGATAATGGATCACATACCTGTAGCTGTCCAGAGAATTAAACAGATATACAGACAAACAGAAAGTCATCATTGTTTTTTCTTAGGTGGAGAAACAAAATGCATTTACTCGCTCCTTAGGGAACCATAACAATAAAGTTATATGAGAGGGGATCTGAGGACTTCTGAGAGCTTTCCTTACCTTTGAATAACGCCACGGTGAGGACTTGTCTTTGCCTTCTGGGAATGAGAATTATACCTAAACGAGTCTGCTGAGCTGGCTTCAGTGATGTCACGTTCCTTCCATTTTCTCCCTATTTATTTTATTTTTTTTAAGTCATTTGATATAGATCAAAATGCCACACTACACTAGACACTTCCACGGCTTGTTTTTTAATTTATTGGTTTGACGTTTTCATCTCATCAGCACCATTGAACCCTGACCTGTTAATGTAAAAAAGTTCTGCCTTTACGTTAAATCATCACTAGAACCAAAAAAATAATTAATTTGAACTAACATTTTTGTTTATTTCTATTCTGTGCCGCTTTTGATAAAGAGGTTGATTAGTCATTGTGCCATGAGAAATATAGGTTTCAGTAGCAGAACCTTGTCCATTCCACTGTGCTTGATGGTACTTTAGATAACAGTTATTAGAGGAAGCTGGGACATGTGTCGCTAGTTAGCCATATCTGAAATACATTTAAATAGTATAATGACTGGGGTTGGTTATAGGGCAGTGCAGTGGCTCAGGGCTTCTTGATACTAGAGAAAGAGATACTGTACAAAGGGCAAATAATATTGTATAACTCTTGATACTGGTTGCATATAGAAAAGGGATAGCCACCCTGAAGCCCTCTGGCTCTTGCTGAACTTCGAGGGGGGAAATTCACTAAGCGGTGAAAATTCACTAGCGTTGCCTTTGCTAACGTTCGCCGCACTTGGCCAGGCGAATTTTCACCAGCACTACGCAAATTCACTAAAGTGCAAAGTTAAGCTAAGGTCAGCGAACGTAAGTGAAGTAGCGCTACCGTTAGCGATGCCTAATTTGCATAGGGCGCGAACTTGAGCGTATAATAGAAGTATATGTCACAGCCACTACATTACACTACACAAGCCCAGGAAACCTTTAATAAATAAAATAAAGTTGTCCTATTGCCCTACATGTGCCCCCTGTATAGTTGAGTTGCCATATGTTAGGAAATGTAGGGGGGAAGGAGGGTAACCCCACCCCAAAAAAAAAAATCGATCTTTTTCAGACTATCACCGTAGAACACGCCAGCATCTTTTTGGGACTTTTTTTTCAAACTCCTATCTATTGTATTGAACTTCGCAAGGACTGACCTGGCGAAGTAAAGTCTAGCGTAAGTGGTAAAGTTCAGGAAAATGTTGATCTTTGTGAATTTGCGGAATTACGATCCTTCGTCAGTGCGCAATTTCCCCTGGCGTAAGGGAGGGAAGTTGCGCTAGCCTATCTACTTTGCTAGTGAAAGTTCGCCAGAGTCGGTGTTAGTAAATTGGCGAATTAGCGCTAGCGTTAGATGCTTCGCGTTTTAGTGAATTTCCCCCAAGGTTTCTTTCCTATACCTTTGCAAAACTGGAGGCTGTCCTGTGGCTTGGATAGGGTGAAAGCCTGTGCCTGAGATCTGGAGTCTGCACAGACTGATGCACGCTGCATGTAATAGACAAACACAAAGCAAAGATCACAGAGCTACCGCTTCCTGCCATGGTATTTGAAGACAACCCCTATAGATTTGCATTTACATTAAAGAGCATGTATTTAGTATACCACATTTGAGTAAAATAGTGGCAAGTGTGTTTTGAATTAGGAAGGGGCCGGTTCTGGGTGCTGAGGAACCTTTTGTGATGTTTGTGCGAGCAGAAGAGGAAGATGTGATCATCGCTTTTTATTAATATTCATTTTACGGCCGTCATAAATGCCAAGTTTTACAATACAGTTATGCAGGGAAATTAAATGGAGGGAGATTACACGGGTCACAATGAAGAGCAAGAAGCATAAAGTACAGCCAGATTTTAACCAATCCCACGCCAGGAAATCATGTCATGCTTTACAAGCATATCCCTAGAGATAAAGGGGAGTGCCGTTAAGGGGACAGGCACACTGAAATAGAAATTATTCTTACAAACTAGACAGAGCAAAACCCCACGGTTCAAAAAAAATAAATAAATGGACTTGGATTATGGAGGGAGATTCTGAGTATATGGCTCCTGACTAAGTACTTACATTAACAGAGCAAGTAAAATAGGAAGTTCAACTTGTCCCCAAGATGCTTGTTTGGCTAACCCCAATCTGCTGCCCAATAAATAAAATAAATGCCACATGCCATTATTTAGAGACCCTAAATAAATCAATCCATGTATATATATATATATATA